>OZ018380.1:36950719-37559950 GCA_963969555.1 Polydrusus pterygomalis | reverse complement strand
TGGTAAATTTAAATCTTTGTCTAAAAACCCATAGACATTTCCCTTAAAAATTATGCAGTTTGGCAAACACAGAAGACGTTGCGTTCCCATTGGTCAGAAGAGAGCCTGCCTTTTTTCATTCATAATTTCTTTGACGTGTGGTCCACAGAGAAATTAAGGGTTTAGTTTGGTCGTTCTTCGTTCGAAAGTTGTTTGAAATTTGTTTCGGTTTATCGGTTTTGTGTATTAATTGCTGTGTTGTTAGTGTTTTGTGATATTTTTTCAAGACTAATTAATATGGGTCACAGGTTTGAAGTGTGCAAGACTGCGAAATATAATAATAATAATTCTGCAGTTACTATTCATAGGTGAGTACATAAAAAGTTGGGTTATTTGTAGGTTAGGTTTAACTATTCATAGGCGTGGGTAGGTGGGGAAAAATAATTAAAACTTTACATTTTTTATTTTATTAAACGTATTATTTATTTAAGGAACATTATGGATAGACTGTATAGGTATAACTTTTGCAAATGGTTTGGCTTATTGAATTCTTTAAACAACTCAGATACACTCTTAGTATAAAATAAACAAGGAAGCCACTATTTGATCACCTTTAACCATAAACGTCATTTATGACGTTCGTGGGTTCGTGCCTTTAACTCTTCAATTTTGCATGGGATTTCATAATATGTTGTAGGTACCAGACAAAATACTTGTGTAAGTTTTCCATATGCGGCCAAATTTTAGCCGGCCACTATATTATTATTTTTAGCCCATTATTCAAAAGCATGTGGCAACAAATATCGTATTTTGGAAAAATAATGATTTTGTTTCATGGAATAGGACATTAATATAATAATTTACAGTCAGAGTCTCACGAATATTTATTTTCCAAACAGGTTACCTACATGTTTCGCTCATACCTGAGCATCATCAGACCAATGTTAGGCTTATTTTGTTCTGATGCTCAGGTACCTACGAGCGAAACATGTACCTAACCTGTTTGGAAAATAAATATTCGTGTGAGACTATGACTTTGTGAAATTTATTAGTTGTACTCAAATCAGGTCTCTTAAAGAAAACTTTTTTGAATTAGATATTTATGTAGGTATCTAGTACCTAGATAATGTTTGTTTTAATAAGTTGTTAATTCTTGAACCTACTTATTATTTGTTAAAAATACTTTACTTGGATATGTAAGTTAATTCCTGTAATAAACTATAGTTACTTGAGAATAAAGATATATACCTACCTAGGTACCTATGATTATTATTATATGCTGGTTTTATTTCTAAATTTTTTAACATTAAGTTAGCCGACATACAAGTTTAGAAATATAACCGTATCAATAAATTGCATTTTAAAGAACAATTTCCATAAAAACCACTTTTGGGTATACGTACCTTATACGTAATAAGTCAAAAACTGTTAAAGTAGAGTTTTCACTGACAGAAAAATTAATCCCTGGCTAAATTGAAGCTTTTAACTTTATGCTAGCCCACATAAAAGTTTAGGAATGTAACTGTATCATAACCAACAAATTCTATAAAAACCGTATTTGGGTCTTCGTACCTTATGTAAGTCAAAAATTGTTAAATTGGGGTTTCCATTGAGAGAAAAATTAAATCCCTGGCTAAATTGAAGCTTTTAACTTTACGTTAGCACACATACAAATTTAAAAATGTAACTGTATCATAACCATCAAATTTCATAAAAACCACTTTTGGGTCTACGTACCTTATGTAAGTCATATATGGGGATTTCCTCGACAGTAAAAATGTAATATCTGACTGAATTCAATTAGTTTATGTTGAACTGTAGGTATTGTATTTTACCTATAGATAGGTATAATCACAGAATATTAGTTGGCTCTGAGTTCTCTGGGTATAATATGAAGAAATAAAACAAAAAAAATTCTGTTGTAAATATGAGTGACAGAATCCTATTTAAAGTTGCGTTTCAGTTAATTTAGTATTTTCAAGGTTTGAATAGGTAATTGTAATATAATATAGTTTTTAAATCTATTTTGACACTTTATCTTTAAACCATATAAAAACTCATGTTTATTATTAGGTAAAGTCGATTCAGCCAGTAAACCTGCAAGATGGCCGGCATGTCATATGACAAAAGTTATATTCCAGCTAAATAAAATGGATTTTTGCATTTTCAATTACTTTTGTCATGACAGGTCGGCCATCTTGCAGGTTTACTGGCTGAATCGACTTTACCTACCGTAAATTATAATATTTATAGAACAAAACTTTTAAAATAAATTATTATTATTATTTGGCAATATTAAAGCGGTAAAACCGATGAGACTATTGCATCAATTGTTTTAGAAGGTATCACATGTTAAATTTTCAAGTCCAGTTCTGGAATTCATGCCAACTTATAAAAGTTTAATGGAGCAAAATTGAAAGAGTGTCACTTGACTTTACCTCCATCTTGCGAGAGTATTCAAAATTTTGACTTTACTTTCCATTTGCTGCTTTTAAACAGCTAAGCAAAGTAAATATCTTTGCTTAGCTATGTTAAAGGAAGTTTGCGAACAACTTCGTATAGTTCGTAGGCATGATGGGAAATAAAAAGAGGCATCCTGCTTGAGCGCGGCTAGGGGGAAGAAAAAATTATTGTTGTGCTTTTTCGCTATTAAAAAGTACCTAACGTAAAAGGAACTTTGCTTTTCTTTTAAATTTCAATAAAACCGTAAAAACCGTGTTTTAAGTATACATAGTGTAATTATTTTTAGGTCAGCTCAGTTCACCAAATGTTATAATTATAGCTATCCAAAGTTTCTCTTATAATAATTATTACAATAAATAGTTATTAACTTACATTAAATTTTACCGCTCCGCGGACCATTTTTTCTATCATACATTAAACTTTACTGTTCTACAAACCCTTTTTTTCACAAACGTTAAAAAATATTTGATTTCAGATTGGATAATTATATTTTATTGTGAACCCTGACACGAGACGCCGCTGTGACCATATGATAGCGCATAGTAACGAGGTAAAATTCTAATGGCCCCAACGTAATCCCCACTCCCGGCCGGGGGGAAGTACTTCACCTCCTCTCTCCTACAAACGATTTTGGCAGCAGATTTAAATAGCGTTTATGAATGGCGTGCGGCATCTATAGCTAGCAGATCATTGGTTCAATGCCCTGGGCGAACCATTCTTTAATGATCTGGAGGAAGTGAGCAGCCTGCAACTGGGTCGACTCACTAAGTTTATTTACAGCAGTGGCTGGTTTGAATGAACTGTCAAGATTCTTCTACGATCTACGTCGCGTTAACCCAGTGGCGACTCGTGCCATTTTAGTGAAGTAGGGCCAGGTAAACCCTTAGCGCCGCAGGCAAAAAATTTTTGGGTGCCACGCCCTTTTTTGTTAATAGTTCTTGCTTTTGAAGTAGAAAATATAAGCAAAAAGAAACCTTTTAATGTTAATTTTACCAAGCATACTGAAATTAAATATATTGTTTATATGTACCTTCGATTTTTCATGTGTCTTCATTTTTTCGCAGATATGGACCAAATCATCTGTACCTTTTTGGGACCAAGTTTGCTCCCCACAAAATAAAACACACATAAAACAAAATAGTCTATTAGATTCACCACAACCGCACACCCTATCTAATAGTATTCATTTATGTACTTCTAAAATAAAATTAACATTCAATCAGCCGGCCGAACGAAAATTATTTAGTTTACAAACAACCTAACCTAACACAAACAAATCGCGACGCGACGCGGGACAACTGTACTGTTTGAAACGTCTAACCGGTCTAACGTCAAACGGTCAAACGAAGAGCCTGGCTACTCAGAGATTTTTTCCTGCTTGTATTCAAGGTCATTTTTCAATGTTTTTTATTGATGTGTTATGGCGATTTCGTCATCACTTGGGGCCTCCGCCGTGTGGCGCGAAAGCTACGTTACCGTTTTACGCATAATCGCTTCCTAAATAGATGGAAATTTGCACCCGACTGTGTTCCATTTTTAAATTATTTTGCTAATTGCTTTAAAAACGAGAATATTAATTTTAATAGGTTTTGGTAATTTGTAAAGGACAGGACGCTGGACAGGAGGGCAGGTAGTGCCATGGCACTGTGGCTCTACCCCACGAGCCGCCACTGCGTTAACCATCAAGAGACTGATGCGGATAGGTTCTGCCAAACATGTGTGGTACTACAACGGTCCTTACAGGACTGCGTATAACTGTTTGAACAATGCCAGAGGTCCGCCACTCTAACCTAACCTAACCTATTTATTTTGATTACAATAAATACACCTTAAATGGATTAATGGCAAATTGCTGTCAATTGACCTTTAAGAATAATTAATTATCTGGATTTTCACCGGAATTTTGGCATTGCGTCGTCTGCCTCTCTGCGTCATTTGTCCCGACTTTACCCTATTGCTCTTCCAGAAAAAAAAATAAAAAGCAGAAAACATCACCCAATACAATGTAAAAGATTTTTATTATCACACCAATCCTAAATCCAACTTATAAATTGCAGTATACCTATACCTATTTCCGGATAACAAAAGAAAATCGAATTTAAATTTGAGCACCATTCTTTTCCCTATTATCGCTCAACTACATTTTCCTGATATTCTGATGAGAGTCATTCATTTTGTAAGACTAGAGGCGGAATTTTTTAGTGATTTTCTCCGAGGTGCGCTTTCCATATCATAAGATAAATGAATCAATGTCAACTTTGACGGCTGTAGCTTAACATGGAAAGAATAATAATAATATGAATGTGTCTCTGGAAATGTGAAATATTCTTCGGATATCTACTCAAGTTTAGGGTCATTTTGTATATGATTAGATTAATTATTGTATATTATTTAATGTTCGTATAATATAGGGTTGTTTAAAAAAACAGGAAACAGTGTTTTTATATAATAACTTTTTAATTTTTATATTGTTTAAAAGATAATGGATAAAGACAGACCATCAATCTAATATTTTTAACATTTGTTGAAAAAACAAAATGGCGAATAAACCTCAACTTGATAAAAGTTTAAAACTTGCTGTACCTTTTTTGAATATGACTTTATATCTTTACGTGCAATAATCTAAAATCTTCAACATTTCTGAATAGAATAAAAGGTCGTACATGCGAATATGTTAAAAAATAGCTGACGTATGGCAAAATAAAGACATGTTGATTTCGATTTTTCCATTGTTACTTTTGAAAATCAAGTCGGCGATGACAAACATCGCTTATTTTATGTTTGTCGTTGCTATTTATGCGTTTTCTGACAGTTGCGAAATTCCACTTATTTTGATTATCAATTTTTTTTTAATGGTAATTTCTAATGACGATAAAATATTTAAAAACACTTTAGTTTTATGAGGATTTAAAGTAAAATTTTACGAAATTTTCCTGCTTTAATTATTTGTTTTTGATCATGTCAAATAAGAACATATTTTTAGAATGGCGCACCATGTCCTACCATTGCCCATACCCTTAATAATTTAAGGGAGAACGTTACCGATTTTCTAGAACCTCACGAATAGCCTTCAAATAGCCCTGATTTAAATCCTTGCGACTACTTTCTGTGTGGTGATTTGGAGGCTATGATTCATAGAAACGGAAAAGTATTTGAAAATGTCGAAGAACTTTGACAACAAGTTCTTCAATATTGGGGAAAACTAGTCAAAATCCCATCAGAGGAGCCATCGACAGGTAGACATGTGGAATTAGTAGTTGAAGCTAATGGGAGTCATATAAATATCTAATTTTTTTTTCTATATTTCAAATGTGATTCTTGTTTAAATGGTTTTCCCCTTTGTTTAATTTTTTTTAAAAATTATTCGTTAAAAATGTGCAATGTTGAAAATTCAATTAGATTAAAATTAATTGAAATAAATTAAAAATATTTTTGAAGAAGTGGAGTTGAAATTTAAAAATAATTGTTTTTTAGTTATCTTTTAAGCAGGTTAAAGAACAATACCATAAGTCATGTTGATTTTGAAAAGTAACAATAGAAAAACCTAATTCAACATGTTAAAACATTCATGTCTTTATTTTGTCATACGTCAGCTATTTTTTAACATATTCGCATATACGCCCTCTTATTCTGTTTAAAAATGTTTAAGATTTTAAAATCTTGGACGTAAAAACATACAGTGCTATTAAAAAAAGTTACAGCCAGTTTTAAAATTTAACAAAAATGAGTCAAAATTATTTTGGCGCGTAGTGATGTGATACCTATAAATGAAACAATAACAAATGAACCTATTGACAAAATCGCATTCCATTCTAAAGTAAATTAATATACAAAACATCGATGTTTGAGATGCACAAAAAAAATTTTTGATAGAATTAGAATCATCAATCTTATTATTCTAAGCTGACACCCTAATTGAAACTAAAAGTAAAAAGCATAATCAAAATCAAGACGCAACGGCCAAAATGGTTATTTAACGAATAAAATTAAGCTAATATAACGATTAAAATACATCGATGCCTGGACAAGTATCAAATGGCCTCGATGCATCGCTTAAAAACGATGTATCCCATTGAAAATGTCCATATTGTCGATGCGTCGATATATATCGAACATCCTTATTTCCATTTAGATGTTTGGTGTTTCTTAACTATCAGCGATCTGAAATTTTCTTCAGTTTATCGCTGTTGTGGTTTTAGTGTTTTGTGATATTCGTTGGAGACTAATTTGCCATAATTCGCAAAATAATAACTTTGCACCCTCTTTTTATAGGTGAGTAAATATAAAGTTGGGTTATTTGTAGGTTACGTTTAAACTATATTAGCAAGGTCACATTCAAAGGTAAATCTACCGTAATCCCTATTCCCTGCCCCACCCAGCACCTTACCGCCTGTCTCCTACAAATGTCAACATAATAGTTGCTTATTATTTGACCAGTTGTCATGGCTGAGCTAACTAAAAGAAATTTCTTGACTAAATTGCAAATAAAACAACCATTGAAAAGTTGACAGTATTGACACATAAATCAGCCAAAACGAACGATCTCAGTCACAAATCCGGTAACCTTAGCGTAGGTAAGGGAGGAGGAAATTTGACTGAGATAATCTGACTTACTTGGTCAAATAAAACGGCAAGGTAGTCAGTTTAGGTCAGCTCAGCCAAGACAAGTGGTCAAATAATAAGCAACTATTGTAATAGCGTTTATGAATGACATGTGCCATCCATAGGTAACAGTTCATTGACTCTACGTATTAACAAAAAATAAATTATTGTGAAGAAGTAGTCCATACTCAAAGTGGAGTTAAATGATATAGAAAAAAGAAAAGCACAAAGTCTTTCTCCACAATTTTTATTAAAATAACTAGGCGAACCTAGAATAATTCAAATCGACATGTTTCGAGTGTAGAAATACTCATCATCAGGAAAACAAAGTGAAAGGTAAAATGCTGATATTGTTAGCAATAGAGAAAATAATAGTGGAATTGAGCCGTAATGGAGCTTTTAATGGTGTACAAGAGGTGTAAAATTGAATAGTCAAAAGACCGACAATCAAGACTTCAGCATACGGAAAAGTCAAGGGTTAGTGCAAAGGCACTGTCCTGGGCAGAAAAATAAGGAGAGCAAAAGAAAAATTAGAGCCTTTTAAAAAGCTTATTTGTGAAAATCATTATTAAGTAGTGAAAAATCTTGAGTTTTATTCAGCTTTGTCAGAGACATGTAAAAGTATTGAAGTGAGATGGAAAGAAAAAGAATACTTTCACATGTCTCTGAAAAAGCTGAATGAAACTCAAGATTTTTCACTACTTAATAATGATTTTCACAAATAAGTTTTTAAAAACTCCCTAATTTTTCTTTTGCTCTCCTCATTTTTCTGCCCAGGACAGTACCTTTGCACTAACCCTTGACTTTTCAGTAAGCTGAAGTCTTGATTGTCGGTCTTTTGACTATTCAATTTTACACCTTTTGTACACCATTAAAAGCTCCATTGCGGCTCAATCCGACTATTATTTTCTCTATTGCTAACATCATCAGCATTTTACCTTTTACTTTGTTTTCATGATGATGAGTGTTTCTACACTCGAAACATGTCGATTTGAATTATTATGAATTATTTTAGGTTCGACCAGTTATTCTAATAAAAATTGTGAAGAAAGGCTTGTTACGGAATCGTCAGTTTTGATAGTCAGACGCCAGATGGCGTAGGTGATAATAATTTGTCGCCGACATTTTACAATATTTCTTTTTATTACGGCTAATTTTTAGTCGTAAGGAGTCTCAGGCAGGCCTTCATCGGCCGCTAACTTCAAACAAACAGAAACGGGGTTTCAAGCGGTTTAAGTTTAGTATTGTCTTCGGCTCCTCAGGCTGATTGCAAAGTAGTAATTTTCGCGGGGCGGATTTTTTGCTTTGGATACCTGAGTCTTTGATGTTAGAAAATAGAAACAAGAGTTTTATTTTATTGAACGAGATTTACGAACAGAGTACGCCGGCGGAAATTTTCTGCCGCTGCTCGCTAAGAAAAAATAAGTTTTAATTCGCAACAGGTTTTGCTGGCGGCCGCTGAATCGGCTGGCTGCCGCAAAGTATACAAGGTAACAAGAAAATTACGAAGGAAAAAGAAAAGTCGACGGCAGCAATTGGAAGATTCTGAAAGGAAAGTTTTACTGGAAAATCTACTGGAAGTGGAAAATCTAAGTGAACCGCTGGCCGATTTTTTCAAGATTTTTAGGACTTAGAAAATTTTTTGGAAAAAATTTATTAATTTTCTAAAACGGAACCGGACGTTCCACCAACCGAATTTCCTGTATAAAAAGTGTGCAGAGACACGCTAGCTACCGCCTCCCGAAAGAACGGTGTCAATCGGAGGTTGGTGAAGAAAGTTGAGATTTTGAAGTGGAAAATTTTGGAAAAATTTTCACTGGACAAAAAAGTTTCTACTAACCGAATAATTCATTTAGCCGAGTTCCGGAACCTCGAGAGACGTTCCCTAAGGAAGTTAGAGCCATTTTAAGAAGTTAAGCGACTTAGAATAATTTCGCTCAATTTGGACTTAGAAAAATTTTGAAGAAAAATTAAAATATTTTTTAATTTTTTACTGGACGTTTCACCAACGGAATTTCCTGTATGAAAAGTGTTCAGGGGTGTATTACCTACATTCTGACGAAAGAAAACCTTCAATCGGAGGTTGGTGAAGAAAGTTGGCTTTTTGAAAGTGAAAAAATTTCGAAGTCAAATTTTTTGTGGAAATTGACCTGGAATTAAGTGAGACTTATTCCAGAGGTATATAACGGATTCTGGAAGAGTCCTGGCGCCCATTTCGAATATTAAGATTAAGAAGACGAAATGTTCTTACGAACAGAGAGATCGCCGGTACGCCGTAGTACTGGCAGCATGAATACAGAAGCGTATACACCTGACGTGTCAATGCGTTTAGAACCCGATTCTTTCGTCGACGACGCCGACGTCGAGATTTTACCGGGTGTTCCACCCACCAGTTCCACCAACGATATCGTCACCGGAGATATGAGTCAAATGCCGGAGAATAAAAATGTAAATGAGCTAGCCCGAAATACTAAAGGCGATATCACCTCCCGAAATAATAGAGAAATAGGAGGTAGTTTGGCACCCAGAGTAAAAATGGGTGAAGGAACCCTGGTGCCAGTGGACATGGCGCCCAACCAAAGTGGCATTTTAGATAATGAAGAATCTAGTAACCGGCCCAACCAAAGTGGCGTTTTAGATTTTGAAAGGTCTATCAACCAGAGAGTGATGGAGAACTCAGCCCACGGTAGCACATCGGCGAGCTACTATCCTAAAGATAACGAAAATGTAACCAGAGGACCAGCGTATAATACGAGGTCAAAAGTAAAGCCTATTCAGGAAAAGAGAACAGCTGTGTTCGAGTTAAGAGCACCGTTTCACAGTCCACAGGATTTTCATGCGCAAAAGCCACCGCTGAGAATGTCTGTAGAAAAGAGCTATGCCGCACAAATAAAGCGACACATAATAATAGAAAATAGTTCGGATAGTGATGATGACAGCGATGATGAGGATGAAGTTACTAGGCAAGTGATACGACCTAGTAGAAGACAAGATCACGATGAAGTTAATGATCAAGAGGGACAGTTCATTAAGAGACGCAATCGTGATGAGAGACGCGATCATGATGAGATCATGGATCAAGAAAGACAATTTTATAAGAAATATAATCATGATGAAATCATGAAACAAGAGAGACAACCAGTTGAGAGACAGGTTCACGACTCGTTGGCAGACGCAGTGCGCCAGATGGGCACAGTGTTGGGACAAGCAATGATTGAAGCAAGAAGGCCAGTGCACACACCAGTAGCACCTACATATTCGGGCCTAGATACGGAAGATCCAATGCTATTCGTGAAACATATGGAGTCATATTGTAGACAAATGAGACTACCTGAATACCAATGGAGCGAGACGGCGCACCGGCATTTGAAAGCAGCCGCTGCACGTAGGATGGCAATGTATGCCAACGATCAGATAACATGGCAACAGTACAAAGAAGCGATTTTGAGAGCTTACGATAATGAAGATGTAAGAGATCGCTTACAAATGGAGCTGTATGGAGCAGAACAAAAGAACTCCGAATCAGCTGAAAATTTTTTAGTCAGGAAGTGGCAGATATGCCAGCGCATGTTGCCAAGTATGCCAGAACAAAACAGAGTACATCTGCTAATGAACAGATTACAAGGAAGATTGCGAGGCAATCTAAGAGCATGGAATTGCAAGTCAGTCGAGGAATTAATTTCCGCTGCAGCACAATTGGAACGTGATTGGCAAGGCACGGAGCAGCCAAGACAACAGTTGATTGATAATCAAAACAATCAAAACCAGGCAGGACCAAGTAATAGGCAGCCAAATCAACGAAACAATAATCCGTTTAATCAGGTGTCGAGACAGAACAATGCACCGCGAAATCAGAATAATAATAATGTTGGAGGAAATCGCACAGGGCAATGTTTTGAATGCAGAAAACCAGGACATTGGGCCAAGGATTGTCCGGAAAAAAGATACAGGCCGAGTACTTCAAAAGCACCACCTGCAGATAATTGGGACACAGCGAATCAGGCACGCGAGTTAGTACAGACGCCGCCACAAAAACGCTACCAATTATGTTATTTCGATGGAACACCATGTGACATAGATGGCGCTGATGAGTTAGCCAGTGCCATTGTTGGTGAAATGTACGAACAAGTGTATGGATATGCATACCAAACGACGAATCAGCTTTCTGAAGCATGGAAGACACGCGACATTTTAGAAGAGGTGTCCGATAATAGTGTCACTGAAGACGACGGCGAAGAAATCATAGAAGTACCACAAGCTTCCTTATGGTACCAAGATTATGACGAAATAGTAGCCGAAGAAGAGCGCTTAGCTGAGTTAGACGAAGCGCAAGATCGAGCAAATTTGGCAGCACGACAACTTGAATCAAATCAAGTGGAGCAAAGCACAGAACGTGTCGAGATACATTGTACTAATACAATCACTATTAGTATGATTAAAGAGGAATCTGAAGAAGAGACAAGAGACAGCTACAGTCAGCTAGATCAGCTGCTAGCCAAAGAAATAAAACGTGTGGAAGAGATATCAGACTTAGATATCAAGGAAGAGACAGAAATAAAAGAAGGAACCAAAGTAGACAAACAAAGTACACCAGAGCCCGCACTAAACTTCGACAGATATCGAGGCTGGGTAGTAGAGGCAGTACAAGAAGAAATGGAAGAAGGCAATCCTTTGGCGGAGTATGGAGGAACTGTGACCGAAATTTACATCCGGCCACCGTCAATGGAACCTATCAGAGACAAGGATGGCGTGCCGCGCAGACAACTACCAAATCGTTTGCCAGCGGACGTAACAATTTTTGAAATGGAAATGGTAACTACACCAGTATGTAGTATAGTACGGGAGCAAGCGGTTCAAACAGAAGAACAGCGGCCCAAGAAGCAAGAGACAGCACAAGCTAAGGCACCTCCGCCTTTAGAAGTGACAGAGGAAACGATGAAGATGATGGTACCAGACTATCAGCCTGGTCAACCGACGACACCGATGTTAAAGTTAGTAACATCACCGAGAAGAGACGTGGCTGCGACCAAGTCACGATCGGAACCGAACCTGGAGATTTTTGTTAAACAAAAACAACAATCTAATGATGGATCTATGTGTTCAGACCGAACACATCAGCAAGTAGAAGCGTATCCGCCTACGACGGGCGCTACGACGAGCAACGTGACAACCATGTGTCTAGACCGGACACATCAGCAAGATTATGGACCTCAGCCAAGTCGACGAGGCCATGATGCGTATAGTACTATGAAACAGAGACGATCCACCAGTCTTAGTGGATTGGTCATACCAGAAGAAAAAGAAATAGAACCAGGAGGCACCAGCGGGACTCCGTGGTGTCTATTCCAGACACGACCTCCCGCCTCAGCATACCTACAGTTTTCGCCACAGTCAATGAGGACTCGAAACATGGACGAATTCGTAGAAGATTTATACCCAGAAGACGGTGTAGATAGACTAGAGTAGGGGGAGAAGTACATTGTAAATAGCTAGTTAGTTACTTAGTTAGGTTAGTAATGTAATACTTGTTAGGTAGTTTGTAAGTTTGTGTTGCTTGGAGCAAAAAATTTGTGAAATGAAATATTTAAGGTAAAATATTTATTGAAATATTTTAAGGTTAGGAACTTAGTTCGGAAAATAAGGTAAGAAGGTTGCGCTTATTTTCTGGCTGCCGCTATAACTAGGCTGGCGGCCGAAAAAATACCAAGGGTAGGAAAACTGATTTAGGAAGTTCAACTGAACTTAGGAATTTTTCTGGGAAAAATTTTGATAGGGCGAAATGTTAGACGTTGTCGTCGCTATGTTACGTGTCAGGGACATGTCGTTATATCAGGCATAGGGCAGGATGTAGGGGCAAAGGGCGCCAAAGATATTACAGGATAATTGATGGGACTTTGTAGCATCGCTGTAGCTAGGGCCAATGGATGGTTAATTTTGTGATTTTGTGGGCAAAAGTGCCAAAGTAAAGGGAAATTTCTGAATCAGGGTATTCAGTAAAAAAGTAAAATCAATCTAAGTGGGGTGGCAGAAGCCAGAAGAAATAAGCGTAGTTCAAATTAGATTGGAGGTTTTAAAGGGAAGCGAACTAAGAGGTGGTATCACCTGTAGATTTACTATTTTTGTTTTGTTAGTAAAGATGAATAAGTTTAGTACGGAGGGAAAAGATATGGTGCCCGTGGACGTATCAGTATGGATATGGTGCCCGTAGACGTATCAGTATTTAAGTAAGGATTAGTAAGTTCAGTAGGAGCTTAGTTTAGTACGAAAATCAGGATTATTTTCGTAGGAGTTTAGGTTTATTTAGAGAAATGACCTTTTAATTATAGTGTTCATAATTGTTGTAAAGGTATAGGTGCCTGCGGACAAAAAAGTAAAGGTGTCCGTAGACGTTAAGATTAGGAGGATTTAGAAAGGTGCCTGTGGACATAGTCAAGTAAAGGTGTCCGTAGACGTAAAGATTAGGAAAATATTTTTCTTTTGGAAAAATAGTTAGGATTATTTAGTTAGAGATAAAGATTATTTTAAGAATAACCTTTTAAGTTTTGATGTTTGTAAACTTTGTAAAGTTGTTTTGAGTATTTGTTGTTGAATAAACTTAGATAAGAAGATGGTATCCAAACTAGGCGGGATAAGGGTCACTGACGATTCCGATTTTTGGTTATCGATTTTCGACTCCTGTAAAATTTTATTTTTCTGGAGTCTCAATCTAAGTGGGGTGGTGTTACGGAATCGTCAGTTTTGATAGTCAGACGCCAGATGGCGTAGGTGATAATAATTTGTCGCCGACATTTTACAATATTTCTTTTTATTACGGCTAATTTTTAGTCGTAAGGAGTCTCAGGCAGGCCTTCATCGGCCGCTAACTTCAAACAAACAGAAACGGGGTTTCAAGCGGTTTAAGTTTAGTATTGTCTTCGGCTCCTCAGGCTGATTGCAAAGTAGTAATTTTCGCGGGGCGGATTTTTTGCTTTGGATACCTGAGTCTTTGATGTTAGAAAATAGAAACAAGAGTTTTATTTTATTGAACGAGATTTACGAACAGAGTACGCCGGCGGAAATTTTCTGCCGCTGCTCGCTAAGAAAAAATAAGTTTTAATTCGCAACAGGTTTTGCTGGCGGCCGCTGAATCGGCTGGCTGCCGCAAAGTATACAAGGTAACAAGAAAATTACGAAGGAAAAAGAAAAGTCGACGGCAGCAATTGGAAGATTCTGAAAGGAAAGTTTTACTGGAAAATCTACTGGAAGTGGAAAATCTAAGTGAACCGCTGGCCGATTTTTTCAAGATTTTTAGGACTTAGAAAATTTTTTGGAAAAAATTTATTAATTTTCTAAAACGGAACCGGACGTTCCACCAACCGAATTTCCTGTATAAAAAGTGTGCAGAGACACGCTAGCTACCGCCTCCCGAAAGAACGGTGTCAATCGGAGGTTGGTGAAGAAAGTTGAGATTTTGAAGTGGAAAATTTTGGAAAAATTTTCACTGGACAAAAAAGTTTCTACTAACCGAATAATTCATTTAGCCGAGTTCCGGAACCTCGAGAGACGTTCCCTAAGGAAGTTAGAGCCATTTTAAGAAGTTAAGCGACTTAGAATAATTTCGCTCAATTTGGACTTAGAAAAATTTTGAAGAAAAATTAAAATATTTTTTAATTTTTTACTGGACGTTTCACCAACGGAATTTCCTGTATGAAAAGTGTTCAGGGGTGTATTACCTACATTCTGACGAAAGAAAACCTTCAATCGGAGGTTGGTGAAGAAAGTTGGCTTTTTGAAAGTGAAAAAATTTCGAAGTCAAATTTTTTGTGGAAATTGACCTGGAATTAAGTGAGACTTATTCCAGAGGTATATAACGGATTCTGGAAGAGTCCTGGCGCCCATTTCGAATATTAAGATTAAGAAGACGAAATGTTCTTACGAACAGAGAGATCGCCGGTACGCCGTAGTACTGGCAGCATGAATACAGAAGCGTATACACCTGACGTGTCAATGCGTTTAGAACCCGATTCTTTCGTCGACGACGCCGACGTCGAGATTTTACCGGGTGTTCCACCCACCAGTTCCACCAACGATATCGTCACCGGAGATATGAGTCAAATGCCGGAGAATAAAAATGTAAATGAGCTAGCCCGAAATACTAAAGGCGATATCACCTCCCGAAATAATAGAGAAATAGGAGGTAGTTTGGCACCCAGAGTAAAAATGGGTGAAGGAACCCTGGTGCCAGTGGACAGGCTTTGTGCTTTTTTTTTCTATATAAATTATTGTCTCGTCGTTTAAAACTAAAAAAATACGTGAACAAGTTTCTTAACTCTGCAAAATCATTCTTCTCGTGTCGTAAGCAAATTCTCGAGAAAGCAAATATGTATAAATTGCCAGATATGTGAAAAAGTTCTCGTCCGCATTTCACTAGGCATAATCCCACTTTATATCGATTAAGTTATCTGGACTGGCGGTAATACTGTCATTTATCTTTGGGCTCTGAAAGTCTGCCACTTTCAGTTCTTGAAATCTTGTTAAATTTCTATTATTCCGTATTCGCTTACACAGCAAAGGCGTTTGTGTTCGTGAAAACTCCGATTCATTTAGCTTATTCTTTTTCCGCACTGATGGCGGATTTAAATCTCATTTCTTTTCGGGAGTTTTAATTTGAAAAATTAATTGATATTCACATTGCCCCTGTTCTTTATGTGTCGTTATACAGCGTGGGCAAAAATAATGGAACACCCCCAATATTTATTTTATTAATAATTTTAAAAATTTTTAGTATTATACAGGATTGCTCAAGAAGTCGTGGCACGCATCAACTTTAATTTTTTAAATGAAATACCCCAAATTTTATTCGATTTTTGAATTTTACTTAAAGTTCTGAATATTTTTCATGTAACATACCCCATTTCGATATTCAGCTGTTTTCGATATATCACAATTTAAACAATAATAGTTAACAAAATTTAAGTGATTTAAGGGATATTAGGTAAAAACAACAGCCTTCAAAATTTATTATAAAAAGTAGAGTACTTAATTAAATGTTCAAACTGATGGCCATTGACGATTTGGCAGTGTCCTAAACGTAAAACTCATTTTGAACGTTCCCAATAACCTCTTCAGGAATTTGTCGAATTTCATGTTGTATTCTCAGTTTTAATATCTCTAAATCCGATGGTTTGTTTTTGTACACCCTTTCTTTCAAATATCCCCACAAAAAGAAATCTAGGGGTGTTAAATCGTGTGAGCGAGCTGGCCATTCTATTTCTCCCCTCTTACCTATCCATCTATGTTGAAAAACCTCGTTTAGGTATTCTAGTACCCGTGCGGCGTAATGGGCAGTGCACCGTCTTGTCGTAGCCAAATGGTCCTTTCAGGACTATCTTGATCATCGTGATCTGGATATAGGCCAGCTAAAGCAGGAACTAATTCAAACTGTAAAAACTCCTGATACCTCTCTTCGATTAACGTTTCTTCGAAAAAGAAAAGTCCTAATATTCTGTTACGTAAAATTCCTGCCCATACGTTTAGCTTCTGTGGGTGCTGTGTATGGGCCTCTTGCATCCAATGAGGATTTTCTGTCGACCAATACCTACAATTATTATGTCTGTTGACTGTTCCATTATGGCAGAATGTAGCCTCATCAGTAAATAAAATATTCTGCGCGAAACTTCCGTCATTATTGCAGATGTTTTGCATATTCTCACAAAACTGAAGACGTCGATCGTAATCATCCCCATTTAGTTCGTGGACAAGACAAATTTTGTAAGGATGATATTTTTTCTTATGAAGAATATTCTGTACAGATTTATAACCAATATTTTGAATCCGACCCACTTGACGAGTGCTGGAATGGGGATTGTCTTGATACGACAGTAAAACATTTAATTTAGTTTCATCGCACATTTTGGGACGGCCACTTTTTGGTTTATTGCGCACAGATCCAGTTTCTGTAAATTTTAAAACTATCTTACTTACTGTAGACCTTGATATCGGCGCTCGCTCTCGATGAACCTTATTAAAAAGTTCACATACTTCAAATGTACATCTCTTTCTATCGCCATAGCCAACCATCATGAGGATTTCTATGCGCTCTCTTTCACTTAAGTGCATTTTATTTAATAACACAGGCCTGCGTTTTTTAACACTTTGAAAGTTGATTTAAAAATTTTAACTGTTTTCTAGTAATTTGGTAGCGCTGATTTCAAATCGCTTTCAGTTTTTTTATATCACGTAAGGTTATTTTTCAAACCGGTAAAATCCAAAAATATAGAAAAAACCCGATTTATTTCATTTATAAGCTAGTTTTTGAATACATTAAGGAAAAAAATACAAAAATATACAAAATATACACATATAAACTATTATAAATGGTTATTTATTTGTTACGCTTCTTCAAAAAACGATTTCTTTTTCAGAAAAGCTTCTTTTGGTTGTTTCTTTGTTTCAGCTAAAGGAAGATCTCCTCTTAATGTCCAACAAAAATCGGCCATCACTTTTGTGTCCCAGCGCCCCTGTTATCTCTTTTTGTTTAATATATTGATGAAATCTTTCACCTTGCTCTTCACCCACGTCCCCAAGATTTTCCAGGAATTAGTCCAAATGGGAATGTAAAAAGTGAATTTTTATGCCATATTCTGATATTCCTGAAATTCTCCAGCATATTTTCAACGATCTCAACATAGTAGTAATTTATGTTCAACTTCTTTAAAAGCATTCCATGCATGTTTTACCTTATCTTCTATTACCTTTTCAAATTCTGTATCTTTTATCAAGCTGCTAATCTGCGGCATTACAAAGATTTCCTTCTTTAATTTTTGCCTCTGACAGAGCCGGAAATGTTTTACACAAATATTTAAAACAATTTCCTTCTTTGTTTACTGCCTTAACAAATTGTTTCATACGTCCAAGTTTTATGTGAAGTTGTGGAAGTAAAACTTTTTGAGGGTCAATAAGACTTTCGCTAATTACATTTTTGTATCCAGGTGTTAAAGTCTCTCTTTGTACCAGTCTCTTTTTATCCAATGCTGTTCTCGATTCCTGCTAGCCCACTCGCACAGGAAACATGGAAATTTAGTAAATTCAGACTGCTGACCTAAGAGAAGACCTAAAATTTTTAGATCTTCACACACTTCCCAGTTGTGATTTTCATATTGTATTCTTAAAAGTAATTCCTCTAAATTTTCATAACAGAACAGCTTTAAAGCTCCTTTTTGAAGTCGATAAAAAGTCTCCAGTCGGAAGGTTTGTAGCACCACAGAAAATGAGTTTTTATTCATCAATCATTTAGAATTTGAAGTACTAGGTACATTCATTTTAAAATGTATTAAAACGCCTATTATAATTTTTTTTTATATTTTTTCTTTTTTTTTCCAAAAAAAAAATCTGTGGGTGATAGAGACCAATTAGTTATTTCTATATAAAAACTGAGCTCAACAAACAAAAATCACGTCATCACAAATTTCATGCAGTCCTGTGTAATACAATGTAACTTTTTTTGGCAATACTGTCACTTAAAATAAAATAAAATGACAATGGCGAAAAAGTACAATAATGTGCATGGTTACCAGGGTTACTAGAATAAAGGTAATAAGTTTCCGTATTTTCTCCCTATTAATTAATTCCATAAAAATTGACATCATTATTGTTTAGATTGTGATATATCGAAAACAGCTGAATATCGAAATAGGGTATGTTACATAAAAAATATTCAGAATTTTTAGTAGAATTCAAAAATCGAATAAAATTTGGGGTATTTTATTTAAATAATTAAAGTTGATGTGTGCCACGACTTCTTGAGCAATCCTGTATAATACTAAAAATTCTTAAAATTTGTAAAAATGATAAATAAAATCGACGGGTCCGAGCGTTTTTCGGAAATATACATGGTTATGAAAATATTTGGGGTTTCCATTCTTTCTGCCCACGTTGTATAGGGTTTTAAGTATCACGGCCAACTGGTAAATTTAACGGGGGATTGCCATCAAATTACTGAATACACAATGCACACAATCAGATTGTTCATTTAAGCGCATATAAAATACCTAATTTACTGTTTTCTATTAAGTCTCGAATGGTCACTTTACGGCGGGGCGGTTTATCCAATTTGCTTAAATATTAAAAATTAGCCATAGTTTATACTTAAACCATTAGTTCGCCTTATTTACCTCGGGATCTGATAGTAAATGACTATGATAGTAAATGATAGTAACTATAATAGAACTAGTGTTGCAATTTAAAAATAATAATTGATATCGTCATGGGCATCTACCTACTCGGCTTAAAAAGATCATTAATTTAATTAAATAAATAACACCAATTTAAATTTAAACTAATATTTTATTAACTGTAAAAAATAACACAAACACAAAATAATATAATACAAAAGGTTAGGTACTACTATTGGGAATGATAATAGGAATCATTTTCACATATGAGAGTTTTGAAATCTCCTTACTTTTATATTTTTTTATTTTATCCCCAACAAACTATTTTTTTTAATAACTGAATTTTTAGGTACCGTGCGAGCAAAAATTATTTGCATCAAAGAGGGCCTTGCATCCAAGGACGTAATGCTTAGCCGTAGAGCCTAATACCTATTGGGTGACAGTAACTACCTGAATTAACAATCAATCAGTTATTCCGTCATCTTTGACAGTCCTTACAAGTAATTTGATTCATAGATAATTTTTCCAATTTCTTGAACAATTCACACAATGGGCTTTAGGGAACAGCACAAAACATTCATGGTTGAAGCGTATTTTCGAAACGGGGTTAGAGTAAATGGTGAGTGCCGAGTGGCAATACAATCCGGGTTTGTGCATGGACGATTTTCACGAACATTTTCCTAACGTTGCTTTTATTGCTGGAGATTTTTATCATTACCTGAAAAGAATCGTGGCTGTGTTTAGGGAAACAGATTCTATACAACACAAAAAAGGAGCAGGAAGACCATCTGTAAGAACAGAATAACTTGTTGCAAACGTTCGTAAAATAATGCAACATACGCCAACAAATTGTATAAGAAGCCTGTCCCAAGAAGTGGGAAGATCTTATGGAACATGCAGGACTATTCTTAAGAAGCAGCTAAATTTATTTCCTTATAAAGTGCAAGTATTCCAAGAAATATAAGCTGCAGATTTTGAAAGATGCAGGAATTACTCTCAATGGTTTACCCAAAATTTATTGGAAAGAAACGATTTATTAGACCTGACATTCTTTTTCGGATGAAGCCTGGTTCCACCTCTACGGTTATGTAAATTCTCAGAATACACGCATGTAGAGTAGTGAAAATCCCCATTATTTGTATAGTCCACGTTGCACCCTCAAAAAATCGGTGTCTGGTTAGCTGTTTCCCGAAAAAGAATTGTTAGTTCAATTATTTCCATGCCACAGTTACAGCACAGCGATATAGAGACAATATTTTGAATCCATTTGTGGAACAATTACTTGACGACGAACTACGTTTTGGATATTTTCAACAGGACGGTGCAACCACCCATACAGCCGCCGAAACTATTAACTTCTTACCTAGGCAATTTTTTCGACGACAGATTAATCAGTTTTCGATCAGACATTGAATTCCTACCTAGATCACCTTCTTTAGCGGTTATGGATTACTTCGTTTTTCCTCATTTAAAGAACACTATTTTTAAAACACCAGTTGCAAATTTAGAACAATTACAAGAAAGGATTATCCAAGAATGTGGTAACATTTCTCCAGAGATGCTGGTCAACACTTTCGAAAATATGAAGGGACGACTGAATTTATGCTTGAAGCTTGGCGGTGGCCAATTTCAGCAATTTATGTAATTTTGTTTCTTTCTCTTTCTGTATATTCTTACTTTGTTAATTTTGTAAACAATAAAAATAAAATTGTATTTGTCTACTTACTTTATTACTCATTAGTTTGGCATATCATGTCATTATATGAATTTGACAAAATTTTAACCTTGATTTGGTTAGATATATAGTCCCCATATCATTGTGATCTAAACCAAGCCCTACGGTTTTTAATCCAAGCCCTCTTTGATGTAAATAATTTTTGCTAGCACGGTATATGCATTAAACTAATACTATTACATTTAGCATACGGTTCAGTTTGTTCATTGACAAGTTTTTGAATAAAAATAAATATAGACGGATGTGTCTGATAAATAGAATTATTAAAATGCGCATGAAATGATGCGCTTACGTTCGCGGATTTATTTAGAGCTGCAGATGCACTTGCCTAAATATGTGGTGGAAATTTTGATTCGTTTCTTAAATACGTATTTAAAAGGTAATCAGAAAATTTCTTTGCAATTGCGTCAAAGTCATTTATTTCTAAAAATAGAAGCCCAAAACAATAATGCAGCCATCTTCCCTCTTCCGACTTCTTACCTTTGTAATATTGAGTTAGACCTAGCTTTTGTATTTGACGATACCACTCCTGGTTTAATTTAAAAAATAAAAATAATTAATAGCTTTTTGATCATAGTTCCATTTAATATTAACATATTCATAATATTATTCAAAAGCGCTCGTTCTTTCGAAAATCATATCTTTTGGATTTAGGAATTTTTGTATAAATTTAACTCACTCGGTCAATCTTTCTTATCATTCATGAAGTCTGGGTAACGAAAATGGATATTAACGTTGTTATCACATATAAGGGAATCAGAGCGAAGAAACTAGAATTCTACACGGGCTTGATACCGTTCTCAAACAAAATAAGCTCTTGCTATACAGAATATACGATAATATTAATCAGAGGGGATATCTCTGTCACCTTTTCATTCCACGCCGCGGTGGGCACAAAGCGCAGTCTAACAATTACAAATGATAAATATTTTCCGGTGACAGGCCGTCTGAGGCGATCCTATATACCACTATTTGTCATTCGTTATCTGTTAAAGACAGATTAATCTTGATAAAACAATGAAGTCTCTCCAGACAAGGACAATCAATTGATTGGCTAAAATCGCTCCTATATCATCATTTGTAATCGAAATCATGTTTTGTTAAGGACTTGGGGGCATTACAAAATATAATAACTTATCGGATGTAAAATGAAGCTAATAAGTTTAAATTATTACAAAATCGTAAATAATCTGTTAAATCTTGAAGGATTTGTTCTACAATTCTAATATTTATATACAGGGTGTCCGGAAAAAAGGAGGTCAATCCATTAACCATATTTTCCTTGAGCAAAAATAATATCACTTTTATAATGCCATTTTTCATTTTTGATCCTCATCGTCAAAGTTTGAAATTAAAAACTGATTTTTTTGAAAAATTCGAGTATTTAATAAGATATAAATTTCAAATTTGGTACATTGCTTCATCATAAAGAGTTACACCTTTTGAGGACAACAAAACGAAAAATAATTGTTAAATATTCAAAATAGGGGGGTTCAGTACCCCCTATTTTTTATTATGTGCGTCAGTGACTTCGAAACTATATTTTTTCAGGTAATCATTTGTTTTTGATTATTTTTTGACTCCTATAGAATTTCGATAAAATGAAGTATGGGTCTTTAACTGATGCCAATGCGGTTTACGGTAATCTCAATAACTTTCAAATATTTTAATGCTAAATCAATTCAGCCATTGTGGCATTACCATCAATACAAAATATAATTAGGTAAAACTCTGCAATAGGTGATAATACCGACAACAAAGGACTAGCTAAAAGTAATGTAAAGACAGTGGTATAAAAATAAAAACCTGTTGTACTAAACCAGCTAAATGAACTTATTTTATTACCCTACTAAGAACTTACTATTGCTAATCGTCTTCATGTAACAGTTTGCATTAGATATCTAGGTAGGAATCCTTTTCTGTTTTAAGAAAAATAAGTAGAAATTATTTCTCTGACTTGGAGACTTGGACAAAGTCGGGTGGGTTGATAAAACCGGTAGTTCTGCCAAATGCCAAAACAGTTTTTAATAATATTAACCTATAAAAATTAGCTATTTGATTTCGAAGAAACTATTTTTATTATTGTTATTTTTATTGTTATTATTATTATTATTGTTTGACAATAGTAAGGTTTAAATTAACTATTTAACATTATGAAAGCCTATATAGTAGTTGTAAAAGGTAACCATATTAATATGTAATAGGATAGCGAACAAATATATAATTCTATTTTCTGGGTCTATGTACCTTACATAGGTAAGTGAAATTATTATTAGATATTATTATTATTATTGTTTGTATGGCAATAAAATAAAGTTTTTAACATTAAGTTAGCCTACATACAAGTTTATAAATTTAACTGTATCAATAAATTTCATTTTAACGATCAAATTCCATAAAAAACACTTTTGGGTCTACGTACCTTACGTAAGTCAAAAACTGTTAAAGTAGGGTTTTCATTGAAAGAAAAATTTAATCCCTGGGTAAATTGAAGCTTTTAACTTTATGTTAGCCTACATACAAGTTTAGGAATGTAACTGTATCATAACCAACAAATTCTACAAAAACCTTATTTGGGTCTTCGTACCTTACGTAAGTCAAAAACTGTTAAATTAGGGTTTCCATTAAACGAAAAATTAAATCCCTGGCTAAATTGAAGCTTATAACTTTATATTAGCCCACATACAAGTCTAGAAATGTAACCGTATCATATAGCCAACAAATTCTATAGAAACCATATTTGGGTCTACGTACCTTACGTAAGTCATTTATGGGGATTTCCATGACAGTAAATGTAATATCTGACTGAATTGAATTCGGTAGTTTATGTTGAACTGTAGGTACCTATTGTATTTTACCTATAGGTATAATCTAAACAAATTTTGACACTTTACCATTTAACCATATAAAAACTCATGTTTATTATTACCTACCTACCTTAAATTTTAATATTTATAAAACAAAACTTTCAAAAGAAATTATTATTATTATTTGGCATTATTGAAGCGGTAGAACCGATGATACTATAGCATCAATTGTTTTAGAAGGTATCACATGTATAATTTTCAAGTCCAGTCCTGGAATTCATGCCAACTTATAAAAATTTAATAGACCAAAATTGACAGAGTGTCACGTGACTTTGCCTCCATCTTGCGAGAGTATTCAAAATTTTTACTTATATTACTCGTTGTTAAGACACTATTCTACTATTACTTGATTTAATGATTTAGCATTTGAAAATTATTATTACCGTAAACCGCGTTGATATTAGTTACGGCCCATACTTTTAAAATTATCTCCAAAACGCATCATTTTATCGGAATTCTTTAGAAGTAAAAAAATAATAAAAAACAAATAATTACCTGAAAAAATATAGTTTCGAAGTCACTGACGCACATAATAAAAAATAAGGGGTCAGTCAGTCTATTTTGAATATTTGACAATTATTTTTCATTTGATTTTCCTCAAAAGGCGTAACTCTTTATGGTGAAGCAATGCACCAAATTTGAAATTTATATCTTATTAAATACTCGAATTATTAAAAAAAAAATCAGTTTTTATTATCAATCTTTGATGTCCTGTTTATTGAACATAAGGGGCAAAAATGAAAAACAGCATTTATAAAAGTCAGAATATTTTTGCTCAAGGAATATGTGATTAACGGATTGACCTTTTTCCGGACACCATGTATAATTTGCTTTTTTATATAAAATATTAACAAGTAGAGTAATCGCGTCCGTATAATTTATATTAACGAAAAATATCTATATAGACTAGCGGACTTGTGTGAAAAGACCTGCATTTTGCAGAGACATGTAAAAGTAGTGAAATGAGAGGGAAAGAAAAAAATGGTTTTCCTAAAAGTCAAAACATGATGATCTCCGACAAAGTTTAATACAACTTAAGATTTTTCACTACTTATACCTAAATGATTTTCACAAAGTTAAAACTCTCTAATTTTTCTTTTGCTCTCTTCATTTTTCTGCCCAAGACAGGGCCGTTGCACTAGCCCTTGACTTTCCAGTATGCTGAAGAAAATTAAAAGTCAGAAGACCGTGACTTTTAATTTTTTACACCTCGTGTACACCATTGAAATTACGGCTTAATCCCACTTATTATTTTCTCTATTGCTAACAACATCAGCATTGTACTATTTACTTTGTTTTCTTGAAGATGAGTGTTTCTACACTGACATATTATTATTATGAATTATTCGAGGTTCGCCTAGTTATTCTAACAAACTTGTGCGGAGAAAGATTTTGTGCTTTTCTTTTTTCTATACATTTAACTCCACTTTGATTATGGACAACTTCTTAAAAAACTATTTACCTACTTATTACATCAATAATAATATAGTAATAGTGAAAAAATAATTCAAACAAAATCATTTAATAAAAAGGTATATTAAAAACGGTCATTAAATATAGTGGTTTTAAAGGTAATTGCCATGCATGCATAAAAAATTTATTACCTGAGCTGATCGCATCAACGACCTGCTGGCAGGTCATATTTGAAACAATATAGCAAGAACGAGTAGTTATAATAAACTATTTCGTTTATAGCTGGTGAATAATACGGCATTTCCGTCGTCAATTACTTTTTATTTGTGTCAATTGACTTTAACAATACAATACCTCATGTGGGTTTTCTATTTTGCCCTGTCTCTTGAAAAACAAAGCAGCTTTCCGAAAATTTTTAAAGAACAAAAAATTCTTAAAATTACCATATCATATCTTATTTAATCTCTTCTATTCTTACATGTTTAGTAGAAGGTATAGTGACGTGACTGGGTCATTTTTTTTACTGCTTTAAAAATATATGTTAGAAATGAACTGTATGCTATTTTTGTTCCTTATTTGTTTAATACATAGAATGGCAAGCCTGAACTTATAGAAGTAGAGGGAAAAGGGGCATTCAACGAACAAACCCAACGCCAGATTTCACCACGTCTACAGCGCATGCGCCAGCAGTGCGCACTGCGCAGGTGCAAAACTGTTCATTAGCTGTTCAAAGCTGTTAATTAGCTGTTCAAAGCTGTTTACTAGCTGTTCAAAGCAGTTTATTAGCTGTTCAAAGCTGTTCAATAGTCGTTCAAGGTTGTTTATTAGCTGTTTAAAGCTGTTTATTAGTCGTTTTAAGCTGCTCATTAGATCTTTAAAGGCCCCCCCCCATTTCCCCTCCGTAACAGCAAACACGTTTAGACTGAATTTTGTTTGATATTATGCTTTATATGCAACAACAAAAAATTTAAATTACTATATGGTATGCGAAGACTGATAGTGCAGAGGAAGTAGTGGGATGTTTTACATTTATATAGCCCGACCAACCTGTCCTAACATTCACAATGGAGTGCCTTAACGACTTAAAAGACCTGGTGGCCAGAAACAACAAGGTTGAACTCCTATGGGTTCCTGGTCATTCAGTGATAAAAGGCAACGAAAAAGCAGATGAACTGGCAAGAACCGGATCTGCTCAAAATTTCAGGGGCCCAGAACCCGCCCTTGGAATATCAAAAAGGATAACCAAAACAACATTAGACAGATGGGCGCAAAAACAACATCTATCTCGATGGAACGGTACACCTGGCCAGGCACACGCACGGGCCGTTATCAATAGGCCCTCGAAGAAGCTATCAGCTGAAATGCTGCTCTTGACGCGCACCCAGTTAAAACAAGTGACCGGCCAACTAACAGGCCATTCTCACTTCAGAAAACACCTTCAGCGAATAGGAGTCTATAATGGATCCATTGAATGCAGACTTTGTGGTGAAGAGGATGAAACCGCCTCTCATATCATATACCGCTGCGAAGCACTAAACCGTAAAAGATTCAAAATCTTCGGAAACATTCGACGTGGGGATAACCTCCCGCATGACAAACTTAGAAGAAAAGTACTGGACCTCGTAGAAGGAACAAGCCTTTTCTAACAAGACTGGGGCGCACAATAAGCCAGAAGGCTGCAGTTTAAGAAGCTTGGGCCACACGTCGAACCCGACCCCCGCCTTTAACCAACCAACCTAACACCGAAAACTATATTAAATATTTTTGATAGATTTAAGCATACCATAATTTTTCACCATAGGCTAATAAAAACAAACAATTAAAATATATTTTTGCATTTTTAAATGAGCGATCTGTTCACGTCAGCAACACTGATTGATCTGTTGTCTTTATTGCGAGCATCTAAATCGTTATTCTCTCATATCAACATAAACAGCCCCGGTAAGTTCGAGCTTGCGAAAACGGTATAAGTAATATATGATTCCTATAATATTTGAAATATTGCCATGAATTTTGCCTTGAACAATTCGTTATTAAAAATTTTTTACATTATTTGGAAAATTCTCATACTCATTGGCTCCCATAATAACAAGTAACAAGTGACCTGTCTATGATACGGGAGTTTTTAAAAAACTAAAAAACGTTGTTTTAAATAAAGGCGTAAAGGTTTAATTTTGTTTTTTGACTAACACTAAACAACGATTAAACAAGTTCCTGTAAGTATAATTTAAGTTATGCAGATGCTCTACTTATGAAAATTTAAATAACACTTTATAAGGAAACTGCACTGGGTTACGATGAAACTTGAAGAAAACTTTTTAGTTAAGTTACCTTATTTTAGTTTGTGATAATTTTCGGTAGTTTAAGTGTAATACCCGAAAGCTATTAAATATTTAAGTTTTTGGGTACGTACGGCGCAAATAATCTTAACATAAAGTTTTTGCGTTAATGTTTTAGAAGTTTCAAAAAGCAAACACTTTGTTAGCATTAAGAAGAATTTAAATTCACAATTGACCTTAATTTTTCTTTATAACAATTACTAAAATGTAAATATTGTCGGCTTATAAAAATATATAATTATATAATTTTTAAAGCCGCAAATATTAAACATAAAACTATGGGCATTGGGCATAAGTTTCCTCGATTTTATTTTTGCTTCATTGTAATCTTTAAAAAAATCCCCAGTAATAACATTACAACAGCTATTATTTATTTTGGTTAGTCTACTATTTACAATAGGATTAAGGTGCTTGCCAACCTATAACATGTTTCGCGTAGATTTATTTATTTTTTCTAGTTTTTACAAAATATTTAAATAAAATCCATATTGACTATAGGTAATAATAATTGACATATTAAGTAAATATCAAGGAGTTTCATAAATTATTCTAGGAGAATTGTATAGCGAGAACAACAAAATAATAAAATGTTATTAGGAATCTACAAAAATATATTTTCAATATGATAACGGGCATGAATATTTAATTGTTGGAATTTGATGGAATGTGTTTCACGACATGATGTTTGTTTGCTTTATCGATGTCTGTATTGTTTTTAAATGTAAAAAAACTGGGTTAAAATATTTACCATTTCACAATGTTATCGTATCATTTTCAAACATTTATAATTTTACGATGACAATAATTGAAGAGTGGTCAAGCTAAGTGATCTATGTGCCAAAATTCCAAAAAAATTTTTTTTCTATTTATATGATCTA
Organism: Polydrusus pterygomalis; assembly: GCA_963969555.1. NCBI lineage: Eukaryota > Metazoa > Arthropoda > Insecta > Coleoptera > Curculionidae > Polydrusus > Polydrusus pterygomalis. The sequence goes on along the minus strand of OZ018380.1, from coordinate 37,531,522 downwards.
TGTACCTATGCCAATGTCCTACTAGAAGATCTAAGCGCCAATTTCATCCTATTCGTTATAAAAAGCATTAGTAGATGGCGAGAATGTGAATCCCAGACACTGTATCTCGCATACAGAATCCCAGTATAAAAGGAGCCTTAGACCTTTTCTATATTTTTTTGTTCAATTTATGTACAAACGTTGTTTTGATTAACTGATATTAAAATTTTCTCCTACGAATGTTTTTGTGTATGTTTATTAACACAATATCAATAAAAAATATACTATTGTATTATTCTTAGCTTTAAAACAGTTTTTTACATTTTCTGGTAGTTTTCGATTATGGCACCTAGATCACTTAGCTTGACCACTCTTCAATTAACGTAAAGGAAATTTATTATAATAATTATTTAAAAACAAGCAGAGAGGAACATACTTATTCTGTAATCATAATAAATACCATTATCCATATATTCTTTGAGCAAAAATATTATGACTTTTATAATGACATTTTTCATTTTGACCCTAATGTTGACCCCAAAGTTTGAAATTTAAAACCAATTTTTTTGAATAATTTGAGTATTTAATAATATATAAGTTTCAAATTTAGTACATTGCTTCACCATAAAAAGTTCCATATTTTGAGAAAAACAAAATAAAAACAATTGTCAAATATTCAAAATAGGGGGATTAAGGACCCGCTGACACCCCTATATTTTAGTACGTGCGCATGTGACTTCCAAACTATATCTATTTAGATAATTATTTGTTTTTGATTATTTTTTGACTTCTATAGAATTTCGATAAAATGATGCGTTTTGGAGATAATTTAAAAAGTATGGGTCCTTAACTCACTTTCAAATGCTCAATTAAGTCAGTCCTTGTGGCATTACCATGGATACAAGATATAAATTAAGTAAAGCTTTACAATAGATGACAATACCGAAAGCAAAGGATTAGCCAAAAATAATGTAAGGACAGTGGCGTAGAGATAAAAACCTGTAGTACCAAACCAGTTAAATAAAAATTTGTATTGCCCCTATTTTGAATATTTTACAATTGTTTTTTATTTTGTTTTTCTCCAAAGATATAACTTTTTATGTTGAAGCAATGTACAGGGTTATCCAACCAAGACTAGACAAGGCGATTTTTTGACTTTTCCTGTACTTTTATAAAAAAAAACTGAAATACCCATCTTAAGTCATTTTCTCCCGCGAATTCGAATATCTTCAGCAAAAAACAATTGAACATCAAACAAAAGTACTAGGGGTCACATTGATATTTTTTTAAATGGAACACCCTGTATATTTTTACATTTTTAAATTCCACATAAAATTATAATTATTTTTTATTAAATGCACTATTAGTCTATACTTCATAGTTTCCGAGATATTGACTCTCGAAAAGTGACATTTTTGAACCTTGACAGCTTATAACTTTCTAACAGTACGTCTTAGAGCAAAACGGCTTACATGTCCCTATCTTTAAATTTTATTATCTTCCCAAAAAAATCAACTTCCGGTTAAACCGGATGTAACTCGAAAGAAGGAAATATAGTTGTTCCGGTTTAACTGGAAGTTGATTTTTTTGGGAAGATAATAAAAATTGAAGATAGGGACATGTAAGCCGTTTTGCTCTAAGACGTACTGTTAGAAAGTTATAAGCTGTCGAAGTTCAAAAATGTCACTTTTCGAGAGTCAATATCTCGGAAACTATGAAGTATAGACTAATAGTGCATTTAATAAAAAATAATTATAATTTTATGTGGAATTTAAAAATGTAAAAATATACAGGGTGTTCCATTTAAAAAAATAACAAAGTGACCCCTAGTACTTTTGTTTGATGTTCAATTGTTTTTTGCTGAAGATATTCGAATTCGCGGGAGAAAATGACTTAAGATGGCTATTTCAGTTTTTTTATAAAAGTACAGGAAAAGTCAAAAAATCGCCTTGTCTAGTCTTGGTTGGATAACCCTGTACCATATTTAAATCTTATTAAATACTCGAATTATTCAAAAAAAACAGTTTTTAATTTCAAACTTTGACTTTGACTATCTTATATCAAACATGAAGGTCGAAAATGAAAAATGACATAATAAAAGTCATATTATTTTTGCTCAAGCAATATATTATGGTTAACGGATTGACCTCCCTTTTGTGGACTTCTCGTGTTATAGTGTATAATGTAAATTTAATCATTAAATATAATAATAAAGGAATAAATACAGTGACCTCAAAAAGGTTGGAATAAATTCGTTTAAAATTCAGGTAATTATTTTCTGGAAAAACACTTGGACATGTCGATTATTATTTTTAATTGCAAATTTTTTGACATAAGAAATGTATATACAGGTTTTCTCAAGAAAAACAAATACCGTCAACGGTTTTCGATATATTGACATTTTTTCTGGTACGAAAACTACAATTAAAAATGAACTCTTTACATTTATTTAGTCTATAATATTTAGATAGAATATATTAAATTTTATTTTAATAAATGTTGAAATTGACCGCCACCAACTTCCTGGCAATATGCAAGTCGATCTTTGAATTCTTCCAAAAGGTTATGGATTACCTCATGTCTTATTCGAGCTTTCAATAATATTGTTAGGTCTGTTAAAGTATACATTAGATTTTAAATAGCCCCACAGAAAAAAATCCAGCGGGGTCAAATCTGGTGACCTTTTCGGCCATTCTATTGGACCCCGTTGACCAATCCACTTACCAGGAAAGACTGTATCCAAGTACTCACGCACCGGGCATGTGTAATGGGCTAGTGCTCTGTCTTGCTGGTACCATAAGTAATGTTGGAAATGTCTGGCTCATCTCGATTTGGATAGAGTACAGCAAGTGCCGGTATTAACTCAAATTCTAGATACAGTTCGCCATTTAACGTACCATCAAAAAAGAAGGGACCTAAAATCCGGTTATCAACAATTTCACCCCAAACTTTTACTTTTTGCGGGTATTGTGTGTGGGACTCCATGATCCAGTGCGGATTTTCCTTAGCCTAATATTGAAAGTTTTGGCCATAAAATCCACGGATCTTAGCATTTTTTCAGAAAAATATTAAAATGTCAATATATCGAAAACCGTTGATTTTGAAGATATGGTATGTTATCTAAAAAGTGTTTAGAATGTATAGTATAATTAAATAATATATTATACAGGGTGTTATATTTAAAAAAATTAATGTTGACGGTATATGTTCTTCTTGATACAACCTGTATACACATTTCTTATGTCAAAAAATTCTCAATTAAAAATAATAATCGACATGTCCAAGCGTTTTTCCAGAAAATAATCACCTGGATTTTAAACGAATTTATTTCAACCTTTTTGAGCTCATTGTATGTATACCTACATACGAGACAATACGAGGTTGGTAAAATTAAAGTAAAACCTGGTAAAGTTACTTTAAATTTCCACCATTCATATTTTATTAACGGATATTGCTAGTGAAGACAAATTTCGATGGTGTGCCATTCTAGCAATGGTAAGATGTTTGGATGTAAAAAATTACTGGTGTACAATCCTCTGAAGACCTTTTCCTGTTTGAAACTAATCCCGTTAACACGTTAAACGCCATAGTAAATTTATAGAAATGGCCCCCCAGGCCAAGTTAATTAAAACAAAAACATATATTCTTTTAATTAACCACAGAACTTTTATTTTATCTCGAATTAAATAGGGAACTTTCCAATTTTTTTTCTTTCAATAATATGATTTAGTTAGGCCTAAGAAAAATATTCTCCAATTATTACTCCTTTAAAATCAGTAATAACTTGGTAAAAATTCTTTAAAGTTTCGCGCGTGTCAAAAGCATTTCAAACGACCTCTTAAGAGCGCCAAGCCCGATGACGTCAGGAAGTATGACTTTCCGTCATCCGTCATCCTGACCGGTGGCCGAGCGACCGAGTTTGCATTTGGATTGCCGTGTGTTCTTGTTATTGTATTGTTGTTTTAAGGTGGAGTTCTCAACGTCGTTCAATTTATTGCCAACCTATAACCTATTTCATGGATGTCGCACACAAATTATACTTCTTGACGTCACGACCCGTTTTTACCCGCTTGGGATAATTTGAATTTTGGGGCATTTTTAAATCTTGCTAGCGGTCTTTTGGGACGAAATATGTTGTTTTTTTTTGCTGCCATATGTTTTATGACAATATATACTTATGATTTATAGAATTTTTTCCCCATTTAAAATTTTTGTCAAGTTCCCTATTAAAAGTTCGAGTGAATACACGTTCCCTGTACGCCACAGCGGTCCGGCTATGATGCTTAACTAGGTTAGATAGAGGTCCGCTGGCGTACAAGGCACGAAAAATCAATTTAGTATCTGACAGTACCTACGGCCAGCGGTGGCGTGGTAGGATATACTCTGAGCGGGCCCTAGAGACCGCCGTGGCGTTTAACGTGTTAATAAAAGCAAAAGGATTATAAATATTTCAGAAATATTAATAATATTAAAAAAATATTTTGAAATAAATATGACTCACCGATTACTGTAACTTCAACTGACAAAGCGTTTCTTATAGCTTCCAATCGGCTAGTGCTTTCCTTAGACGGCGCCACACACCGGTACTCTCCACCTTCCTGATATAAAATGTTGTCCAGTCTCAGTTCCTGTGAAGAACCGATAGGTTCCAGTCGACCTGTGCCCGCTTCCACTCTTGCCCAGCAACCAGTCGTACCTTAAATAATAAGATTGATAAGTAAATCAATGGTACTTCAACATTACTGCAAAAAGAGCCCTAGCTTCCACTTCATGTTTAAATCAATTTAAAATATTATGGTTAAATTAAAAGAAAATATTGGGGCATATCGGACAAGTGTGTAACTATTTTTTATATTGGAATACACAGGGATCCAAGTTTAATGGATCCCCTGGGGCGGGTAGACCACAACCGCCGTTTCGTCCTTGTTAGAACTCTACGGGCAGCCATAACCCAATTCCAAAAACGACGGAAAATGTACTAAAAGCCTCCTTGCAAAATCAAGGCGGCCATCAATACACCGTAGCGCCATCCCAGAGGAATTAACTCCAATACAAAAGGCAGTTACACTGGTAATAATCGAAAGATAGACAAATAAATAAACCACGAAGTGCATCATAATCTAGTATAGGAAACGTTATTCGCGTTTTTACCGAAAACATCTGCTATTTTGCAGACTAGAAAACAGATCAACGCTGGCACCCACCAGAATGCGCGCAATCCGTTTGAGTTTTGAGCCTTAGAAATGTTTAGAAGATGATGATAGTGTCCGCGAAAATAATTAAAAGAAAAAAAAGATTGTGGCATATCGGACAAGTATGACAGGGATCCAAGTTTAATGGATACCTGTGTATCTTAACATAGTATAAAACAAAGTCGCTGTCGCTGTCTGTCCGTCCGTCCCCTTATATGCTTAAATCTTTAAAACTACGCAACGGATTTTGAAGCTGTTTTTTTTTAATAGGGAAGGTTTTTATGTATAACTAGCGACCCGCCCCGGCTTCGCACGGGTGCAATTTCAGAAAGTGGCATGCTGGGTACTAATATATCGGGTCTGTTCGGGTTTGTATTTATACCAGCGGGTTGCAACGCATGCCGGATACACGCTAGTTCCAATATAAAAAATAGTTACACACTTGTCCGATATGCCACAATATTTTATTTTAATCATTTTTGCGGATACTATCATCATCTTCTAATTATGGTTAAACTTAGCAACCAACTAGCCAGTCGCCTGCCATTTCCAAATGGTGACAAATTTATCTCATCTGAAGTATACATTTTTGAAAAGATTAGATTAGTTTATACTGCTGATATTAAAATAGCTCAATTTGGAACATGGTCTTAAAGAGCCCACAGATGCAGCTTTTCTGGCTGTTTTGCTTGACGAACCACTCAACGAGCAGTCTATTCGAATAATAAATATAGTTTAAAAAAAACTAAAAAACACGCTTTAATAATGAATCAAACTAAAAAGCGGAAAATAAATATAGTTTAAAATAATTCTTCACACAACACCAGCAGAGTTAAACAAAACTATAAGGGAACATACCAAGAAAAACACTAGTACAATTCACATACATCATTAACACAATATTCTTACTGCAACACTTTCCGAGCCCATGGAAAAGAGCAGTGATAGTCCCCATATTAAAGCCTGGTAAACCCGCCATAAGACCGGACTCATACAGGCCCATTGCTCTCCTAAGTGCACTCGGCGAGATTGCGGAAAGAATCATACACAAAAGGTTGAAAACTGGTAGATTGGACCAAAACCTTCCAGAGGAACAGTTTGGCTTCAGAACTGGCAGGAGTGCTGTACTGCTGGTAGCGCATGTTGCGCAGCAAGCAATACAAAAACTTAACCAACAACAAAGCACGGTACTTTTGTCTCTGGACATAAAACAAGCTTTCGACAACGTCTGGTACAACGGACTAATCTACAAACTCATAACATTACACAATTTCCCACTACACCTCACTACACTAATACACTCATATATAACAAATCGAACACTAAAAGTCAGAATAGAAAGTGACTTCTCAGATCCAGTAACCTTACATGCGGGCCTGCAACAAGGAACCAACTTGGCAGCTCCCCTATTTAACTTATACACTGCTGACATACCCCATTACCCAAACTCAAACTTAGCAATTTTTGTCGATGATGTCTTACTATACGCAAGTTCTTACTATGCCAATATAGCAAGGCAAAAAATATCTAACCATCTACATCATCTTCTACCTTGGTACAAGAAATGGAAAATGGAAATAAACGAAAATAAATGCGAGTGCATGGTCATAACAAGAAAACTGACAAACATACATATAAACCAAAACATACAAATAAACGGAAGACAAATTGAACCGAAGGACACATTAAAATATCTAGGGGTAACACTAGACAACAGACTTACATTCAGACAAAACACAAACCAAATAGCAAGAAAATTCATGACAATAACACACACACTAAACAAGATATTAAACAATAAATCACCGCTCTCCCCTCAAAACAAATTAATTATTTATAATCAAATAATCAAACCGGCCTTAACTTACGCGGCACCAGTTTGGTGCAGTATGGCAGACTGGCACTTTGGAAAAATACAAATATTACAAAATAAAATATTAAGATTTATCTTAAAAGCCCCTAGAAGAACACCAATCCGCCACCTACATCAAACCACACAAACTCAATACATACTTCAATATATACAAGACGTCGCAACAAAATTCTATCAAACACAATCACAAAATTCAATTCTGACCCAAAACATAATACAAATTAGACATAACGACAACGCAATACATAAACCACTGCACTCCAGACTTCCAATATATTTCCAAGACCGTTAAAAAACCAAAACCTTAAATAATAAGAAATTAAAAATCTTCAATCCCACTTTAAAACCTCCAAACCCTGTATACAAATCCTAAATAAGAACACAAAACCATCACGGCAAAAAAAAAAAATTTGCCGACATCGACAAAATTGCGGCATCGTGCGTACCATTGACCCAAACAATACTACGGCGTCACATATCGCGACGGCCAGCACGTGTTGTTTACATTAATGAAACGAAACATTATAGTACTATGAAATTGATAACAATAACAAATGATTTTAAGCCAAATGGCAAAGCATGAGCGCTGCTTGTACCTGATTAGGTTTTTTCCCCAATTTTTCCAGTAAGCATTAACCTCAAACATTCCCATTTAAACAATAGCAGCAAATTACATTCAAATTTTTTATAAAAATAAAAAATACTCTTTCATGGCGGTAAAGGATTACGGAACCGACCAATCCAAGCGTAGCTATACGTCAATTGATCATACCACAGGGTCAACACCAACCCCACGGGCGTTCGCCGGTGCGTATCCTGGGCAGGAACAGTTATGAAAAAACTGATCCTTTAGCCCGGTGTAAAGCAAGTTAATATTATACTACTGTAATATTTATTATATTAGAAATGTAATAAGTAGGATAAATTGACATGTAAACATATCGAAATAATAAAGACCTTTAAAAAGTAAAGAAAAGTAAAGTAAAATAATTCTTGAAATTCTTAATATTGGCAGAAAATAATAATGAACGATAAATATTAGTATTATTGTGAAAAAGCGTGGATTGCTCGATATAGGAAAAATATAGCTGTAAGACTTTTGGCTAACGCAGGATATAGGGACCATTGTCAGCCTCTGTTCGAAAAATTTGGCATAATGCCGCTGCCCTGTGTTTATATTTTTCAAACTGTGCTTGAGCTACATTCCCGCAGAGATAAACTCACTAGGCATTCAGATATTCACAGACACAATACTCGAGGCTCAGACAGGATAGTGGCTCAGCGATTCAGACTTACTAAATCTAAAAACAATTCACTTAACTGCAATTTATATAATAAGATCCCGGACGGTATCGAGCCATCGATGATGTCGTTTAAAAAGTATTTACTTTGAATGATGTTGTGCATTGGTTGTAAAATTGCCGTTTTGTGTTAAATTTTATTTTAATGTTTGTGTATTGTTTGCTTTATACACTAATTAATTGTTATTTATATACATCTGTACATGTTAAATTATATTTACATATATATTATTATTTATGACGTGCTATAAACAATTTATGTAAGTAGCAAATAAAACTTTGACTTTGACTTTAATTCTTATTCTTGCAATCGTATACGATACGAGGTTTGTCAAAAAACATAAATTTTGCTTAAGAGTAAAGTACCTTCAGTTTTGACAATATCGAAGATTGTTATAAAAAGAGTTGATTATGATTAAAAAATAAACTGTCTGTATAATATACAGGGGTCTGGAAAACAAGTGTACTTATATAATACGAGTGTTATAAATCCCTCTTGATTTTTATTTTTTGTCATCAATGTTACGATAACACAAACCATTGTTGGGTAAATGCATAAAATATGATTAACTTGAAAGCTTGTTTACCTTTTAGTAAGTTTTCGTTTAAAAAATAAAAATTAACTTTAATTACCTGCATACCTACCTTTTTAATAAAATCAAATTTAATATTTTAAAGTGTATAAATAAGAGGTATTCAGCAAAATAGTGAACATACTGCAAAATTGCTTAATTAAATTTTCTGTTTACTCTTATTAAAATACATGTACTTTCAACATTTACTCACAGTATTTTAATTACATTTAATATAGGTGTATGGAAGTAATTGAAACAGAAATAATTCAGGCAAAATCACTCATCTATAGAACAAGAACAGAAAAACGCTTCCAAACACATCCATTTACCCAGCCAGAGGCGGTTCAGCGAGGGGGAGGGGGGGGGGCGATGGAGCGCCCCCGTGTATTTTTGCACATATGCCAGATATAAAACAAACAATTTTCGAAAGAAAGTACTCCCATATCTGAAAATATAGGTAGGTACCCATAGCTGAATATTTTCCCACGTAATATATATTTATTAAATGCAGCGTAAGCTATTCGAAGAAATTTTTTTCGAAATAAAATTCCCATTGAGATTGAGTGCAGTAACACGATATTTCATAATATTTATCTCAAGTTTGTTGTTAGAAAACTTTATTTTCGTGGACTTTGTCAAATATGATTTCCAGAATTTTTGCATATCTTGTCTTAAATACGGGGTAGTATTTAGGATTTATAAGAAATACCTAAATATTATCTAGTCACTCCAAACTTGATTTACGAACGAATTTAACCAATATTATTAAATAATGTTCTTTTTAATATGAACTCATGCTCACAAGTAAGTACTGCAAAGTAAAATTACACCTTTAAACAATATACAGGGTGTTTCAGAACATGTGGGCAATCTCTCGGATTCATATAGATTAGGTGAAAATAACATGATAAGTTCATATAATATTTTTTCCTAAGAGCCCCCCTCGAGGAGATATATGCCCCTAAAGACCGGCCCTGAAAACTAGTTTTTTATTGATAGCCTTTGAATCGCCCTGTATATTTTGATTAACATTTAGTATAATCTACACTATGGAAAGCTTTATTAAATAGGTTAACAATAAAATGTATAGTTCATTCTGTGGGCCAGGGACGGACTAGCTTGGGCATAAAAATCTTACATCTTTGACAGGTGTCATGCAATCGGGATTTTTATATTATTTTTGGATAGCTTACGTATTTTAACGCAAAATAGATACTCTTCGCAGATTTCGATAAGTTGAACCGTTTTCGAGAAAAAGACAATAACGTTAATAATTATTATAACTATAATAATAGGAAAATGAACGGATTTTTACTTAATTAAAAAATTTATAACAAGGCTCAATGTGGGCTCCCTCTACTCTAACACACTCCCGGGCATGATGTACTGAAGACTGCTGCACCCTCCATAACACCCCTAAAAAACACGAAACAGATTCGGGTACGATTAAACCTTTTTAAAGTATGTTAACGGTCAAGTTGATTTTTCTCGAAAACGGTTCAACTTATCGAAATCTGCGAAGAGTATCTATTTTGCGTTAAAATACGTAAGCTATCCAAAAATAATATAAAAATCCCGGTTGCATGACACCTGTCAAAGATGTAAGATTTTTAATGCCCAAGCTAGTCCGTCCCTGGTCCACAGAATGAACTGTACATTTTATTATTAACCTATTTATTAAAGCTTTCCATAGTGTAGATTATACTAAATTTTAATCAAAATATTCAGGGCGATTCAAAGGCTATCAATAAAAAACTAGTTTTCAGGGCAGGTCTTTAGGGGCATATATCTCCTCGAGGGGGGCTCTTAGGAAAAAATATTATATGAACTTATTATGTTATTTTCACCTAATCTATATGAATCCGAAAGATTGCTCACATGTTCTGAAACACCCTGTATACAGGGTTAGGAAAAATTACCATAACGGTCGATTATTTTAAAATATACAGGGGTTATCAAAAAAGTCTTATATAAAAAATATAGGGCTCTTAAAAATATTCATATAGGTGATAAATTGAAATATACAGGGTCGCCCACAAAGTGGTGGAGAATGATAGTTATATTTTCTTAAATGGAACACCCTGTATATTTTTACATTTTTAAATTCCACATAAAATTATAATTATTTTTTATTAAATGCACTCCCAACAAACAATTATAGTCTAAAAAAGGTGACTTTTACCTAATATTTTAACTATAAAGCTCGACGGACCGCTTTACATAGTCAGAAGTTAGTAATTTATACCACTTTATCACCTAGTGGGGAATAAAACCAAGGTAATAAAGTGGTAAGAACCACCTGTCATTAGGAGAATTGTTCTTCATAGACGAGGCCAAGTAGTCTTCTCCGTGGTAGTAAAGAGGTGTTTTTTACCCGTATTTTACCTATGTGGGCCTATGTTGGGCCTGTTATGGGCTATGAAGTTTATAGAAAATCATAACCACAATTTTAGAAAAAGATAAAAATAGTATTTTGTTTTTATTTGTATCAAAGCACAGGAGGCAGGAGGGTTCTTAAATCAGAACATGTCATGTCAGCCGCTATTGATTTTTAAAATGGAGTGGTAGTATATAGATAGGTATGTACTTATAAAAATCATTATTTCATCGATGTGAAGTGAAAAAATGGGTGCGCGTAAAAAATGTTCCTATAGATTTCAATTTTACCTAGAAAAACTGACCGCGCCCCAGAAAAAGGCATTTAATTAAAAAAAACAAGGATTATTAAAATTAAAAATACCAAAAATTTAAAATGTAGCCAATATTTAGTGCTTGGACGAGTAAGTTAGCTCGTTTCTGTGCTCGGTTTTTGTAATATATTTGTTGTTGCTTTAGTGTTACAAGTAATCTAACAAAATTAATTGAAAATAATACACCATGTTGAAAAAAATATGGCGTCAGTAAAATATTTTTCCTAAAGGTCGTGATTTCCTGTGGTTTGGGCCTTAAAAAAAATTGGACCTATAAGTCAACCCGTATTAGGTTACGCTAGGAGAAAATTTCCTATTTTGTATCTTCCGTCTTGATAGGTCTAAATTAGGAGAAATATTCGTTTATATGGCATAACTTTATAATAATAAGTGTTTATGAAGCCTAATTTGGGGTTTTTAAGAATTCTGCAGGCCCTATGTACGGCCAATTACTCCATAAAATGTTTCTACTGGGGTTGCTGAATTAATGTCTCGCAACGGATTAATAGCCACTATTATAATGTAACTAACCTTACTTTTTGGAATAGTTCGAATATAAACGTACAACGTTTTTTTTTCTTTGTTCCGGCGTTTTGTATAGCTCCTACGCGACCCCTTTTATTTCGCCGAAAAAATGGAAACTGATTATTTTAAAATGGAGAGGGTCAAGCTCCTCCTCGGATTATTCTACTTGGTAGAAATGGCATTTTTCTCTCAGTTGAAAATACATATAATTACTTGCAATTAAGTTTTCTGAGGAACAGAAGGGAGTATTATGATGTGTGTTTTGCTTTTAATATTATTAATAACTTTGTATGTAGTTCTGAATGTCTCTCTGCCTTGAAGTTTTATGTTCCAGGTTACATAACTCGTAATGCTCCACTGTTACATGTCCCTCATTGTCGTACTTATTATTTTATATTTAATCCAGTCAACAGAATTAGCAAATATTGTAGTCAACTTGATTTCTTTAATGTAACTAAAGATAGGTTTAAAACTTCTGCCAAGAGGGTAATTTTAGGTTAAGAAATTTTTTGTAAATTGATTTGATATCTTGTAAATGTGAATGCGTAAATAAATAAATAAATAAATAAAAAATTCTTATGTTCCCCGCAAGTGGGAAGATTACTACAGTGCAATAAACTTTACAATCATCATTCAAGTTTTCTAAGCCAGAATCTCTTTAAAGACATAATTTTTGGAAGATACGGCTTTATATCCGGTAAAAATCACTTTGAGGACAAAATATTGGGCTATAAAGAAATTATTTAAATCATAACTATAACCTATTTTATACTTTAAAGCCTTCTGGGCTTTAAGTACAAAATGTAAGACTAATATAGGGTATACATCACCTCAGAAAGTGTTCACATTATAACCTGACCATGAAGATATATTAAAGACAAAACGAAGTAATTTGTTCTTCATTTATGGGCCTAAAAGATTATTGGGCTTTAAGGCCCAATCTAAGGTAAAAAATAACCTGGTTGGGCGTTTATTACTGACTTTCCTTAGACCTAACTATCAAGTCGATTTACAAGGTAATTATCTACGAATTACTTTGTTTTGACCAAACAGTTAGTCTCTTTGGCCGTTTCGTCTAAAAAGCCGATTTGGAGGTAAAAAATAGACTATTTTTTACTTAAATAGGTCATTTTCTCCAAATGAGAGGTCGCCAAGGCTTTAAATGTTTGTTGGGCTATTAGTCTATACTTCATAGTTTCCGAGATATTGACTCTCGAAAAGTGACATTTTTGAACTTTGACAGCTTATAACTTTCTAACAGTACGTCTTAGAGCAAAACGGCTTACATGTCCCTATCTTCAATTTTTATTATCTTCCCAAAAAATCAACTTCCGGTTAAACCGGATGTAACTCGAAAGCAGGAATATAGTTGTTCCGGTTTAACTGGAAGTTGATTTTTTGGGAAGATAATAAAAATTGAAGATAGGGACATGTAAGCCGTTTTGCTCTAAGACGTACTGTTAGAAAGTTTTAAGCTGTCAAAGTTCAAAAATGTCACTTTTCGAGAGTCAATATCTCGGAAACTATGAAGTATAGACTAATAGCGCATTTAATAAAAAATAATTATAATTTTATGTGGAATTTAAAAATGTAAAAATATACAGGGTGTTCCATTTTAAAAAATATAACTATCATTCTCCACAACTTTGCGGGCGACCCTGTATATTTCAATTTATTACCGATATGTAGATTTTTAACAGCCCTACATTTTTTATATAAGAAGTTTTTTAATAACCCCTGTATATTTTGAAATAATCGACCGTTCTGGTAATTTTTCCTAACCCTGTATATATAACAATAAAAAGTTAAATATAGAAATTGCCGGTACTCTACAAAGTATATTCTAAAATTATTAAGAAATATAAAAGACTGTCCAAGAAAGCTCCAAGAGTTAACATAACATATGAAAAGGTTATATATTTTTAAATAAGACACCTTATAGTTTGGGGCATTTTCGAGGACCAGACTTGCTTTTATATTTCCTATATGCAAAACGCATTTTTGAAATATCAACAATTGCATTATTAATGACATTTTCCAATGTTTGACAGCCTACAGAATATTTATCGTAAATTTGGAAAATATTAGCATATTCCTATTATTTTTAATTATTAAAACTATAAAACTGATTTGACAGGTAAAATAAATAATCCAAATGTTGTAACTTTTGAATATGGTTATAAAGTTTATTATGTCAACATTTTTCGTAGTATTTGGTATTTCGAAATATAAGTTCAATAGTTGAACTAACACTTTCGCCTGGGCCGTAATGTTTCTTACTAATAAACGCTTTTTTCTTTCCTTTAAACATAATAGTTTTGATTTGAAGAAATAGTCCATGTATTATAAGATTGTTAATCAATAAGTTGCACATTTTTAAAGTTAAAGGTGAAAAAGGTTGTTAAACGTCCACGTGTTGGGACAAAAGGGAATGATAGATTCATTTTATTGGTTTTAAATTAACCGCTTGCGAGGTTACTGAGCTTTAATCCTCAGTACCCCATAAAACACTTTTTGGAATGTAATTTCATGTGATATCTTCATAATTATGACAATTTTATCTTTATAATGTCTTACACACATATGCTCGGAAAGTTTTAAATAATATTCGACACCTTCTTTTTAGGAGGTTTTTCTTCTTCCCAGTTTATTTGGTTGCTTTAGACCCCCTCTAATAACTTTTTTACATACTCAGTTTGGTTTAACCTTTATCAATTTTCTTCATAATATTATTATGTCTCTTCTACACATCAATTTTTATTTCCATAAAAGCTCCATTAAGGTTCCACACCATTTTTTCTTTTGCTAAAACCATCAGCACTAATTCCATTTTCTGTCTCCTGATGATGAACATTTCTACGTTCGAAACATAGAGACCCCTAGAGAATTTTTATTCTATTAAACGTTGTGGAGGAAGACTTTTAGTTTTTTCTTTCTTTCCCATAATAGTTTTGGAAAAAATTTATTTGTATTTATTAATCAAAATGTAACAGATTGGGAAACTTCCTTAAAAAGGTAAATTCCATGTAAACCTGTGGTATCAGTCAATGTAAATTTAAATAGAATAAACGTATTTTTACCGAATGTAATAATTTAAGATTTGGAAAAATAAAAAGCCCTTTATTTAGCATGTTTGTAAAATGCACCAAAAGTTTTCTCAAGCTTTGCAACCAACAATAAAATTTATTTTGTATTGAAAACCAGACGTACACAAACCCCGTTTTCCCAACTTATACTCGTTCCCAACGAATTCGCCAAACCGACAACTATAAGCTTTCGAATATCAATTGTAAAAGTTTTGCAAGCCGCTGTTTATATTGGTTATGTAACTATGCATTATGGTGTTGTATAGTGTGTCCACGGATAGAGTTTTGAAGAGGAAAAACTTTTTTATTAGTAGGTATAGAAGAAAAAGTCATTCTTCATAAAAACGTCTGCTTGAGCTGAAATTACAATTTCAGGAATCAGATTTGCTATTACTACACTGAGAAAAACCCGCCAACTAAATTAGTTGATTTTTTTTTAGTTGTAGCTACTAAAAATGTCCGCAGACTTAGTTACCATAATACCGCAAAGCTATTTACAGGGACTAACAAATATATATTTTGCCCTCCACTTACAATTACTAATCGATTTAGTAGGCTGTACGCCGAAAATTTATTTGGTAGACTTGCGGTAAATACATCCTTTTTTGTGATAACTAACAAGGGCGTAAGATTTTGTTATACTTGTGACAACTAAAAAAAAATATATTTTAAATAATGCCTTAAGTTGTCGTAACGAAAAATATGGTAGCCATTACTAGATATTTACTTAATTTACCCGATCGCGCACGCGATCTTTGGTCATCCACGCGGTAACAATAATTTCGTCTTCGTGCTTCGATACATGTGCATGGTTCAGGTTAATCAGGTGCTTCTTGCCAGGGTGTGTGTGTGTGTGTGTATCTGTTAGTGTCATTTATTTATTATAGTTTATAGTGATGTATTACAGACTTTTATTGTTAGAATGGGGGCTTCAGACCCATCTAGATGCATTTAAAGGTAAGGTTGTGTTGTGTTATAGGATTTATCCATGCTATTTATTTAATAAAAATTTTTAAAACTGAAAAAATTATTTTTTGTATTTTAAGTTGAAGAGAAAACAAACTTTTTACTTAGGGGAAGTAATTACCTACCTCAACTAGAAAGCCTTAAAAATAATTCAATCTATTTGAAATGAAATTTCATCCACAAGCTATCACAGAATGCTTCACGAGTGAGATCAGTTATTGTAATCATCCCTCGAGAATTTAAAGTTGGGCTCTGATTTATGTATCACTTATGGATTGAAATATTTTTAATTAATCTTATATTAACAACCATAAATCTGTGTGTAGCATCGTGGGATAGTTGAATTTAAATATTCTTACGTGTAGATATATTGAATAAGTTACTCCCAGAAACAAAGACAAATTTTGATCAACTAGTTAAACAGCCAAGTTAAAGTGTTTTATTTGATATCTACTGTTGCACACACCTTCAGTTTCCTTAGGCCGTATAAAAGGGCTTTTTAACATCAGCTCAACTGAACCTTTACTGGTACTTAAAGTTTTTTCTATTAAAATCACATTGCCAGTTAAATTAAATATTGTTTCTGTTTGAAACTGGCAGCAATATATTTTAGACGAAAAGCTTCAACATCAGTAAAATGGTTTTATTGGTGGTTACAGAAAAGCTCCAGCAAATTACGCTTTGCTGCTTACAGTTTTTTCTGCTGTATACCGAGCTTTTTGGTTGCGATACACACATGCAATTACAGTGGATTTTATCTACAAGTTGTATGTGCAGCCGTAACAAATATTTTTCTAATGCAGCATAGAACTCTTGTTAAATAGGGAACAGCGAAATGCTTTTTGCTGTGGTGACTAGAGTAAGTTTTCGTTGCTGCCAGTTCCAAACAAAAAACCGTATTTGACGACAATGTGATTTTTATGGGAAAGTTCATGTTAAAGGTTCACTTAAGCTACTGTTAAGATGCCCTTATGTAATAAGGCCTTAGGGGACTGAAGGTGCGTGCAATCGTTGCCAAATAAAAAAAACAACTTTGTGGTTACTTTTTAACTAATATTTTTATTTGTATTCACTAAACACCCAATTTGGGTTAACTACATAATTTAGTTACTATTATATAATTTATTAGTAACGTTAACATCTACGCTTAGTTCCTGCAACTAAATAATATAATAGCTTTAACAAACCACCTACTTGTAACGAATATATATATTAGCTGTGCTAACTCAGTTTTTTAGTAACTGTAACTAAAACCATTTAGTAAACCCAACAACATAAGTTCGTTATCTACTAAATCCTATAGTTGTAGCTACTAATCTATTCCAGCAAACTTGATTTAGTTGTTATAAGTCATTCACCTTACTGTCCCCTATTTTAGTGAAAAATTTTGCTGTGGTAACTAAATTTTTACTAATGGCTACAATTTATTTTCCTCAGTGTATATTTTTTTTGCAACAATAGAATAACCATGATAAATTACAAATTTTACAAAATAAGGCAATGCGGATTATTTTAAATTGTGAAAAATATACAAAAATAAATTTTATGTTAAAAATTTAGATTGGTTGAATGTCCGAAATTTAATTTTTTATTTAGTATGTATCTTTATACATAAAATTAAAAATAATTTATTCCCTGATTGTTTAAAAATTTGTTGTTCTTTTAATTATGACCAACATAATTAATATAAAACAAGAAAAAATAAAAATTTTTATGTGGAGTGTCTTAAACACTAGCTTATAAATCTATTTTTCATAAAGGTTTGATAGAATATAATAATTTGGAAAATTCTATTAAATCTCAAATATCATTAAAACTATTTAAAAAAACTTTAAAATTGCATTTAATTAAAAAACAAAATAATACATAATATTTGATACAATTTGCAAACTGTTGAACTTTTCTGTCTGTTTCTGTTAAGGTTGGAGTATCAACATGCTTGCCAACCTATAACCTATGTCGCGTATATTTATTTAATTTTTCTAGCTTTTACACAAAATTTAAATAAAATCATTATCGTCTTCATATTTTTTAGGTAATAATTGACATATTAAATAAATATCAAGGAATTTCATTAAATATTTTAGAAGAATTGTATAGGGAAAAATATCGGGTAAGATTTTTTTAAACATTATTATGTCATTGTTCTTTCACTATGCAATTATCCCAAAATTAGCAATAAAATTAATAGATATTTTTGTTATATGTCAGATATTACCTAAATATTGTACCGACGATATTGATTTTATTTAAATGTTCGTTAATCTAATAATAAACTAAAACAAGCAACGCGAAATAGGCTATACGAGGTGTGACAATTAAGTAATGAGACTGATTCCATAAAAACCATATATATGTCGTAGGCTGATAGTGAAATCTGTCATTTCATGAAAAACCTAGTCACTTCATGAAGCGTCGGCAGATTGTGTAAAAACATGAAATTACACGATCTGCCGCGTCACTTCATGAAGAGACCTTGACGTTTCGGAGTATTATGTATAACACAATCTGCCTAATTTTAAATATCGTCACTTCATGAAATGCCACAAAAACAAGGCATATTGTGTAATTCCGTCTAAAAGGTATATTGGCAACTGGTTTGTTCGGGTTTGTCAGAGCATTTTTTAAATTTTTATAAAATAATATTAGTTGAAAAAATTTAATTAAAAAAAAATGCTCTGGGGAACAACGAACAAACCAGTTGCCAATATACCTTTTAGGCGAAATTACACAATCTGCCGACTGACATGACATCGTTAGGTACTACATACAGTGACGATATTTAAAATTAGGCAGATTGTGTTATACATAATTCGCCGAAACGTCATGAAGTGACGCGGCAGATCGTGTAATTTCATGTTTTTACACAATCTGCCGACGCTTCATGAAGTGACTAGGCTTTTCATGAAATGACGGATTTCACTATCAGCCTACGACATATATAAAAATTATTCTCCAACTCTGCCATCCCCTTCAAAGTAGTCCCCTTGGGCAGCTATACAACGATTCCAGCGCGTTTTCCCCGCTTCGTAACATTTCTGGAACGCTTCGACTGGAATGTCCGCGAGTACCCTCGTCACGGCCACCTGAATGTCCGTAATCGACTCAAAACGGGTTTCTTTGATCACCGATTTTGTTCTAGGGAACAAAAAGAAGTCACAGGGTGACATATCGGGCGAATAAGGCGGCTATTGCAACACAGCGATCCCTTTAGAGGCCAAATACTGGGACACGCTAAGGGCGGTATGGCGGTTGTCGTGATGATGGATCCAGTTACGAGCGATGTTTGGGCGCACTCGACTGACAAGTTTTCGCAATCTTTCGAGTACCTGGCGATAGTAGACTTGATTTACGGTTTGCCCCGATGAAACAAATTCTTTGTGGACGATTCCACGGCTATCAAAAAAGGCAATGATCATCGTTTTCACCTTCGACTTGCTCATACGAGCTTTTTTCGGGCGAGGGGCGTGCGGAGACAACCATTGTGAGCTTTGGCGTTTGGTTTCCGAGTCGTATTGGTAAAACCAGCTCTCATCGCCTGTAATAACTCGATCAAGCAGCGTGGGATCGTTTTCCACTTGTTCCAAACAGTCTTCTGCGACGGTCATTCGATGCTGCTTTTGCTCCTCAGAAAGGTTTCGTGACGAGCACCACCAACACACGTCTACTTAACACGACACAGCAGGCGAACTAAATAAGCTAGAGCGATGGTAAATATATCAATGGAGAGGGGAAGGACGCCGGGGAAGGGGAAGGGAATTTCAAGGTCGCAGGTTTACCATAAGCGCGGCAATAAAATCAGTCTCATTACTTAATTGTGACACCTCGTAGGTTGGCAATAGATGGAATGACGTTGAGAATGCCACCTTAAAAGAAGGTTGCGTTTTAACTAAACACACAATAAAATTATGGTATTTAATTGTTAAAATATGGAGTTTGACAGGTGTGACAATGAAATTCTCATTAAACTAAAAATTAAAGTTTTTATTGTTGTTTTGTGTTAAAATTTAGAAGCTTCAGAAATTTTAAGGGATATTTAAAATTAGCTATAAATTTTCCAAAACTGTCCCAAATTAACAATTTTTCTAACTATAATAATAAGCGATTTCGATCCCACTATAGAGAACCAAATTCTGGACATACTGTAGATATTGGCATAAAAGGGTGCCATCGATTAAAGTGTTGTAAATTATGAAAATAAAAAACACAAACTTTTATATTGAAATTTTACGATGAATAAAAAAGACAATAGAATCCAATGCAAAAACTCTAATGAAGAGAATAGAACGCGGACTCCTGAAAATTAATTTTTCATAATTGCGATGCGCTTTTCTAAATTGGCGTTAATTAACGAAAAAGAGGAAAATTGAAAAACTCTAATTAAAAATAATCAGTTTTTACTATCAAGATCGGTCGTAGACCTAACGTTAATGATAGAGGCTCAAAAGAGAAAATCTATGCCCAATTAAAATTTTTTTGAGAGGTTATTGGGTCTTTTCTGGCACCTAATTGGTCATTAGCAAGATAAAACAAAAGAAATTCAATAAAATGAGAATAAACATTTTAATTTATTCTCAGGAACTATCCTACGAATAAATTAAAAACTAACGTTTTTTTACTAAACAATAATTTGGTGTCTAGTTCTAGTAGTATGTATAGGTATAGTAACTAATTTTATTCAAAGTAGCTAAGTATTAACATTAATATTGCAAAGTGTATTTTAGTTTTCGAAAACAATTCGGAGAAGGTTAAATATTTTATCACTTTTTATTAATCTATTATGAGGCACTCTCACCATGACAAGTTCATAGGCACGAAGCATTTAACTTTTGAAATGACTTTATTCCAAACTAACTTTTATAGTTCATTACATGGAAAGTGCCAACATAATATAGAAAATAATAACCATTAAAAAAAAATAACGATAAAAAAATTGAAGTAAATCCAATTGAATTCATTAATAAAATCAATTAAAAAAAATAATAGTATAAATAATTTAATTTAGTCAATATCTCTTTTTTATATTGTTTTTTAAAAGTTGCCAATATTTTAAATTTTGTGATATTTTTTGGAAGATTGTTATATTTTTATTTTTCCGTCAAATAAAAGCGATTTTTTTCCGCCATTACTTTTTACTGGTATAGTTTGATAATTTATACAACGTCTGGTGTTATGATAATGTAATATCTTATTCTCCTGAAGTGTTATGTTTGATTTTTTTTCTTTTATAATAGTAGAGTGAATTAGAATACAAATTTGCTTGTACCGTGCGAGCCAAAGAGGGCCTTGCATCTAAGGACGTAATGCTTAGCCGTAGAGCTTAATACCTTTTGGGTGTCAGTAACTACCTGAATTAACAATTAATCAGTTATTCCGTTATCTTTGACAGTCGTAACAAGTAATTTGATTCATCGCTAATTTTTTCAATTTCTTGTACAATTCACACAATGGGCTTTACGGAACAGCACAAAACATTCATGGTTGAAGCGTATTTTCGGAACGGGGTTAGAGTAAATGGTAAGTGCCAATACAATCCGGGTTTGTGCATGGACGATTTTCACGAACATTTTCCTAAAGTTGCTTTTATTGCTGGGGATTTTTATTATTGCCTGAAAAGAACCGTGGCTGTGTTTAGGGAAACAGGTTCTATACAACACAAAAAAGGAGCAGGAAGACTATCTGTAAGAACAATTACAAGAAAGGATTATCCAAGAATGTGGTAACATTTCTCCAGAGATGCTGGTCAACACTTTCGAAAATATGAAGAGACGTGTGAATTTATGCTTGGAGCCAATTGGCCAATTTCAGCAATTTATGTATTTATTTTTCTTTTTCTTACATGAAACGAAATTGTGTCAAATTTGCGAATATTTCTTTTTCTGCTTTTAATAATCTATAAATCCAACCTTTTTTATAGTTAAAATGAAAGCAATTGTACTTTAAAGATGGGTATTGGGTTGTTCGAGTTTGTTCGAAAATATTAACCAAAAAATGAAATGGAGAAATGCATTACTAGTACTTGCTCTTAGCCACGAAATAACTCTTCTACATCTTTTTGAAAATATTTATAATAAGAGCAAAACAGTAGTTCATGTTATATGTAAAAACGTAATATACGTACGTTAAACGTAAAAATAAATTTCTTAAAAAAAACAACAGATCTTCATATGGTTGATTTACTTTTAGTTGGTAATAATACATATTATTATAATATTCCTCAATAAAGTCCGAGGGGTGGGTAGCCTGTATATTTCATACCCGTAATTTGTAACAAAAGATATGTTATCTCGTAATTTAAATTTATTTTCTGTTTCATACATGGTTTATAGCCACAAACGTATTAGTTTATTAAATTACAAAGTTCCACAATCGTGTCTTTGTTTGACAAGGGAAACCTTGAAATTGTTGCTATATGAGAAGACTGAAAATAAAGCATAAATAATTTATATAAATTTAAACTTAAGTAACAAACTTGGTAGCTGGAAACTTTACACTAATTAATATCTTGGTTATTTTTGACGCACAACGTATAAATAATTAGGTGTATTAGAAGTTAAGGTGTTCCAAAGTGGCAAATAACTTCTTTAAAATGTGTCAATTATTTCAAAGTATGTTAAAATACTTTTCCAATACAATTCCACTATAATTTACTCAGGAATCGCTGGAAAAAATTTAATAAAATGAGGACAGTGATTTTAGTCTAGTGTGTCTGATCCTGTTTAAAATAAATTTCGAATTATGCAGGCAAGTGAATTTAATAAAAGGGTAGTAAAGGCTGGGAATAAACCCCAGGTTTTTCCGACGGTTTGACGGCATTGTGCGTATATTATGCTAGCTTTATCCTAATTTCTAGGTGTGAGTTTCATGTTAACAGTTGACCCATTGTGTATCCTTTAGGGGAATAAATAAATCAATATTAAAAATAAAATAAAATAAAGGGGGATGCCTTTAAGTCCTTAGCCTTAGTGACATCTCCTTTATAGCTGCCAGGGTGCGCAAGTACTCGCCGAGCATGGAACTTCTTCTAAATGAGCGAGCAGAGGGCAGTCACAGATGATGTTCTACTGCCTCCTCTTCCAGTTCACACCCTCTACATGATGTAAATAAATAAATAAATAAAAACGCCTTTATTTTCAACTCGGCGAAGGTCAGCTGAGCTGTTAACTTAACCGAGCATATAAAAATGGGAAATACAAAATATAAGTATAAAAAAGTAATAATAATAACAAGTTTTACATTGAGATATCATTCTAAAGAATAAATTATTATAAATAAGATATTAACAGATATAATAAGATATTACAGACAAAATTAGTTATTAGGTAGCGGAGAGGAGCATTCTTTGATCTACTAATATGAGGATAGCGATTGAGAAGCCTGGCAGACGTACAAGAAAATGCGCCCCCAGTCATGGTCTTACAGGTTCTAGGCAACTGATACTGCATATTAAAACGTGTTTCACGGGAGTGAATGTTATGCCTAGGAATCAATTTTTCAAACAAGTATGAAGGACATTCAGTTTTTATTAATTTATGCAGAAAGCAAGCGAAGTGTAGTTTTTCTCTACCGGCTATGTTCAACCATTTTAAATCACAAAGTTTGTGACTCACGTGGTCACTTCGTTTAAGGTTATATATGTCGTAGGCTGATAGTGAAATCCGTCATTTCATGAAAAGCCTAGTCATATCATGCTGCACGCTAAAAGGTATATTTGCAACTGGTTTGTTCGTTGTTACCCAGAGCATTTTTTTCAATTTTTTTTAAATTTAATTTAAATTTTATTTTTATAAAATATTATTAGTTGAAAAAATTGCAAAAAATGCTCTGGGGAACAACGAACAAACCAGTTGCAATATACCTTTTAGTCACGCTTCATGATATGACTAGGCGTTTCATGAAATGACGGATTTCACTATCAGCCTACGACATATATAAGACGAATGCAAGAATTCTGAACTTTTTGTAGCTTATATCTGGTTGAACCATCCAAGCACGGTCCATACACGAAGTTGCAATAGTTAAAGTGACTTAGAATTAATGCCTCACACAGATTTTTTTTTAGCCTAAAATTTAGAAGGTTTTTACACTTGTAGAGGTTGCGAAGATTAATATAAGCCTTTTGAAGGACCTTAGATACTTGACCGCGAAATCGAAGTTGGCCATCAAAGATAATGCCCAGATTTTTATATTCCTCGACTACTGGAACGATAGTCCCATCTATAGAAACATTCAAGCTTTTGGCCGCCCAGTCTCTGGCAGGACCAAAGTATATTATGGCCGACTTATTTGGGTTAAGTTTTAGACCATGATTCTGTGAATACTTAAACACCGATTCCAGACATTCATTAAGTCTTCTCGACGCTTCCACTGCATCAGAAGGAGAAAAGGGGATCTGAATCTGTGTGTCGTCTGCGTATCTGTGACCGATGCACTCTCCAAAGCAGTTTGACATATCCGCTGTGAAGATAATGAAAAAAAGAGGGCCAAGAAGTGACCCTGTGTCGCTTAACTACATATTAAAAGATGTTGACGTACCTGGCAATGTCCTGTTTGTATATCTATGGTTGGTCGTAGATTCTTTCTGAATATCGTTAGGTATTTCTTTGTTATAGCCTCGTCTGGGTATTTTCATAACTATTTCAAGAATTCATAGTTTGTTGTTTCATCCGATCGTTTTTTAAAACGTGTACAGGAGTGTATTAAATGGGTGATCGCTGATGTTGTCAATCCCAATATTGGCTCTGGCCCAATTAATGAGTCCGGCAGCCTTTTTTGCCAGTGTGTCAGGGA
This sequence comes from Polydrusus pterygomalis, assembly GCA_963969555.1. Lineage (NCBI taxonomy): Eukaryota > Metazoa > Arthropoda > Insecta > Coleoptera > Curculionidae > Polydrusus > Polydrusus pterygomalis. The sequence continues at coordinate 37,506,545 of OZ018380.1, read as the reverse complement.
TCCGATTTTCCCTTAATGTATCCTTTCCCTTGATCCAGCTCACTGTGACCATGTTTTTTTGGATGGCTGCGACCAGGGCATGGTGACATTCTTGTACTAGTCCTGACATGATTCGTGGTCTTTCTAAGGCTAGTTGAACATATCTACTATCCGCTCGTATGTGGGTGGACGTTACAGTTAGTTATGTTTCTGCTGGTGATCTTTTTTTATCGCAATTACTATGTCAGCGATCTCGATCTGATTTACGCTTGCATATTTTCCCATAGTCGTGGTAAATTTAGGTTTAGGGATTCGGCATTTATATTTCAGATCATGAGCCTGTTTTTGTTTTGGATCTGTCTGTGTAGATATTGCATCTACTATGTTCACATCTTCAGTGCCTTTGAGTTTAATACTGTAGAGCTTACTGAAAACCTATTTTTGCGCTGTAGAGTTCACATTCACATGTAGTACTAGAATCTTGGCAAGGGATTCCATTGAATTGCGTCGTCTTCGTATGCCGGTACCTGCAGTGGATTATATTCAGACTGTGCGAAGTCAAGGCCACTTCTTTAATATATGTGAAGGGTGGTTATATTAAGAATTACCTCCATTGCTCTCGTTGGTGTGGTTATCATGGCACTAGTTAAGGCACGCAAATCTTTGAATTTGCTCCAATTCTCGGTTGGCTGTTGTTTGTTTCAGGTCCCCAGACTACATGCCATGTAGATCAATTTGACTACCTTCGGGAATAAACCCCAGGTTTTTCCGACGGTTCGACGGCATTGTGCGTATGATCTATATGCTATCTTTGTCCTGCCTTCTAGGTGGTAGTTCCATGTTAACTTACTGTCAAAGGTGAAAGATATTTCACCATCATTAATTTGGTTTCTAGGAGTTTTGGAGCATTTTACCTGAATGTTTTGATAGTACTGAGCAATTAAAACAATCAGATAAAATAAATTAAACTTTAACCATTGGGAAGACACCATCAGCTTTCTTTGTACCAATGTGAACAATTTTTTAAAAATTTAATCGATAATTGAATTTAAATTTGTTGTCAAAAATACTATTGAAACTTTAATAATTAATAGTGCCAACCTTTTATTATTATCTTCTTGTAAATTGGTAACTCATAACAAGACATTTATTGTTGATCCAATTATAAAGTGTAACCTATTTTACGTCAAAATTGTTAGTTACAGTATTGTTTGTCTAATCAATCTACATTAGTCCGCAAGGCCTGTTGAAGTTTATACACAAATTGCTAATTTGATTTCGTAAACACATTGTCAAAAGTTACCTGAAGGATCGGAAGTTGTAAAAGCGTCACGGTAAGTGACATTGTGAAATATGTTGGTCAAATTTCTACATTTAGCTTGGCACGTAGGGAAGAGTGGGATAAAATGGCGTAGCCATAATATCCTGTGTAATAAGCAATAATTTTAAAGAAAAATATTGTATATTTAGACAAACTAAATATATATTCTATATTTTCGGAGACTCCCCTAATTCTTATTCTAGAAATTTAACCAAGGCACGTCAGGCACGTATATATTTAATACAATATCCCAATTTAAGTTATTAGTTATTTATATACCAACCTAATTATAAAGTGTAGCTTATTTAAGGTCAAAATTGTTAGATATTGTCTATTGTTTGTCTAATCAAGCCACATTACTCCTCCAGGCCTGATAAAGTTTATACACAACTTGGTAATTTATTTCGTTAACATATAATTATTAAAAGTTACCTGAATAATTGAAAGTTGTAAAGCTTTAGGAGATCACATTATAAAATATGGTGTCCAAGTAGTTTAAGCCAAAGTTTAACTTTGCACAATGTCTGTACAAAGTATTTACGTTAAATATATGGAACAAGTATATTGGATTGATTTAAGAAATATGATATTTATTGACGCTCACGTCTATGCCAGAATAATAATAGTTTAAAGTGATATTAAAATGACTTGAGATTTTAAGTAGGTACTGGGAAACTAAAGTTTTTCAGTACTTATATTATACTAAACTATTGTTGTAATGATAAAGTTCGAAGATCAATTGATTAATATGTTAAAGCTCATACTAGTTGATTCGTTTCTTCAATGTCACAAGGAGAGAAAACTATTTACATTAAAAAACGGTTTTGGTTTTGAACATTACCTAATTTAGCTTAACAATAATTATAGTCCTTAATAAAGTAATTAACTTTTGAAAAAAATCATTATCCGATGGATGAATAATTTCAATAATAAATTAGCTCTTAGGCTTCTTCGCCTAAGATAAATTAGCTCTTAGGCTTCTTCGCCTAAGAGCTAATTTATTATTGATTTAATTTGTTGGTTCAAGAAGTAATGCTGAAACGCAGAGAACAAAGTTTGTTCAAAATTACCAAAGACACAAAGGCTGTGCCAGTGTTCGGTATTTGCGGAGTTCTACAATTTCGAGTGACTTTTGTCTTTTGTGCTATGGACGTTTGATTTTGTCTTTACTCAAAAACGTTCTGATGAATAATTTCGCGGTACCTACGATAAAATCGCATCATCAAAGATTTAAGTATATTATGTATAAAATTTAATTAATTACTTCATTAGTGAATTTGATCGATACGCAAATATAGTTCAATCGATTTTAATATTAGAAACCCATGTTGATACAAAGTTTGTTCTTGTTTGTAAATAATCGTGTTATTTATTCTTTTCGATGTTTTCCGCCACGGAATTTTCTACCAAATGTTTTTCATAGTTTTTCAGGTCACCCCTTAGTACTAATAGGCATCGACGCATGATTGAGGCATGTACATACATTATACCCCTCAGCCACAGCGGCACGAGACCTATGGTATAGATTAGTGGTCGCCAACCCGTTAATCGCGAGCTACCGGTTGCTCGCACAGGCAATTCTGGTAGCTTGCAAAATAATTTTTAAAATACAAAAGGTCCCTATTTCCTAAATTCCGAAAATTTTCATAATAAACGCAAGTGGCGGCAACACTGCGGTAAACGATCTGTAGCCGACGCGACCGAAGTCACAAATCAAAATTATCTTATGCAGCTGAAATTTTGCATATGGGCTAGAAACTGCATTTCAAAAAACATTTTTTAGTAACTTTTTTCGATATTTTCAGAAATAACCTCACTTTTGAATTATTTTTTGGAAAAAATTAAAATTTGACAGATAATGCGAATCACGTGACTACACTATTTTTTGCTGAATTTTCATCTCGATTGAAGCAGAACTTGATGCCAAAGTCAAATTTCGAATAAAGCTATTAATAAAAAAAAATCTCATGATGCGGACTTTCCTGGTCACACTGTATATGATTAAAATCTGTTTTTCTATCCCTATACTTAAGAATTGATGGAAAAATTTCGAATTGAAAATTATAGTTAATTACAAATTTATAGTTCATGTTTTTCTAAAATTTTCAGAATTTTCCAGTTTGTTCGACATTGAAAATAAAAACCCAAAAATGTTTATTAGTTTTAAAATATACAGGGTGTTTCTTAATAAGATGCAAATATTTAAGGAGCTTATTATAGGGCCCATTTTAAGAAAAAAACTTCATATAAACTTATGTTCTAAAATTCTTAACTGTTGAACTACAGGGTGCTAAAGTTTTAAGAAAAAAATATTTTTTTTATGATAACTTTGGTATGACCCTGTATATTTTTGTGAAACGTGGTACGCATCTTCTATGAATTAAAAGACGTTTACTGCTGTACAACATAATTTTTTATTCTTGCCAGTGGCGTTCGTGCGGGATTTGAACTGCATCATTTTAAAGAGAAAAGTGTAACGCCACTGCTTTTTCTTTACATAAAAATTATTTTTTAAATCCTTATTCCTTACTGAGTAAATCTGGTCTCTTCATTTTGATTCATTTGACGTATGGTTTTCGCATAAAAAAATAAAATACATTTATTTGCATCTCGCAAGACCACTTACCAGAAAAAACAATTTATGTAAGTAACTTTAAACAACAATTTATTTAACAGAATGGTTTATAAACGGTAAAATTATGAAATTATAATTATTGGCAGTTCCTCGAGGAAGAATTACCAGCTTTGATGAAAGATGTTCCCATTTTAGTAAGAAATCGACTCTGGTTTATGCACGACGGGGCGCCAGCGCACTTCAGTATTCTGGCGCGCGAACATTTAAACGAAAATTATAATAATCGCTGAATAGGTCGCGGAGGCCCACAGACCTCAATAGCAGTGTTGCCAATCGGCGGACTTTAGTCCGATTTTCGGACTTTTTTTAAGGCTATGGACTTTTGTCGGACTTTAAAACTATTTCGGACTTTTCGGACTTCTTGATACCTGACGAAAATATGGTAAATGCACAAATTTTGAAATAAAATCGGCAGGTAATTTATTGTTTATTTATCAAGTGTTGGGTTGGCTTATTACTTATTACATTATCTTTTTTATTATTGTTTTTTTTGTTATTAAAAAGTAAATGTTTATAGAGTTATCAGTCTTTTTCATTATATAATATACCCCCAACATTAAAAAATAAATATCAATTATTGGGAATGGGCCAGACGAAGCATTTTCATTTCGACGCGGACTAAATCGGACTTTTTCGTGCCACTGGGCGGACATTTTCACCTAATGTCATTGGCAACACTGCTCAATAGTTTAGATTACTTCCTGTGGGGTCATCTTAAAACATTGGTTTACAGCACAACAATTCATACTGAAAAGCAGTTGAAAAATCGCATTATAGTTTCTTGCGAAACAATTAGGAATAGTCCCGGTATTTTCCAATGAGTACGTGAGTCCATGAGAAAAAGAGCAGATGCATGCATATTTGCAGGAGGTGGACATTTTCAACACCTGATTTAATTTATTTCTTTGTGCGTTCAGGGTAATTTTGTGTTAACATTCCAAAGTGTATTTAAGTTCTTATAATTTCATAATTTTACCGTTTAAAACCCATTCTGTTAAATAAATTGTTGTAAAGTTACCTAAATTGTTTTTTCTGGTAAGTGGTCTTGCGAGATGCAAATCAATGTATTTTATTTTTTTATGCGAAAACCATACGTCAAATGAATCAAAATGAAGAGACCAGATTTACTCAGTAAGGAATAAGGATTTAAAAAATAATTTTAAACGTCGTTGTTTTTAATCAAGGCTAGTTGTAATAAATCATACTAATACGAATACACAATTATTTTAAATATTTTAGGATTCTTGCATTAAAAATATCGAATGCGATTATCTCGAAATTGGTTGCTCCTAGCGACTTTAATAAATTATACGTTTTTGATGTAAAAGAAGTAAAGTAACTTATTTTTTAATAGTCGGATCGATATAAGAATCCTAAACAAAGTTATGCCAGATAAAAGAGTGGGCCATGCCGTAGGCAGCGCCCCCTACTGTTACACAAAAACTATGGATAATTTTGAATTCCTAACCTCAAAAAAACCCAAAATCCTTAATTTTGTGCTGCTATGTCGTTTCGTTAAGAAATAATCTCAAAAAAACGAAAACAAAATTAAAACTTTGACACCCTGTATCTTGGTTGTTATTAATTTTGGGATAAGGCAAGTTTAGGTAAATCGCATTATTTCGCCTTAAGGAGTATGCTGTTGCTCTGTGTTCCATTACTTTTCGGACACCCTGTATTCTGTAGTTAAGGGCAAGGTAATATATTATGTTTTAAGATTTAAAAAATGCACTGAAACCATTTTCGAATGTAAATATGGCTTGTCCTCTCGGTTCAAATCAAACCTGAACAAAACCATAATATTAAAAATAAATAAATATGTACCTGGTGGACAAGCCAGCTGTACCGCACCACCTAGCGATACTTCTACTTGCCGGCCAGTAGAACTTAGTTCTCCTATGTCAAAGTCTGGTTCTTGAGTAACCTCCATATCATCTAAAACAATAAAAGGTTTAATGATTCCTGTGATGAAGACAGCTGTTTTTTTTTTCTAAACAGGATAATTCTTACCCTAAAGTATATAATAAAAAAATGCCGAAATTGTGTCGAGATACCAACTTAGGTTAGAAAAAGACGTTAAAATATAACACGAAAAACCACTAGGTACCAACAAAATGAAACTTATTTGAAATTTTAAATGTTTTGCGCGGCTTTCTTTTCCACCCTGTATAATATCAAGGACATTGATTACTTTACTAGCTCATCATACTATTATTCTGAAAGAAACAATCTTTTGAACTCTGTAATGAGCAGTTTATTTATAATATATTATTCATAGTAATAAATTTTATTTTTCGATTTAATAAATTAAATATTTTGTAAAATTTTTCCACGAATGCTGTTTTAACACAGAATTTACTGGATGTTAAAAAAAATATTTTAAATGATAGGCCAATGATGAGTACTACGATTTTTTGTCACAAAGCCATAAAATCAAAAAAATTTACATTTCTAGTTTGACTTGATCTGGACATAAAAAGTTGTATCGATAAAAATGTAATAAATATATCGAGATTCAAATTATGATTTGATACCAACCACGAAGACACTAATATCATACTAGCGTTCACACATGGATTTATCTTAACCATTTTCCACCGTTTATATTGCCAATATTAATAATTTTATTATGCCGAACAACTTTATTGCACTTGAATTGCAGCCAACTTGCCACCCATAAAAATATTATTTAGACGTTTAAAATATTATATGTTCCGTGAATTTTATTCCATATTTGGTTGCATTTGAAATGTTTATGTCTTATAGGGAATTGATAAAATTGCTACGATATAGTTTATTGCATATTTGGCGTAGCATATTTTGTTATTTGGTAAATTGAAACCGGAAATACAGGGTGTTAAATAACCTCTAAGGAGTTAAACAGTAAGAGGAGAATAGTAGACTTGAATAGGTCATTTATGCGTTATTGTTTATAATAAAATATCCAAGGTTAATTTTCAATAAATAAGGTTTTAAAAAATTAATTGATTCAGCCGATACTTGGTGTAAATCCCTAACTATAATATTATGGGATACATCAGTAAAACAAAGTTGGACTTGTAAATGTCTACTATATTTACTAGAAAAATTACATGTTTCGCTAACACTGTAGCTTCGTCAGATGAAAATGATTTAATAAAGGTGAAAAATCGATCCTATCCTATCGATGCAACGATTACTTTCGTCAATCAACTTACCTTAAAAAATGTAAATCTGATCAAAAACAAGAACTTATCAATTCTTTTACAGTATGCCTTGAACGAAATTATTTTGAGTTCAACGACAAAATACACACTAGCAAAAATGGTCTTATTATTGGTAACCATCTTAGTTCTATGTTGGCTAAAATATTTATGGATTTTTTAGAAGATAAAATATGCAATCATCCTTTTTAAACAGTTCCTCTATTGGCATTGATGACGTCTTAACATGTTTTCTTGGTACTGATAGACAGTTAAAAGTCTTTTTAGAATATATTACCAGCCTACACAAAAATATCAAGTTTACAATAGAACACGAAAGTGACAATTCTATCAATTTTCTTGATTTAAACATTAAGAGAGAAAATGATAGACACGTTTTCTCCGTTTTCCATAAACCATCTCATACTGATATTGTCATACACAACTCTTCTTGCCACCCTATACAACACAAATTAGCTTCTTTTCACAGTATGATCCATAGACTAGTAACTAGTAACTCTACCTCTAAATAAAGTCAATTTTCAAAAATAATTAAATATTATTAAACAAATTGCAGTTAATAACGGAAATAACTCAAATCTTATTGACCAAATCCTAAAAAAGAAAACTTACAAAAAGGCTATTGACTTAGTTTTTCCTAGAAGGAAAAACTCTGACCAATTTAAACTTGTCACTTTCTTTGGACAACCTAGCAAATAAATTCAGTTTATTATAAATAGTAAAAATATAGGTAGAAGTTTTCAATAATATTTTTTATTGTTATAGTTAACACTTTTTGTAACTGTCTGTTCATTTATAATTAATGTGTGCGAAACGCATCAAATATACAGGGTGGTCCTTAAGTACATCAAGAAAATCTAGGATATGATTCCTGGCATCAATTTAAGTTGAAAAGTTCATATGGACTTATGCCCTAAAATGCTTACCCTCTAAGATACAGGGTGTTAAAATATTTTTAAAAAATAATTGTTTTTTTAAAATTTCGAAACTCCTTGAAGATACGGTATTGAAAATTGATGTCGATTGATTTCGTATTAAACTGCACTTTTTGGTTAAAACAGGGTTTGCCTACTTCCACCAGTGGCGTGCATGAAGATACCATCAATATTTTTTTTGTGAAAATATGTGATACGCCACTGTTTTTTTTAAACTCTGATGCATTTTTATGCATTACTGATATAAGCGGAACAAAAGTTGTCTCTACTATGTTTTTGAAAAAAATGGTAGTTTTAAAGGAAAATGGAAAATATTTTAACATCCTGTATCTTAGAGGGTAAGCATTTTTGGGCATAAGTCCATATTAACTTTTCAACTTAAATTGATGCCAGGAATCATATTCTAGATTTTCTTGATGTACTTAAGGACCACCCTGTATAAACCAAAAGGCCCTTAAAACAAAAAAATACGATATATTAGTCTATTTTAGTCAATAACTCAGATTCTATAAAAGATACGAATATGAGGTTTTTACGAAAATGTTAAGAGTTTAATTCTCTATCTAATCCTGTTAAAACAGACCTATCATTGTATTCTTGTCGCGAAAAAGCCTAATATTCGCTTATATTTCAGTTAACGCCATCTAGCGGCGAAGGTAAAGTTCAAGGATATAATAAAAAAGGCACAATTTGTAAATAAAATACTCCTTTCTTAAATGAGACTAAGTTAATTAAAATCGGGCAATTTTACTAAGAAATATTTTACTTAAAAGCTCTATGACTTCCAGTACGCATTTGCGTATCGTAATGAAGCTATTTCGATACGCGTTTTTTCTTTATTTGATGTTGGTAACATTTAAATGTTTTATTTCATTGCCTTGCGCGGCCTTTGTGATTTACGAGAAAACCCATTTTTCGCAGAGGAAAAATAGCTTGATAACCTACTTTTTTATTCTGTGTGGATAACAGTCATGTATGTTGGTTGCATAAATCTATAAATCAAACTTTTGTAGACGCTTCAAGCTATCATTTTCTGCCAAATCCTATCCAAAATTTAATCTACTAACCTTCCAATGTCGATTTTAACTTCAACTTTATTTGAATTTTCCATCTTCCCTATACTAAATTGCAATGCCGTGACGTAAAATAACGTCTTTTGAAATTCGAAAAAAAGTAGCAAAATCACCAAAATTTCCGAACGCTCTGTATATGTACCGAATGTACAAGGATCACACAACGTATTCCGTCTAATTTCAAATCTCATATCGCTAAGATAACTTTAGAATCTCGTGGTGAACATGGGTCAATAAATCAAAAAATGACAGTTAGCAAAATAATTTTTGTTGTCCAGAGGCTACTATGATAAAAAATAGTATTACCAACATAAAATTAAGACATACAAATTTACAAAATTTGAAGGGTTTATTTTCTTTTTAAATAGGATGTGTTTTTTATTAAAAAAAATACAAAAATTAGAAAAATAGTATAACGTACGTGTTATATAAAGCAGTTTTAAGCACTAGTCCCGTTATAAAACTCGCCGCAAGCGGCTTGTTTTTTAACATGGACGCGTGCTATGAAATGATGCTTTATAAAACGTGTACGTTAATATACTATTATTTTTTTTATTGAATATTAACATTTTAAGTATTATTTTGACTTACCTTGTGTTTTAATTAGTTATATTTAACAATTACATTTTTAGATGTTTTTACTAGTAGAGAATCCCGCATAAACAAATGTTTTTGGGATTTTATTTGGAATAAATAAAATAAATAATAAAATAGCAATATTTTTAGTAGGGCAAAAAATGTTATTGTAAAAAAATCATAAATCATTTTCTAATCAATGTTTTGCTATTTTCTATATTAGGTCAACATTTTCTAAATTTGCAAGCAGTGCCTGTATTAAAATTATATTATAATTTTATTATCTAACGATTATAATAACTAATAACAAACAATACTCATATATAGGGTTTTCCAATAAGAACGATATGATTTCAAAATGAAATAAAATTAAAATAATTTCAGATACAACAAAACGTTTTATATTATCTTAAAGTATAGTCGATAACATTTATGTTTTGAATAACACATCGTTTAAATGTCCTCCGCGACTTCGTGTGCACGAGCGAATTCGACGAACCCAATTTTCGATGACTTTATGCAATAAATCGGGCGTGATCTGACGAATGCAGGGTTCAATGTTCAACCTTAATGCATCAAGTGTTTGTGGTCTATTTTCATAAACCTTAGATTTCAAATAGCCCCACAAGAAGTAATCTAAAGGAGTTAAATCCCAGCTTCTTGGAGGCCACTGAACAGTAGCATTCTTTGAAATTATTCTTTCGTCAAACTTTTCTTGCAGTATATCGATAGTTTCATGAGCATTGTGACATGTGGCACCGTCTTGCTGGAACCACATATCCTCCAAATCAAGTGCATCTAAATTTGGCCACAAAAAAATTCTTAACATCTGTCGATATCGTTCACCATTCACTTTAACTGCATCTCCTGCCTCATTTTGGAAAAAAATGGTCCGATGATGCCACCATACGATAAACCACACCATACAGTTACCTTTAGCGGATACAAAGGCTTCTCATGAATCTGTTGTGGATTCTTTTCACACCAAAACCGGCAATTTTGATTGTTAACGTATCCACTTAACCAAAAATGAGCTTCATCTAAAAAGATAATTTTTTTGGCAAAATTAGGATCCCTTTCAAGTTGTTCTAAACTCCAAGCAGAAAATTCTCTAAGCCGACGATGGTCCAGTGGCTTAAGTTCTTGGGTCAAAACAATCTTATACAGGTGTAAATTTAAGGCTTCTTTCAAAATACGCCAAGTTGTCGTTTTTTAATCCTTAACTCTTGAGCACGACGAGGAATTGATAAAATTGGATCTAATGCAACACTAGCTCTTACAGCAGCAATATTCTCAACTTCATTCATTCTTGTGTTTCGATGTCTTCTTGGTATTTTTACATCGTGAAGAGTAAAATTATATTAAAATTTCTCAACGATGCGACGAATGGCCAGCAAAGGAGGACGATTATTTACACCAAAGTTTTCGCGAAGTGCGCGATAAGTGTTCACAAAAGATCGTCTATTTTCGTAAAATTTTTGGATAATAACCAAACGTTCTTAAAGCGCGTATTTAGCCATAATAAATTGTTATAGTTTACTGACAATAACTGACAACTGGTGACAGGTATAACTTTATTACCATGGTAACCATATCGTTTCAAAATCATATCGTTCTTATTGGAAAACCCTATACATATACCACTACTTTAATCATTGTTCTAAGTAGTTTTTTATACTCTGTGGCATTTTCTATTCCGTTATCTCCAATGGCCGCTTAACTGGGTAAAACTTCTCGCTCGTTGACACCCCGAAGGCACATTTAGAGCAAGATTAGAAAAACAGAGATAATTGGTTTGCGAGAAGTACGCCCTCGTGGCCGACAGTTGAAATATAAGTGGTCATTAATAAACAATGACGCTGTATAGTCGCATTATGGAAGCTACTTGACGCCCTAATTAACTCTGGTCTGGACTTGACGACCAGCTGACACTCTTGGGCACTTTCGGTAGAACTATTTATGAATAGGGTTAAGTTAGTAGAAAAAAACTAGATGGAGAATTGTAAGTTATAATAAAGTATACGGGATGGAATAAAATCGGGCGTCTAAAAAAATGAATCCATACAATATCACTAATTTATTCATATTATTATTATCTATACAGGGTGATTCACGTTGAGTGGCCTATTAGAAGATCTCGGAAACGAGTAAAGTTATATTTCTAAACATTTTGTAGCGGGCATGATTGGCTTTGAACTTTTAAAATATTATATTTTGACGTTTGTATCACTTCCGGTTATACCGGAAGTTATGGCCAACTTTGGTATTTCAAATGGAATACCCTGTATATTTTAGCATTTTTAGATACCTTATTGAAACCCAAGTAACTTTTATTAACAAAGATATATACCTATGTCTAACCGTTTTTGAGATATGAATTATAAAATGCATTTTTTATGTAATAACCTTACCGAGAAGAAAGTTCAGTAATTTTGAAATTAAAAAAGTTAAACATTTAAAATTTTGTAGGCTTTTAACTAAAACATAGATCTTTAGACTACATTACTTAAGTTTCATGTTTTGCATACAGGTGGTTTTTAAAAGTGTGGCAATGTGGCCATTTAGATAAATGTGCATAAGTCAATTTTTGCAAATGGAACACCATATTTTTTATTTTAGTAACGTGTAGAGAATTAAAGATCAAAAGATATTATTTTTATAAAGAAGGCTTTGACTCCGATTTATGTTTGACTTTGAGCTTTGTTACCAATTAGTAAAGTAGGCTTTGACTGAAATTGTTTTAAGTTGACACTCACCTTAATTATTTGCAAAAATAATGTCTTATGAACTTAACACAAACACATATTTTAAGATATTTTTTTTTAATTGCTCATAATTCCAAAACGACTAAAAATATTGATACTGGCATATTAGATGGGAAATTTGATTCTGTACACGTTACTAAAATAAAAAATATGGTGTTCCATTTGCAAAAATTGACTTATGCACATTTATTTAAATGACCACATTAGCACACTCTTAAAAACCCCCTATATGCAAAACATGAAACTTAAGTAATGTAGTCTAAAGATCTATGTTTTAGTTGAAACCCTAAAAATTTTTAAATGTTTAGCTTTATTCATTTCAAAATTACTGAGCTTTCTTCTCGGTAAGGTTTTAACATAAAAAATGCATTTTATAATTCATATGGCTATCTGAGGATACTAAGGTAATCATGAGGCGACGAGACTGGGCTTTATCACAATACAAACACACTAGGGACAACAATGACCTTGTAGTATACAGGGTCCTGCAATAGTGCGTCAGGCTTCCATAACTCCTATACGAATGGGGTTAGGAATTTTATTAATATGCCGACTTAAACCGCATAGTACGGGGTACTTCCGGAAAATATTTTCTCATATACAGGGTGGCCCAAAAAAGTGTGGTCACATAAAGTTGTGATTTTTTAAATGGAATACCCTGTATATTATTAAATTTTCACATTCTACGTAAAATTATAATAATTTTTTTATAAATGCATTACTGGTCTATATTTAATAGTTTCCGAGATATCGATATTTGAAAAATGACATTTTTGAACTTTGACAGCTTTTAGCTTTCTAACTGTACGTCTGAGAGCAAAACGGCTTACATGTTCCTATCTTCGATTTTTATTATCTTTCCAATAGTGTCAACTTCCAGTCAAACCGAATGTAACTCGAAAGCAGGAAATATAGTACTTCCGGTTTGACCGGAAGTTAAAATTTCTGGAAAGATAACAAAAATCGAAGATAGGAACATGTAAGCCGTTTTGCTCTAAGACGTACAGTTAGAAAGCTAGAAGCTGTCAAAGTTCAAAAACGTCATTTTTCAAATATCGATATCTCGGAAACTCTTAAGTATAGACCAGTCATGCATTTATAAAAACATTATTATAATTTTATGTAGAATGTGAAAATTTAATAATATACAGCGTATTCCATTTAAAAAATCACAACTTTATGTGACCACACTTTTTTGGGCCACCCTGTATATGAGAAAATATTTTCCGGAAGTACCCCGTACTATGCGGTTTAAGTCGGCATATTAATAAAATTCCTAACCCCATTCGTATAGGAGCTATGGAAGCCTGACGCACTATTGCAGGACCCGTATAAGAGACTACGTAATTCGACTTTAACATTGATTCGTCGAGACAAAAAAACATACATGCAAAACATTTGTAGGTCTGGCGATTCTAAGGTAATTTGGAAAACACTTAAGGATTTTAATGTAAAAAAATGTAACAATACTGAAATACCCATCAGCGATGGTAATGCTACTGATATTAACAATTTTTTTGTATCAGCATTCAAAGAAGGTGCTGATAATAATTTGTAAGCTTCTACAATAGCAGTACGTTTGGGCCGTCTTCCTTTAATTTTACTATGGCCACTGTTCAAGAGATTTCAGAACTTATTGCGAACTTTCGAACTAATGCTTCCGGTATTGATAGTATCTCTCCGCTGATGCTTCAGTAATCTAGTCCATTTCTTGATTCCTATATTACCCACATAATAAATTCATGTATTGAAAAAGGATATTTTCCTAGCAACTAGAAAACTAGTATTAATTATACCAATACCAAAAAAAAAACACTGTAGAATCGGTTTCTGATCTAAGACCAATTAGCATCCTTCCGGCCCTTTCTAAGTTATTGGAAAAGGTACTTTTTAAGCAACTTAATGATTATGTACAAAGATATAATATATTGCCTCCTTATCAGTCAGGTTTTAAAAAGGGACATAGTACAGTAACAGCTCTCTCCAGAATAACTGACGATATTACTTGCAATACTGACAAAAAGAAAGTTACAGCCTTGGTGTCGCTTGACTTTTCTAAGGCTTTCGATACTATAAGTCATAAAGTTTTAATATCCAAATTAAAATACTACGGATTTTCTCTTGATGCAATCTCTATTTTAACATCTTACCTCCTCCAAAGAACTCAAAAAGTGTCATTTAATTCCCAGTATTCTCCCTTGTCTGCAGTTCTATCAGGTGTCCCCCAGGGATCTGTGTTGGGTCCCTTACTTTTTTCAATATACACTGCAGATATTGTAGACAGCGTAAATTACTCAAACATCCAAGCGTTTGCAGACAATATTAATTTATTTATTGGATTTGATCCAGGTGGTGCCATCACTACTTGTGCTTAATTAAATCCTGACTTGGAAACCCTTAGAATCATATCGTTACGACACAACTTGAAACTTAATCCTACGAAGTGCAACTTAATCCTTTTTAATAGCAATAATTTGCTCGTTGATTTTAATATTGCTATTGATAATAATGTCTTACAACCACAAATAAGTTCCAGAAGTTTGGGATTGGTTTTGGATCAGAAACTGCAGTTTACTCAGCATATAAATGGTCTACTTCCGCGTGTATATCTTTCCCTGAATCTTCTATATGCAAATAGACATTGTTTTGATGTAAAACTTAGAAAATTGTTGTGTGATACTTTGGTGTTGTCTCTGTTCAATTATGGTTCTGTTGTGTACGGCAACTATTTAAACGCTTTTAACAAATATCGTATACAAAAAGTTCAGAATGCTTGCTGTAGATATATTTTTGGTCTTCGCAAATTTGATCATGTTTCGCCGTACATAGCACAACTTGATTGGCTTAATATGGAGAATCGGAGAAAAATGCTGTTCTTAACGTTTGTGCATCAAATAATAAAATCAAACAATCCACCTTATCTTAGTAGTAGACTTTCTAGACGACGGGATTGCCACTCTGTTAACGTTAGATCCCGCTCTTTGTTTCACATTCCTCGACATCGGACTGCTATGTTTCAGAGATGCTTTTTGTATTGTTCAGTAAATCTCTACAACAAACTTACATTTGTTCCAAACAATTTAAGTATTGAATCGTTCAAGAAGAAATTGAAACGTGAATTATTACTGACTCAGTCTTGACTGCTAGCCTCCTAATTTGGGCCTAATATATATATTTGTTGTGTTCACTTTAAATTATGTTAATGCGTATTATTATATGATATGTTATATATGTCGTAGGCTGATAGTGAAATCCGTCATTTCATGAAAAGCCTAGTCATATCATGCTGCACGCTAAAAGGTATATTTGCAACTGGTTTGTTCGTTGTTCCCCAGAGCATTTTTTTCAATTTTTTCAACTAATATTATCTTATAAAACTAAAATTTAAATTAAATTGAAAAAAATGCTCTGGGGAACAACGAACAAACCAGTTGCAATATACCTTTTAGCCACGCTTCATGATATGACTAGGCGTTTCATGAAATGACGGATTTCACTATCAGCCTACGACATATATATATATATCTGTATGTGTGTGTGTCCGCTTTTATATTATGGTTAACACACTGTTATTAGAAATTTATATTGCCATAGATTTATATTGATGTTTTTGATTATTTTGATTATTACTAGGAAAAGGTTAAGTGTAAGAATAGCAGATTCCCATGGTATCTGCTAAACTTCGCCTTACTATACTACAATATTTATTGTATCCCTTACTATCTTTAATAAAGTCGATTATTATTATTATTATTATTATTATTATTATATCTCAAAAACGGTTAGAGATAGGTATAGATCATTGTTAACAAAAGTTTTCAATAAGGTATCTAAAAATGCTAAAACATACAGGGTATTCCATTTAAAATACAAAAGTTGGCCATAACTTCCGGTATAACCGGAAGTGCTACAAACGTCAAAATATAATATTTTGAAAGTTCAAAGCCACTCATGCCTGCTACCAAATCTTTAGAAATATAACTTTACTCGTTTCCGAGATCTTCTAATAGGCCACTCAACGTGAATCACCCTGTAAATTAATCTACACTCCCGTACAAAAAAAAAAACGGGCATCATAAAGTATAGGGCTTTATAACTTTTTTCAACTTCCAGTTAAACCGGAACAACTATATTTCCTGCTTTCGAGTTACATCCGGTTTAACCGAAAGTTGATTTTTTTGGGAAGATAATAAAAATTGAAGATAGGGACATGTAAGCCGTTTTGCTCTAAGACGTACTGTTAGAAAGTTATAAGCTGTCAAAGTTCAAAAATGTCACTTTTCGAGAGTCAATATCTCGGAAACTATGAAGTATAGACTAATAATGCATTTAATAAAAAATAATTATAATTTTATGTGGAATTTAAAAATGTAAAAATATACTGGGTGTTATATTTAAAAATATAAAATTCGTTCGAATTCCAGACAAACTAAAAAGCTGGCAACAATGCCAATATCGTCATTCGGTGCGTTAGATCCTCTTACACAACTGTACCAAATTGGTTTAAATCGGCCAGTAAATTTTGATGTTATTAAGCCGTTTCCAGACTTTATACACACACTGTATAGTGAAAACTGTGAGAAATAGTTTAAAGAAAAATTGTTACCAAACTTGGAAGATTCGTCGCTTATTATCATGAATAACGTCACATATTATTTTGGGCTAATTGAAAAAGTTCCAAATACAAGTTGGTTATTACTTATTGAATGATTAGAACAAAGTCAAAGGTTTCACCATTTACAAACAGAATCAGAATAATAGTGAAGCAGCATATCCCACCCAAACGTTACAAGTAATCTTGAAAGCCATTTATTTTATTTTTTTAATTATTTTTCTTTTATTTTAATAGGTTGGACGAACTAGCATTACAATATGGACATCGAGTCTTAAGACTTACTCCATATCATTGCCATTTTAGTCCTATTGAAATAGTTCGTCGGAATGTAAACGCTATTATCATGCAAAAAAAGTTCTATGCATCCTGTAACAAATTAAGTAGTTTTGGGTCTGTGGAATGAAGCCATAAAAAATGTAATAGTGGAAAAATGATGTAACACACACTAATAAAATTTTAAATGATCTGTGGGAACGGGAAAGCTTTATCGATGCTTCAGATACTCTTCCCCTTATTATTAACTTGGGCGAGTTTGATGATGATCCTTGAGGAGAAATTAATTAATTTTTAAAAAACTGTATTTTGTTGTTTTGTAATTTTTTATTATATTTTCTTCTTTAAGATTTAATAAATAAGATGAAAATATTTGAAATAAAATTTATATACCGATGCACTAGAAAAAAAATATATGATATATTTTATAAATGAGTTTTATTTATTTTTCAGTAGATTTAAATTAATTAAAAATTTCATACTGATTTTCAAAAACAAAATGTTTCATCCCATGATACCTTTACCCTAAATAAACTACTTATTTCTGACTTCTGACTCTTTACATGCATTCGTCTTTATGTAGTTCAAGCCTAAAAAAATCATAGCCTTTACCACCGGTAAGTCAAACTGACTGAATTAATTTACGACGTACCCCAAATATGACGTAACGGTTAGAATTGTGATGACAGCTGTCATACCTACAGGAATTTAAAGTAAAATAAATTTGTTTTCTCCCTGTATGACCTCTCTAAACCAACACAATTACTGTATAATTTTGACACAAATTGGTGCTTGACCTGTTGACCCTCTTATGCTATCGAGAAGAAAAACTATACTTACGGACATTGAGGAAATATCCAATACTGCTAAACCTTCCCAACATATGCCTGGCAATACACTTATACCATCCACTATGCTCTCTCCTTATTTCGGTAAAATTTAAAAATCCGTCCGGACTTTGTTGGACCGGTGGGTCGCCGTCGTCTTTCTGCCATATGGGTTTAGCTTTGGGATTTGAATCCACGTCACATTTTAGGGAAACTGGCATTCCTTCTCTTATTGGAAATCCGAAACCAGGTTCTCGGGATATGGCGAATGAAGGCGTATCTGGAATAATATTATTAATTTTAGTTAAATAGTTTTTTGTAATTAGGTAGGATTTATAAATTTGTTTTTCGAATTTTCGAAATAAAGATAAGATAAGAATAAATTATATTTACATTTCGAAGGTGGTTAAAGATATGAACGGTTCGATGACTTTTTGACAACTACAATGGCTATATTTTCTACACAAGGTATCGAAAAACCAAAAATACCATTTCCAAAAACCTTGGGGGAATAAAAATGAGGTATTTTGTAAACCATCCGCACCTACCACTGAAGCACTACCATCATCCACTTAAATTGGACTACCCCACTTGTGACATCTCACTTCTCTGGAATGCTTAGTAAAAGTTATTTTTAACGATACCAAAATATATAGATTTAAGTACAAAATTTTGAGAAAATACAGTATAATATGTCTCGGTAAGTTGGAACCATATGAAAAACTTTTTTATTATTAATTTAACGAAAAAAAGTTATTCTTCATAAAAAGTTCTGCATGGTCTAAAACCTAAAATGCAACTATCAGATATTAAACTCTTCTAGGCGTATACGAGGTTTGTCAAAAAATATGAATTTTGCCCAAGAGCAAAGTAGGTACTTTTATTTTGACAATATCAAAAATTGTTATTAAAAAAAGTTGATGAGAACTAAAAACCACGTTCATATATGTAATTACACCCAATTACGATAAAAAAATAGGTTTTGTTATTTTTTTAAAATTTTTCTGCATTATTAATTAATTATGATCTATGTGCCAAAATTCAAAAAATGTTTTTTTTCTATTTATATGATCTATGTACAGGGTCTTCCAACGAGGACTGAACAGGGGCTCATTTTTGAGCTTCCTTGTATTTAAAGAAAAATCCAAAATAGCCAATCCATGTACTTTTTCCTGCAGAATTCAAAAATGAAACCAAAAATTTATTTGAACCAGAAACAAAAGAGTTACGATATGGATAAGGTGTTTTTTAAATGGAACATATACTTTATTATTATACGATTACGAGTGATTTTTTTTTGTCCGTTCTGATTAAAATATTAAATATTGTGACAGCTATTTTTATTAAATTTTAATGTTTTATCCAGTATAATTATTTAACTTTAACCTGTTTGAAACATACGCTAGGTAATAAAGGTATAATCACCTTTGAATCCTTCAAAGTCATTTCGGCAATATTATAGTAAATTTGTCAAATTTTTTGACTTTGAAGGATTCAAAGGTGATTATACCTTTATTACCTAGTGTATGTTTCAAACAGGTTAAAGTTAAATTATACTGGATAAAGCATTAAAATTTAACAAAAATAGCTGTCACAATATCAAATATTTTAATCAGAACTGACAAAAAAAATCACTCGTTCCAAAAATCGTATAAAAAAAGCTATGTTCCACTTAAAAAACACCTTATCCATAGCGTAACTCTTTTGTTTCTGGTTCAAATAAATTTTTGGTTTCATTTTTGAATTCTGCTGGAAAAAGTACATCGATTCGCTATTTTGGATTTTTCTTTAAATACAAGGAAGCTCAAAAATGAGCCCCTGTTCAGTCCTCGTTGGAAGACCCTGTACCTATGCCAATGTCCTACTAGAAGGTCTAAGTGCCAATTTCACCCTATTCGTTATAAAAATAATTTATAGATAGCCTTGTCTGTATGTCCATCAACATAATATCCCCTAAATGATCTAAGTGCCCAAATATTTGTCCACGCCACTTGTCTTGTATTAGTTTAGTAGCGCTTGTTGTTTATGACTAGTTGTAATGCTGTGTTTATAAATTTTTTAAAACTGAGAAAATGGATTCGCCGGCACTTAGTGAAAAACAAAGCATTTTTTACATCTATTTTAGATTATTAATAATACATTAATCATTGTTCTTGAATCGTTTTGAAAGTCCATGATATGTGGACTTAGATCTTTTCCATTTTTTTTTGTTCAATTTATATACAAACGTTTTTTTGATTTACTGATGTTAAAATTTTCTCCTACGAATGTTTTTGTGTATGTTTATGAATAAAAATATCAATAAAAAAAATATTCTATTGTTTTATTCTTAGCTTTAAAACAGTTTTTTGCATTTTCTGGTAGTTTTTGATTTTGGCACTTAGATCACTTAGCTTGACCACTCTTCATTTATCTCTTGTAATTATTAAAAACATAATAACCTTTTTGTTTCTTAATTTTATCTAACAATGTTGCATTTTAAACAGGTCCGTAATGAATGCATATGGATTTATATTTTTATTGGGATGTCTATCATTAAAAATAATTACTGTTTCTCTATGCGTTTTATAGTTTTCTACCACAATGAAAATAAATTCAATTTTTTTTTCACAACTTTATAACACCATTTTTATGTACTTTATAAATTTAAACGCGTTTTGACGGTCGCTGTCAAACATTTCTTGCTATTAACAATTCATTTTTATGTCAGAGCATCCTAGATTACATGTAACTACAGTGAAATTTGCATTGTTATTGTACACATGGTACATTTAAAAAAAAATTTTTCATCGTAAATAGGTGTAATTACATATTTGAACGCGGTTTTTAGTCTGATCAATTTTTTTTAATAACAATATTCGATATTGTCATAAATAAAGGTACTTTGCTCTTGGGCAAAATTCATATTTTTTTACAAACCTCGTATACGCCTAGAAAAATTTAATAACTGATAGTTGCCTTTTTAATTTTTAGACCATGCTGAACTTTTTATGAGGAATAACTTATTTTCGTAAAATTAATAATAAGAAAGTTTTTCATATTATGGTTCCAACTTACCGAGACATACTGTATATTAAAACTGGCGTTAACAAAATTTGGCAAGAAAAATTAAAGAATAAACTATTGTAGTGCTAAAACTCTATTTTTTTTTAAAGAACGGAAATATTTGGTTTATTTTTTTTTATTTAAATCTTTAATAAATTTTTAAGTTTTAAATCATTTAAAATTGACTGTGCTAATTTTTTTTTCGAATTTAATTTAATTCGGAATGGAAATGATTTTTCTGTATCGTGCTCAGGATATGTACAATTTGAGAACTGTCATTACTTTTAATGAAAGACACTCCGACATAAACGTCCGTAACGCCTACATAAGAGATTTGGTTTCGAAATTTTAAGAAACTGGATCCGTTGGAAATAAAAAATACAACAACCTAGAGTTTGGGATTAAGATGCAGATTGAGCATCATGTCATTTAGCATCAGTTCTCAGAAATTCTATTGAAAAGTACTAAAAATTCATAAATATCATCTTTGCAAAATGAAAATTTTTAAATAACTTGGCGAGGATGATCCAGACAGAAGAATGCAATTAGGACATGAAGAATTATTGCACACCCGAATTTATAAAAAAAAAACACTTGCTTCAGTTTTTAGTATTCTTTTTTCTAAATAGTCACGTAAATAAACAGACCTGTTGCTACTGGAGTAACGTTAATCTATATCTTTTCAAAGAGGGGCACACCCAATATCCTAAAAAAATCAATGTTTTAGCATGAATAATACTGGAAGACAATATCATAGGTCCTTTTTTTATTAAGGAAAATTCAACCAGCCAAGCTTATGCTCAACAAAACTATAGAGCCCTCGATGTTCATGAACTTGAAAATTATACAAACCAGTGATATGGCAGAAGAGATACAATTGAGTGGCCGCCAAGATCCTCTGATCTTACCTGTATAGACTTATTTTTATGGGGTTACATTAAATCACTAGTTTACAAAACCCAGCCGACTTTTTTGGAAGAATTGCGTCAGAGGATAATTGATGCTTGTCCAAGTATTCCAAGGGACATTTTTCTGAAATTTAGGAAGGAATTTAAAAATCGACTTTATTTCTTTTAATATCATAATGAAAAATATTTAAAAAAAAGAGCAAAAAAACAAGTATTTGCGTTATTTGAAAAAATATATAGAGTTTATACATTACAATAGTGTTTTGATTTAGGCTTGGAATTTTTTTCATCATTTTCTAGTTTTTTCTACTAAATTTTGCAAATGCCTGTTTTAAAACAGTTTTGTGCACAAAATTGTGCTAACATTTCGTATTTATATCTAATTACTTTTTGTAACGCTGAAAACGAATTCAGAGAGGTATTACAAGTGGGGTAGTGTCATTTAAGATTTAAAAATGGATAAGGGTAGTGTTTCAGGGGTTGGGGAGGGTAGTCCGTAAAGTACCTCAACTTTATTCCCGCGCGTTTTTGAAGGATGATATTTTTTTTTTTAATATTTTTTAATGATAGTATTTCAATTATTATAATAGACTGTCATCTAGAAAACCGTGCTGCACGCAGGCAAAAGCCGGGACTTTACAAACATTAAGATTATTGCAGGAGATGCAGAATCCAATACATTTACTTATTTTCTCAATGTACAATTTTCCAACCTTAAATTACCTTCAAGCATCGCATCTCCGTATAATAATGTTCTTGATCTCATAAAATATTGACGAAGAATAGGTTACATACTAGACAGGCTGATTGGCAGGCTATAGAAGCATTCCTTGTCGATTATGTTAGATAATCGGAAGTTGGCTCCGACATAATGGACCGTTGAAATGCCTTTAACAGGATATCCGGTGGTCTAGCGGTTAACGAGAAATTTTGGAGGATCACGACCAATATTTGTGCACCTTTAATGGATTATAGGAAAATTATACAAGACATATTATATATTAATTTGAAGAGGTAGTCCATGCTTAAAGTGGGTTGAAAATATAGGAAAGAAAGAAAAAACTTAAAGTCTTCCTCCACAAAATTTAATAGAATATAGAAATTCTTTTGGGGTCTCTACATATTTCGAACGTAGAAACGTTCATCATCATGAGACAGAAAATGTATTTAAGTAATGCTGATGGTTTTAGCATAAGAGAAAATGGTGAAGGACCTTAATGGAGCTTTCATGGAATTAAAAATGATGTGTAAAAGAGCCATAAAATGGAGAAAATTATTAAAAATTAAAACATACTCAGTATGTGAGAAGACAAATGGATGCATCCATCTTATTCACTTTGGTCTCGCACGTGGATGTTTAACAACCTTTTTTGACCTCTGGAGAAATTTTTTTTAAAAATGTGCAATTTTCTGATTAATTCTACCGATTTTACCACTTTAACTGCCATGTGTACCATATATTGACACAGGCAATTTTAATTCTCTGCCATGTGTACACATATTGGACACAATTAATACAATTTTTTCGGCCATGTGTGCGTGGCTGGTACACATCTACCGTGTATTTAAATGGGAATATCGATGGGTCTGGCGTAGCACTATACTATAATAAATTGGCCTGGATTTTTTTAAATTTTTAGAGGCATGACGAATAACACAATAAACTTGGAATAATTATTATTTTTTTTAAATTTTTATGAAAATACTAAGCATATAAACAATAATAATGTAATCCTTTGAATAGAAAAGTAACTAACAGTGTCTGTTATTATGGGTTCTTTTTTTTTATAAAAACATGGTTGACAAAGAAACAGTCTGAACACATAAATGGGTTTCCTTCACATCCATTACATACCTATATGACTCGTTTTGTGTTCTTAACAGCATAACTTCTACCGTGTAGATCGGAGTTTCTTTTATAACAAATCGTGCATCTGCCTCTTTTGTTTATAGCATTTTGAGTAAGCCAGTGACTAGGCATTATTAAGAATATCGCAATGCTAAGCCTTATGTACCATATGTGGACACGGCATTTTTACAAAAAAAAAACAAAAAATACATTTTATTTGATGACTTTTACGTAAAACAAATACAAATTAAGTGATTAAGGATAAAAAAATGTTTTGGCCTACTTGACCCGGTACATTTTTTCCTCTAAATTGGCTTGGCAGTTAAAGTGTTAAATTAACCTTTGGCGGAGTTACTGAGATTTAAACCTCAGTACCCCACCAAACGCTTCTATGTAATTTTCATCACCTCTGTGATAACTACTATAAATTTTATTCCACCAATGTCTTTCTGACATAAACCTAAAAATGATTTATAAAAAAAATTAAATAATTTTTGACACTCTCTTTTTAGAAAGGTTTTTCTTCTTCCCCTGTTTTCTAGTTGGTTTAGACCACATTTACTGTCTTCTCACATACTGAGTATGTTTTAACTTTTATTAATTTTCTCCATTTTATGGCTCTTTTACACATCATTTTTAATTCCATGAAAGCTCCATTAAGGTCCTCCACCATTTTCTCTTATGCTAAAACCATCAGCATTACTTAAATACATTTTCTGTCTCCTGATGATGAACGTTTCTACGTTCGAAACGTGTAGAGACCCTTGAGAATTATATTCTATTAAATTTTGTGGAGGAAGACTTTTAGTTTTTTCTTTCTTTCCCGTATATAAAAACGTTGAGGAGAGTTAAAACATGCTGAGCATGTGAAGAAAGTTAGTAAAGAAAGTCTAAACAACCAAACTAAACGAGGAAGAAAAAAAGGGGCCTTCCATTTTTCCCCAGACTTTTTACCATCCCCCTTGAAGATAATGACTCGGATAATGATTTCAAATCTGAACTTAACTTAGTCAAACAAATAGGTATCAATAATGGTTTCCCACTAAATTTAATTAATAAAATTTATTACAAACACTTAAATAAATATTTTAATAGAAATCTCTTATCTAACGATAAATCTTCAAAGAAATTTTACTCATAACCTTTTTGGGACCATCTAATATACGCCTTAAAATATTTTTAAACCTTTTAATATTAATATTGTCTTTAAAACTCTCTTCTCTAAAAAAGTTTTTAGTCAACTCTAAAGATTTTATCACTGTTTCTGATAAATCGGGTGTTTATAGTATCAGCTGTTCCACTGAGGGTTATACTGCGACCCATATTGGCCAAACAGGACAAAAATTTTCAACTCGCATCAAAGAACACTGTAAAGAGATAGAGAAGGCTCACAATCAAAATCTTTCCCCTTCAAAGATAAAATCTAATTTTTCTAGACACATTTTTTCAAATAATAATGTTTTTACTTCTGACTCCCATACTAAATTTCTACATCTTTGCAATAAAGGAAACAAACTAGACCTTCTAAAAATTCTTGAAATTAATAAAACACTAAACAATAATAACGGTATAGAGGGTGGGTTTAAAATACAGTTACAGTACAGATACCTCTGGTATCATTGAACTGTTTTTCAAATTTATATATTGATATCATTTTGGGCTATACCACACAGACACAATTTATTTGTGCTCTGTGATATCGGTTCTATATAATCGCGGTATAGTCCAATTTATCTATAATTAAAAATCACATGTTGTATTATTTTTATTGTATTTTCTTGATAAATAAATTGTGTTTGAATTTGAATTTGAAATAGAAATTTCTTCCAATGTTACTGAACATCTAAGGCGTGACCGATCTAATCGCAAGAGTTATTTGTCTTCTTAAGTCAGCTAAGTCGAGGGGTTTAGTTTTGTATACAATATTTTTGACATAACCCCATAAGAAGAAGTCCAATGGCATCAAATCAGGGGATCGTGGTGGCCATTCCATCGATTCACGCCTCCCTATCCACCGATTTGGAAATACTCGGTTGAGGTACTGCCGGACATCGATTTGGTAATGGGGCGGTGCTCCATCTTGCTGAAACCATATCATATTCGCTGGACGTTGTGAACTTGCTGGATCAGGATATAGGTTTGTCAAAGTTGGCAAGACCTTATTTTCGAGCAGTGTTAAATAATTATCGCCATTTAAATTGCCATTAATGAAAAAGGGACCTATGATATGATCTCCAACTTTTCCTGCCCAAACATTAATCTTTTCAGGATATTGCGTATGTTCTTCTCTAATCCAAGAAGAATTTTCCCTAGACCAATAGCGGCAATTCTGACGATTAGCATAACCGTAAAGTGTAAAGGTGCACTCCTCAGAAAACAAAACATGTTCTAATTTGATCACATTGTTACCTAACATTGCCATCATTTGTTCACAAAAATAGGTTTTCTATCAAAATCATCTTCCAAGAGCTCATAAGTAGGTATCATTTTATAGGAATCGATTTTATTTTCTTGTAATGTTCGAATAATCGATGAATGGGTAACATCGAACATTGTGGCTGTTTTTCGACTAGAAATTATGTGGGTTTTCCTCAAACTCAAGCCTAATATCTAATTGGATATCATCATTTATTGCATTGCCAGCTACTTTTTTATCTGCTTTATATGTCCAAGCTGGTGAAACTGCTTTTCTAATTTACTAATTTTCCCTTGAGTTATAGGCTGTAAATTTGGAATTTTTTCATGAAATAAGCGAGCAACTATTTGTGTCCGTGTTTTATCTCCATAACCAATCATCTGTAGAATTGTTATTTGGTGCATTTCTGTTAAATAAATAATTTTTCTGATATGCAGTTAACGAAATTCAAACGACTATTATAACACTGACAACTACTGTCATGCAGATAGACAACAATTTGCTAAGGTCAGGAGTTTTAAACAAAAGTAAACAGAACTATTTATACTTTTTTTTATTTCATATCAGTAAAAAGAAACGCTGAAATGCAATAAATATGAAAACACTTTATATTTCCGAAACAGTTGAAGATAGATATAGGATATTGTACATGAAATATGTCTAGAATTTTCTGAAGAATTCAAAAATTGAATAATATATAGGGTGTTGTATTTAAAATAAGAAAGTTGGTATCAGCCACTGTTACATGACACACCCTGTATAAAAAGTTTTTATTGAGAAAAATGCGCAACTAGAAATACCAATCGACGTATCCGAGCGCTCCTATGCATTTTTTATCGAATTTATTTCATTTGGCTGATACACACTGTATGAAAAGTAACTAGGTATTTTATAAGATGTTGTCCGCCAAAATTTTTCTGGAAAAGATCAATCGATCTAAAAATATCTGATGTATATTTTGTATTTCTCGTGGACAAATTTCTCGTTTTACTCGTCGAATGCCCCATAAAAAAAAGTCCAGTGGGTAAAGATCGGATGATCTGAGTGGCCACTCTATTGACCCCCGTCTGTCTATCCATCGCCCTGGAAATATTTTATTTAGGTACTCCCTTACATCATCAACTTTGTAAATCATTATCATTATCATGTGGAAATAGAGTAAGAATAGCTGAAGAAATAACTTTTCTTGGTGCTACAGTGTATGTTTGCACACTTTATTACTGTATAACCTTTTTGGCTTAACCTCATGTGTTTAAAGCTAGCTTGCATATTTGATATGGTTAAGCGCTAGTATATGCAAGCTAGCTTAAGCCAAATTTCAATAGAAAAGTTCTAAATTAACTTACTTACGTCGTTTCAGGTACATGTAAGCAACTTTGGTAGATTTCACGTCATGTTTTTCTTGCATTAAAAATTTACATGTTTACCATAATGTTTAACTATTCATGCACCGAATCCCTGCCTTATGGCTGCATGCATTTTCTACAGTCTATTTACGTGTAGTTGATAATATTGTTAAGAATTGCAATGGGAATTTTTGTGTTTGTTTAGTTTTTATAAATGTATACAGGGTGAATCACAGTGGATGGTACGTTGGAGGTATATGACGAACCAGATAACAAATCGTTCTAAAAATTGAATTTTTTCATTTCAATTCAAAAAATCATTTACATAAATAGACATGCTCTATTTATCTACCAAAAATTAGTAGCAACTTTTTAAACAGAATACCGTGTATTTTATTGTATTTTTGAAACCCCTATTAATTTTTTAACAACTTTCTTTAACATTATCATAATATACCCATCTCTTACCGTTTCTAAAAGAATTGTTAAATTTCAATTTTTTGACGGAAAACGTCTTTAAAAAAATGTATTTTTTAACTCTGAAATATTGAAACCCTGAAATTTGAAAAACAGTTCAATGATACCAGAGGTATCTGTACTGTAACTGTATTTTAAACCCACCCTCTATACCGTTATTATTGTTTAGTGTTTTATTAATTTCAAGAATTTTTAGAAGGTCTAGTTTGTTTCCTTTATTGCAAAGATGTAGAAATTTAGTATGGGAGTCAGAAGTAAAAACATTTTTTCAAATAATAATGTTTTTACTTCTGACTCCCATACTAAATTTCTACATCTTTGCAATAAAGGAAACAAACTAGACCTTCTAAAAATTCTTGAAATTAATAAAACACTAAACAATAATAACGGTATAGAGGGTGGGTTTAAAATACAGTTACAGTACAGATACCTCTGGTATCATTGAACTGTTTTTCAAATTTCAGGGTTTCAATATTTCAGAGTTAAAAAATACATTTTTTTAAAGACGTTTTCCGTCAAAAAATTGAAATTTAACAATTCTTTTAGAAACGGTAAGAGATGGGTATATTATGATAATGTTAAAGAAAGTTGTTAAAAAATTAATAGGGGTTTCAAAAATACAATAAAATACACGGTATTCTGTTTAAAAAGTTGCTACTAATTTTTGGTAGATAAATAGAGCATGTCTATTTATGTAAATGATTTTTTGAATTGAAATGAAAAAATTCAATTTTTAGAACGATTTGTTATCTGGTTCGTCATATACCTCCAACGTACCATCCACTGTGATTCACCCTGTATACATTTATAAAAACTAAACAAACACAAAAATTCCCATTGCAATTCTTAACAATATTATCAACTACACGTAAATAGACTGTAGAAAATGCATGCAGCCATAAGGCAGGGATTCGGTGCATGAATAGTTAAACATTATGGTAAACATGTAAATTTTTAATGCAAGAAAAACATGACGTGAAATCTACCAAAGTTGCTTACATGTACCTGAAACGACGTAAGTAAGTTAATTTAGAACTTTTCTATTGAAATTTGGCTTAAGCTAGCTTGCATATACTAGCGCTTAACCATATCAAATATGCAAGCTAGCTTTAAACACATGAGGTTAAGCCAAAAAGGTTATACAGTAATAAAGTGTGCAAACATACACTGTAGCACCAAGAAAAGTTATTTCTTCAGCTATTCTTACTCTATTTCCACATGATAATGATAATGATTTACAAAGTTGATGATGTAAGGGAGTACCTAAATAAAATATTTCCAGGGCGATGGATAGACAGACGGGGGTCAATAGAGTGGCCACTCAGATCATCCGATCTTTACCCACTGGACTTTTTTTTATGGGGCATTCGACGAGTAAAACGAGAAATTTGTCCACGAGAAATACAAAATATACATCAGATATTTTTAGATCGATTGATCTTTTCCAGAAAAATTTTGGCGGACAACATCTTATAAAATACCTAGTTACTTTTCATACAGTGTGTATCAGCCAAATGAAATAAATTCGATAAAAAATGCATAGGAGCGCTCGGATACGTCGATTGGTATTTCTAGTTGCGCATTTTTCTCAATAAAAACTTTTTATACAGGGTGTGTCATGTAACAGTGGCTGATACCAACTTTCTTATTTTAAATACAACACCCTATATATTATTCAATTTTTGAATTCTTCAGAAAATTCTAGACATATTTCATGTACAATATCCTATATCTATCTTCAACTGTTTCGGAAATATAAAGTGTTTTCATATTTATTGCATTTCAGCGTTTCTTTTTACTGATATGAAATAAAAAAAAGTATAAATAGTTCTGTTTACTTTTGTTTAAAACTCCTGACCTTAGCAAATTGTTGTCTATCTGCATGACAGTAGTTGTCAGTGTTATAATAGTCGTTTGAATTTCGTTAACTGCATATCAGAAAAATTATTTATTTAACAGAAATGCACCAAATAACAATTCTACAGATGATTGGTTATGGAGATAAAACACGGACACAAATAGTTGCTCGCTTATTTCATGAAAAAATTCCAAATTTACAGCCTATAACTCAAGGGAAAATTAGTAAATTAGAAAAGCAGTTTCACCAGCTTGGACATATAAAGCAGATAAAAAAGTAGCTGGCAATGCAATAAATGATGATATCCAATTAGATATTAGGCTTGAGTTTGAGGAAAACCCACATAATTTCTAGTCGAAAAACAGCCACAATGTTCGATGTTACCCATTCATCGATTATTCGAACATTACAAGAAAATAAAATCGATTCCTATAAAATGATACCTACTTATGAGCTCTTGGAAGATGATTTTGATAGAAAACCTATTTTTGTGAACAAATGATGGCAATGTTAGGTAACAATGTGATCAAATTAGAACATGTTTTGTTTTCTGAGGAGTGCACCTTTACACTTTACGGTTATGCTAATCGTCAGAATTGCCGCTATTGGTCTAGGGAAAATTCTTCTTGGATTAGAGAAGAACATACGCAATATCCTGAAAAGATTAATGTTTGGGCAGGAAAAGTTGGAGATCATATCATAGGTCCCTTTTTCATTAATGGCAATTTAAATGGCGATAATTATTTAACACTGCTCGAAAATAAGGTCTTGCCAACTTTGACAAACCTATATCCTGATCCAGCAAGTTCACAACGTCCAGCGAATATGATATGGTTTCAGCAAGATGGAGCACCGCCCCATTACCAAATCGATGTCCGGCAGTACCTCAACCGAGTATTTCCAAATCGGTGGATAGGGAGGCGTGAATCGATGGAATGGCCACCACGATCCCCTGATTTGATGCCATTGGACTTCTTCTTATGGGGTTATGTCAAAAATATTGTATACAAAACTAAACCCCTCGACTTAGCTGACTTAAGAAGACAAATAACTCTTGCGATTAGATCGGTCACGCCTTAGATGTTCAGTAACATTGGAAGAAATTTCTATTTCAAATTCAAATTCAAACACAATTTATTTATCAAGAAAATACAATAAAAATAATACAACATGTGATTTTTAATTATAGATAAATTGGACTATACCGCGATTATATAGAACCGATATCACAGAGCACAAATAAATTGTGTCTGTGTGGTATAGCCCAAAATGATATCAATAACTAAAAAAACTATAATATGTGAATTACTGAAACCTATATTTAATTCAATCAAAGATTCAGCAAGGTAACGACCGACCCAGGCGCAAGAGAGAGAAGGGCATAGAGGACAGGTCCTATTTAAGATTAGGATGTTGCCAAGACGTTCGCGGCGAGCATTTTCAACATCTCCTACATTAATGTTTTTTTTTGTTTTTTACATTATCAAGAAATAAACAAAAACTTATTAGTTTTTAAGTGTATTGTTAATTTTTGCAATAAATCTGATACCACTCTTACTATTTCCGAAACAGTAGGATATTGTACATGAAATATGTCGAAAATTTTCTGAAGAATCCAAAAATTGAATAATATACAGGGTATTGCATTTAAAATCAGAAAGTTTGTATTGGCCACTGTTACATGACACGCCCTGTATAAAAAGTTTTTAATGAAAAAATGCGCAACTTAAAATACCAATCGACGTGTCGAGCGTTTTTCAGACACGCCCCCATGTATTTATTATCGAATTTATTCAATTTGGCTGATACACAATGTACTTTGTCTTTTGTCTATTTTGTTTTAAAAGTTAACATTTGTTCGTAAACAAACGGTTGAAGATAGGTATAGGATATGATTTATGAAAAATGTCAGGTTAAATGCAAAAATGGAAAAATATACAATACCTATGTTTTTTTTTTAAATTAAAGTTTATACACGTTGAATTTTTATGATCCACCTTGTACTAGTAATATCATTTTTCTACAAAAAAGTGAATTTAAAAAAATTTGACGGGTTCGAGCGATTTTTGATTAAGTGGCTGATATCGATATAAAAGGCCGTTTCTTTATCGCAACCCTGCTTAATATACTAATTAATACCAAGTAAATACGTTTTTTTTAAATAATTTATCAAAGTGCAGATCTCACTCATTTAAAATAATATTCTCATTAAAACTTTACGAATTGATTTACCATAAATTTAAATTCTACGAGTATAACTAATTTCTAATTATCTTTGCACAGCTGAAAATATTAAATTCAGTTCGACAATACCGTTCCACGAATAAGAGTCGTTTATTTTTAAGTTAGCCAGAAATTAATTCCGGTCGATTTTCGATATTCGGATAACTAATCTTTAAAACTGATATGCCAGCAATACGGTTGAGTGCATTAAGATCAAGATTTCCTATTCTTTTTTCGTCGATGTAAAAAATCAGTTTATTTTCTTGACCGACCTAATCCAGTATTTGGTCGAAAACGACAAAGAATTCGAGATTTATTTTAGGAGGTTATATCAGGAAAGTACAGTGTCACCAGTAAAGTCCGCATCATATGGCATTTTTTATTATTAATAGCTTTATTCAAAATTTTACTTTGGCATCAAGTTCTGCTTCGATCGAGATAAAAATTAAATTAAAAAATAGTAGTCACGTGATTCGCATTATCTGTCAAATTTTAATTTCTTCCAAAAAATAATTCAAAAGTGGGGTTATTTCTGAAAATATCGAAAATTAGATAAAACTTTTTAAATGCAGTTTCTAGCCCACATGCAAAATTTCAGCTGCATAAGATAATTTTGATTTTTTACCTATATATTTTGAAAATTGCACCATTTTTGCAAAATAAGACTCAACGCAACCTGCATAAAACTTCTCAGTTTTGACAAGGCTTTATTTCAGATACATTTTCTTTAAAGTTGCGCCCTATTAAATGTGTGTTTTTCTACAAAATCAAAATTGGCCTATTAAAATTTGGTCGCATGTGATGCAAAGTTTATTTGATTTTGACCCTGTATAAGGTAACTTCATAAAATAAGATTTTTTGAAAACGTAGTTTGTATCTGAAAGTAATACACGTTAACGTTATTATAAACATAGTTTAATAATAAATTATAATATAGGGGTTTTAAATTAAATCGTTGAAAACAGAATATAAACCTTACGTTGTTAAACTAAAATTTATTTTCCACTTAAAAAACACTTTACTAAAGACACTGTGTTCTTTTTGTCTTAATATTAAGGTGTATTACTTTCAAACACAAACTACGTTTTCAAAAATACTTATTTTATTAAGTTACCTTATACAGGGTCAAAAACAAATAAAATTTGCATCACTTGCGACCAAATTTTAATAGCCCAATTTTGATTTTGTAGAAAAACACACATTTGATATGAGGCTACTTTAAAGAAAATGTATCTGAAATAAAGCATTGTCCAAACTAAGAAGTTTTATGTAGGTTGCGTTGAGTCTTATTTTGCAAAAGTGGTGCAAATTTACAAAATATAGGTAAAAAATTAAAATTATCTTATGCAGCTGAAATTTTGCCTGTGGGCTAGAAACTGCATTTAAAAAAACTTTTTCTTATAACTTTTTTCGATATTTTCAGAAATAACCTCACTACGTGACTACTATTTTTTTTGCTTAATTTTTATCTCGATCGAATCAGAACTTGATGCCAAAGTCAAATTTCGAATAAAGCTATTAAGGTGGGAGTATCAACATGCTTGCCAACCTATAACCTATTTCGCGTAGATTTATTTATGTTTTCTAGCTTTTATACAAAATTTAAAGAAAATCAGTATCGACTTGATATTCTATAGGTAATTTTTGACATATTTAATAAATATCAAGGAATTTCATAACTTATTTTCGGAGAATTGTATAGCGAAAAATATCGGGTAATATTTTTTTTTTACATTATTATGTCATTGTCACTTATTGTTCTTTCACTATACAATTCTCCCAAAATTAGCAATGAAATAAATTGATATTTTTGTAATATATCAGATACTACCTAAATAATGTACCGACGATATTGATTTTCTTTAAATGTTAGTTATTAAAATAATAAACTCAAAAAATCAACGCGAAATAGGTTATAGGTTGGCAATAGATTGAATGGCGTTGAGAATTCAACCTTAATAAAAAATAAATCCCATATGATGCGGACTTTACTGACACTGACACTGTATAATTTTATTGAACATTATTATCAGTGAAAGAGTTTACAGTAACAATTATATTGGAACTTGCTTCTTCCACGCCGATGTGTATGTAGTGTTTTTCACAGTATTAGAAAAATACCGACAAAGTTCTGGATTGGCCCGAACCCTATGTCACCTCTTTGGTTGAGCGATAAGTGCTGACCTATAATTCCTCTGTGCCTAAGCCAGCGAATGTCCTGTATAGTAGTTATCTTAACAAAAGTTTACTATTTATGCTTATTCTCAGACAGAAACTTTTCTAGTTTATACTGTAGGTAATAAGCACAATGCATTTTTTTTAGTAGAGTTTTATATAAAATGAAAAGGCACTTAACTAGCGTTTGAAGGGTGCAGTTAACCATAAACTATAACTTTATAAAATTAAATATACAGCTATAGAGTCTTATTTGTATAGTTCTAATTTACCACTTTTGACCCTTTAACACACTTTTAATTTGTACCTTTGTACCTTCGCTTGCGGCGTAATGAAGCACTACTCAATTTTATTATTTTTATTTAATTGCTCATATACTAAAATGGTTTACATTATGTAATAACAATTATTTGAACTTTTAGTTTGCCAATATTGTTTTTCTTTATGTAGATGTTAAAACAACCAAAATTTCGATCACATATCGATATTCAGTTATAGCATATATTTTTAGCTGAAGGATTGCGTAAATACTTATTTACCTATTGTAACAATCCACAACTTTGCTGAATGTAATTTTCATTGTGATACTTTGATAATTACTACTAATTTTATCCTCACAATGTCTTTTTGACAAATACCTAAAAATGTTTTATAAAAAAATTTAAATAATATTTGACACTTTCTTTTTAGAAAGGTTTTTTTCTTCTTTCCCCGTTTATTTGGCTGGTTTTGATCCGATTTACTGACTTCTTACATACTCAGTATGTTTTAACTTTTATCAATTTCTCCATATTATGTCTCTTTTATACATAATTTTTTAATTCCATAAAAGCTCCATTAAGGTCCTTCACCATTTTCTCTTCTGCTAAAACCATCAGCACTATATAAATATATTTTCTGTCTTCTGATGATGAACGTCTCTACGTTCGAACCATGTAGAGACCCCTAGAGAATATTTATTCTCTTAAACTTTCTGGAGGAAGACTTTTAGTTTTTTTTTTCTTTCCCATACTTTTAACTCCACTTTAAGCATGAACTACTTCTTCAAATTTTCTTTTATAGTTTTGTGGTTCTAACGCTTAGATATATTTTTTTTTATACTTTACTTCCAACCAACTTAACAAGTTTATTACAGGAATAAGTATATAAAAATAACTAACAATTATTACTCTAACTTAGTAGTTATATATTATAAAAAAAGACAGTTAAAAAAAATCGTTTTGTATAAACGTTTGATTACCTAACTCGTTAAGAAAGAAAATTATACTAGGAGATAATTTTTTAAATGAAATTTAAATAAGGGTAGTTTTTTAATGTTTTAATATTTTCGGGTAAAATATTATATAATAATAATCCATTATACAGCGAGGACATAAAGTCTGGAAAACTACCTTTTGCAAGTAAACGAAGCACCTGAATAAAAAACGCTCGGACACGTCGATTTTATTTAATTGTCTTTTATCTTCTAAGATTTCTGAAATATATACAGGGTGCTTTATGAAAGCTGGGCAGCTATTAACTTCTTTTTCTTTAATAGAATACCCTGTATATTATTGCATTTTTAAATTCCACCTAAAATTATAATATATATATATTATTTTTTATTAAATACATTATTAGTTTGTAGTTTCCGAGATATTGACTCTTGAAAAGTGACATTTTTGAACTTTGACAGCTTCTAACTTTCTAACAGTACGTCTTAGAGCAAAACGGCTTACATGTCCCTATCTTCAACTTTTATTATCTTCCCAAAAAATCAACTTCCAGTTAAACCGGAACAACTATATTTCCTGCTTTCGAGTAACATTCGGTTTAACCGGAAGTTGATTTTTTTGGGAAGATAATAAAAATTGAAGATAGGGACATGTAAGTCGTTTTGCTCTAAGACGTACTGTTAGAAAGTTAGAAGCTGTCAAAGTTCAAAAATGTCACTTTTCAAGAGTCAATATCTCGGAAACTATAAAGTATAGACTAATAATGTATTTAATAAAAAATAATTATATTTTTATGTGGAATTTAAAAATGCAATAATATACAAGGTATTCCATTAAAAAAAAAAAAGTTAATAGCTGCCCAGCTTTCTTGAAGCACCCTGTATATATTTCAGAAATCTTAGAAGATAAAAGACAATTAAATGAAATCGACGTGTCCGAGCGTTTTTTATTCAGGTGCTTCGTTTACTTGCAAAAGGTAGTTTTCCAGACTTTATGTCCTCACTGTATAACAATGACAGTTTTCCAAAGTTACTGTTTATTTTAATAGTTTGTTAAATATTAGTTTGTCTAGTATGAATATCATAAACTTTTGTAAACGTTATGTTAGAAGTTTTTTGATTAAAATTAAAGCAATTTTTTAAATTATCTAAATTATCTATATCTAGGTATTTATTCGGTTTATATAAATTTGTTGTTGATTCTAAGTGCGGAAATCTAGGAATACATTTAATAATTTTATGTTGTAATTTCTTTAAAGGTTTTAGTACTATTTAATTGGCTGAACCCCAAATAGAAATAAGATACTGAATTTTTGAATGTACTAGTGCATGATAAATATTTTTTAAATAATTTAAAGATATACAATAACGAATTTTAAACAATATCCCAATTAACGGAGAAATGTAAGTTCGAATATGTTTTCTACGTGTTTTCTCCAGCTTTAATTTTGATCAATGTATAATCCTAAAAAATTTATGTTATGTTGTAATTAATATTTTCCCCATTAAATATTATTGGTTGCTTCTTCATATCTAGTCTTTGTTTGTCAATGTACATAAATGAGGATTTATTAAAATTTAAAGTTAATTTATAAGATTGCAACCAGTCAAATATAATTTTTAAATCTTTTTTGATATTTAATTTTTAGCATAATAAATAATTCTTGTGTCGTCGGCAAAAAGTTTAATTTGTCCATATAATTTTAATTTTAAAATATAATTAATATAAATAAAAAACAATGTGGGTCCTAGAATGGAACCTTGTGGTTATCCACATCTAATTGTTTGATAGGAACTAATATTACCTATTTTTCTATTTTTTTTTATTTAAATAAAACAAGATGTAAAATTTTTAAATTAACTAATAAAGACACTTTCTGAGAAGCTTTAAACTGAAAAAGAATTAAGAACGATAAGTAAAATATTACTTTTTGCTAGAGGAATTTATGTACTGGACATAACTATTTTCACTTTATGACCAAAGTAAAATAAGAATAGAGCTCCAAACTAACAGTTTCTTTATTGCAATTTATACCAAAATATAAAAACCGTAAAGCTGAGCCAACTATAACTAAAAGTCGTAAATCTTTAAAGGAGATATCTCTTTTACTTGAGTGGAAAGAGAGAACTTTCCAGGCCAATTTGAGCCAAGTCGCAAATTTTAGTAATTGAGAAATAAATTATATAAGTTATTTCTCAGCTTAAAGCACGCCTTGCCGTGACTTTATATATTTAAAGACTCTAGTTCTAGTTGGTACTCTAGTAAGTCTAGTACATAGAAATGATTAAGCTCTACCTCGAACTTTTATATCAAAATAACTTTCAAGCCATGGAAAGTTCTTGATATAAAGTTTAAAATTGAATTTTCTCTATTTAGGTACACGTCTTGAAACAATAAGTTTCTATGCGGAAAACTGCCGTAAAATTGTATTAAGAGCGTCATGATGCTCGACATATAGGATGTTCCAATAGTTTTGCCAAATTAAAATAGGTACATACAGCCCTTTCGGTTGAAGACACAAAAATAGGAAAATGGGAAAATAGTGCAGGTCAAATTTTATAATTATTTAAAAATATACAGGTTGTTCAAGAGTCAAAACAATTTAAATTTTTTGAAAAAGAATTCCTGTTTCTTTCGTTTTTATTAAATTTAATTGACTAAAGCCCAAATTATTTATGTCCTGTTAGTACTAACAGTCACATAACTTTCATGACAACAGTTCTTTTAATTATGGTTTCCGTAGAAGTTATCTTATAGTTAGTGTTAACAGGATATTGATAATTTAGGCCTTAACTAAATAAAGTCCCTTTTGTTTGTAAATACATGGTGAGTCGAGAGGAATGGGCCAAACTCTAAGGGTGTAATCCATGCATCAAAATAATAAAAAAAACTCAAATGTTGTTATCCAATATTCATTTGTTTTTAAATTATAACGCAAAAACAAAATATTGCATTAATTTAGCTTTCCTGTAATAAATGGTATTGTCCGCTTTTGATTGTTGTGCTGTCACTATCCTGTTAGTGTCAGTATAAAATTTTACATTGATTCACCGTTAACTTTTGGATTTATATCATTTAAATTTTATAAAATGCCATACATTTATTCAGAATATCGTCTGTAGGGTAAAAATAAGGGTTTTTACCCCTATTTTACCTTCACCCTATAATTGTTATATTTAAGATTAGTAATTAATAATTGTTATTGTTATGAACACATATTTCATTGATATAGGATATGAACCCATATTATAATAAAATTATTATTAAAAATGTACTATAACAATGACAAATACCCTTACAGTTCAAGTTTAAGTTCAACTTAGTTTAGTATTTATAAAGACTGATTTGTATTAGATATAGGAAACTAGTGTTGGTAAGCATAATAGTTATAGAGGTTGTATACACCTAAATGTAGTGCTAAAATAAAAACTACCTTTTTTATAAAGTGCCTCTAATCTGCTCTATCACCAATACCCGATAGTTCTACTACATGGCGATCCTGCCAGAGAACTTATGTACCAGTACATAAGTTGAGTGCAAGTTAAAATAAAGTTGAAGAAGATAAGTGAAAAAGAAGTATGGGCCCAACCGGGCAAAAAGAAATGGATATCCAATGGAGAATGAAAACAGCCAGTGCCAAAAAGACAGTCCTCAGACAGACATCAGCCAGAAGCCAGAACGTCTAACTAAGGCCCAGACAACAACGACAGCCCAATGAGACATCGCGTGAAAGTAGGGGCTGCCCCAGTACTTGCCGGTCCTGCCCCAGTACTTACCGGCCCTCATTAGAAGTTGAAGTTGTCCCATGGAGTTGAAAAAGGATTCTACAAGAAACGTTATAGTACAAAGACATTTTAGTCAGTTAAGATTTTAGATTTTAGAAGTGTGTTAGGAAATTTTTGTAAAGGTTTAGGAATTTACTTATTTTCGCAATGGGAAACTTGCCATTTTCGTCAACGGTCTACGGAGTAGGGCTGTGCGCATTTTTATTAAACCGTGGAATTATTAAGAATGTGGGCGATGCGATAGGAACTCATCGGTACGCCATATAGGCGCGCATACAATTTTTTCAAACCTTTTATTTTATTTTTTTTTAACAGACAAGCGTTATGAATCTGTTATTTTTAAATTTAAATAGTCTTAATTTTAGCCAAGTAAGTTATAGAGGTATTATTTTATTATCAGTGTTAGGTATATTTAATAAATTTGTATATGTAAACATGAATATATAAACACCGGGAAAGGAAATAAACGGTGTTGCAGGTTCAAAAATTATTTTGCAACCTATTATAAACTTGACATTGAATTTAAATAAAATTAAAACATGACTTTCATGTATAGAGTGCTTCGAAAATAAAATAAACGGGATGTTAGGAGCATATTTTGTCATAATTACGGAACTTTTCATTTTTCTTTTTTAGTTAACAAAAATATTGTTTCATTGTCTATGTTTTCAAAACAAACGTCATATTTTAAAATACTTAATTAAATTTTGCAAAACTAGCAAAAATGAGGATTGCAGCATAGGGAATTTCGTCTATTTTTTTTTTAAAGTGTGGGTTTACCTGAAGCAAGATTCTTGGATCAAATGGCGAGGTCTAAGACCACCATCGACAAGCTTGTATTCGGAAGATACGGGAGATAAATATTTCGAGATACCCGATCGGCGTTCGCCTTCAGAGGGATCGTTGAGGGACTTGAATAAGCCGTATAATGAATATAATATTCCCGAAAATATTATAATAAGGGAAGAGTTAGTGGAAGTAAAGGACAAAAAAAAAACGCTTAATTCTTAAAAGATATATGAAAATGAATTTTAAAAAAGATTTGACTTTGAAAGTGGTCCTTAGAGTAAAATATAGACTGAAAACAATGTTTATGTATTATGGTTAATTATAATAGATAATAAGACAAGTGTTAGTGCATAAGAATAGAATTAAAAAGTATTTGATTAGGTGATTATTGTAATTTAGGTTAAGAAAATTTTTTTTATCTGTGATATTGGCTTAGTGAAAAAAAATTTAAATATTTGTACCATATTTAATTTTTTTTCCCTCACGCCGGAGGTGTAGGGTAAAAATCAGGGTTTTTACCCCTTTTTTACCTTCACCCTATAATTGTTATATTTAAGATTAGTAATTAATAATTGTTATTGTTATGAACACATATTTCAGTGATATAGGATATAAACCCATATTATAATAATTATTATTAAACATTTACTATAACAATGACAAATACCCTTACAGTTTAAGTTTAAGTTCAACTTAGTATAGTATTTATAAAGACTGATTAGATATAGGACACTAGTGTTAGTAAGCATAATAGTTATAGAGGCTGTATACACCTAAATGTAGTGCTAAAATAAAAACTACCTTTTTTATAAAGTGCCTCTAATCTTCTCTATCAGCAATACCTGATAGTTCTACTACATGGCGACCCTGCCAGTCCAATTCTACTACTACTAACGATTTTCACATCAGAGAACACTAAACAGAAAGGGCTTTACCAGAGTTTTTTAACAAACTGTGCGAGAGCGGAACGCTTCCAAGTGCTCATGTAAAATTCGAACGATCCATTCGACAGGATTTAGAAGAAATAGAAAATGTTCTAGCTTTAGTAGAAAAAGATGCAACGACCAGCTTACGAAGACTTGGAACTCAGTTGGGGATTCCTCAAAAAAGAGTGATCAATACGCTTCACGAGCAAGGCGTATACCCGTACCATGTACAGCGTGTACAGAATCTTCAACCTGGAGACTATGCCAAGCGTTTTTGTGAGTGGATAATTAATAATCGTCATCTTGTACCGCACATACTTTTTACTGACGAAGCTACATTCATCAGTAACGGCATCAACAATAATCGAAACTCCCATGTATGGTCGGAAAATCCTCACGCAATTGTCGAAAATAATTTTCAACACAGGTTTTCAGTAAACGTGTGGTGCGGCATGATCGACAATATTTTAATTGGCCCTTTTTTTTTGGAAAATCGCCTTACAAGGGGATCACTACTTATGTTTTTTAAAAAATGAATTGCAAGGACTACTGGAGGAGATGCCTTTAAACATCAGAATTCAAATGTATTATCAAAACGACGGAGCGCCTGCCCATTTCGATCGTCGAGTAGTCGAAAATAATTTTCAACACAGGTTTTCAGTAAACGTGTGGTGCGACATGATCGACAATAATTTAATTGGCCCTTTTCTTTTGGAAAATCGCCTTACAGGGGATCACTACTTATGTTTTTTAAAATGAATTGCAAGGACTACTGAAGGAGATGCCTTTAAACATCAGAATTCAAATGTATTATCAACACGACGGAGCGCCTGCCCATTTCGATCGTCGGATCGAGCAATATTTGCACCAAAAGTTTCAAGAGGTTTGGATTGGTCGCGGTGTCGTTGGCCTCCTAGATCGCCAGACCTCACTCCGTTGGACTATAATTTATGGGGTTGGTTAAAAAATTAGGTATACAAAGTAAAAGTAGATACTAGGGATGTATTAATTAGACGCATTAGAAATGCTGCACTCAATATTAAAGAAAGGCACGAATCAATTAGAAGAGCCACGCGCGTCCTTCGTAAACGAAGCTGGAAATGTTTGGAAGTCAATGGCGGTATCTTTTAAAATTTACTAAACCAATGATGTATTTAAAACAATGTTAATGTTGCATATTTCGGTTTAACAATATTATTATTTTATTTAACGCTGTAATTTGAAAACAAATGAATATTGGGTAACAACATTTGGGTTTTTTCTTATTATTTTGATGCATAGATTACACCCTTAGAGTTTGGCCCATTCCTACAGACTCACCCTGTATATCTCAAACTTTCCATTTTTTAGTTTGGCATACTTTTTTCGTGTCTTCATGAAATTAACCCCTCTTTTTGAGGTAGAAACCACCCCCACCTTTTTTTCTCAAATGTAAAGGTACGTTGGAAAGGGCATAAAAAAGAACATTTGGGTTTGTTACTTGATGCCGCATTCCATTAATCACTTTATTTATTTCAGAAGAAGTGAATCCGTTGTAGTATTTCGTGCTGTTTAAACCGTTACTTTATAGAAAGAAGTATTTTTGCTCTAGTTAAATAACTGAATCAAATAAATCGAAATTTTAATGATACGTCATGTTAGTGAAATAATGTCAAAAGCGTCTTTATAAATTGTTAATGGTACAAGAGTTATAATGGAAACTGGAAGATGATGCGGACCGTCGTCCTCAGTTTTGTAAAGTGATGATTATTGCACTTAATTAGCATTTAGTATATTTGGACTGGATCCGTTTCACAGATGAGTGTACTTTTGTGCTAAATGGTGAAGTCAATAAACAGAACTGTCGATACTTTTTTCAGAAAATCCTCACTAGATGCGATGAGAAACGCACACCAAGCTTCCGCAAACATTGGGCCAATATTCCTTGAAGGCAAATATCTGGATTTTTGGCAAGGAAAAGTTATTCCAGCTTTGACTGGTTTATTTCCTCACCATGAACAAACAGATCTTAACGAGAATCGAATATGGTTACAGCTGGATAATGCTCCGCCTCATTACGCCTTGAATGTACGACAGTACTTAAGTAAAATTTTTACAAACCGCTGAATAGAAAAAAGGGTAAAATTTAATGGCCGCCACGATCGCCGGACCTTAATCCTCTAGCTAGATTATTTTCTTTGGGGTCACCTAAAAACCAAAGTTTACGTAACAAAACCAAAAAATTTAGAGAAACTCAGACAACGACTTATACACGAAATTCGCCAAATAACCCTGGATATGGTACATAATGTCAAAAATGAATTTTACTTTAGATTAGGTTTTTGTCAAGAAAAAATAGGCAACTTTTT
The DNA here is from genome assembly GCA_963969555.1 of Polydrusus pterygomalis. Lineage (NCBI taxonomy): Eukaryota > Metazoa > Arthropoda > Insecta > Coleoptera > Curculionidae > Polydrusus > Polydrusus pterygomalis. The sequence goes on along the minus strand of OZ018380.1, from coordinate 37,462,984 downwards.
TAACAATTTTTAAATAAAATAAATTGCCTCTACATTACCGAAATGAAAAAGTAAATAGTGCACCCTTTATATAGCGTCCAGTATTTCATGCAATCCGTAAGTTATTTTATCTCTCTAATCACAAAGGAGTTATTTTACTTTGTAGCACCGTTCTGACACGTTGTATATAAAGCATATTTTATAAATTAAGTGCGGTTCTCGTACAAATACTAATCTAAACATCACGCACATAAATAATTACGTTATGACAAATGCTTTCACAAACATTTGCCATGTGCTTAAAGGTTGATAAACATTATATATTATGTTGATAGTTACTCTTACTCCCTTGTATAACTTGTCACTGTGCATTATCCGTTAAATAATTTGGTACTAATATAATCCGTATAATTGCATATTAAAATCAATTACTGCCTCTTGCTGTGATCCGAAAGTTTGTTTATTTAGAGACTAGCGGCTTTCCTTGCGCGGTTTAATTGTTATTAAAATAAAGCCACGGGTTCCATACATACTACTCGATAGGTGGATAGAGTAGGTATCCGTATTATTTTTAAAAATAATTTTTTTTGGGTGCGTTCTTACATACGTTCTTTCTCGTTCAATAAACATGTCATTTATCTTCTAGCTTTGCTCATGAAAGAATACCCAAAAAATATTGATTCATATTGGTTACTAAAAATATACCTATATATACCATGTTAAATTCAGCCAAAATATGCGCATATATATGCCTTGTTTGCCTTTAAAATATACAGTGATTTTCATTTTTTACCAATTATGCATACTGTTACGCAATATTTCTTAATTTATTATAGTAAAATGAGGTAAAGAACCACATTGGGTTCTAAAAAATATGTCTATTTTTAAAAAAATGCAAAAAAAAAACAAAGAAAAATAAAAGTAAACAATTTTTAACCTAAAATGGTATAAAGGCATTTATTACTAAATATTTTTCAAAATTTTCAACTAAATTAGTAAAAATGTGTTTATACAAACAGAAGCTTCTATCAATATAATCGGACAATACTGCAACTTAGGTAGCAAAATATAAGGCTTCGTTGGGTGGTTTACCCTCATAAATGCTTTTTACAGCAGTATTTAAATCCTTCATTCTTTTTTACAGTTACACCCAATCTGTTCTTTACTTGACCTCCTACTTTGCCGGAAATGTTGTTACATTTTGCGAAAAAAGTTTCAACAATACTAATTGTGTCTCTTAAACTTAAATTTCTACTCTCCATCGAGGATATGTCCGGTAAAAAACTGAAATTAACCTTAATAAAAACAAGATCTTTAGCTACACTTGCACTTTTTATCAACTCTTTACTTTGCACAACACACTGCGAATCGTCATCTAAATCCAAAATTAGTTCTTTATCCATGTTCCCCACCGGGTAATTACAGATTCTGGATGTACAATAACTCTTGGTAATCTCTTCTTATACAACTGCACTCTTAGAGGTGCTTTTTAGAAACACTTTTACATTTAAAATTAATTTATTTACCAAAAGTATATTTACCCTATTACAAATCGATATAAATACGGTTTGTTAAGCAGTTTATAATAACTCATTATTAAGTGACAATAATCAACCCTTAACAATATACCTGCAAACCCCGGAACCTCCCAATAAATATCTTGTGTATAACCAAAATGTAAATATAATTATTATATTCTTCCGACTGGAAAATCCCTGAAATAAGTATCGAACTGGACATTAAACCTTATTGATAAAGCCGAAAACATAAAAATATGCTCTTAAAATAATAATTTATGAAAAATATGTATTTTATTATAAAATTGATAAAATATGCATATAAATATATCGTGCACCCGGAAGAGAAAGGTGACCTATCAAAATTTGGCAAAATTGAGTTATATACAGAAATCAATTTTAAATATTGTATTCTATCATGAGAAAAAAAGTTACATGTGAGCTTTACTTATTGACCGAGAGATGGCGTGTTGTCGCTTTACTGAATTCGCCATTTTTACGCAGCACGTATCGAGATTATCGAGAAGATGGTGTTATCTCAATTAGGGTTGGGCGGTTATTGGAAAACAACCGGTTATTGATTAACCGGTTATTTATTACGCCAGGTTAACCGAGACTAGGTTAACCGGACAAAAAATAACCGGTTATTGAATAACCGGTTAATAACCTTTTACAATTTTTCTTCCCATTGTGCCTTTCAATTTACCGTTATGACACAAGAATACAGTCTTCAAAGTAGAACTTTTATCTCTATTTTTTTTTCCTATTCTAGGGTTATAGCCAATAATGAGACCAAAGACACAATAAATACAACAAAATCCCTGGTAATAACCGATCTTCGGTTATTGATAATAAATAACCTTTTGTCGGTTTAACCTGAGCAACAAAAAACCGATTATTAACCGGTTAACCGATTTAAAAAAAAACGGTTATCAAATAACCGGTTATTTTTGCCCAACCCTAATCTCAGTTTGCCTGTGTCTTTTGCGAAGAGCACGTCGCGAATTATCTTAGAGAAAGGTGACATTTCTAGTTGTCTTGTGGCAAAAGATAGTTTCTGTTTAGAAAAATAGATTTATTTATATTCAATAAGGTGGCAAGACGAAATATATACAAATTCTCCCTGATCTTAAGCAATAACAAACAATGAATTGTACAATTCAATGGAGGCATAAAGTCTGTAACACAAGTCAAAAAATCATTACCCTATTAATGCCTTAAAAAAAATATTAGCAAAAATAAAAAATAAAAAATATTTAAACACCTCTCCTGAAAAATAAGTGATTTTGAGATGTCACCCTCTTCTTCCGGGTGCACGATATGCATTTTGCATGTATTCCGCCCTTTACAGATAACGCTCACAGTACCTTTCCATGAACATGCATGTCTAAACACGATCTTAGGGTATGTTTTAATAGAGAGATTTTGGAACGCTTAAAATAACAACAGTAAAACACAGTGTTATGGTTAATTTTATTAACGATAACGATTACGGTGACAATTACGAGAATATATTTTGATCGTCTTAAAAATAAATAATTTGACAGGTGCAAACATAACCTTTTTTATTTCATGACATGACTCAATCAACAATGGAAAAGGACGAAAAGGTACAAAAATGTAAGGTATAAGTAAGAATAACCATAACGATAGCCTTCCTTAGGTGTATCTCCGTAATTAACGAAGCTCGTTATCGTTAATAAAGGAATCGCTGCCTGGATTTAGTACTGCGCATGCTCAGAATAAGGATAACGATAACGACAGGCTAAAATAAGAGTTCCAAAATCTCTCTATTGAAATACTTCAAAAAATATTTTTTCGAAGAGAAATATTTTATTCCCTTTTTACCCTTTTAAGGGTCGACTTTCAAAAAATAGAAATACTTGTTTCATAGTTTTAAAAAATCCGACAAATAATATTCTTTTAAATAAAAACATTTATCGGTACTTCTTTAGGGACAGATTTTCGAAAAAATAAAAAAACGTGTTGTTTTATTAATTATATTAGGGTATTTATGCTGACTAGAAATTCGGACAAAAAATATTTTCTCCAATATAAACTTTAGATACCCCTTTTTGCACTCCCTAGGAGTAAAATTTCCCAAAACATTAATACATGTACTTGTGTATTTTAACGGAGTAAGCATAAAACCAATTTTCAGCAACATACATAGCTACATAGACGTTTTTCAACCCCTAAATGAATTTTTATTAAATGACGAAACACGTATATTATTTTATTAAAGAAACTTAGTTACCAGTTTTTAGACCTACAAATTATAGTATCTGAAATACCTACAGAAATTTGTATAGAAATGTCCACCCCCGTTTTTACTTTTAACCCACTTAGGAGTTGATTTTCAAAATATCCCTTCTTAGGGAATGCCTACGTAATAATAAGAAGGCATCTTCGAAATTGTACGATTTTAGTTTGGGGATTTACGCTGGGCGTTGATGAATCAGTGTCAGTCCATCCGTCAGGTAGTCACTTTACAATTTTATATACTAAAATAGATCTTCTGGTCGAAAAATTAAAAATTTCTTTGTTAGCTCAATCCATAGGTGGTAGCCTAGCGCAGCGGTAGCCTTCACGCATCGCATGCCAAAGGTACCTAGTTCGATCCCATACTATTTAGTATTTATTTTGCTTGACCAGGCTACCGTTCTATGTAGTATTGCAAATGCGATACACACTGGCATTCTCAATGGCAAAAACAGTGCAGTTATAAGGCGACCTCGCTACAATACAGCTCTGGAGCCCTCGCTGCCGTGCAATCGAAGAACCTAGTAAATCGACTTACTAGGTTTTTGCATTGTTTGCATATTTTCAATTACGGCAAAAAAATCGACATGCGTCTATTTGTAATCCGACTTTCCATTACCGAGAAATAAACAGTGACTTTTCTAGTAACTAGACTTTTATAAGAGAATATTGATTAACAAGTTGAGTTACTAACATATTTTTTACTTTTAATGATTACTTCCTTACTTTTCAACTACCTATAAAATATAGCAAAAAGAGCTACAACATAATTATGCTTTTAATTTAATCCAAAATAAAAGTATTTTAAGTGAACTTACTATTTTGTCAATTTAAAAAAAAAAAAAAAAAACCTAGAAACTTGTTTTACATTATTTAATTTATTGTTATTTTCTAGACAATTATACAGTATGTCTCTGTAAGTTTGCATCATATGGAAAACTTTTTTATTATTCATTTTACGAAAAAAAGTTATTCTTCATAAAAAGCTCTGCATAGTCTAAAACCTAAATTGCAACCATCAAATATCGAAATTTTCCAGTCATATACGAGGTTTGTCAAAAAATGTGAATTTTTCCCAAGAATGTAAATTTTTCCCAAGAGTAAAGTACCTTTATTTTTGATATTATCAAAAATTGTTATTAAAAAAAGTTGATCAGAACTAAAAACCACGTCTAAATATGCAATAACACGCATTAAATTAATTAAATAATAAAAAAATTAAATAATTAATAATAAATTAATAAAATAATTTTTTAACATAAATGCGTATAATTGCATATTTAGACGTGGTTTTTAGTTCTGATCAACTTTTTTTAACAACAATTTTTGATAATGTCAAAAATAAAGGTACTTTACTCTTGGGAAAAATTTACATTCTTGGGAAAAATTCACATTTTTTGACAAACCTCGTATATGACTGGAAAATTTCTATATTTGATGGTTGCATTTTAGGTTTTAGACCATGCAGAGCTTTTTATGAAGAATTACTTTTTTTCGTAAAATGAATAATAAAAAAGTTTTCCATATGATGCAAACTTACGGAGACATACTGTATATTATTTTTAAGTGTTTTTACTGACATGTTATCTAAAAAAACAATTTAAAAACCTAGTAACTCTAAATAAAATTAAATATGTGGTCGTTATTGGAACCCAATGTATTATAAGTAGAGTTATTATTTTAGAAAGGGGGTAGTGGGGTAAGCTAACTTGATCTACGCTCTACATCGCTCGGCTCGCACTGGTCTAGTATGTCCCAATAGGTCCAGTGATGCGGCCGTATCTCTAAATTTTAAAAGCACATATAGATTCTTATCATCCACAGGTGTCGTATTACAGTATAACACATGCTACCCATAGAAGATAATTACCACCGGATCTTACTGTCCATAAAATGCATTCGGATTTTAATCAGAAATATAATAAAGCAATTAAAAGAAAGAAAATAAAAAATGCACAGGGGTGTATTCTAATATAAAAAATAGTTACACACTTGTCCGACATGCCACAATATTTTCTTTCTTTTAATTATTTTCGCGGACATTATATCATCTTCTATAAAAAAGTAAGTTATGAAACTTACCGTAAAGTTTTTGAAAAAGAAAACATTGGATTCTCTGCCCCTTCCCAAGATGAATGCAGCGTATGTTCAATCTACAAGCAACATTCACACGAAGAGCAACCTACAAACGATAATACGCAAGAAATCCAAAATATTGAAGAGAAGGAAAGTTCAGATGAGGATAATCCTGTCAGCGGAAACGACACGGATAAAGAAGATAAAGATGAGCGCAATACTGCCCAATCATGTTCAGTATGCGATAAGTATAAAGCTCATAAACAAAGATACACCGATTCAAGAATACAGTATGATAAAGATGTTTAAGAAAAATGGAATAAAGAATGGGCTCTGTATACAGTATATATGCAAAAGATTTTGATTGCTGCCAAAAATGAATATAAAGAATACACATTTCGTTAGTAGATTGGTAGTATTTCATGAGACGTTTGCAAATTTAAGGGTGAAAGGTGAAAATAGATGTATTTTGTGGCATAGAGCTGTAATGGGTCGAAATGCACCAGATGTAGTGTCGGCATATTACAACTTACTTACAAGACTTGAAGATAACATAAAGCAAGTTTTATTTTCGGCAGACAACTGTACTGCTCAAAACAAAATTGGACCCTCTTTACCGCTTGCGCCGTCTTTGTGACTGAAAATGGTGAACCTGAAACTATTACATTTAGATATTTTGAGCCAGGCTACTCAACTATTAAAGCCGATTCCATTTATGGGAACATTTCCAAAAAATGGAATAAAACAGAAGACATTTTAGATTTAGAAGATTTAGAAAAGCTCATAAAGGAGTCAAACAAATTTAATAAAGTTATTACTCTACATGCTGAAGATTTAAAAAAAGTTGATAATGACTGACTGCATACAAAAAAAAAAAAAGGCGGTATTCTACCAAAATTAAACAACATTAGAACCGAGCAATTTTGAAAAGGATCTCGAAAATTGTATTATAAACTCTCATTAGAGGGCGAATTCTTGAAAGTAAAATTGTTACATCCTAAATTTAAATTTGCTTTGCCTGAAGCACCTACATTATGTAGGGACTGAATACAAGCAAAAAAATACAATAAGTGTCTATAGAGAAGAGTCTATCAAGCTCCAATGACCTAGAAGATTTACGAAAAACAGCGGTTCAATCAAAATTGAAATTTTTTATTAGATATTGTTTAAAATATAAGTTAAAATTAAAATTTTTCATGTTAGATACCTAGTTTTGGTATAAAAATATTTAAGTATTATTTATAGGTGAAGGATTCAGTGCGGACAAAGACTCATGAAAAAGACGCATGTCTGTTACCGACCTGAATGGATTGGGGGACGCCCTGAACCAGAGGATTCGGTAATACTGACGGTGTCGATTTGGGGGCTCTGCGGCAACATTCTTTAAGTCACACTAGGGAGACGTAATAGGTTGCTCCAGTCGAGGTCTGTGGTGGACAAGAGATATTACAACAAGACCTTAAAAACTATGTCGAGAATAATATCTGCCGGTAAATTGTGGTTTGGAACACACGTAAAACTGTAGGTCCCGCCTGGCTGACATTACCCAGATGTAAAAATGGGGTTAGCAAAAACTACTACTACTAACTCAATTCATGAACGTACTCAGAGCTGTAAAAGATACTTCAGAAAAGTAACTAGTTACTTTTTAGATAATTTTGCAAAAATGTATTTAAATAAGGAATAGTTACTTTTACCTAAAGGTAACTTAGTTCTTAGTTACTTAGTTAAAATAACTAGTTATAGTAACTAAGATACTTCTAAAGTAACTAGTTACTTTTATTGTAACTACGATACTCTAAAAGTAACTAAGATAATTTTGAAGTAACTAGATACCATAAATTTACCAGTTAGTAATAATGTAGATGTAAATGAAATGTGTATAACGAATACGAATTTATTATACTTACAAACTTACAAAATACATTACATCTCTAATTAGGCCTTTATAATCAAACTTTTATGTTATTGGGTAGTTTAATTAAGATTTTAATTATTATTATTATTGCAAAAAAAATTACTGTATATTAAATATGATTGAACTGGGCACAAACACGTTTTATCAACGTGTTCTAAGTGTTATTATCAAACCACTTAAAGTATTTTGAAGTAACTTAAAAAATATCTTAGTCACTTTAAAAGTAACTTAGTAACTTTAAAAGCATCTTAGTTCATTTTAATGTAACTTAGTTCCTTTAAAAGCATCTTAGTTACTTTTATAGTATCTAGTTACTTTTAAAGTATCTAGTTACTTTTTTAAATGTATAGTTACTTCTAAAAAGTAACTAAATACAAGATACTTTTCAAAAGTAACGAAGTAATAGTTACGTTGGGCATAATTAAAAAAGTATCGTAGTTACTAAGTATCTAGTTACTTTAAGTAACTAGATACTAAAAAGTATCTTCTTTATTAAGTTACTCACAGCTCTGAACGTACTGTATAAAAAAATATTATTTTATAATAATAAACCATTTTGCTAATCAAGTATTTATTTCACTTATATTTTATCAAAGGGAAAAGCTCAATGTAACACTAAAATAGAATAATACTTTGGATGATTTTGAAATAAAACAACAGATGATAACAAACTTCTGATAATGAAGTTTTCCCATAGGACGTGCGATATAGTATGATATACAAATCTTGTGGCAGCATTTATTTTTTTTAATCTTTTGATCGTATTTTATTGGACTATTTGTAAATAAATTTTTCTGCACCAAAGAGTCAACAAAAAAGTTTTTAACATTTGCCGCAGACCCATAATGAACCAAAACAAATCCAACATTTGGAGTAAAATTATTTTGAGGCGGTACCTTTTCAATGTTATTGTTATAATACATTTTATTCAATGATCGTAAGTCCGAGGCAGTATCATGAATCGTTTTACCTTTAGAATTCGTTTTGTTTTCAGGTGGATTTTTGCCGTTCTTCTTGTCGTCGACATTTGTTTTATCAACTTGCTTTTTTGGCCCTTTTTCTGCTTGGTTTTTTGGGTCTTTGCTTAAACTGCGATTTAAACTTTTACTTCTGTTTCCATTAGAACTTGTATCTATACTTTTTAAAGAACTTGGAATTTGACTAGATTTTCTTGAATCGTAATTTCCCATGATTCCAAAAGAGTCTTTTTTTGCTTGCTGCCTGATTGATTCTCTTTTAAGTTTTAAATCATTAGCTGTTATATCGTATAATGTCGATCTTCGTTTTCTTCTGTCATCACCCGTTTTATCTCGGGATTGAGGCCTTGATTTTGGCATTCTTGCTCCATCACTACAGGTAACATTAGCACCATCAAAACCATAAGTCGATTTTGACTCATATCTTGAACTACGACCTCTGTCACAGTCAGCAATGTTCTTCAGCTCACAAACTGGTCTATTATTCACCAGTGGGCATTTACTGCATGGAGTATATTGCTTTTTAGGTATTGGGCAAATATTGCATTCCGTTTTTCCTTTGCTAGTATTAAAACAAACAGTTTTTCGTTGTTCCCCTAGTTTTGGACAAACACAACATTCTTGGTTTGGATCCTTGGGACACAAACAACATTTCCCGCCTTTGGGACAATTATAAGGATTACAACGACTTTTCGAACATATAATTGGTTTTGGGTTTTCTTGTTCTAGTGGACACGCGCAGGGAACTTTTGGATTTTCGTCTTTTTTACTATACAAGTAGTTGTAGTCTGCTTCCTTAGGACAGTAACAACATTGTTCTTCTTTAGTACAATAACGACAAGTCCCTTTATAAGGACAATTATAACGATTTATACCTTCCATAGTACATATATTTCGTTTTGACCTTTGTTTCTTTGGGGGGCATAAGCATTTATTTCTCGACTTATCCTCATATTTTGGACACACACAGCAATATTCTTGTTTTTCAACTTGCTTACGAGAAATATACTGTTTCTCTTGTGTACGGGGACATGAACAAGCTGTTTTAATACAAGGTTTTATTGGATAATTACTGGAAAGTACTTGTTTCTCTTCTAATTGCTTCTTGTTAGCATCTTCGTTCTCTTCTAATTGCTTCTTGTTAGCACAAGTACATTTTTTTGGTTTTATTTGATCTTTTTGAACACTCTGATCTTTAAATTGATTTTGTGCCGAAGAATCTTTATCGTTACTGTCATAACATACTACCATTTCACCAATATTTTTTTTCGGACATAAACACAAGTTGTCTTCATTATTGGTTTTAAAGGAACTAGTTATAGAATCGTTCTTTTTAAATTTATCCTTACTCAAAAGATTTCTTATGGTGTTGATAAAACCAGTTTTTGGTTTATCTTGTCTGCTTTCTCTATTGTTTTCATTAGGGCTGCAGGAACATACTAACGATGGTTTTTGGTAGTAAATGGGAGGTTCTGGTGGTCTATCACAAATGATAATAGGTTTTGTTTGATTACACGTACATGGTAGTAATTGTTGTCTGCTTTCCTTTTTATTTTTACAATCACATTTTCTTCGTTTTTTCTTCTTTTTACGCGGCTGAGAGGCAGCAATTATTTTACTACAACTACAACATTTTTTCTTCTTTCTTTGCATATTCAACTGGAAATTAATATTTACATCTTTTTGAGATCGTTTCTTATCGACACAGTTTGTTGAACAACATGGTGTTTCGCAGCTCTCAATTTTTATGGTACTGCAAGGGGAACCTTTAAGGGTAGTTTTACGATTTCGTTTAGGACAAGGGGTACTAGGGCAAGGCGTACTAGGGCAAGGGTTACTAGGACAAGGGTTACTAGGACAAGGGTTACTAGGGCAAGGGTTACATGGCTTGCACGGATTGCAATATTTATACGAAGGACAGGATTTTAACGAAACCACGTCACAAACTGAAGCAGAAGTGGAGCAACATTTTTTCTTCTTTAAGCAAGTCTTGGTGGAAACTTTTTTGCATGGACAAAAATTACAATCGCACGATTCATCCTTGGTGCATTCTTGGATGCCTTCGTTTTTAAATTCAATAAATCTATGTCCTTTCTCTGCAAAAATTTTGGGTTTTGGCTTACCCGGACACATGCCCCTTTCTGTTAAGAGCTTTGAAAGTATATCGAATTTTGCTTCATCGGATGGTTGACAGCATGGAGAACAACATTTTTCACAGGGGTCTAAGTTAGATCTAATAGAATTTGAAGAGTAGTTAAAGCATGGTTTCGGCATTTTATTAGTAAACGGGTGGCGTATCTGCGAGATATTGGCAAGGCTCACAAAGTCTTAAAAGAACGGATACAATAAAACATAGGCTAAGTATAATTCCAATCCATTTCATACAACAGGGATGTGGAGCAAACTTTTGGATACAAGTTTTCGATGCACAAATGCTGCAGGAGCATTTCAAGCGACGCCGCATTTCATCTCGATGTTCTGGTGTAGAATACATAAAATTTAGTATAAACCTGAATTTAAAAAAATATTTAGGAATTTGAGATTGACATTAATTTGTCTATTTTGACAATTAGTTTTTAGCGGTGCAAGATTAATATAATTTGTATTGGAGCCACAGAAGAGTGCTTGGAAACATCGAAAATCGTTGTTAATTAGGGAAGAAAAAGTCGGTACGCTTGGCATTTTAAAATTTAATTAGCTATCAAATTTTGATTATCAGTGACAAAAATCACAGACGAAAAATAGGTTCAATGGTAATATAAAATATCATATAAATTTTATACCGATATGATAGGAGGTAAATATAAACTAGAAAAATTAGACTCTGCATTAATTATGACATTCAAAGAGGAAGGAGATTTATTCTGATATATGTAATTACTTTTTCTGCTGGTAAATTCTAATAAAATTCAAATAAAACCATATTTTGTTATATTAAGCTGTCATATAAAATAAAACCATATTTTGTTATATTAAGCTGTCATATAAAATAAAACCAGAAACCATGTCCAAGCTCGATTCTTTATAATTTTTTTTATGTAATTTATGTAAAAAAAGTGTTGAATTGCTTAGTTGACCTTAATTTGAACTCGCATAGAATCAAATGACTTGAAACAAATATTTTATTAAAAATAGTTTTTTTGTTTCCTTTCGTTTTGTCACAACTATCCCCAGATGCGATTCGTCATATAGGTAAAGCTAGGATCTGGCGAAAGAAAGGAAACGGTCGTTTCAACTTTTTTTTAACATAAACCTATCGTAAGTAAGAAGAATATATTCCTAGTGTTACCAAATGTAAACAGTCAGAGTGCGAGCGTTGAGCGCTGCGCAGCGTCGCATTGCCTATTAGCGTCACCGTCGTCAACAAACGGAATTGTTTTTTTTTTGGTATGTCGTAATAGCGTTCAGTCGCTAAAATGAGTTGAGTAACAACAAGTCGCTCTGCAGATGAAATGTAGCTTCTTTGTATTAAATTCGTTGCTGTTTTTTCCAGATGATGATTTCACCTTTCTCAGTAATCAAACGTTCGAACTGACATTCTTAGTTAATTCCAAAATCGGTCTGGATACATTCTTAAATTATAATACAAATGGGTAAATGCACCAAACAAATACCTTCCTTATTTATAGGGTGACTTTTTTGTTTAACCGCTTGAACTTATGATACCAGGTAACGAAAACAAACGAACTGGTCTCATCGGACCCATTTTATAAACTTAAAATTAACTTTAGCTTAGTTATGCCAGAATTTGGATTAAAATATTCGTTCAATCCGAGTATTCGAATACTCCGTACAATTTTGGTCCTGGGAACCTCGTACCACGTTTTTTTTAAGTCGTAAATTTTGGTGGAGACACTATTCCCTCAGATGCGCAAATACACGGATTAACTCAGTTAATTATTCGAAGTTGGTTAATTCAATATCGAGATAATTATTCCTTATTCGAAATTGAATCATATAAATTTTGGGCACCTCGCAAAACATCATCGATGCTCTATCTGATCCGAATTCGGATTATTAATCCGATTTAGTATTCAAGTACCTAGTTATATCATTATTTTTACAGTAAATAATATTATTTATATGTAATATAATTATAAGTAATATAAAACATACTTGCCATCAAAATTTATCCTTAAAAAATTTCTTATAGTGTTGATAAAAAACTAGTTTTTTGTTTATATTGTCTGCTTTCTCTATTGTTTTCATTAGGGCTGCAGGAACATACTAACGATGGTTTTTGGTAGTAAATGGGAGGTTCTGGTGGTCTATCAGAAATGATAATAGGTCTTGTTTGATTATACGTACATGGTAGTAATTGTTGTCTGCTTTATTTTTTTATTTTTACAATCACATTTTCTTCGTTTTTTCTTCTTTTTATGCGGCTGAGAGGCGGCATTTATTTTACTACAACTACAACATTTTTTCTTCTTTCTTTGCATATTCAACTGGATATTATTAATATTTACATCTTTTTGAGATCGTTTCTTATCGACACAGTTTGTTGAACAACATGGTGTTTCGCAGCCCTCAGTTTTTATGGTACTGCAAGGGGAACCTTTAGGAGTAGTTTTACGATTTCATTTGGGGCAAGGGATACTAGGACAAGGGTTGTTACTAGGGCAAGGGTTACAAGGACAATGATAGTCGGTTTTGTTTGATTACACGTACATGGTAATAATTGTTGTATGCTTTCTTTTTTATTTTTACAATCACATTTTCTTCGTTTTTTCTTCTTTTTACGCGGCTGAGAGGCGGCATTTATTTTACTACAACTACAACATTTTTTCTTCTTTCTTTGCATATTCAACTGGAAATTATTAATATTTACATCTTTTTGAGATCGTTTCTTATCGACACAGTTTGTTAAACAACATGGTGTTTCGCAGCCCTCAGTTTTTATGGTACTGCAAGGGGAACCTTTGAGGGTAGTTTTACGAATTCGTTTAGGGCAAGGGTTACTAGGACAAGGGTTACTAGAGCAAGGGTTACTAGGGCAAGTGTTACTAGGGCGAGGGTTACAAGGGCAAGGGTTACTAGGGCAAGGGTTACTAGGGCAAGGGTTACTAGGGCAAGGGTTACTAGGGCAAGGGTTACATGGGTTGCATGGATTGCAATAATTATACGAAGGACAGGATTTTAACGAAACCACGTCACAAACTGAAGCAGAAGTGGAGCACCATTTTTTCTTCTTTAAGCAAGTCTTGGTGGAAACTTTTTTGCATGGACAAAAATTGCAATCGCACGATTCATCCTTGGTGCATTCTTGGATGCCTTCGTTTTTAAATTCAATAAATCTATGTCCTTTCTCTGCAAAAATTTTGGGTTTTGGCTTACCCGGACACATGCCCCTTTCTGTTAAGAGCTTTGAAAGTATATCGAATTTTGCTTCATCGGATGTTTGACAGCATGGAGAATAACATTTTTCACAGGGGTCTAAATTAGGTCGAATAGAATTTGAAGAGTAGTTATAGCATGGTTTCGGCATTTTATTAGTAAACGGGTGGCGTATCTGCGAGATATGGGCAAAGCTCACAAAGTCTTAAAAGAACGGATACAATAAAACATAGGCTAAGTATAATTCCAATCCATTTTATACAACAGGGATGTGGAGCAAACTTTTGGATAAAAGTTTTTGATGCACAAATACTGCAGGGGCATTTTAAGCTACGCCGCATTTCATCTCATGTTCTGGTGTAGAATACATAAAATTTAGTATAAACCCGAATTTTAAAAAATATTTAGGAATCTAAGATTGACATTTTGTCTATTTTGACAACTAGTTTCTAGCGGTGCAAGGTTAACTTAATTTATATTGGAGCCACAGAAGTGTGCTTGGATACATCGAACACGTCGTTGTTTGACGAGGAGCGAATTACACGTTGAAAAATTAAGTTGTAATTCGAAACAAAGATTAAATTGATTTTTCATAGAAGAGTATTTGTATTCTTGTATCCGTAACGAGCGACAATTATCCTCTTATTTTTTACATCGCAGAACTGCCAGTTAATTTAATTTTTACGCAGTTTACTTTAGCTTTATTTATTTCAGTTTTTTTTTTCTGTTTGTGTACAGGTGCTGGCATTTTAAAATTTAATTAGCCATCAAACTTTGATTACCAGTGACAAAAATCACAGACGAAAAATAGGTTCAAGGGTATATAATATGAAATATCCTATAAATTTTATACCGATATAATAGGAGGTCAATATAAACTAGAAAAATTAGACTCTGCATTAATTATGACATGACACAGGTTTCTTCAAAGAGGTAGAAGATTTATTCTGATATACGTAATTACTTTTTCTGCTGGTAAATTCTAATGAAATTCAAATAAAACCATATTTTGATTTATTAAGCTGTCATATAAAATAAAACCAGAAACCATGTACAGTTGACGATAAACTGTGACACTGTAAATAAAACTTTGTTTCCTTTATTACCTACCTTTGTAACGTGTTAATTGTTATCACGATATCTGTCAAAGTATTGTCACTATCTTTTTTGATTTTAAAATGCTTCCTTTAAGTATTATTAAAAAAGCAAGAATAACATGTTTAGTAGAAATAGTCTAATTTAAAAATATCTGATTATTTTAGAGTACCTAGAAGTACTGTTCAAGGAATTGTAAAAAAATGGCACTATCATCAAACACTTGAAAGGTCTGTTGGGTCTGGTTTAAATAATAAAAAATCATCGAATGAATTAGACCGAAATTTGGTGGAGTATTTAAGGCAAAATCCATTTGAAACTGCAGTATCCGCTATGCACATAACAGGATTCCCTGCTTCATCTAAGACTGCGCAACGCCGAGGATTACAATGTTCCGAATTAAGAAATCAAGCAGCTGCATCCAAACCGTTTTAAAAAAATAGTGATAAGAAACAGAGAATTGGGTTTGCTATGCAATATTTACCAGAAAATGATTTTTTTGGCAAAATGTTATCTTTTCCGATGAGAAAACTTTTCAGTCTACATAAAAGTCTAATGGAAGGATTCGAGTATATAGACTACCAAATTCCCGATATGATAAGTATATACTCAAAAAAAGCAAACCAGTGGACGTTTCTCCGTTAATGTGTGGGCATGGATAAGTGTTTACGGTGCAGGTGTATGCTGGAATATTGGTGGAACACTAAACAGTAATATATATCTTCAGATTTTGGAAAATGCTTTTCTTCCTTCTGCCGCGATAGTTTTTGAAGGAAATAACTCTATATTTCAGCAGGATAACTGCCCTGTGCATACTGCAAGAAATATAGGAAACTGGTTTAGACAAAACAACGTAACATGTCTGCCTTGGTGGTCAAGAAGACCTGATTAAACCCAATTGAAAATGTTTGGGAATTGATGGTAAAAAAATGTACAAAATAAATTTTAAACCACAGAATAAAATAGAGTTAGGTACTTGATAAAATAGAAGACATTTGGGAAGGGCTAACTCGGATTACACCAGAAGTATTATTATGTCAATGCCAAGAAGATTACGATTAGTGTTAGAATCCAATGGCGCAGCAATTTAATATTAGTATTTTGTTTGTTGTTTGTTAATAAATTTACGTTTTTTGGCTTTTTACTTTTGTAGATTTCCTGGTATTATTTTATAATTTTTTATTTCACGGCTGTAATTTAAACACAAAAATATTTAGAAATAACCATTATTACTTATGGAAAAAAATCGTACATACAATAATTTATATCTATGTATATAGCTGGTATTCTATCCAGGTATAAACAGCAAGGTGAGACACCCGTTTCACCCAACTTTGTTGTAATTGAGTGTATGGGTGGTGTGTACGAATCTATATTATGTCGTCACCACTGTACAAGCTCGATTCTTTATAATTTTTTTTATGTAATTTATGTAAATTAGGTAAAAAAAAACTTATTGAATTGCTTAGTGTTATCAAATCAAACATTCAGAGTGCGAGCGTTGAACTACGCAGCGTCGCTTTGCCTATTTAGCCTCAGCGTCGTAAACAAACGAAATTGTTTTTTTTGGTGTGTCATAATAGCGTTTAGTCGCTAAAATGATTTGAGTAACAACAAGTCGCTTTGCAGAGGAAATGTAGCTCCTTTGTATAAAATTTGTTGCTGTTTTCTCTAACTCTAGATGATGACAAACTTTTTTCAGTAATCAAACGTTCGGACTGACATTCTTAGTTAATTCCAAAATCGGTCTGGATACATTCTCAAATTATAATACAAATGGTTGAATGCACCAAACAAATACCTTCCCCTATTTATAGGGTGACTTTTTTGTTTAATCACTTAAACATATGATACGGTGTGTCCGGGTAACAAAAACAAACGAACTGGTCTCATCGGACCCATTTTATAAACTTAAAATTAACTTCAGCTTAGTTATGCAAGAATTCGGATTAAAATATTCGTTCAATCCGAGTATTAGAATACTCGGATTAATTCGATTATTACAAGTCGATATAAAATCGAATTAATTCGAATTATTCCACATTCGAAATCGGATTATTCCGTACAATTTTGGTCCTGGGAACCTCGTACCCCGTTTTTTTTAAAGTCGTAAATTTTGAGGGAGACACTATTCCCTCAGAAGCGCAAATACACGGATTAATTCGAAGTTGGTTATTTCAAAATCGAGATAATTATTCCTTATTCGAAATCGAATTATATAAATTTTGGGCAGCACTTTCCTCGCGAAACATCATCGATGCTCTATATGATTCGAATTCGGATTATTAATCCGATTCAGTATTCAAGTATCTATATCATTATTTTTACAGTGGGTATTAATAATTATAAAAAACTTTATATGCAAATAATAATTATTTATATATAATATAATTATATATAGGTAATATAAATAATATTTATATAGATTTCATGGCGTTCCAAACAAAAAGGATAAAATAGACTAGGCGCTAGAACCTCGGATATGGTCAATAATCTCTAAAGTCAAGACACGTCGGGTGCGACTATGATTTGGATGGGTGACCGCTCGTAAATATTGGGGATCAGAATATGTGTTTTCCCAAGAATAAGAGTTAACAATATTTAAATTAAGGGATTTTATTAAAACAAAATGATTTCACAAGAAGGCCAATTTATAGTAGCATAAATTACTTTATATTTCAAGACTTAGAGGTAAATCTGAAAATCCGGTACATGAAGAACATAGTTAATTGATTTATGTACCTTTCAATATCCTTAAGTTAAATTTGATGTCCCAATTTGAAAAAATTCACTGAGAGCATATGGCAAAAAATGGGATTATTTTATATACGAGGCGTGCATTTCCATAACTAACTAGATCCATTTTTTACTAAAATTGAGAAAATTTCGAAAATCCCTCCTTTGACAACTTTGACACATACCTATATAATGTTTCTGTACCAAAACTGATTTTTTCCAATAATACTACGATATCAAAAAAATAGTACGTTTCCAAAACTCACTTCGTCCTTCATAAAAACTGTTACAAAAGTGTGTACATCCACCGCTGTAAGTTTTGTTTCAAAACTGCGTAGATCCAATATTATTATGTTATTCATTGCAGGCTACGGTTTCAAAACTTGTTAGATCCCGTTCATGTGCATTAGGCCTGGTTACTGTTGACGTATGCGTACGAATTACGTTAGAAGTTGTTTACACGTGAAGCAGTCTTGTTGTCAGTTGTTTTTAGTATTTTGTGGTTTAAAAAATAAAAAAAATGTTTAGTTTTTTTTAACTCCCTAACCATTCAGGTAATTTTCCAAAACTGTCTAAATCCGCAATATCTTTCCAAAACTAGTTTAATCCTACTTTGTTTTTCAAATAACTCAGCAAAATATTCTCTAATATTTTTTTTATGACCGTCAGCCAGTTTTAATTGATGACCTAAAAATAACACACCAGTCACACAAACCTATTTCATTTCCCAACAAAGTTATCAAAAAAGTTGGATTTTCTCGAAATCACTTCCGATGGAATTAAAAAGTTTTGGAAACGCACGCCTCACGGTGATAAATAATGGTACCTACTAAGAGTTTGTTAAAGTCTAAATATTTTATTGTCATAGGTCGTCGGCCTTCAAAAGAAGTGGTTTTAACCCATAAAAACAAACAACATATTATAACTATAATACTACACTTTGAATGCATTTATTAGGACATTTGGCAAGACAGGGGACAAATACTACAGCTTCCATTTTTCTTTTTCACTTTTATCAAATATGGATTGGTGGCTTCTGTAAATGTACACATGCAATTTTGCTTCATCGACTTGGCACCAGGTCAACGCATATTTTAAAAATATACTTGTCGTAACTTAAATGTATTTTTCGAGCACTTGTTTCCGACTCATTATTTAATAGATCAGTCGCGTATCTACCAGAGGTTGGCAGGGTTCGAATAACCTTAAAAGAGCGTATCCAATAAAACTTAAGCTAAGGACTATACCGATCCATTTCAAGCAACAATTATTCGGAGCATATTTGTGGAGAAGCGATTCCGATGTACAAATACTACAGCAGCATTTTAAGCGACGCTGCATTTCATCTCACTGTTCCGATGGACAAAACATAAAATTTGGTATTTACAAGAATTTTGACGCTTATTGTCAAGCATCAAGGTATTTGATAGCTGTCAAGGAAAAAAGGTTAGCAGTTTTTAGGGCTGGAATGTCCAAATCTTTGAAAATAAAAGTTTCCTAAACTGTTTATCCAATAAAATAATTAAGCCCTTCTGAGATTTAAGGAGAAGCAAGTGAAATAGAATACATGCCTGTTTAAAAATTAATGAAATTTTGACGTTTAACACGTAGAGCAAAGATACCAACCAAACTTTATAGTCGAGAAGCAAGCCAAAATGGCAGTTGTATTTTGATATTTTTGTCACAGAAAAAAATATGGTTATTTTTGCCGTCAGGAATTTAAGAAAATAATAAATAATTACGATATATATTTCTCAATATTTCAAAGTGACGAAAAGATAACTTGTACAGTTGACGGCATATAAATTCGTACACTCCACCTATATATAACTCAATTACAACAAAAATTGGTAAAACGGGTTTCTCACCTTGCTGCTTATACCTGGATAGAACACCAATGTACGATTTTTTACCATAAGTAATAATGGTTATTTCTAAATATTTTTGTGTTTAAATTACAGCCGCGAAATAAGAAAATTATAAAATAATACCAGGAAAACTACAAAAGTAAAAAGCCAAAAAGGGTAAATTTATTAACAAACAACAAACGAAATACTAATATTTAATTGCTGCGCCATTGGATTCCAACACTAATCATAATCTTCTTGGTATTGACAAAATAATACTTCTGGTGTAATCCCTTCCCAAATTTCTTCTATTTCATCAAATAACTTTATTTCATTCTGTGGTTTAAAATTTATTTTGTACATTTTTTTACCATCAATTCCCAAAAATTTTCAATTGGATTCAAATCAGGACTTCTTGAGCACCAAGGCAGACATGTTACGTTGTTTTGTCTAAACCAGTTTCCTGTACAGGGCAGTTATCCTGTTGAAATATAAAGTTATTTTCTTTAAAAACTATCGCTGCAGAACGAAGAAAAACATTTTCCAAAATCTGACGATATATATTACTGTTTAGTGTTCCACCAATATTCCAGCATACACCTGCACCGTTAACACTTATCCATGCCCACACATTAACGGAGAAACGTCCACTGGTTTGCTTTTTTTGAGTATACTTCTAATCATATCGGGAATTTGGTGGTCTATATACTCGAATCCTTCCATTATATGTAGACTGCAAAGTTCAGTTCAGAAAAGATAACATTTTGCCAAAAAAAAAATCATTTTCTGTTAAATATTGTATAGCAAACCCAATTCTATGTTCCTTATCACTATTTTTTTAAAACAGTTTAGACGCAGCTGCTCGATTTCTTAATTCAGAACATTGTCTTACTGGGCGTTGCGCAGTTCTAGATGAAGCAGGGAATCCTGTTATGTGCATAGCGGATACTGCAGTTTCAAATGGATTTTGCCTTAAATACTCCACCAAATTTCGGTCTACTTCATTTGATGATTTTCTATTATTTAAACCAGACCCAACAGACCTTTCAAGTGTTTGATGATAGCGCCATTTTTTTACAATTCCTTGAACAGTACTTCTAGGTACTCTAAAATAATCAGCTATTTCTACTAAACATATTATTCTTGCTTTTTCAATAATACTTAAGGTGGGAGTATCAACATGCTTGCGAACCTATAACCTATTTCGCGTAGATTTATTTATGTTTTCTAGCTTTTATACAAAATTTAAAGAAAATCAGTATCGACTTGATATTCTATAGATAATAATTGACATATTTAATACCAGGAATTTCATAACTTATTTTAGGAGAATTGTATAGCGAAAAATATCGGGTAAGATTTTTTTTAACATTATTATGTCATTGTCACTCATTGTTCTTTCACTATACAATTCTCCCAAAGTTAGCAATGAAATAAATTGATATTTTTGTAATATATCAGATATTACCTAAGTAATGTGCCGACGATACTGATTTTATTTAAATGTTAGTTTAAAAAATAATAAACTTAAAAAACAAAGCGAAATAGGTTATAGGTTGGCAATAAATTGAACGACGTTGAGAATTCAACCTTAAATGATGCATTTTTAAATCAAATAAGATAATGACAATACTTTGACAGATATCTTGATAATAATTAACACGTTACAACGGTAATTAAGGTACAACAGTTGCATTTACAGTGTCACAGTTTAGTGTACGAAATTATCTGTCGTCAACTGTACCTCTACATAGCCAATTTTTTTTTATCGATATCGGTACCTTCTGGACTTTGAAGATGGTGGTAAAGGGGCTCATATCCAAACAGACAAAGCATAATGTATCTTTTAAAAGAGTTTACTTAGTTTGTTCATTAATTTGAGAATTTTTTATTTAGACTAAAAAAACTTTTTAAATTTTCTTTCGGTCATCTTCAGTGTGTCTTTGCTAGCTGAAAACAGGTAGATTCCAGAAAAACTATACACAACATTACATAATGCCATAGTTCAAAAACGGGACATAAACTGAATTTGCTTAAAACTTACTAATAATAATATTGGTAACAAATAAAAAAAAATTGTTAAAAACATTCTCAAAAATATTTGAAAGGACGACATCCAAAATATGTATGCTAGACCGTTTTATTTATAGCAGATAAACAAAGGGAAAAATCACGTGCCGTAAAGATACCTCCGCAACTTTTGCTGTTTATTCGAAAATAACTTGTTTTAATAAGCGCAATGATTCAAAATCCAATAACTACAAATCAGCGGCGCATATCGGCAATCGCCATTGTTCGAATGACAAGGCTTTAATGAAATCGTTGCAAAATCTGTAGGTATTCTGATGAATGGCTTGCATTTTTCCGATTGTACTTTTTTAACCTAGATAACTTAAAGTGAAGTAGTTATTGCACGTATGTATGATTTGAACAATTTTTAAATGAAATTAGCATTTAAAAAAAACATGTTAGTAAAATCAAACTGCAACAAGACCGAACACACGTTGTTCTATGTTCGGGTTTAACAGAAATTTATAATATTAAAAGTCCGCAATGTACAGTTGACGACAGATGCGTACACTAAACTGTGACACTGTAAATGCAACTCTTTTACCTTTATTACCTTTGTAACGTATTAATTATTATCATGATATCTGTCAAAGTATTGTCATTATCTTATTTGACTTTAAAATGCCTCATTCAAGTATTATTGAAGAAGCAAGAATAATATGTTTAGTAGAAATAGGATGGTCTTATGAAAAAATACCTGATCATTTTAGAGTACCCAGAAGTACTGTTCAAGGAATTGTAAAAAATTTGCGCTATCATCAAACACTTGAAAGGTCTGTTGGGTCTGGTTTAAATAATAGAAAATTATTAAATGAAGAAGACCGACATTTGGTGGAGTATTTAAGGCAAAATCCATTTGAAAATGCAGTATCTGCTATGCACATAACAGGATTCCCTGCTTCATCTAGAACTGCACAACGACGAGTAAGACAATGTTCCAAATTAAGAAATCCAGCAGCTGCATCCAAACCGTTTTTATAAATAGTGATAAGGAACAAAGAATTGGGTTTGCTATGCAATATTTACCAGAAAATAATTTTTTTGGCAAAATGTTATGTTTCCCCGATAAGAAAACCTTTCAGTCTACATATTATAATGAAAGGATTCGAGCATATAGACCACCAAATTCCCGATATGATGAGAAGTATACTCAAAAAAGCAAACCAGTAGACGTTTCTCCGTTAATGTGTGGGCATGAATAAGAGTTTACGGTGCAGGTGTATGCTGGAATATTGGTGGAACACTAAACAGTAATAGTCTTAGTCTTAATTACAATGGCCACCTGTCTTAGCGACAATCAGCCAGCTGTGACTAAACAGTAATATACAGGGTCCTGCAATAGTGCGTCAGGCTTCCATAGCTCCTATACGAATTTAGTTAGGAATTTCATTCATACGCTAACTTATACTGTATCATACGGGGTACTTCAGGAAAATATTTTCTCATATACAGGATGGCCCAAAAAAGTGTGGTCATAAAAAGTTGTAATTTTTTTAAATGGAACACCCTGTATATTTTAACATTTTTAAATTCCACATAAAATTATAATTATTTTTTATTAAATGCATTATTAGCCTATACTTCATAGTTTCCGAGATATTGACTCTCGAAAAGTGACATTTTTGAACTTTGACAGCTTCTAACTTTCTAACAGTACGTCTTAGAGCAAAACGGCTTACATGTCCCTATCTTCAATTTTTATTATCTTCCCAAACAAATCAACTTCCAGTTAAACCGGAACAACAATATTTCCTGCGTTCGAGTTACATCCGGTTTAACCGGAAGTTGATTTTTTGGGAAGATAATAAAAATTGAAGATAGGGACATGTAAGCCGTTTTGCTCTAAGACGTACTGTTAGAAAGTTAGAAGTTGTCAAAGTTCAAAAATGTCACCTTTCGAAAGTCAATATCTCGGAAACTATAAAGTATAGACTAATAATGCATTTAATAAAAAATAATTATAATTTTATGTGGAGTTTGAAAATGTAAAAATATACAGGGTGTTCCATTAAAAAAATTACAACTTTTTATGACCACACTTTTTTGGGCGACCCTGTATATGAAAAAATATTTTCCTGAAGTACCCCGTATGATACAGTATAAGTTAGCATATAAATGAAATTCCTAACTAAATTCGTATAGGAGCTATGGAAGCTTGACGCACTATTGCAGGACCCTGTATATTAATGCAAAAAAGTTTTGTCTGTTTCCTTCCGCCAAACTCATCCCCAGACGCGTTTCGCCGTTTACGGCTCATCAGTGAGGCTCAGTTTGGCAGAAGGAAACAGGGCTCGAAGACAAATCACTTGTCAGGATCGATTATCGACGGGAATTATAGAATCCGGTGCGACATTTTGCGTCCCAGTACGGTACCTTAGAAAAGGTCAGTCGTAAAGGGGTTATTCTGTAAAAACAGAAAATTTTGCAAGTGCGCTCTCAAAACCGGTACAAGTGCCGGACCACAGATATTAATGCAAAAAGTTTTGTCTGTTTCCTTCCGCCAAACTCATCCCCAGACGCGTTTCGCCGTTTACGGCTCATCAGTGAGGCTCAGTTTGGCAGAAGGAAACAGGGCTCGAAGACAAATCACTTGTCAGGATTGATTATCGACGGGAATTATAGAACCCGGTGCGACATCTGGCGTCCCAGTACGGTATCTTAGAAAAGGTCAGTCGTAAAAGGGTTATTCTGTAAAAACAAAAAATTTTGCAAGTGCGCTCTCAAAACCGGTACAAGTGCCGGACCACAGATATTAATGCAAAAAAGTTTTGTCTGTTTCCTTCCGCCAAAATCATCCCCAGACGCATTTCGCCGTTTACGGCTCATCAGTGAGGCTCAGTTTGGCAGAAGGAAACAGGGCTCGAAGACAAATCACTTGTCAGGATCGATTATCGACGGGAATTATAGAACCCGGTGCGACATCTTGCGTCCCAGTACGGTACCTTAGAAAAGGTCAGTCGTAAAAGGGTTATTCTGTAAAAACAAAAAATTTTGCAAGTGCGCTCTCAAAACCGGTACAAGTGCCGGACCACAGATATTAATGCAAAAAAGTTTTGTCTGTTTCCTTCCGCCAAAATCATCCCCAGACGCATTTCGCCGTTTACGGCTCATCAGTGAGGCTCAGTTTGGCAGAAGGAAACAGGGCTCGAAGACAAATCACTTGTCAGGATCGATTATCGACGGGAATTATAGAACCCGGTGCGACATCTTGCGTCCCAGTACGGTACCTTAGAAAAGGTCAGTCGTAAAGGGGTTATTCTGTAAAAACCAAAAATTTTGCAAGTGCGCTCTCAAAACCGGTACAAGTGCCGGACCACAGATATTAATGCAAAAAAGTTTTGTCTGTTTCCTTCCGCCAAAATCATCCCCAGACGCATTTCGCCGTTTACGGCTCATCAGTGAGGCTCAGTTTGGCAGAAGGAAACAGGGCTCGAAGACAAATCACTTGTCAGGATCGATTATCGACGGGAATTATAGAACCCGGTGCACAACACAACATCTTGCGTAGTAATATATATCTTCAGATTTTGGAAAATGTTTTTCTTCCTTCTGCCGCGATAGTTTTTGAAGGAAATAACTTTATATTTTAGCATTTTAGCAGGATAACTGCCCTGTGCATACTGCAAGAAATATAGGAAACTGGTTTAGACAAAACAACGTAACATGTCTGCCTTGGTGCTCAAGAAGTCCTAATTTAAATCCAATTCAAAATGTTTGGGGATTGATGGTAAAAAAAAATGTACAAAATAAATTTTAAACCACAGAATGAAACAAAGTATTTGATAAAATAGAAGAAATTTGGGAAGGGCTAACTCCGGATTACACCAAAACTATTATTTTGTTAATGCCAAGAAGTTTACGATTAGTGTTAGAATCCAATGGCGCAGTAATTAAATATTAATATTTTGTTTGTTATTTGTTAATAAATTTACCATTTTTGGCTTTATACTTTTGTAGTTTTCCTGGTATTATTTTATAATTTTCTTATTTCGCGGCTGTAATTTAAACACAAAGATATTTAGAAATAACCCTTATTACTAATGGTAAAAATCGTACATACAATAATTTACAGCTATGTATACAGGGTGTCCCAAAAGTAATGGGACACAGAGCAACAGCAGACTCCTTAAGGCGAAATAATGCGATTTATTTAAACTTGCCTCATCCCAAAATTGATAACAACCAAGATACAGGGTGTCAAAGTTTTAATTTTGTTTTAGTTTTTTGCGATTATTTCTTAATGAAACGACATAGCAGCACAAAATTAAGGGTTTTGAGGTTGTTTAAGGTGAGAAATTCAAAATTATTCATAGTTTTGGTGTAACCAGTAGAGGGCGCTGCCTACGGCATGGCCCACTCTTTTTAGCTGGCATAACTTTGTTTGGGCTTCTTATATCGATCCGACTATTAAAAAAATAAGCTACTTTACTTCTTTTACATCAAAAACGTATAACTTATTGAAGTCGCTAGGAGCAACTATTTTCGAGATAATCGCATTCGATATTTTTATTGCAAGAATGCTAAAATATTTAAAATAATTGTGTATTCGTATTAGTATTATTTATCACTGCTGGCCTTGATTAAAAACAACGACGTTTCTAAGGAAACAACATATTACACAAAGTATCATCTGTCAAAGTTAATAAAATTTTTGATTAGAATAAAATTAATAATTCC
The DNA here is from genome assembly GCA_963969555.1 of Polydrusus pterygomalis. NCBI lineage: Eukaryota > Metazoa > Arthropoda > Insecta > Coleoptera > Curculionidae > Polydrusus > Polydrusus pterygomalis. The sequence continues at coordinate 37,436,493 of OZ018380.1, read as the reverse complement.
ATATACGAAAAAGCGTTTTTATTAAATAGTCAACCTTAAGTATTTACATTAACTTTGACACTTAGCAAATGTAGCCGATTTACAATAAATTTAAAGTTAGAAATTCACCGTTGCTCGATTTTCCGTTATTTTTGGACCACGTACTTGTTGCATTGGACATATAAAATGCGGTTATCTCGAAAATGGTTGCTCCTGGCGACTTCAATGAATTATACGTTTTTGATGTAAAAGAAGAAAAGTAACTTATTTTTTTAATAGTCGGATCGATATAAGAAGCCTAAACAAAGTTATGCCCGCTAAAAGGAGTGGGCTATGCCGTAGGCAGCGCCCTCTACTGGTTACACAAAAACTATGGATAATTTTGACTTCCTCACCTCAAAAAACCCCAAAACTCTTAATTTTCTGCTGCTATAGTAAAAATCTTGAATACTCTCGCAAGATGGGGGCAAAGTCACGTGACACTCTGTCAAATTTGGTCTATTAAATTTTTATAAGTTGGCATGAATTACAGGACCGGACTTGAAAATTATACATGTGATACCTTCTAAAACAATTTATGCAATAGCCTCATCGGTTCTACCGCTTTAATATTGCCAAATAATAAGTAATAGGTAATAATTTCTTTTGAAAGTTATGTTTTATAAATATTATAATTTAAGGTAGGTAATAGGTAATAAGCATGAATTTCTATCTGGTTTAAAGATAAAGTGTCAAAATAGATTTAAAAAGTTTATAATATTATAAATATCCAAACCTTAAAAATACTACACTAACTGAAACACAACTTAAAATAGGATTCTGTCACTCATATTTAGAATAGATTTTTTTTTGTTTTATTTGTTCAGATTATACCTATAGGTAAAATACCTACAGTTCAACATAAACTAATTGAATTCAAGTTATTACATTCACTGTCAAGAAAATCCCCATATATCACTTACGTAAGGTACGTAGACCCAAATATGGTTTTTATAGAATTTGTTGGCTATGGTACGGTTACATTTCTAAACTTGTATGTGGGCTAACATAAAGTTAAAAGTTTCAAGATAGCTAGGGATTTAATTTTTCTGTCAATGGAAACCCTAATTTAACAGTTTTTGACTTAACGTAAGGTACGAAGACCCAAATACGGTTTTTATAGAATTTGTTGGTTATAATACAGTTACATTCCTAAATTTGTATGTAGGCTAACATAAAGTTAAAAGCTTTAGTTTAGCCAGGGATTAAATTTTTCTGTCAGTGGAAACCCTACTTTAACAGTTTTTGACTTACGTAAGGTACGTAGACCCAAAAGTGGTTTTTATGGAATTTGTTTGTTAAAATGCAATTTATTGAGACAGTTACATTTCTAACCTTGTATGTAGGCTAACTTTATGTTAAAAACTTTATTTTATTGTCATACAAACAATAATAATAGTAATATCAAATAATAATTTCACTTATGTAAGGTACGTAGAAATAGAATAGAATTATATATTTGTTCACTATCCTATTACATACTAATATGGTTAGCTATTTTAACTACTATAGTAACATAATGTTACCTACTATTACCTTACTATTGCCAAACAATAATAATATTTACTAATAACAATAATAACAATAATTCCTTCAAAATCAAATAGCTGCTTTTTAAAGGTTAATAATATGGAAAGCTGTTTTGGCATATGGTAGAACTAGGCGATACCCGGTTTTATCAACCTACCCGGTTTTGTCCAACTCTCTCCTAAGTCAGGGAAATACTTAATTTCTACTTATTTTTCTTGAAACAGATACCTGGATAATGTAAAATGCGAAAATTATACATTAGAAACCTAACCTTAACGAACAAACATTTTAAGAACAAAAATTTTACAAACTAACTTTTCGACAAAAACGGCGTTCAGATGAAATAAAACTTATTACTTATCGATGAAATCAACTTAACGAGCAAGGCACACATTAATAATTATGATCCCTAATGAAAAAGAATTAAAAAATTTTAACCTGTATCTAAATTTTTGGTCAAAGAATAATAATTGTAGGTACTTACACAAAAGTAATTAAATTAAAATTTTTAAAATGTAATTAAATGCAACAAAAACGCAATTCATAACTCGGTGTTTGGGCTCATTACGGTCCGCTACAAATCTAGGAATATTATTATGTCCCAATATCAGCTGATCGATGACAAATAACCGCTGTCATCTGTTTTAAAACGAGACTATTCGTGATATTTAGTATATGTCGTTTCGTTAAGAAATAATCGCAAAAAAACGAAAACAAAAAACTTTGACACCCTGTATCTTGGTTATTATCAATTTTGGGATAAGGCAAGTTTAAATAAATAGCATTAGACAATTTAAGAACGTCCTAAATTTCAAACGTATCCGTATCCGGATCCGTAAGCATATCGACTTACGCCGACCGTACAAAAACTCCTTTAAGCACCGACCATTTCGACGTATACGGAACCGAAATTCATCCTCTCCGTGAAACGTCAAAGTTGTCAAACGTCACGTTTTGTAACCAGATTTTGTTTACTTTTAATTTTGAATGTTTGTGTACTGAGGTCATCTTCTGCATTATAAAATAGTCTCTTTCTTTTAGGTATTTCAAACATTGCGTATTGCCTTCGGTGATATCGCCGAGGCCGAATGCAAAGTAAGATTTTAAAAATACACAAACTGTCACAAAAAAGTTAGGTTATATTTATTATTTTATTGACAACAATGACACCTGACAGTCGATTTGAGTCAATCAGTTGAGATGCGTTTTCGTATACGGATACGATAGGAGGTCCGTAACGATACATGCAACGGAACGCATCGAAACCCCCGCATCTATTCTGGGCATGCGCAGATCGATGCGGATACGGATACGTTTGAAATTTAGGACGTGCTTAATTTGTCTAATAGATAAGGCAAGTTTAAATAAATCCCATTATTTCGACTTGAGGAGTCTGCGGTTGCTCTGTGTCCCATTACTTTTGGGACACCCTGTATAGCTGGTGTTCTATCCAGGTATAAGCAGCAAGGTGAGAAACCCGTTTTACCCAATTTTGGGTGAAGTGTACGAATTTATATGTCGTCAACTGTATACTTGCAATTATACAAATTTTCCTTTGTTTCATATTTTTTTTTATCTTATTTCAATAAAATTATTTACTTAGCAATCTCAAATAGAACGGATTTTCTGGCGTTTGGAAATACAAGAAAGGACATCCAAAAGAAATGGCAAACATGGCCGACCTGTCAAAGTCAGGTGTTCTGAAATAATCAATGGGCACGGGTAGGACTTATTAAAACCGTTGACAAGCTTTGAAAGTAGACAAAGTCATCTTGACAGTTATAATATTTTGACAGAAGGTTATGAAATTAGGGGATTTTTCTTAAATTTTTAACTGTAAAATCGATTACATGTTTAGTTTTATATAGTTTATTCTATTTAAATTCTTAAACAAACTAAATGGCATCTAAAAATACAGACAAGTCCAAAATAAAGAGCAAACAGCCACGAAGAACTTCCTCCCCCAATAATGTGGTTATTAATGGTCAATATATTGATAAAAGTCCTTTGGAAGATCTAGCTTCACCTAACGGTAACTCATTTATGCGAAAATATTTATTCCTAGACAATATTATGGAAGAAACTGATCCAACCCTACATCAAGATTATGAAATTCTTAACGACAACCGCATCACTCCCTTGGAGGATACAGTAAAAAAAGCAGATGAAAACGTACAAAAGTTTATTCAAGAAATGTCAAATAATAGCAGCATAAAAGAACATGTACAGGATTTTCGAACTGTATGTACAAAAAGTCAAGAGGAACTTAAAAGTCTCAGTAATTTCTTATATAGCATCGATGACGAGTCTAAAAATAAAATTGTAGAGACTTTAATCAGTGTATTTAAGACAGAAATTTTATCTAGTGTAAAAACTAATGCCGAAGAAAAAATCAATACTCTTTCGGGGAGACAAGATAACAATGAGCATGACAAAAAAATTCACAAATTTAAGAATGTTTGTAAAGGCATTATAAATGACTATACAACAAAACCAACCTATGATGTCCCACTCGAAAATCTAAAATCCAATAATGTAAGTCCCAGAAATAAGGACGCTGAAGAATTAGCGTCTTTGAAACCAATTGAAAAAAGTCACGCAGAAAAAGACAATTGCTATAATATCTATGAAAAAAATAGGGCTTTGAACAGTGACGTGGAAAAAAATAATTTGAAAAATTTTAAACTTCCTAATTTAAAAAAGCATAATCTCAAAATGCCTGAGGTAAATCAAATCGAAAATATTAAACATGAAGCCAATTCAGTACATGTGACTGAAGCATTAAGATTATTAGCAAATGATATGCCAAAATCCAAGAATATTCCACAATGTTATCTCAGAGATGAGAATATGCCAGCAACGAAAAATTTAAACCTGGGTGGTGAAATTACGTTAAATTATCATAAAACAAAATATAATTTTCTCGAAAATGGTACCCAAGCCAGCGTGCTAAAAGACGTGTCTACTTCGTCTAAAAGTAAAACAAAACATACGACTTGTTCCATTTTAGAAGAGTTTGATTCTTTACATAACCCGTTTAGTAAATATATATTCAGTAGAAATAATTTAAAACGTAATGCTAAAAAATATGACAATTTAATAGATCTTAGTATTTGCCCATCCAAAGAAAAAGCGATAGAGAAAATATTAGGAGGACAAAGAGAAAATATCGAATCCAATTCTATGTCATCAGGTGTGTCGAAAGATAGAAAATTTTCAGTCACATTCTACGATGAGTTAAAAAAATCCATCGAAAATCCAGTCATTACTGACAAAAAACGATTTAAATCTGCAGGAGTACAGGCCTTGTATGGATCGCCGAAATATCCTTCCAAGCATGCATACATAGATGTACTAAAACCTTATAAATATCACAATGAACACTTGTTGGAAAGTGTGTCAGATATTGCGATTGAATGTCCATTTGGGTGCGTCCTAAAATTTAAAAAATCTTTGTCCGATGCGAACATGAATGATAGGTATGACAAAAGACATTTTCACAAACAACAAACAAATAAAGATTTAAACCCACTTCGAAAAGGGCAGCTTAAAAAAGATTCAAATGACAAGTCATTTTCAATAATAAAACTAGACAAGAAGGCTTCTACTCAGCTATTGGAGGCCAGGGATGTAAGAAAAAAGAAACAGTTGATAAACTATTTAGAGCGGGATCTTAAACGGGGTGACTCCGAGCTTCACGTTAGCCAGATACTGTTTGAAACTTCTAAAAAAAACATCGATAATGACGCTTCGTCTGTGATTATTCCAGCTTTAGATGAAAAAGGAGTAAGCAGTTTTAATGCAAATTATCTTTTGCACGCAATAAAAATTCAAAAAAAAAGCGATATTTTGCCGGCTTTACATTTACCAAATCAGTATTTCACCCACAGTACTCCAAGCATAACTGAGGAAGATTATAAAACATGGTTAAAGAAACATAATTGGGGAAAATATTCCAATCTTTTGGAGGGAATAAAATCAATTGAAGACATGCGATCAGTTTCGCAAACAGTGACTCAAGTGCAAGCAAATACAACGTGCGGAGAGGTGGGATATTATCTAGATAGAGGTGATTTCAAAGCACAGCCGTCTACAGCCAAACAAGCTTCCACTTTATTTTCCGACGTTAGTCAATTACTTTTGTATGAACATGTTGTGGTATCCAGAGCTATTAATTTGTACTGTTCTTTAAACGCTAAAAGAACAAAACAATTAACTTTAAAGGATAGATTTTTTCAAGTGGCCTTTTTTGCATTTTTCTACGGCGTTTGGGCGTATTTAAGTAACTATATTTTCGTAGACACAACAGTAAAAAATATGAGATTTTGGAAAGTGTAAACGTTTGAAAAAATAAAAATAAGTCTTGATGCAAAATAAAATGCTTTTAGTCACTTTTAAACGATACTTTACTTTATACTTAGCGTTCATTTTAAATAAAACTAGGATATTTATTATTGATTATACACTTATACAGTGTGTCCCCGGATGGAGTTGATAAGAGGAAAACGATCTTTATTATTGATCTTACGACGAAAAGTTATTCTTTATAAAAAATTCTGCTTGTCGAGAAGATGAATGTACCATATAAAAATTTCAGATCAGATTATGTTAATAAATTAAGAAAACATGAAAATGCTTTAAGAGGGAAGTACAATTATTTATTATTTTAGACAAAATGTTCATGAAACAAAGTTGTTTATAATCCAAAATAAAGCCCAAATACAAAATTTAAAATCCGAATTCTAATTTTTGTTTTTTATTTTTTATAATAGAATTTATGGACATTTAAAATGAAAACCTGAGAGTGCTGACCTATTTATTTAATTTATTTCTAATTTGGAGAAATGTGTGCAGGTTAGAGGAGGATATGTGGAATAATAACTTTTTCCACAATTGTACATTTAAAATGTTCATAAATTCTATTGTAAAAAATAAAAAACAAAAATTAGAATTCAGATTTCAAATTTTGTATTTAGGCCTTATTTTGAATTATAAACAACTTTGTTTCAAAAACATTTTGTCTAAAATAATAAATAATGGTACTTTCTCTCTTAAAGCATTTTAATGTTTTCTTAATTTATCAACATCTGATCTAAAATTTTTATATAGTAAATTCATTTTTTCGACAAGCAGATTTTTTTATAAAGAATAACTAACTTCGTCGTAAAATTAATAATAAAGATTATTTTCCTCTTGTCAACTCCATCCGGCGACACACTGTATATAAAACGATTGGAGCTCCAAGGTCCGTTAAATTAGAGAGAGCCGTTTTTCGTTTCAATTTCGATCAATGCCGTTAGTTTTTATAAAACGACTTAAAGTAAAATATTTATTAAAATCGTTTAAACCTTATTTATCCTTAATATATATCCTTATTATTATCAATATTGCCTAATTACCAATTTATATCGGTATCTTTGCATGCATTTTTGCAAATTTATTTAATAATTTCGGATTTTTCCTTCAATTTAATTTTTTAATTTACCGTACTAAATTTTTTTTATTTCTCTTTCGTTTAGAAAGGGTCATCCAACATGTTGCATAGTTGGCGATCAGAATGGATAAGGGACATCAAACCTATAGTTTTGCGTTTAAAAAGGTTGGATTTATAAATTGATAAAGGTAGGCATTAAAAATAAATATGAGCAAATTTGACAAACATTTTCTTTTATGCTTTTAATAATTTACCAATCAAATTTTTTTGAATTAAAACTGTGATTAAACACGGATATTTGCCAGTCTTTTGGAGAAAACGAAATATTGATCAGGAAATGAAAATTTGCTCTTAATAATAGCATAATTTGTACGAAATTTGGTACTTAGGGATTTTATAGGATTAAATATATCATAAACTTTCTACCAAATACTGTACTAAATGTATTAAATATGTCTTCGTTTGCTAAAAGTGTATTTAATTTAAAAATTGCCATTTCGTTTACATTGTACTAAATATTGAAAGTTCAACAAAGTCCGCCCCAAGCCAGCCACCATCAGTGGTACGAGGAGAGCACTTTAATTTAGGTCCTAAAGAATGATTTCCATTTTTTAACGAGATTGAGTTGTTTTCTATAAGAAAAGCATCGTAAAATTTGTTCTAGTTTTGGTGGACCAAAGTAGCTCTATTTTCTATGCTCGTTCAAGTTTACGGTTATTGAGAATATTTTTATATATTACAAAAAGAAAAAGAGGGAATTTTGATAACGATCACATATCTTACACAAAATGTTTGTATTTTTATTGGATATGAAGTTTATAGGCGAGGGTGGAGTATATTTGGAATGTCTTTGTATTGAAGCTGCATCTTCAGCTTGACTGAGAATAAAATTAATGTTAATAAATCAGTGCTAAAAAAATAAAGTTTATAATAGGCGCGGTTTGTCCATAAGGTTATTTGGTCAATGATCCACCTAATTCATTTATTTTTCAAAACAAATAAAAATTATTATCCTTCAAAAAATGTAAAAGTGCCAAAGTTAAGTGTCCTGCGAAAACTCCCCAACATAGACCATATTTTAAGTTGACCTGGTGGGTTTATATCAAATTAAAGATTACATAAACGAATTGGCAACCAAGAGGGGAAACAAACATACGGGCTCGTCGGCCGTCGACTTCGTCTGATCTCGAGTCGTTTCGTGCCTGGTCGAAGGCAGTTTAATAGGCATTTATGGAAACACACTCGAACCGCTTCGTAAATTATTCTTATTGCAAGCAAAACTTTGTGTTAGGCCTTTTGCTTACACTCACGGCGACCGTCCTAACGGCACCGTTTATACGGTTAAGGGATTAGGCAGCATATGTGACCTTTCACACGCACCGGCACCGTGTACACGGTTCTGTTCCACCGCGATGTCACCGTGAGCCTCCACTACAATTCACGGCGACCGTTACTGTGTTGACGGAGAGACATGCCCAGTAGAGTTTACGATTTAATTGGTGCTTGCACATGTACCGCGCTTACGATATTTTCTTGGTTCATTGGCGGGAACATTGTTTTATTTAGTATATTTTATCATAATCATATTTTTCGTAATGGCAGTAGATATAGGTACGGATATGTTTATATCTTTGGTGGAAGCAAGGCCGCTTATTTGGGACAAAACAAGTTCTATATATAAGGACATAAACTGCACAAGAAGTGCCTGGAAGGAAATATTTTTGGAGGTCAATCCTGATTTTGATTGTAACAGCCAACATTTCCATAGGCTGTATGCACTCTCTCATAAATGTATCTTGACGTTGAAGCGAATTTTTTAATCGTTCGTGTAGGTCATCAAAGCTGGATATGGACATCCTAAAATAACTGAAAACGTTTTTTTTTCGTCTTCCCTCAACTGACCAAATAGTACAAAGAATGCACCGCATTGTTTCCTTCCCATATTGATGGGATGAACCCAAAAAATTATGTTTTGTGCCTTTCTTCGGGTTTGTTCGGGTTTGTTCGTTGTTTTGATACGCATGTAAGACATTAAAATCGCCACAGCACGTCCATGATCCATATTCGAATCAAAATAGAATAAAACTGACGAAAGGATAACACGAACGCTGTAGATCGCGTTAACGGTGCCGTTAGGACGGTCGCCGTGAGTGTGTGCAAAAGGCCTTAGACAAAGAAAAAATAATTACCAAGTAGGCGTATTGTATTTGCATAAACAGTTCTGTTTTCTTAGGTCGGGCGGTATGAAATTCGTCACAATTTTATTACTTGGACCGGTGAAGCTCACAGGTAAAATTAAAGGGTATCCGAAATTCGTCACAAAACCCTTCCTTCAATAATAATTGTTACAGGTAGCATTAAGTTTTGTCAATAAAGAAATATTATATTTATTTTACCTATAATTGGCAGGCCTACAATGAAAATCTAATAGACTTATATCTAAATTTATTTACTGATAGTATTTTGTGTATTCAATATGTCGCTTGTGAAGGAAATTAATTTTTTACACAACTATTCACTATACATGGCTACATAAACGGACATTTCTAGTGTTTCGTTTACTAAAAGACAAAACGGAAGAAACTTGTTGACTGTGTTTAGAAAAAATTAAGTTTTTATGCTCTATTAATAACTTACATTTTATTCCTGAAAAGGAATGCAGTTCGTAAAGTATGGGATAAAATTACAATTATTGGCTGCCGGTTTCATCTTACTCAATCTTGGTGACGTAAAATACAAAAATTAGGATTAAGTTGTCAATACAAAGATAAAAATTGTGAAATTGGAAAGTGGATCGTTATTGTTTTGGGTTGGTATTTTTAGATTCAAATGTGGTAAGTGACTTTTTTGTTTTTGAGTTACTCGAAATAAAATCAAATGATGATAGATTAACAGCTTTTGTATGATTATTTAGTAGATCGATCATTATATTTCCGACGAAACCACTTTTCCACTCCACATTTGGGCTGATGCCTCTTCTGCTTTAAATAAAACCACAAACGCTTGTGAATCTTTCCACTCGCTTTTAAATATTTTTTTTATTATAGTTCACCAACAATTTTTATTTTATGGATGTTTTGTTAAAGTTTCAAATAGTATATAAAATGTAATAGTGTTGCTACTTCTTGCCAGTCTAAAAACTTACCCACTAGGCGGCGACAAGATTTTTTGCAAAAATTATTGACAGATTTGAAATGCCAAAAAAAAACAACACTCTCAACTGAATTGAAATAATTATCTAACTACTTGTTTGTTATATGTATATTCATAATCGTATTGAACAAACCCTAATCATAATATTGTTATTATTACAGAAAAAATTACCATTGTGACGAATTTCGTAGTGCCAAAACAGGGCCATTAAATGTTATGTGACGAATATCGTACTCAAAGGTCAGGTCTACCTGTCCGTTGTGACGAATTTCGAATCGCCCCTTAGATCATTAGGTATGCAGATGCCGAATCGCCCGTATGCCGTTAACCGTTTCCGTTTGTGTTTTTGACTTGTACTTGTGTTTTGTATTAAAGAACAAAATTACTTCAACAGTGCAAGAAATATTAAAGTTTTATTATTCCTTGACTAAACTATGCACTACACTGCCTTTTGCTTGTTACGTTACTGCCATCAAAATTTGTCCCACCTGTAAAAAACACTCACGGGCCGCGACTGGTTTATACCGTGCGAGCAAAAATTATTTGCCTCAAAGATTGCCTTGCATCTAAGGACGTAATGCCTAGCCGTAGAGCTTAATACCTGTTGGGTGTCAGTAACTACCTGAATTAACAATCAATCAGTTATTCCGTCATCTTTGACAGTACAATAATTGGATTCATCGCTAATTTTTCCAATTTCTTGAACAATTCACACAATGGGCTTTACGGAACAGCACAAAATATTCATGGTTAAAGCGTATTCTCGAAGCGGGGTTAGAGTAAATGGTGAGTGGCAATACAATCCGGGTTGCTTTTATTGCTGGGGATTTTTATCATTGCCTGAAAAGAACCGTGGCTGTGTTTAGGGAAACAGGTTCTATACAACACAAAAAAGGAGCAGGAAGACCATCTGTAAGAACAAAAGAACTTGTTGCAAACGTTCGTGAAATAATGCAAAATACGCCAACAAATTGTATAAGACGCCTCTCCCAAGAAGTGGGATGATCTTATGGAACATGCAGGACTATTCTTAAGAAGCAGCTAAATTTATTTCTTTATAAAGTGCAAGTATTCCAAGAAATACAAGCCGCAGATTTTGAAAGACGCAGATATCCAAGAATGTGGAATTATTTCTCCAGAGATGCTTGTCAACATTTTCGAAAATATGAAAAGAGGTGTCAATTTATACTTGGAGCATGGCAGTGGCCAATTTTAGCAATTTAAGTAATTATTTTTCTTTCTGTATATTCTTACTTTGTTAATTTTGTAAACAACAAAAATAAATTTGTATTGTCTACTTATTTTATTACTCATTAGTTTTGCATATCATGTCATAATATGAATTTGACAAAATTTAACCTAGAGTTGGTTAGCTATATCGTTTTCATATCATTGTGATCTAAACCAAGCCCCAAGTTTTTTAATCCAAGCCCTCGTTGATGCAAATAATTTTTGCTCGTACGGTATAATAATAAAACATATTGTGGTTTTGTTTCATGATTTTTAAAGGAAAGAAAAATAAGGTGTACTTACATTGAACGTTGAGTAAAACTGATACATTTAACGGTTGTTCCAGGGCTATATGACGGACATAGCATGTCAATGTGGCGTTGTGATGTGCCCGAAGAACTTTTCCCATATGTGCATCATTTCTAGCCCCAACCTAAAAAAAAAAAACATTATTTTACATGATTTTTAGGTTTTTATACAGGGTGGCCCATTTGGTAATATTTCGGCTCAACTATTAGAGTGATCCTAAAACCGTTTTACGAAGGTTGTGAGGTTTAGTAAAATATATGTTTTAAAATTATTTTTTAACTCACAGGGTGGTCCAGAAAAGCTTTACAATAGGAATATCTATTTTTGTAAAATAGAACACCTCATATAATAAAGTATTTATTTTTGGTTTCTCTAGGAATTATTCATAAGACGCCATATTTGGTTTTCTATTTTTTTGCAATTTTGCCAAACAAATTCGAAAATTCTTAAAATATTGAAAAAAGTATGTATAAAATTACCCGTATTTCTCAATAAGAAAAATTAAAAATTTTCTATAAATTATTCAGTATACGGATAGAAAAACAGTTTAAAATCATAAAGTAGTTAATAATTTTGTACAAGATATTTTCTGTTGACATTCGAGTAGGTAATTATAAAAAATTAAAAAGTTCAATAACTGGTTTTTTAACCTTTATGAACATGAACATAAAAAATTTACATAAATGACTGACTGGGGTCCGACTGGACCACATGCTTAATATCGCTTAAACTGTATATTTTTTCTTTAAATTGCCTATATAAAAGGCAAGTTTATTAAAGTTATGGTCATAGGCATTTATTTTTCAGAAATGATTATAAAACAAACTACGCAATACGTACTAATAACAAAAGGGCGGATTCCGGCGGATTATATGCACTTAAATTCAGTCAAAATATGTGCATCTACATGCACTGGTTATTTGCCTTGTAAATACGCAGTTATTTGCATTTTTTTAAACCAAATATGCATTCTGGTATGCAATATTTCCTAATTTATTATAGTAAAATAAGGTAAAGAAACACATTCTAAAAATATGTCGTTTTCGCCACCTAAGACATTCTGAACACAAATTTGAAATTACTAGTTTCACACTGAAAATACTGGAATCTTTCGACAAACTAAAGCAGAAGTATGTATTACAAATCGATATAAATACAGTTTGTTAAGCAGGTAATAATAACGCGTTATTAAGTGACAATAAACAACCCCTAACAATATACCTGCAAACCCCGGAAACTCCCAATAAATACCTTGTGCATAACCAAAATGTAAATATAATATTTATTATAATCTTCAGTTTGGAAAATCCCTAAAAAAGGAGAGTAGATGGCGCTCTAGCGGGAACCAGCCTGCAGTGTTTCTCTCCCTAATATCTTTGTTTTTTGGTGGAAATAAGTTTGTGTTAATTTTGTAAGTTTGTGAAGTTATACATAGTGCCATAAAGCAGTTATTTGGCAAAAATCTATTGTGCTTTCTCAGTATTTCTCTTTAAAAATGGTGCTAACGCGCAATGATCTGGACGACATTCGAAGCCTGTTTGCTACAGAAATGTCAAAAGGTGACTTTGCGAAGAATATAATTGCTTCTATTTGCACAAAAATAGATGAGAAGTTTGAGGAAAGGTTTAAAACAATGGAAACAAAACTAAATGCAATGGAATCTGACCTAAAATTGCTTCATCAAGAAAATATTCAACTTAAGAAGTCGCTAGACGATCAAGAACAATATGCCCGTAGACAAAGCGTGCGCATATACGGCATACCAAAGAAAAATGGCGAAAATCCCGAATCACTAAAATTAACCATTCTCGACCTACTTAAAAATCCGATGAAGGTAAACATAAATGCGGCCGATATTAAAAAAATTTACCGCATAGCATCGAAGAATCCAGTACCCGATAAACCGGCGGCTGTTTTAGTGCAGTTTACCAATAATAAAATTCGTTCGGATGTATTCAAGCAACGCAAACTCTCGAAACCTTTAAAAATTTCAATAAAGGAAGATTTAACAAAAAACAGAATTTCCCTGCTTCAGGCAGCGATGACTAAATTTTCCTCGGCTAATGCTTGGTGTTTGCGTGGGAACATTTATGTAAAACTTAAAGATAATCAAGTGCATCGCGTCAGTGACGTAACGGAATTAAATAATCTCTCCTAAATATGGACAAAAGGATATTTTTTCCTGTATATGCATACATAAATGTAAGTTATTGTTCTTTCTTTTACCGGGTTTCCACTGTGTATTTTCATAATATCTAATATTTTTTTTGGTTGTGATCATTTTTTTAGCCGGTGACGTTGGCATATGAGTGATTTTAAGGATTTAAAATATGAGGTTGTAGTAAAATAATAATTTCAAAAAATATGGCAATTAATAAAAGAAAAAAAAAAATTTTTGACCGTGGGTCAGGCCTTGCATTTTTTATTTATATTTTTTGTTTAGTGTTAGTTTAGCAAATAAAATTTTACTTTGTTTTGAATTAAAACATAATAATCTGGACCTCTCTGCTATGTAATTTGTATTATTAAATAACATCAACTAAGTTATTTGTTTTTGCTATTAATGAGTTACTATTGTACCTGCACTTTGTATATCCCTACTGTTCAAATTATATTTTGTCAATTACATTGAGGGAACACTGGTTGGTATCTTCTTTAAATTTATAGATAATAATCAATTAATTGCGTTTTATACCGCAATCTAAAGATTAGATATAGGATATATTTTTTTTATTTTCTTTTAGTTTGTAGGTTATTGTTTTGATATCTTTCATTTTTTTTTTCTAGTATAGTATGACTGGTGATAGAGCAATTACCGTGGCGCATTTAAATGTACTTTCACTTTTTCCGAAATTTATTGATATTAGGGACCTCCTGCTGTCGGAAAATTTTGATATATTTTGTATTTCCGAGACATGGCTTAATTCTGGTATTCTAGACCAAAACTTAATTATTCAAGGATATAATCTTATCAGAAAAGATCGGGTTGTTGGGCGAGGAGGTGGAGTTGTCATTTATATAAAAAACTCATTTACTTATAACATAATTCCTGTTAGCAAAAATATCGAACAACTATGGATAAAACTTAAAATAAATAATGAAATATTCTCTGTTGGCGCGGTGTATCGTCCTCCTGATTTCAATATAAAAAACTTTTTGGATATTTTTGAAGCTGATATTTCTGCCATATTGGCATCATGTGATGCTTGCTTGTGCTTGGGAGACTTTAACATTGATTTACTGAAACCTAAACAATCGTATGCATCGCAGTTTATCAACACAATCGAATCATTAAATATGTCCCAAATTGTGAACGCTCCAACACGTATTACACTTACAAGTACAACATTAATTGATTTGATTTTGACTAGTGATTCTGAAATTATTGATGATGTTCAGGTCCTGCCTGTGCATAATTTGTCCGACCATGACTTAACTAAATGCACGTTAAAACTTACACATTCGCAAAAATTGCCAAATTTTAAGACTATTAGGGATTTTAGAAACTTTGATGTCGATGCTTTTACTGCAAACCTTCGTGCCGCCTCCCTCGATAACATCTTTCGGCTTGAACATATAACAGAAAAAATAGAGATCTTAAACAACACCCTTTTGCACCAGTTTGATGTTTACGCTCCCTTGAGAGAAATTCGTATTACCAAAAAATATGCCCCATGGTTAACCGATAATATACGTTTTCTTATGTCTTTGAGAAATAGGGCTTTTTCAAAATGGCGCAAAACAAAAAACACTGCTCATTATGACTATTACAAATCGCTCAGAAACTACACCACCCTGGCTTGTCGTAAGGAAAAAAAGGCATATTTCTTGCAAAGAATAAACACTGTTGGTGTAAACAAAATTTGGAATGACCTTAAATTACTTAATATTAAGAAAAAAAATATTGATATTCCTCCTCTTCTCGCAAATCCTGATCAAATCAATAATTATTACATAAATGGAACTATTAAACTAAATGCCAATCCAGTCAAGATAGCTTGGTATGAGAATAATCTGAAACCTGGGGTAGATATATTTAGATTTCAATTGGTAAATTGCGAGGAGATTGAAAAAATACTTAATTCCATAAAATCTAAGGCTACGGGGGATGATGGGTTGAATATTAGTCTGTTGTTGTTGGCAGCTCCATATATAATACCTTATATAACTCATATAGTTAATTGTTGTTTGGAAAAGGGCGAGTTTCCAGACTGTTGGAAGCATGCAATTGTTACACCATTGCCAAAAATTCCAAATCCTAAAGAATTCAAGGATTTGAGACCAGTTAGTGTACTTCCAACACTATCCAAAATTCTGGAAAGGGTTATGGAGTCACAGCTGCGTGACCACGTAGAGAGGTTTTCGATTTTGCCTGAATTCCAATCGGGCTTCAGACCGGGACATAGTTGTGAAACTGCCCTCTTGAAGGTCACCGACGATATATTAAGGGGTGTAGATCAGGGGCATCTTGCAGTGCTGACTTTAATTGACTTTTCTAAAGCCTTTGACACCATAAGCCATCAGCTCCTTTGTTCCATATTGAAATTTATTGGTATCGGTGAGGAAGGTTTAAAATTACTGCAAAGTTTTTTGAACGCAAGGAGTCAGTCTGTTCTTGTTGCTGGTGTTCAATCGGGGTCACTTCCCATCTCTTGTGGTGTTCCCCAGGGCTCGATCCTGGGACCCCTCTTATTCTCTATATATACCTCACAACTTATAAATCAGGTAAGACATTGTAAGGTACATCTATATGCCGATGACACGCAGGTTTACCTTATCTTCGATCCTTGTGATACAGGCGCATCTCTGCAGGAGATAAATGATGATCTATCCAGGTTAGTCTCGGAAGCTTCTGATCACTCACTATCCATTAACTCAAAAAAAAGCTCTGTCATGCTCTTTGGTCCCGCAAGGATACGAGAGGTTCTTTTACCATCGATTAAAGTAAAAATTAATAATGATGAATTGCCCATACTTGACAGTTGTAGAAATCTAGGTCTTACAATAGACTCCAACCTAAAATATAGAGCTCACGTGAGCAACTGTATTAGAGCAGCTTATTTTAATTTAAAAATGATTTTCAATTGTAGAAACTACTTGAATCAAAAGCTAAGGGTTATCTTGTGTGAGGCATTGGTTTTGTCCAGATTTAATTTCTGCGACAGTGTTTATGGTTTTTCGATAGACTCGTCGGATAAACGCCGCATTCAGGTATTACAAAATTCATGTCTTCGTCTTATATTTGGTATTCGCCGTAGAAATCATATTTCGCATAAACTGAAAAATCTTAGCTGGTTGAACATGGGCAATAGGCGTTTACTTCATGCAGCTTGTCTGTTTCATCGAATAGTTTTAACTAAATCACCTTCTTATTTAAGCAAAAAAATAAAATTTAGGTCAGATGTTCATTCCCTGAATATCAGATTTAGGGATCGTTTAACACCTCCCGCCCATAGAACCGAACAATTCAAAAAATCATTTTCTAACCAAATAGCCAAAATTTATAACGAAATTCCCGAAAGTTTTAAGTCCAAAAGTCCCATATCATTTAAGTTTGCCTACAAAAAGCTTTTATTAAGTCAACAATAAATTTTATAAATTTTGCCACTATTGGAAAAAATATTAATTTATATAATACTTTAATGGTCCATTCCTTATAATATATTTTTATTTCAATAATATAATATTAATTTTATCCACGCCCCACGGTTATTTGCTCCTAAAAGAGTAACTTTTTTCACTTAAATCATAGTTTTGTTTTTTTCCTTGCTATAGCCTATCTGCTGTGCATGCTTAAGGTAAAGAACAGGGGGAGTGTCTTGCCTTCAGGTTTTTACACTCCCATCTGACCTTCGGCATTTTCCATTAGGTGTACTTTACTTTTAGGTTGTATTATAAATTAAAATGGAAATAAAGACCTTATTTATTTATTTATTTATTTATTTAAAATAAGTACCGAACCGAACCGAAATGAAACCTTTAACGTTTTAAATTTTTTGATAAAACCGAAAACATAAAAATATGCTCTTAAAATAATAAATTATGAAAAATATGCATTTTATTATAAAATTGACAAAATATGCAAAAAATGCATATTATATGCATCCATTATAGACAATCCTAATAAATATAGGGTATAGATAGACAAGAGTAAGATACAAAAACATTTAACAAAAAATATTGAAAATAAAACCACAAAAAAATATACGGGGTTCTTTATTTAAAATATGTAACTTGGAGACAACTTCCGGGATAACCAGTCAAATCGCATTACTTTCAGAAATATTTTAATGGACGGTCATAGTGAGATAATCTGTATATGACGTTTTAATTTACTAATCAGGTAACTTTCACAGTAAGTAAATTATTTATGCCAATGTCATTTGTGTCACACTCCAAGTTAGTAAATTATAGTTGAAAACCTTTGTGCAACTCAACATTAGAATCATATCAGGATTATCTTCGATTTATGCAGTTGTAGGGGAAGGTTGCCTATATTGAATCACTACCTAAATTGGACCACTACCTAAATTGGACCACAGTACATTTCTCCGAAACTAAACAAGTGCCATATCATCTGGCAACACTGTAACATACTTCCACCTAGAACCTTTGATCGGCAACAAACTCAACTAGTTGGCCGTCAGTGCTGCGTGTACAGAGCAAAACGCAATTTACTCAATTTTAATGTAATATTTTTAGGATTTTCCCAAAAATTTACCTTAGAACCATAAAACTCTAAGCAATATCTTTTTTATGGAAGTTTTCAAGTAAGTTTTTCTCTTTCTATTTCTCCTATAACCATGCCATATTTGTTTTTTCTTGTTTCTTTCCTGGGTGGTTTTGCAAAACACGTGGTAGTTGCTTAAATTGGACCACTGGGTGATTGCCAAAATTGAACCGGTCCAATTTAGGCAATTTTTCCAAATTGTGCAGAAATAATTTTTCTCTTTAAATAAGTTAATGTCATGAGCTAACACCATTTCAATATTGCTAAAATCTTTTTTCTTTGAGTTAAAAAATGAAATTATGACTGGTCCAATATAGGAAACTAATAGGTACTTTTTTGCATTAGGATGTCTTCTACCGAAATTTTGATTGTAAATTTGATGTTTTTTTGAGATATAAGTATAAAACTTCCTATACCAACAATTTTATTTTTTATTTATTTATTTAACACCTAAGCTTCCGATTTAAATCATGTGGTCCAATTTTGGAACCCCCAGGTGCAATTTAGGCAAACAGTTTCCTATATTGAACCACTTGCAGAGGTTCTTTTATAGCCTGGTATATCATAGATTCTTTGAAATAAAATTCTGCAAAAAATCCTGCAGTTGAACAACTTACTAAAGTATACTAAGGTATAGCTTCAAGATCGATTTTGCGTTATTATCAGGATCTATAATAAGAAATCTGGAAATTGGTCCAATATGGGCAACCTTCCCCTATGTACGAACTTACCTTTTGATCAACGACGGTTTCTGTTAAATTGAGCACTTCAAGTGGAACTTCAGGAACATCCAGCAGTGATAAAGATCCTAATGATAGTTCCCAAGATAAAGTTGGTTTAGGATTACCTTCGTCAACAACACACGATACAGTTAGGTCTGCATTCTCTTTAACTGGAATAAAAGGATTGCCTGGATCCAAAATTCTGTTGTCAATCATAAGATAGGCTTTCTTTGGCGAATCTGCAAGCAAAAATTAAAAACATATTAAAATTTGTAGTGACTAATTAATTCCGTAATGCTTATCGATACAAATAGTAGATACAAAGCCCGAGTTGAAAAAACTGTGAAAATATAAAAAAAAAACTTAACTAACATTTCAATAAAAGCAAAATTAATAAACAGGTAGCGTTAGTTTTAGGTGAAAAATTAAATTCTATGAACTAGTTATTTGGAATTTTTTTCTAAACTACATTTTTTTTATTCATTGGAATTACTTTTTTATTACAAAGTAATTTTTCAGATTGTTGCATGATAGTATGGTATTAACCACATTTTCTGAACAATCGGTAAGTTTTTTTGAAATTATTCATAATAACAGTTCAACAGATATAATTTTGATTTATTATATTATACAGGGTAAATCGGGAGGAATGGGCTAAACTCTAAGGGTGTAATCTATGCATCAAAATAATAAGATAAATGCAAATGTTGTTATCCAATATTCATTTGTTTTCAAATGTTAGCATTAAATAAAATAATAATATTTTTAAAAATAAATATGCAACGTTAACATTGTTTTAAATAAATCGTTGGTTTAGTAAATTTTCAAATATACCGCCATTGACTTCCAAACATTTCCTGCTTCCTTTACGAAGGGTGCGCGTGGTTCTTCTAATTGATTCGTGCCTTTCTTTAATATTGAGTGCAGCATTTCTAATGCGTCTAATTAATGCATCCCTAGTATCTATTTTTACTTTGTATACCTCATTTTTTAACCAACCCCATAAATTATAGTCCAACGATGTGAAGTTTGGCGATCTAGGAGGCCAACTAATAGGACCATCGCGACCAATTCAAACCTCTGGAAACCAAAATAATAAGAAATAACTCAAATGTTGTTATCCAATATTCATTTGTTTGTAAATTATAACGCAAAAACAAAATATTGCATTAATTTAGCTTTTCTGTAATAAATGGTATTATTGTCCGCTTTTGATTGTTGTGCTGTCACTATCCTGTTAGTGTCAGTATAAATAGTATCAGTATAAAATTTTACATTGATTCGCCTTTAACTTTCGGATTGGTATCATTTAAATTTTATAAAGTGCCATACATTTATTCACATTTCGAATACGCCAATATGGTTTTTATTTATGGTTTATGTAATGGGAATGCTACAGCGGCTGCTGAAGAATATCGTCAACAATTTCCACATCAAAGAACATCGAACAGAAATGCCCTTATAAGGGTTTTCGACAAACTTTGTGATACCGGAACGCTTCCAAGTGTTAATAAATGTAACATCCGAACGAGCCATTCGACAGGATTTAGAAGAAATAGAAAATGTTCTAGCTTTAGCACTACATACTTTTTACTGACGAAGCTACATTCATCCGTGACGGCATAAAAAATAATCGAAACTCCCATGTATGGTCGGACGAAAATCCTCACGCAATAGTCGAAAATTATTTTCAACACAAGTTTTCAGTAAACGTGTGGTGCGGCATAACGACAATGATTTAATTAATTGTCCCTTTTCTTTTGGAAAATCGCCTTACAGTGGATCACTACTTAAGTTTTTTATAAAATGAATTGCAAGGACTAGTGGAGGAGATTCCTTTAAACATCAGAATTCGAATGTATGATCAACACGACGGAGCGCCTACCCATTTCGATCGTCGCAAAGCAATATTTGGACCAAAAGTTTCCAGAAGTTTGGATTGGTCGCGGTGGTTCTTTTAGTTGGCCTTCTAGATCACCAGACCTCACTTCGTTGGATTATAATTCATGGGGTTGGTTAAAAAATGAGGTATACAATGTAAAAGTAGACACTAGGGATGCATTAATTAGACGCATTAGAAATGCTGCACTCAATATTAACATGTTCACTGTCCAAATGAAAAACATGAAACGATGTTCCACAGTCCCCCATATAAATCGATCATGACCCATATATGGCACATTGGACTCTGTACTAATAAATTTAAACGCCAAGTCGAGTGAGTTATATTATGCTCATAATTTAACAAAGACTTGTTAGAGCCTGTTAATTGCCATTCGGCATTAGGAAAGTAAACATCTTTTTTGCAAGAGTTCAAAAATCAAAAATGAATACCAGTAAACGACCTTTAACTCAGTCCGAACTAGAACATGAAATTGATAATATGAGTGACATTTCCGAAGAGTCTGTAGACGACGTTCAAAATGACCCAGATTTTACATCTGAAGATGATTCAGAAAAAATGTCGTCTGAGATTGATGAGTCCGAGCACGAAAGTGATGTGGAAGATAATGACAATAGGAGTGATTCCCAGGAAGACTTGATGTGGTTTAAAGAAGTTTTAAATATTTCAAAGCTCCTTTTTACTGGGCAAGCAGGTTTGCAAAGAGATATCGCCTACAATGGTGACCAGATCCACCCAGTTGATGTATACAAATCAATAATTACACAAGATGTCCTGAACTTGACTTTAAAAAAAGCGGTCTGAATTCCAAAGAAGCAGGAATAAAAACTAAGAAGGTCACCACATTTTGCGGTAGCTGCGGACAAGTTTATTGTTTAAACTGTTTCAATGATGCGCATCAATAAAACCATTTGTTTACAAGTTACAAAAAAAGTTACTTTTTCCATTTATATTTTTATTTTACTTGTTTTGAGATATTAAAATAAAGTTTCCTTTTCAAATTATAGACGTTTTTTACTTTACGACAAAGCCAAATATTTAAAATAAGGAGTCTTGGTTGTAGGTCTTTTGCATTAAGTCCATGAGCCAAATATGGGTCATATCTATGCTACTAACTTACATTTTCATTTTTCAACGGAGTCCCAATGAGAAAATTCGTAAATATGTCTAGAGTCCACCTAAATCAACTATGAATAAACTACTAAATATGTGAGCCAAATATGACCCATAGGACTCCCCAAAAACGTGTCGTATGACCCATATACGGGTCATAGGACAGTGAACGTGTTAAAGACAGGCACGAACCAATTAGAACGCGCCCTTCGTAAACCAAGCAGGAAATGTTTGGAAGTCAATGGCGGTATATTTGAAAATTTACCAAACCAATGATTTATTTAACACAATGTTAACGTTGCATATTTTGGTTTAACAATATTATTATTTTATTTAACGATAAATTTAAAAACAAATGAATATTGAATAACAACATTTGCATTTTTTTTTCGTATTATTTTGATGCAAAGATTACATCCTTAGAGTTTGGCCCATTCCCACCGACTCACCCTGTAAAGGGTTTCCCATAACTAAGGGGCAATATAGCAACAGAAGATAGCAGACTTGAAAATGGGTCATTAATTCTTAATTTCCTATGAAAAAATATCCACGGTTACGAGATACTTATAGGGTGATCCAAGTAAAAATTTATTTTAGAAAATTGGCGATGATTTGAAAATGGTTGAGTGGATATGAATCAAACTTAGTGAGGAGTGAAGAGAAGATAAAGCGTAGAGCGACATCTAGTGTAGTTAAGTTTTTGAGGTCAAGAACGACGATTTAGTTTTAAGATATCTCCTAGAATATAGGACGCTAGTTACACAATATGCGTTATATAGTTTTTGTCTCTCACATTTTCGATCGCTTCACCTCAAATTGCTTTTGGAAAAGTTAACTTTATTATAGAGAACCGAATATATCTCGTAATTTTCAGTTTTCCATTTATGTTTTATTATTTTTTGGGTTTTATAAGTTAAATTAATTTTTATCTAAAGCAAAACAAAAGAATGCAAAATAAAAACATCAAAATATCGGCTTGTTCAGTTATAATATCTTTTTGAACCATTTTTTATTGCTAGGTTTGTCGAAGTTAACCTTTTCGATTATTTTTTTTTACCAAACCCCAATTTTCAACAATACATCAAATAGAAAAAAAACATATATGAAAGTAAGGCTTATGTAGGGCCCGAACACTGCTCAATACATACAAATATGTTTATTTCACTTGAATACAGCCGATTTTGCCGTTCAGCTGAACCCACTTGAAATAAATGCGGTAAATCTATTGGAACAAGCAAGAAAAGAACGTAGGTAAAAATGAAATAAAATAATGCTTTGTGCATGACAATTCTTTGTTTGGAATATTTTTATTTTAAAATATTATTATCTAAATGCTAAATCAAAACTACAACCCGAATTCTATATCAACATTTAGAATAATATGGAAGTTATTATTTACACCAATTTTAAATTACTTAAGTAACTAGGAAAGATATATTATTATTTTTCTACTGGCAACATTCTAACGCCTTTAAATTATAGACCTTTGTTAGTAAGTAATAGAAAACTTAGGTTATATGTTTAATAACTTTACATACGACCAAACATTTCTTCTATAACAGTTTCATAATAATTGTTGTACAGTTTTTAAGGATATCTGGTGCAAAATATCTATTGCAACATAGAAATATTCACCGAGGTATTTTTCTGTGTTATAAAAAAGTCTAATGAGTTTGTTCCCTTCAACCCAAAGATAGACATATTAACCGGGAATATTTACCATACAATCTAAAACAGAGAGCTTTCATGCCATGCATTTTAGCTAAAAGCTGTGCAAAGCACACACATTTACATTGTCTTCATTTTCATAAAATCCCGCAAAAGTAACCAGAGAGCTTTCAACTACAATATTGAGATGACTTTTTTTGTTGATGATTTGTGGTATTACGTCTCGTTCTATGGTCTATTTAATTAAAATAAATTTAATATTACTCTGGCAGGAATAGTTGTCTAATAATAGAAATTCTATACTTGTAGATATGTGTTAAACGAACTCCTGCCAATAAAGAAATCCTTTTTTTATTTATGGATTTGTGAAGGGTATTAGAAGGAGTTCATTGTTCATTATCACTTCAATTGAAGAGTATGGACACATTTTCATTTATAAACACTTTTTACCACTTCAGAATTCTCAAAAAGAGTAAAACTAGTTTAGAGCCAGAATAACTCAAAGGCTTTTAATTTAAAAAAAACCTGAGCCGGTCATAGGAATAACTTAAACAGGTAGAATCTGCAGTGAATGAGTGGACTAAAAGCTGGTCTATGGAGCAATGGTAGAGGGGTCAAACGTGCAGACAAGTCAAACATTTTATAGCCTGGCTAAACAAGACTGAGGCAGAGTGGATTCTAAACAGAGTACCATATCTTCTGGACCTCTTAATAGGGATACGGACTTGACACTGGAAGGTGAGGAAGTATCTAGCTTTGATCAGCGTTGAAGAAAACCCAATCTGCACTGGATGGCATAAGGAAGAGGATACTATGTTACACTTTGTGGGTACCTACGAGGCCCTGAAAATACTTAACTCAGGCATCAGCTGTTAGAATCGGCGGTTACTGCACAATGGGCTTTACGGAGTAGCACAAAACATTCATGATTGAAGCCTATTTTTTTCGAAACGGGGTTAGAGTAAATGGTGAAAGGCAATACAATCCGGGTTTGTGCATGAACGAGTTTCACGAACATTTTCCTAACGTTGCTTTTATTGCTGGGCATTTTTATCATTGCCTGAAAAGAACCGTGGCTGTGTTTGGGGAAACTGGTTCTATACAACACAAAAAAGGAGCAGGAAGACCATCAGTAAGAACAGAAGAACTTGTTGCAAACGTTCGTGAAATAATGCAAAATACGCCAATAAATTGTATAAGACGCCTGTCCCAAGAAGTGGGAAGATCTTATGGAACATGCAGGACTATTCTTAAGAAGCAGCTAAATTTGTTTCCTTATAAAGTGCAAGTATTTCAAGAAATACAAGCCGCAGATTTTGAAAGACGCAGGAATTACTGTCAATGGTTTACCCAAAATTTATTGGAAATAAATGATTTATTAGACCTGACATTTTTTCGGATGAAGCCTGGTTCCACCTCTCCGGTTATGTGAATTCTCAGAGTACACGCATGTGGAGTAGTGAAAATCCCCATTTTTGTAGAGTACACATTGCACCCTCAAAAAATTCGTGTCTGGTTAGCTGTTTCCCGAAGAAGAATTGATGATCCTATTTTTTTCCATGACACAGTTACAGCACAGCGGTATAGAGACAATATTTTGAATCCATTTGTGGAGCAATTACTTGACGACGATCTACGTTTTGGATATTTTCAACAGGACGATACAACCGCCCATTCAGCCGCCGAAACTATAACTACTTACGCAATTTTTTCCCCGACAGATTGATCAGTTTTCGATCAGACATTGAATTTTCACCTAGATTACCTTGTTCAACGGTTATGGATTACTTCGTTTTTCCTCATTTTAAGAACACTATTTTTAAAACACCAGTTGCAAATTTAGAACAATTATAAGAAAGGATTATCCAAGAATGTGGTAACATTTCTTTAGAGATGCTGGTCAATACTTTCGAAAATATGAAGAGACGTGTGAATTTATACTTCGAGCATGGCGGTGGCCAATTTCAGCAATTTATGTAATTTTTTTTTCTTTCTTTACATTCTTACTTTGTTAATTTTGTCTATACTTATTTTATTACTCATTAGTTTGGCATATCATGTCATAATATGAATTTGACAAAATTTTAACCTAGATTTGGTTAGATATATCCTCCCCATATCATTCTGATCTAAACCAAGCCCTACGTTTTTTAATCCATGCCTCTTTGATGCAAATAATTTTTGCTCGCACGGTAGTATAGAGTTCGTAGAAACAATTCAAAAAAACATAAATTATTCTTCTTTATGTAAACAATATCCATATTTTTTATTTATCATTCTATAGTATTTAAGTACATTTAAAATGAGAAAAGTTACATAGATATACGTAAATATGGATTTTCATAACTTTAAGTCATTGTACTTGTAAAAACGCATTAACCTACTTTAACCCCATCCATTTGAAAAAGCGGGCTCACTTATACTAATTAAAACCTAAAGATGAAAAGGATAAAACAATCCCATTGCGTTGTCGTTTACTAAAGCCGCCGATACAACGGCAAAAAAAGCATTAATGTGAGCTTACCAAGAATATCCTAATATTAGAGTTAAAAGCTCTTCGGTTACATTGTGGAGCAGAGTGAAAATGTCAGCGAGGTGTGTGCGCTTTGCTCAGCTTTCAACTAAAATTCAGGCTGTAATAGCGCTGTTTTTGGATTACATGTCAAACATGAGGCGTGTATATTCGTTCATTGTTTGTTTTATGCGAAGTTCAGCGAGAGACATCAGTCATTCCTGATTACTTAACAGGAGATGATTGTTATTGTTATACGTCTTTTGTTTAATTGCTAAAATATTGGTTGATCAGAAACACTAGATTCAGATCACGGGTTACTTGCAGCGGACATCGGCGACATTTGCCAGTCGCAGGAAATCAGGATAAGTTGTATTTAATGATAGTTAGTAAGTTAAGACGGAGAACAATAATAAAATCATCTAATGGCTTTTGTATCTCCTCAATGGACTTTTTCACTAAATTTTGATTTTTGCCTACGGCATAAAAGAATAAACAATAAAATCTTTCTACGGTTTTAGATTTTAAATTATTCACTACTAATAGTTTAATCGTTTCCATTTTACAGGGCGCCAACGTTAAAAAAATTCGATCGATTTTCAATTATTTACTTATACTTGATTACATTAATAATCTTTTATATAATTCTTATTATAATATCAATTTACTCATGTAAAATAAAATATTGGAATTTAGAGAAAAATTTAAATATGTAAAAATATAAAGTCTGTTCAATGACCGTTGACCGTTACGTCATATTCTCCATATTAGCGGTACGTCGTAAATTCATTACGTCAGTTTGACGTAACGGTGGTAAAGGTTATGATTTTTCTTAGGCTTGATCTACATAAAGACGGATATTTATACTGTTAATGAAGTCAGAAATAAGTAAATTATTTAGGATAGAGGGTATCATGGGATGAAAAATTTTGTTTTTGAAAATCAGTATGGAATGTTTAATTAATTTCAATTTACTGAAAAATAAGTAAATATATCATTTATAAAATTTAAAATTGAATCATATATTTTTTTGTCTCGTGCATCTCTAGTGCATCAGTCTATAAATTTGGTTTCATATATTATTTTCATCTTATTTATAAAATCATAAAGAGGAAAATATTATAAAAAATTACAACACAACAAAATACCTACAGTTTTTTATTATTTAAAATAAATCATCTCCGCAAGGATCACCATCAGATTCGTCCAAGTTAATGATAAGGGAAAGAGTATCTGAAGCATTGATAAATCTTTTCCGTTCCTACACATCAGTTATTTTATAATTTTATTGATGTGTGTTACCTACATAATTTTTTCATTTTTTCACTGTTACATATTTATGGCTTCATTAAACAGACCCCAAACTAAGTTATTTTTACAGGATGCATAGAACTTATTTTTGCATCATAATAGTGGTTACATTTCGACCAAATCATTTCAATTGGTTTAAAGTGGCAATGACATGGAGATGTGCATGTTGCAATGCTAGTTCGTTTAACCTATTAAAATAAAATAAAAATCATTAATTGCATTATTAAAGAACGCCTGTTTGATGTAATACATTTACGCTATTTAAATCTTAATTTCTTTAAATAGTCCGCTAATGAACCAGCGGACATTTCAACACCATCAATGATTTTAAGGCTTAGTTGTATTGAGCCAATGCTGCTCTATACATCCCATAAATACGCTCTCTTATGGTATGTTTCTGAAATTCGTAAAGTTGTCGACCACTGGATGACAAAATAGCTACCTACATTATTGCGATTCTTAAAATCTACATCCTTCTCTATCCCCTTTGCCTTAATTCATTGGATTGTTGAACACGAAACTACCAAAGCATCAGAAACTATCTAAAATAATTAGGTATTTATAAAAACATTGCAATGTTTTTTCTCGTTTATTATTTATGTTCTTACAATTCCTGCTTTATTATATTTACTTACCTCTACTGCTCCTAACTGCGTTAAAGGATAAAAGAGTCCTTCCAGCATTACTTTGAAAATAATCAAAACATTTTAAAGTTAATGCTTGTTTTTTTTTCATAATATCAGAGTCAAAAATAATATTTTTGGGTGATTTTAATCTGCCTGATTTTTCTAATACCATATCCGGTGATTATGTTACTGACAAAACTCTAAGCTTTATTGACTTTATGCAATTTTATAACCTTACAAAATATACCTCTGTAACCAATAATAACAATCGTTTGCTGGATCTGGTATTGTGTGATCCAACGTTATTTCCATGTAGGGTTGAAAGGGCTGAGGATGTTCTCCTTCCTGAGGATAGTCATCATCCTTCCCTAATCTTGTGTTGCGATTTGGAACTTGATAAAAAATGTAATAAACAGAAAATTAGTAATATTTACTACAACTTTAGGCGTGCGAATTTTGTGGATCTCTACATTCAGTTTGGTAATGTTGACTGGGACTTCCTAGACCAGGTTGACGACGTGAATTCGGCTTGTAATTTATTTTACTTTGAAATCTATAAAACCCTTAATATTTTTGTACCTAAAACTGTTAGACGTAGGAAAAATTATCCTCCTTGGTTTAATTCTCCCATTATCAAATTAATTAAAAATAAGTTCAAAGCTTGGAAAAGGTATAAACTAACGAAGGCTTGTACGGATTTGTTAGATTTCAGGCAGCTAAGGCGACAAATTAAACATAATATAAGATATGCATATAAACAATATTGCGAAAATATGGAAAATCGTATCTCGTCTGACCCATCCAACTTTTGGCAATTAATAAACAATAAGAAATATAATAAACAACTTTCAGAAGTAATGACAATGGGTGATAATAACTTTAAAGATCATAGTGAAATTGCAAATGCTTTCGCCGAATTCTTTCAGAATTCATATGTTTTACCAACTCCGGTCGTCGATGGGTAAACTTTTAATTCCACTGATTCTCTCTCAATTAACAGGGCTACTGAGGATGATGTTCTGCGTTGCTTGAAAAAGATGAAGCCTAAAGCAACTGTGGGCCCTGATAAAATACCGTCTTTCCTCTTACGTGATTGTGCATACGTCTTTGCAAAACCTCTTTGTAAAATATTTAATTTGGCCCTAAAAACCTCATGCTATCCTGATACTTGGAAAAAATCTAAAATAACTCCTGTGTATAAAAAAGGTGATAAAACCAAAATCGAGAACTACAGACCAATAAGTATCATCAATAATTTTTCCAAATGTTTTGAAATGTTTCTTCATGAAAATTTGTACTTCCAAGTTAAGAGTAAGCTGTCGGATAAACAACACGGTTTTGTTAAGGGCAAATCTACAACATCCAACTTAGTTTCTTTTACACAATTTGTGGCTAAAGCCTTTGAGCAGAACTGTCAGGTTGATGTTATTTTTACAGATTTTAAGAAAGGTTATAAAAAAGTAGCTTAACTTTAAATTAAAACAATATTTTTCTAAGGCATTTGATAGATTGGACCATAGAATTTTACTTAATAAACTCAGCTCGTTTGATATCTCAGATAATCTTATAAAGTTTTTCCATTCTTATCTAAATGAACGACAACAAATAGTGGAGTGCGGTGGCCAATCGTCTGTGCCATTGGATGCTACATCGGGTGTACCACAGGGGTCCATTTTGGGTCCTTTAATGTTTATAATATTTATTAATGATATAGTTAATAATCTTTATGCCGATGACAAGAAAATCTATGCTCGCATTCGTACCCTGGCAGACTGTGAAAAACTCAATTGTCCATTGACATGATATATAGATGGTGTGTTCAAAATAAATTGCCGTTAAATATCTTAATATTCAAAATAATTGCCGTTAAATCAGTAAGTGTAAAATAATGACCTTTTCATTAAAACGACATACCATTGTGTATGATTACAAAATTAATAACATTACAGTTGACAGAGCTGAGACTTTTCGCGATTTGGGTGTATTATTTGACAGTAAACTATCTTTTGTTCCCCACATAAATGACCTTGTTGCCTTCTGTCATAGATCCCTAGGATTTATAATAAGACATTCTCGTGATTTTTTAAATTGTCATACACTAAAAATACTTTTTTATGCATTTGCAAGATCTAAATTGGAGTACGCTTCGGTTGTATGGTATCCATATTATCAAGTGCACCTTAATAGCATTGAAAGGGTTCAACGACGTTTTCTAAAATATCTAAGTTTTAAAATTGATGGTCAGTATCCTGAAATCGGTATTCTAGAATAAGCTCTATTGCAAAGGCACTCGTTTTGCTCCTTAGAAGATCGACGTACAGTTTCCCAACTTAAATTTCCTCACAACATCTTGCATAATAGAGTTGAATGCAGGGATATATTAGAAAACCTACAATTCCTCGTCCCTATAGAACACGTCATTTCCCAGACTTTTTATGTACCAACCGCGCGTACCAATATCTGTAAATACTCCCCTATTTATCGATTGTGCAACACATAAAATCTGCACCAAAATAGATTTGATATTTTTAGCTGTGGTTTATCCAGTATAAATCTAAATTAGCATGTTAGTGTCTTTTTATGCATAATTATTCAGTATCAATATAATAATTTAAGTCTAAATTGTTATCTCAAATTTTTGAATTATTGTTATATTATTACCTATTTTATTTTAAATAGCCTATATACCCATTTGTTAATTGGTTCATTGTAACTGTGAAATGGTGTAAAAATAAATAAATATCGTGACATTTTTGAAATAATGTTGATTAAAAATGCCACTGTCAAAAATGACGATAAAACTTTTTTGACCGGTAAAATTATACGACATTTATTATTGAGGCAAATTTACTATCTCACCTAGTTCACGAATGTTAGAAAGATAAGCACTAGTCGTGACGTAAAGGTCAGCGATCAATGAACAGACTTTACCTTACAGGCTGATCAATTTAAAATTAAAAAAAAAATCGAAATAAAATAGACGAGGTAAAAAACACTAATGAAGTCGGGATAAATTTAAAGGGAAAGGACTATTTTCCTACCTTGTTTTGGGATCGAAAAGGACGTTTTCTAATAAGGTAGTAGAAAAGTATTTTTCTTGTATGTTTAAAAATTAATTAAATTTGTTTTAGGTGTTATTTTATTTTAGTAATATTGTTGCAGAAGCCGTATTATGTTCATAGCATAATATTAAACAAGCCAATATAAGATACAAAGCCGTTACTAAAGTTATTAAATTTTAAAATACGAAAAAATATTAATGCGGAAGTAAAAAAGAACAAATTATCTACAACGTAAAATCATTTTTTACTTTACAGACGGCTTAAAGTCATAAAGTATGGCGGAAAGGAACTAGCAAAAAAATTAACTGAGCTGTTCAACAAAATAATAGCCACATCCATCATACCAACAGAGTGGCACAAAAGCATCACTATACGAATCTTCAAAAAAGAACAAAAAACCAATACGGAGAACTACAGAGGAATAACACTACTCTGTAGAACCATGAAACTGTTTACCAGTATCATCAAAAGCATCATCGAACGCACCATAGAAAATAAAGATGAACAACAAGGATTCCGAAGGAACAGATCGACAACTGATGCCTTGTTTATAGTAAGACAGGTAAAAGAGAAAGCTATCGAATTCAACTGCCTATACGTGTGCCTTAATGACCTAACAATGCCTGCCTATTGTTTTTGACAACCTGCCAATTATGCCAGTGTTGTCAAAAACAATACTCAGCCGGCAATATTGATAAAACCCAAGAATCAGTCGCAGTCGAATGATGTAACAAAGCAGGCCATGCTGATGCATATTGACCCTATGGAGGCTAGTTTAAAACTTGCTAAAGTTAAACCGTTGGGTAACGGTGGTGTTTTGGTCGGATGTAGGAACCCTGAGGATAACATAAAGCTCAAGGCACTTGCTGAAAAAAATTTAGCTGACTCATATGTGATAAAGGAACTGCGTGGTCTGAATCCCAGAGTGAGAATTGTTGGTTTTACTGATCCATACAGTGAGGAGGATCTATTGATAGTGTTAAAACAATTAAATTCTGATATCTTTGTAGCGAATTCTCTGTGTCAAATTATCAAAATAGGTAAGACGAAAAATAATCCCAACCGTTTTCAAGCTGTAGTACAGGTTGATAGAGGCACTTATGATAGAATTACGAGGGTGGGCAACGTATTTGTGGGGTATGATGCTTGTAGAGTATATGACGGCGTTGAGGTTGGTAGGTGTTTTAATTGTAATGAATTTAATCATACGGCTAAAAGTTGTTCCAATAAGCGTAGCTGTCCTAGATGTGGAAATGACCACATTATCAGTGATTGTCATTCAAGGGCTCTTGAGTGCTCAAACTGTATTAAGGTAAATAATGGAAATCACGGCAACCCTGTAAGTACCGCACACGCTGCATGGGATATAAACAATTGCGAGGCTTATAAAAGGGCGTGTGCGAAACTACGGGCCAATATTCTGGGCCAATAGCAATTATTGACGCCTACTTATTTCGGTGCAACTGTTTCCCCCCACAATTCCATTTCTCATGCTAATGTGGTACTTCCCAGCATTAAGCAGTTACAAACCCCAAATATTTTATTATATTACCAAAACACGCGTGGACTTCTCACTAAAACTGCGGAAATTCTAAATAGTACATCATATTGCAATTTCGAATTAATAGCTCTAACAGAAACGTGGCTAAATTCGTCTGTTTTTACTAATGAGGTGATAAGTTCTAGATTTAATACCTATCGTGCTGATCGTGATCCACATGCAACTGGCAAAACAAGGGGTGGGGGTGTTTTACTAGCTGTTGACCAGCGATTTAAATCATCCAGAATTATATTTCAGAACGAAAATTTGTTACCGCATATTGACTTAATAGGCGTTAAGGTCTGTTTCGATTACTCGACGATGCTGTTTTTTGTAGTTTATATACCTCCACCGGTCACCTTAAATGATCTAGATAATCTTTTTGAGTTTTTTATTGCATCTGTTCCTGTATTTGATAAAAAAGTCTGTATTCTGGGTGATTTTAATTTACCCTTATTCTCAGAGTTCGTGGATAGTGGTGTGGAGAACCATTGTACAAGAGCGCTTAGTCATTTTTTAACTTACATGAATCTGAAGCAAGGTAATTATATCAGGAACGCTAACAACAGAATATTGGATCTAGTACTTCATAACAACAAAAAATGCGTAGTTGAGGGTGCCTCGGATATCTCGCTTGTAGGGGAGGATGAACATCATCCTGCCCTTTCTATATCACTGGAATACTCTCATTCAGTTAACCACAAACATGACTTTGTGATAAACTTTGAAAATAACTATAATTTTCGCAAGGCTAACTTTCCTTTAATGTATAATAAGTTTCTGGATGTTGATTGGTCGTTTCTTACATCACTGGATAGTTTGGATGGTGCATGCACTTCTTTCTATGACAAATTGTTTGAGATTGTTGACTTATGCGTGCCACGGTATGCGAAAGCTCCGAACGGTAAGTATCCACCGTGGTTTACTAAAAACATTATCCAAGACATAAAAAAGAAAGATAAGTTCCATCATAAATACAAGAAAACGGCTTGTCCCCAATCAATGCAAAATTTTAAATTCTTAAGATCCAAAATTAAAAAAGATATCCAAACTTCCTATAAACACTACCTACAAAGAATAGAACTTGATATTAGGAGAGACCCTAAAAAATTCTGGAATTTCATTAAAAGCAAGAGGGAGACCTCCAACATTCCAAACGCAATGTCTTATGACAACGAAGAATTCACTGATCCTCTTGATATTTTAAACAATTTTGCTAAATTCTTTGAACAGTCATTTCTGAATAGTACTTCCGGTGCTTTAAGAAGTGATCAGGCTATATTTAAAAATACTATTAATGTCCACTACTTTTCTGAGGATGAGGTCATCAATGCCTTAAAGAAGATTAAACCGAAGTTTACTACAGGGCCGGATTCCGTTCCGGCATTTTTAATCCACGATTGCCGTTTTGTTTTGGTGAGACCGCTTCATGTTATATTTAATCTATGTCTTAAGTATCAGTCAATACCTCAGATATGGAGAACTTCTAAAGTATGTCCTGTATATAAAAAGGGTGATAGGTCAGAAGTATCTAACTACCGACCAATATCAATTATCTGTAATTTTTGTAAAGTGTTTGAGTTCCTACTTCACGAGTCTGTCTTTCCGTTCATCCGCGGGCAAATAACTCAGCAGCAACATGGATTCTTTAAGGGTAGATCCACGATAACCAACTTGCTTAATATGGCACAAAATCTTTCTGAGTCGTTGGATGAGGGTATACAAACTGATGTAATATATTTAGATTTTTCAAAAGCTTTCGATCGACTTGATCATGGTATTTTGATTTCAAAATTAGAAAAGTTTGGATTTTCACAGTCGTTGTTGGCACTTATTAAGTCATATCTCTCCAACCGCTGCCAGTATGTTTCCCTTCATGGACTCAGCTCTAATAAATATACCGCTGGCTCCGGTGTCCCCCAGGGATCGGTGCTTGGGCCGTTACTTTTTATTCTTTTTATAAATGATATTGGTGATGATCTGGATGTTGACCATTTGATATACGCTGATGATATTAAACTATATAAAAGAATTAGAAACATCAATGATTGTATTGTTATTCAGCGGAATTTGGATCTAATTAATAATTGGTGTATTAAAAATAATTTAAAGCTTAACATTGAGAAGTGTAAAGTTGTTTCTTTTACAAATAAACTTTCTGTAATTAATTTTGATTATATTCTTGAAAATAAAATTATTTCTCGCTCTGACTCATTTTGCGACTTGGGTGTCGTTTTTGATTCAAAGCTTTCTTTTATACCCCATATAAATAAGATTATTAGTGAAGCCCTTCAGAGTTATGGATTTATTGTGCGCTGCACTAGGGATTTTAACAGCGTTGATGTCTTAACAAGCTTATACAATGCATATATAAGATCGAAACTAGAATATGCCGCAGTGATCTGGACACCTGAGTATAATGTTCACATTGATAATCTTGAAAGGGTGCAGCGAAAATTCTTAAAGTACCTTAGCTTTAGGGTCGACGGAATATATCCCATGCAGGGTTTTCCCCAGACTCTACTTCTTCAGAGATTTAAATATGAATCACTCAGGGATCGCCGTGATTACCACCTATTAATGGCTCTGTATAAATTACTAAACAATCAACTCGACTGTATTAGTATATTGGGTAAGCTTAATTTTAATGTGCCACGATTGAATTCACGACAAAATATGACTTTCTACCTGCCTAATCCAAAGACAAATATTTTAAAATTTTCTCCTGTCTTTCAAATGTGTGAGAGATATAATAAGCGGCTTGATTTAGATTTTTTCAGTTCTTCGGTCAGTACAGTAAAAAGGTTAGTGCTGCATTAATACTTTAAACTGAGATTGTGCGGCTGGTATTATTTTTTGTCCAGTGACATGATTTTCTATGTTCAGTCTCTCTTTTTCTTTTTTTACTGTTACTTTTCTTATATTCGAATAATTAGTTTAGGTTTACGTATAGACTAGCTTACTTTTGTTAGTATTTTTAGCTTCACTTTTAGTATATTTATTTTTTGTGTAAACTTTTTCATGGTCCTGCCTTGTAGTTGGGTTATTTAACCTGTAGGGTAGGTAATGTAAATAAATAAATAAATAAATAAATAAATAAACAAAGGCGTTCGACAGGGTACGACTGTCCGATATACTGGACATATTAGGAAGGAAACAAATCTCGCCACTGATCATAAATATCATCAGCAAACTGATCTCGGATAACACAACAAGAATAAAAGGGGACCATCAAACGACAAATGAGGAATAAGACATGGGGATTCTCTCAGCCCATTCCTTTTCAATCTTATCATGGACGAGATTATACCCAACGTGACAACAATGAACAACGGATACAGATTGAACCACAAGCCAATCAGTATGGTGTGTTATGCATTGATAAAACAATCCATGACTTTCTCCAAGGAGCCTGTAAGATGTAAACTCATGAGAGACAACAAACCAATGGAACAGGTAAGCAGCTTCCGTTATTTAGGAGCAGATACATCAAGTAGCCACAATCCGATAAACGACATAAAATGTCAAGTCGGCAAGGCCTCGGCAATATCATGTTGTCTAAGAGATATCATCTGCAAAAATAACATTATGCACATTGACAGTAAGGTGCGGATATATAAATATTGTGTTAGACCAGTACTAACCTATGACATTGATACTCGAGCCGACACAAATAAAACCAATTGCATATTAAGAACAGCAGAAATGAAGACATTGAGAACCATCGCAGGAAAAACACGTAGAGATAGAGTAAAAAGCAGTAATATAAGAGCAACATGCAAGGTGGACGACGTGGTTGGGTGGGGAAGGGAAAGAAGGAGATATTGGTGTGACCATGTAGATAGGATGAACCAAAATAGACTGGCATGCATCGCTAAAGACGGAAAACCAGCAGGCAGACGACCATTAGGAAGACCACCCAAGAGATGGAAAGACAGCTGGAACTCCGTTTCACAGGAAAACCAATAATACTGGCGAAGCCTTCGCAATTAACAGACCTCTAAGGTCTAATCAAGGATTAAGAAGAAGAAGAGATGGCTTCCACAAGCGATACAATTAAAAAAATAATAAAACACCCTATATTATCTTATTATTTCCTATATTCTCGCTATAATGTTTTCTGTACTAAAACCACACCGTTTAAGACATCTTTAGGCCTTTTGCACACACTCACGGTGACCGTTCTAACGGCACCGTTTACGCGACCTACCGCGTTCGTGTTTTCCTTGCACATATGCACGGTTTTCGTCAGTTTGATTCCATTTTCATTCGAATATGGATCATAGACGTGCTGTGGCGATTTTAATATCTTACATGCGTATCAAAAAACAAAGAAAGGCACGAAACAGTATTTTAGATACAGATACATCAAGTTCAACTTTAAGATACATTTATGAAAGAGTGCATACAACCTATGGAAATGTTGGCTGTTACAATTAAAATCAGGATTGACTTCCAAAAATATTTCCTTTCAGGCACTTCTTGTGCAGTTTCTGTCCTTATAATATATAGAACTTGTTTTGTCCCAACTACATGGCCTTGCTTCCACAAAAGATATAAGCATATCCATATCTATATCTACTGCCATTGCGAAAAATATGATTATGATAAAACATACTAAATAAAATAATGGTTCCGCCAATGAACCAAGAAAATGTCGTAAGCGCAGTATATGTGCAAGCATCAATTAAATCTTAAACTGTACTGGGCATGTCTCTCCGTCAACAGGGTAACGGTCGCCGTGAATTGAAGTGGGGGCTCACGGTAACATTGCGGTGGAACGGAACCGTGTACACGGGGCCGGTGCGTATGAAAGGTCACATAATATGCTGCCGTGAGTATGTGCAAAGGCCTTAAGAGATGACTTTTTATACTCCAACCGTCACCAGTGCTCTTAACTTATTAATTTTTTGTCTGTCTTCTGTGCTAAAATTTTAATTTTTTGGCGTAATTGAGGTTGCTGGTGCCTCGATTATTTTAAGAGTCTTGCTTTAGACCCTAAAAACCTCAATTTTATTTTCTAAATTTACTGTTTATACAATTATTGTTACTTACTGTATTATAGAATAAATATATGAATTTAATTTTAGCCTCAATTAAATTGTTTTAACAATAATGTAAAGCAAATCATACATATTTTATCAGAACAGATTTTTACTGCACAAAATAAAGTTTATTGTCCTATGAAACCGAATGCATCGAAATAAAATTGGTTTACATGGTCTGGCTAATGTTTTTGTTTATGTAGTCAAAAAAATCTTTAATTACAAGTGCAGTAATGTTTCAATTTATGGCACGTAGATTAAAAAAACAAATTTGCATTTAAAACCGACGTATTTTTGCATAATTTGGAAACGAAACGCGTTATGGCCTTGTCGAATGCCAGAAAAAAATAGCTTTTATATTCGGACTTTTATATTACGGTTGTGATTTCGATTGCGTGCACTCTACTGCACCATATTTGGAGCTGTTATTGACATTTACCGGTGCCATTCCTATTCAAAACTATTTTCAAAAATGCATTTGATAGTTGCTCGACAAAGACAACTTTGAATATGAATGACATCGGTGATATTGGCAGAAATCATTTACCCACAATAAAAGTGGCCTGGTTAGTACATCAAATTAATAATTAAGCTAACCAGGTCTGTTTGATTGTAAGAATATTATTTAGCGTTATTGATGTCAGAGGTAAGATTGTCTGATTAGTTAATTGATTTTTAAAAACATCACGCAATCCGATTTTAGGAACAAGAATTATTTGCTTCTGCTATTTTTAATGGGGGAATTAACGATTAGCTATCATATCATTCAGCAACAGAATAAGAGAGGCTAGTAAATAAAATCAATAATTAAGTTAACCAGATCTGTTTAATTGTAAGAAAATAAATTAGTCTTATTGATGTTAGAGTTAAGCTTCTCTAGTTAATTAATTGCTTTTTAAAAACATCATGTAATCCGACATTAGCAACAATAATTATTTGCTTCTGCTATTTTAAATAGGGGAATTAATAATTATATGTCATATGATTCAGCAACAGAATAAGACAGGCTAGTAAATCAAATCAAGAAATAAGTTAACCAGATCTGTTTAATTGTAAGAAAATAAAATAGTTTTATTGATGTTAGAGGCAAGATTCTCTGGTTAGTTAATTGCTTGTTAAAAACATCATGCAATCTGACATTAGCAACAATAATTATTGGCTTCGTATTTGAAATGCGGGAATTAACGATTAGCTGTCGTATGATTCAGCAACAGAATAAGACAGGCTAGTAAATCAAATCAATAATTAAGTTAACTAGATCTGTTTAATTGTAAGAAAACCAATTAGTCTTATTAATGTTAGAGTTAAGGTTCACTGGTTCATTAATTGCTATTTAAAAATATCATGCAATCTAACATTAGCAACAAGAATTATTTGCCTATGCTATTTTTAATGGGGGAATTAACGATTAGCTGTCATATGATTCAGCAACAGAATAAGACAGGCTAGTAAATCAAATCAAGAATTAAGTTAACCCTGTCTGTTTAATTGTAAGATAATAAATTAGTCTTATTAATGTTAGAGTTAAGGTTCACTGGTTAATTAATTGCTTTTTAAAAACATCATGCAATCCGACATTAGCAACAAGAATTTTTTGCTTCTGCTATTAATGGGGGAATTAACGATTAGCTGTCATATGATTCAGCAACAGAATAAGAAAGTCTAGTAAATAAAATCAAGAATTAAGTTAACCAGATTTGTTTAATTGTAAGAAAATAAATTAGTCTTACTGATGTTAGAGGTAAGGTTATTTGGTTAGTTAATTGATTTTTAAAAACATCATGCAATCCGACATTAGCAACAAGAATTATTTGCTTCTGCTATTTTTAATGGGAGAATTAACGATTAGCTGTCATATGATTCAGCAACAGAATAAGACAGTCTAGTAAATAAAATCAAGAATTAAGTTAACCAGATCTGTTTAATTGTAAGAAAATAAATTAGTCTTATTGATGTTAGAGGTAAGGTTCTCTGGTTAGTTAATTGATTTTTAAAAACATCATGCAATCCGACATTCGCAACAAGAATTATTTGCTTATGCTATTTTTAATGGGGGAATTAAAAAATTAGCTGTCATATGATTTAGCAACAGAATAAGACATTCTTGTAAATAAAATCAAGAATTAAGTTAACCAGATCTGTTTAATTGTAAGAAAATAAATTAGTCTTATTGATGTTAGAGGTAAGGTTCTCTGGTTAGTTAATTGATTTTTAAAAACATCATGCAATCCGACATTAGCAACAAGAATTATTTGCTTCTGCTATTTTTAATGGGAGAATTAACGATTAGCTGTCATATGATTCAGCAACAGAATAAGACAGTCTAGTAAATAAAATCAAGAATTAAGTTAACCAGATCTGTTTAATTGTAAGAAAATAAATTAGTCTTATTGATGTTAGAGGTAAGGTTCTCTGGTTAGTTAATTGATTTTTTAAAACATCATGCAATCCGACATTAGCAACAAGAATTATTTGCTTCTGCTATTTTGAACAATTAGCTGTCATATGATTCGGCAACAAAATAGGATATTAACCTTCAAATTTGTTAAACTGGTTTTAACAAAAGGCACAATATTCGAATTCAAAATAATGAATTACTTACTAATGAGATAAAATTTGAAGGATTTGTATACGACATGCAAATGCATTTTTGACATGTGACTCAACATTATGAAACTTCCGGTTTAACCGGAAGTGACATAAACTTTCGAATTTTAAATGGGATATCAACCAAGTTAACTTTTTAAAGTTTTTTAATGGAAGCTTTTCTAAAACCTAATAGTGTGTGTGGTATCAAAATAATGGTAATAAAATAATATTTTTTTCTTAACTCGGCGAGCCACCATGTTGCCTTAAAAGAAATGAGTTATACAACTTTAAAGATTAGATTTAAGACAGTAGATAGGATTGGACCGAAAATTGTAAAATTGTATTTTTACCAAGATGAAAGAACTAAAATAAGTGATTTAAAGGTATTCATAGCCCTCTAAAAAAAAAGACGTTTCATAATATCAAGCTACATGCCAAAAATTCAGTTTTATGTCGTATATAAATCCTCTAAATTTCATTGTCTTGAAAAAAAGTTATACCCGGTATATGGTTATGTATATCATAAATTGGAAAAACTGTATGCTAGAAGTATCTTAAGGTCTCTTTATATACAATATTATCCCCAAGGAAAAAAATAGCCAATACAGCTACTTTTATGCAGCTATAATGTTATAGATAGCAGGAAACCGTTCGATACATGTTCTTGTATCCATACAAACTTTAGATCAAAAGGTCAAAAACTACAACATAAAACCATTGATGTAAAATCGTATTAAAGTAATATTTATGCATGGTTCTTTGTTTACAAAATTAGAACATATTCATCAGTCAAGTTTCGCTTTCAAAATATGAATTGACGACAACATTTTTTCTTATTCAAAGTCAATCCTAAGTAAAACTATAGGCAAGTAAATGACTTAGCATATCTTTAAAAAAAGTGAAAGGTTTATGGCGAATTACTCATACACCCAGTAATCATTTACTTGATAGAACAAATCAAAATTTTAAAAAAATTACTAAATATTCCCAGACCTAAAATAAGTTATTACATTTTATCGAGTGGCTGGGTTATATGGTGGGATGTTATTGGAAAACGTTCGTATACATAATACCATTTTGTTATACAAATCCCTAGAAGTATCAAAATCAATTCCGGCACGTTTCGGCCTTAAATAAGAATCTTATCTTCGCATTTAGTTGTAAACTTGGTTTTGCAGTGTTGATGGCATTGTTGCAAAAGTTAAATGGCCGAAACAAATGCTCCAGATATAAAACACTATTATCGCCCGTCCGGAGCTCGTGGCTTCGGGTTAACGTCTCTTTATCTTTAAAAGCTCTTTGCGCTGTGCTTTGGTGGAGAACGTACAATGTTGTTTGACCTTAGGGTTATTTTCTGATTCAGTATTGCCATATCTCTTACTAGGGAAGCGGTATTTGAGGGTATTTACATGATGGGCTTTTGGCACAACACTAGCTACAAAAACAAGTGCACTATTACTGGCTATTCTGTATACAGGGTATCCCATATAAGCATGCATATGCATATACTGCGGGGATATTATG
Organism: Polydrusus pterygomalis; assembly: GCA_963969555.1. NCBI lineage: Eukaryota > Metazoa > Arthropoda > Insecta > Coleoptera > Curculionidae > Polydrusus > Polydrusus pterygomalis. The sequence goes on along the minus strand of OZ018380.1, from coordinate 37,394,474 downwards.
AATCATAGAAGTTATGATGTGACATAAATTACAAAATAATCGAAAAGTAGGAATTCCCATTACCGTCTAACGATACTATATGGATATAGCAGCAAGAGAGGGCTTTGCACAGGGTCACGTGATGTTTCGATTTTTATCGTATTATTCACTAAGGAAAATGATCTAATAAAACAGGTTTGCTAAGGCATAGTTTGTATTGATAGCTTATTTTGTATTAACCCATATTAAATAATTTGCTAGCGTATCAAACCCGCTTTAGTGTTATATCAATTCCAGATTAGACAGAACAGTGTATTTATTGATAGTGATCAGTCCCATTAGCAAAACAGTCTTGTTGAATAATAAACTACTTTTAATACAGCAATTTTGTTAAGAAATAAATTGTATCTTCTCAATGCGACGCATTTTGTTCCCAGTAAAGCAGTTGCGCTATAATAAAGAAAGCAGAACAGCGTCCCCAAAAACGAATTGTATTTGTTAGAACCTATAATCTACAAGACGTTGGTAGGAGATCGCCTAAAAATTATTTTTAACGTATTTGTCGCACAGGTCACATCGTTGTTCGGAGTCTTCTAGCTGACTTGTCTGAATTTAAATTTTATTGATCGTATCAATACCTGTTTCAATTAATTTATTTTTACTTTGTATTTAAGTTTTTTTAACTTTGCATGTCAGATAAAGCAATAGAAGATTCTTATTTCGCATAACCCATCATTAGTTTTGGACTTTAGAGTCTATGGACAAATTTTACAATCTCAGTAAACCATGTTGCATAATAGATAATCATAAGCAATGTTAAATGACAAGAACAATATCACACCAGAAGCTATTTAAATTTTTGAGTACTACAGTACTGATTTTTAGTAATAAGTATAATAAGCTTTATTAACCGTAGCAAGCAAATATTATTATGTTTTATGTCAAGTTTCATTACAACTGCCAGTCGGAACTAATACAGTGTATAAAACCAAATTACCCTCCCAATAGAACTTGATAATTACTGTGAGTATATATGGTAGCAATAACTCCTATTTCTTATTAGCAAAATTACCATGATATTATCACTACACAACGGTCTACCAATTTTCGTTGTCTTACAGTAGAAAAGCGCGTTGCTGTCACATATAGTATTAAACAGTTGTATAAAGAATATGTGAATTCTTATAAGGAATGGAAGGTTTTTTTCTCAGTGCTGTAATAGTTTTTGCATTAGGTTACGGTTTCACATGGGCTCCGAACCACGGTCCTCAGTAATTCCCAATAGCTGTTAACTCGTGTTTGGGTAGCAGCTACCTACAGTTTTAAGCAAAAAAAAAATTAATAAAAGCAAAAACCGAAATTTTTATAATTTGCCCATATTTCTTTTCCTGCTTTTATTAATTAATAAATCGAGCATTTTTTAACGTAAAACCGTGAGAAATAAATTGTACTCCAAAGATGGGTATTTTGAAGATTTTTGGATAACCAAAAATATACTTTAAAAAAACGAACTGGTAAATGCGCCACTAGTGTTTGTTCTTAAGAGAATAATCCATATCTCATGCTTAAAAACTATACCAGAGTTGACATATAGATTTTGCACTCAGCAATGCATACAGAAAAATTCTATATTTTTCCAATCAACGCTCGTAATGTTTTGAATAACAATTTCTTTTGAAATTTTTTACTATTTTTGTACCGTGCGAGCAAAAATTATTTGCATCAAAGAGCGCCTTGCATCTAAGGACGTTATGCTTAGCCGTAGAGCTTAATAACTGTTGGGTGTCAGTAACTACCTGAATTAACAATCAATCAGTTATTCCGTCATCGTTGACAGTCGTTACAAGTAATTTGATTCGTCGCTAATTTTCCCAATTTCTTGAACAATTCACACAATGGGCTTTACGGAACAACACAAAACATTCATGGTTGAAGCGTATTTTCGAAACGGGGTTAGAGTAAATGGTGAGTGGCAATACAATCCGGGTTTGTGCATGGACGATTTTCACGAACATTTTCCTAACGTTGCTTTTATTGCTGCGGATTTTTATCATTGCCTGAAAAGAACCGTGGTTGTGTTTAGGGAAACAGGTTCTATACAACACAAAAAAAAGGCAGGAAGACCATCTGTAAGAATACAGAAGAACTTGTTGCAAACGTTCGTGAAATAATGCAATATACGCCAACAAATTGTATAAGACTCTGTCCCAAGAAGAGGGAAGATCTTATGGAACATGTAGGACTATTCTTAAGAAGCAGCTAAATGTATTTCCTTATAAAGTGCAAGTATTCCAAGAAATACAAGCCGCAGATTTTGAAACACGCAGGAATTACCCAAAATTTATTGGAAAGAAATGATTTATTAGACCTGACATTTTTTTTCGGATGAAGCATAGTTCCACCTCTCCGGTTATGTGAATCCTCAGAGTACACGCATGTGGAGTAGCGAAATTCCCCATTTTTTTGTAGAGTCCACATTGCACCCTCAAAAAATTAGTGTCTGGTTAGCTGTTTTCCGAAGAAGAATTGTTGGTCCTATTTTTTTTCATGAGACAGTTACAGCACAGCGGTATAGAGACAATATTTTGATTCCATTTGCGAAGCAATTACTTGACGACGAACTACGTTTTGGATATTTTCAATAGGACGGTGCAACCGCCCATACAGCCGCCGAAACTATTTACTACTTATGCAATTTTTTTGACGACAGGTTGATCAGTTTTCGATCAGACATTGAATTCCCACCTAGATCACCTTGTTTAATGGTTATGGATTACTTCGTTTTTTCTCAGTTAAAGAACCTATTTTTAAAACACCAGTTGCAAATTTAGAACAATTAAAAGAAAGGATTATCCAAGAATGTGGTAACATTTCACCAGAGATGCTGGTCAACACTTTAAAAAATATGAAGAGACGTGTGAATTTATGCTTGTAGCATGGCGGTGGCCAATTTCAGCAATTTATGTAATTATTTTTCTTTTTCTTTCTGTATATTCTTACTTTGTTAATTTTGTAAACAACAAAAATAAATTTTTATATGTCTACTTATTTTATTACTCATTAGTTTGGCATATCATGTCATAATATGAATTGGACAAAATTATAACCTAGATTTGGTTAGATATATTAGTCCCCATATCATTGTGATCTAAACCAAGCCCTACGTTTTTTAATCCAAGCCCTCTTTGATGCAAATAATTTTTGCTCGCGCGGTATTATATGCCCAACTAACTCCCCCCCCCCCTCAACACATTTTTGTGGAGCATTAGTTTCCATGCTAAAAAGCTAGAACAGAAAGAAACAAACAAACAAAGTCCTGCCTCCAACTATTTAAAATGCTATTGCAGATGCTACACACATTTTATTATATTTCTATTGTTCAGAGGGGAACGATAAAATGTTCTTTTCGCATCTTACGTTTCCGCAGGAAATGTAAATAGTGCTACAACAGCCCCGACACCTGCGACTGCAACACCTTTCGCTCAGTTTAACAGGAAAATTCAGTCGTGCGGACAGCGTGAAATCGGGTCCGATCTGGATTTGGAAATAGTTCAAGAAAAATAGGCAAGGGTTACTTTGAGTAATAAGGATCCTGGTGTTATTAATGACCAAAATCACTGAAGTTTGCCCGAGGAATTTGTTTAACTTTCAATAAAAGGACCCAAGTTATTCATTACTCAGGTTTTTAGGGTTTAATTAACTTGACATAATAATAAATTGCTTCAAAAAGGTTTTTGGATTTTTTTCTCATAAATAACGGGCGGAATATATGCAAAATGCATATAGATATACGCATTTTTGCCATATTTTGTCAATTTAATAATAAAACTAGCGTGTACCCGGCCTGCGTTGCAATGCCAGGCATTATACGCCTCTGAGATAATAATAAGGCGAGTTCACCATCACGTCAAGATTTATAAATGCAAACCTGAACAAACCTCTAAATTTATCAGTGTTTCTCTACAATATTATGCATGCATTATACATAAAAACCTTCCTCTTGAATCACTCTATCTATTAAAAAAAACCGCTTGAAAATCCGTTGCGTAGTTTTAAAGATTTAATATGTGTTTAAATCTGCTGGGGACAGACGCGACAGCGACTTTGTTTTATACTATGTTAAGATGTATATTTTTTATAAATTATTATTTTAAAAGCATATTTTTACATTTTCGGCTTAATCAAAAAATTTAAAACGTTAAAGGTGTAATGTCCAGTTTGGTACTTATTTCAGGGATTTTCCAAACTGAAGATTATAATAATTATATTTACATTTTGGTTATACACAAGGTATTTATTTATTGGAGGTTTCCGGGGTTTGCAGGTATATTGTAAGGGGTTATTTATTGTCCCTTAATAATGCGTTATCATTTTACCTGCTTAACAAACTGTATTTAAATTAAAATAAATTAATTTCAAATGTTAAAAAAAAGTGTTTCTAAAAGCACCTCTAAGAGTGCAGTTGTGTAAGGAGAGATTACCAGCAGTTAGATTACCTCCAGAACCTGTAATTACCCGGTGGGGAACGTGGATTAAGACCGCAATATTCTACGCAGAGCATTTCGACGCTATTAAAGAACTAATTTTGGATTTAGATGACGATTCGCAGTTGTTGTTCAAAGTAAAGAGTTGTTAAAAATTGCAAGTGTAGCTAAAGATCTTGTTTTTATTAGGATTAATTTCAGTTTTATACCGGACATAATATCCTCGTTGGAGAGTAGAAATTTAAATTTAAGAGACTCAATTAGTATTGTTGAAACTTTTTCGGCTAAATGTAACAACATTCCCGGTAATTTAGAAGGTTAAGTAAGGAACAAATTGGATGTAACTGTTAAAATGAATGAAGGATTTAAATACTTAACTGCAGTAAAAAGCATTTATAAGAGGAAACCATCCAACGAAGTTGTATCTTGGCCTTATATTTTGCTACCTAAGTTGCAGTACTTTCCGATTACATCAGTAGATGTTGAAAGAAGCTTCTCTTTGTATAAACATATTTTTACTAATAGATGAGAATCCTTTTTAGTTGAAAATTTTGAAAAATATTTAGTAATAAATGCATTTTAAACAATTTTAGGTTAAAAAATTGTTTATTTTTATTTCTCTTTGTTTTTTTTTGTAAACATATTTTTTAGAATCCAATGTGTTTCTTTACCTCATTACTATAATTAATTAAGAAATATGGCATACCAGTATGCATATTTGGTAAAAAAAAATGCAAATAACTGCTTATTGTAAATGCAAACAAGGCATATATGTGCGCATCTTGTTGCTGAATATAATCCGCCCTTTACTCATAAATAATTGGAAAAATAAGTAATTTTAGAATGCATGATTTATTAAAATTATCAATTTTTAGAACCAAGTGATTAAATTTAGATGCACGTATAAACATTTCCCACTTGTAGACACTTGTTCAACCTTATACATATTTGTTCAAACTTGTACACACTTGCTCAAACTTGTACAAAAATGATTCAAAACCTATCCGAGCCATTTTAATAAAATTGTAAGTATATTGTTTGTCAATAACACAGTCAAAGTTGCTTGATTAGTTAATTTTTGGTAAATACCTTTGTGCAATGCAACACTTTTTTTTATCTTTAACACCTGCATGTGTCTACATATTAAAACTAGTCTAAAAGACTAACCGTTAATTTTACTCTAATAAGGCTTAAAACTAGGTACTTATCTAAAGTCAATCCAATGATATTCTTTAGGTTTCTTTGTTAACTATTTAGTCTCTCACTTGCTCTCGCGCACTGATCTGTCCCACGCACTACACGAGATCTAATGGTTTGGTCCTCTTCTATCTCCGGACATGATGTTGGTTGTCAAGTAGTTGAAGGGCTTCCACGTTATCATGAAGGTGTAATCTTGCCTCATGTTTAACAGCATACCTTCTAATCTCTTCTTTAACAGTAAGAATTTTTAAATCGCGATGAATATCTCCATTGCGCACATACCAAGAGGCATTTACAATGTTGCGCAACACTTTGTTCTGGAAGGTCTGAATTGTTTTTATATTACTGTCTTTGGTACAGCCCCACAGCTGAATGCCATACAGCCACACTGGTTTAAATATCTGCTTATAGATCAGTAACTTATTACATATTGATAATTTGGAATTTCTTCTAATAAGCCAATAATATTGTTTATATTTTAGGTCCAGTTCTGTCCTTTTTTTTTTAACGTGTTCTTTCCATCGTAACATGGCATTAAGAGTTATACCAAGATACTTTACATTTAGGTCATAAGGAACAATTTTACCGTTGATGTTTAGGGGAAGAGGCTGTGTTATTTTTTTGTTATTAAAATTAATATGGATAGATTTAAGTTCATTAAGTTTAATCTTCCATTGTTTGGTCCACTCAACTACAGAGTTGCTAGCTAGTTGCAATTTTCTAGTAGCTCTTTCTTCATCATTATCAGTTGCAAGGAGAGCAGTATCATCAGCAAATGTAGCCAGGGTTGTATCTTGCTGAACTGGCAGATCACTAGTGTATAACAAGTAGAGAATGGGACCAAGAACGCTTCCTTGAGGTACCCCAGCTTTTATTTCTTTTAGGTCAGAGTATTCGTCCTCTTGTTTACTCTAAAGAGTCTGTCTGAAATATATGATTTTAGTATATCTGCATATTGTTTTGGAAGCATTTTATTCAATTTATACACTAATCCTTCGTGCCAAACCTTATCAAATGCTTGGGCAACATCTAGGAACACTGCACAGCAATTTCATTTTCCTTCAAGGGCACGCTCAATGACATCTGTTATTCTATGGACTTGATCAATAATTGTAGAATGTTTTTGTCGAAACCCAAACTGATAATCCGGGATTAATTTATTTCTTTCAATCAGCGGTCTTATCCTTTTAAGCAGGAGCTTTTCGAATAGTTTCGATACAGTTGGTAGAAGTGATATGGGTCTATAGGATTGGACATCGTTTGGTGGTTTTCCTGGCTTCGGAATCATAATTACATCTTTCCAGCAAGCAGGGACATGTTTTAGTCTGAAGGCTGCAGTGAAAAGGTAAGTGAGCATGACAACTGCTTTTTTAGTTAGTTGCTTCAATATTTCACCAGTTATCAAGTCAAATCCTGGGGCTTTTTTTGGATCTAGATTGTTTTTAATCTCCTCGGCCACTTCTTTTGGATGAACAAGGGCGATGTTTTCGGAAATTAAGTTGTTAAATAAAGGTAGATTATGTTCTACTTGAGACAGATTAGGTGTAAATATTTCAGCGAGATGTTCAGCATAGAGATCTGATTTTTGTTTATTGTTTTTAGCCCATGGTTCTCTGGCTCTTCTAACTGGTGGTGTGGTGGTGGTTGGTCTCTTAATCTTTTTGGTAGCTTTCCATAGAGAATAGTCGGTCTCCTCATCTGCTGCAAGATTTTCCAAATAGGAATTTACAGATTCTTCTTTAATTTTTTGTATCTCTCTCCTGAACTTTTGTGTTTTGTTGTTTATAATTCTTTTATATGCAGGATCCCTTGTTTGTTGCCATCTCCTCCTCGCTATTCTTTTTTCTTTGACTAGAACTCTAATCTCTAATGGGTAGTAATTTCCCTAGCGTTATCGAATGCTGCTTTTTGAAACAGCTGTATACAGTGTTCAGCTTCTTCTTCAAGCCGTTCAGTGGTTCTGAGATTAATGCAATGCAACATAAGAGTCTGTAAAATTTTAGCTTCCTGGGCTTCACCTTTTTAAGACTTTGCTTTTAAATAATGATAGTACCTTAGGGGCAGCTCCCACCAGGGAAGAAAAGAGGCACCGTCAATGTATTTATGCCCTATGTCGTAAGTACCGTGCGAGCAAAAATTATTTGCATCAAAAAAGGCCTTGCATCTAAGGACGTAATGCTTAGCCGTAGAGCTTAATACCTGTTGGGTGTCAGTAACTACCTGAATTAACAATCAATCAGTTATTCCGTCATCTTTGACAGTCGTTACAAATAATTTGATTTATCGCTAATTTTTCCAATTTCTTGAACAATTTTCACGGACATTTTCCTAACGTTGCTTTTATTGCTGGGAATTTTTATCATTGCCTGAAAAGAACCATGGCTGTGTTTAGGGAAACATGTTCTATACAACATAAAAAAGGAACATTGAGGTCCATCAGTACCTGAGATAAAAATCAATTAAATTTAGATAAATCTTAACATTATCTTAAATATCGTAATTCCACTTTCCCACTTTAAAAACAATTTTAAAACTTCGCTAAGAAACGAAGTAATATCTACTTACAATGTTTAAGTGGAAAACGGAATTAAATCCCCGCCTCCAACAATTCGCAATGCTGTTTACGACGCTTCTTATTTTATTGCATTTCTATTGTTCAGAGAGAGACAGAGACGATAAACGGTTCTTTCCGCACCTTACGTTTCCGCAGGAAATGTAAATAGTGTTACAGCCCAACACCTGAAGCGACTCTGACACCATCAGCTCGGTTAAACAGGAAAATCAGCCGAGCGGACAGCGTAAAATCGGGTTCACTGAGGATTTGCGAATAGTTTCTGAGAAAAATAGCCAAACGCTTCTTTGAATAATAACGAGCATGGTGTTTAATCACAAAAGTCATTTATATATTGAGTCATCTGTTTAACTTTCAATGAAACGACACACGTTATTTATTGTACCGTGCGAGCAAAAATTATTTGCATCCAAGAGGGCCTTGCATCTAAGGCGTAATACTTAGCCGTAGAGCTTAATACCTGTTGGGTGTCAGTAACTACCTGAATTAACAATCAATCAGTTATTCCATCATCTTTGACAATCATTACAAGTAATTTGATTCATCGCTAATTTTTCCAATTTCTTGAACCATTCACACAATGAGCTTTACGGAACAGCACAAAACGGTCATGGTTGAAGCGTATTTTTGAAACGGGGTTAGAGTAAATGGTGAGTGGCAATACAATCCGGATTTGTGCATGGACGATTTTCACGAACATTTTCCTTACGTTGCTTTTATTGCTGGGGATTTTTATCATTACCTGAAAAGAACCGTGGCTGTGTTTAGGAAAACAGGTTCTATACAACACAAAAAAGGAGCAGGAAGACCATCTGTAAGAACAGAAGAACTTGTTGCAAACGTTCGTGAAATAATGTAAAGTACGCCAACAAATTGTATAACACGCCTGTCCCAAGAAGTGGGAAGATCTTATGAAACATGCAGGACTATTCTTAAGAAGCAGCTAAATTTATTTCCTTATAAAGTGCAAGTATTCCAAGAAATACAAGCAGCAGATTTTGAAAGACGCAGGAATTACTCTCAATGGTTTACCCAAAATTTATTTAAAAGAAATGATTTATTAGACCTGAAATTTTTTTCGCATGAATCCTGGTTCCACCTCTCCGGTTATGTAAATTCTTAGAATACACGCATGTGGAGTAGTGAAAATCCCAATTTTTTTGTAGAGTCCACATTGCACCCTCAAAAAATTGGTGTCTGGTTAGCTGTTTCCCAAAGAAGAAGTTGGTCCTATTTTTTTCCATGACACAGTTATAGCGTAGCGGTATAGAGACAATATTTTGAATCCATTTGTGGAGCAATTACTTGACGACAAACTACGTTTTGAATATTTTCAACAGCCATACAGCCGCCGAAACTATTAACTACTTACGCAATTTTTTCGACGACAGATTAATCAGTTTTCGATCAGACATTGAATTCCCATCTAGATCACCTTGTTTAACGGTTATGGATTACTCCGTTTTTCCTCATTTAAAGAACACTATTTTTAAAACACCAGTTACAAATTTATATGAATTACAAGAAAGGATTATCCAAGAATGTGGTAACATTTCTCCAGAGATGCTGGTCAACACTTTCGAAAATATGAAGAGGAGTGTGAATTTGTGCTTGGAGCATGGCGGTGGCCAATTTCAGCAATTTATGTAATTATTTTTCTTTTTCTTTATGTGTATTCTTACTTTGTTGATTTTGTAAACAACAAAAATAAATTCGTTTTTGTCTACTTATTTTATTACTCATTAGTTTGGCATATCATGTCATAATATGAATTTGACAAAATTTTAACCTAGATTTAGTTAGATATATCGTCCCAACGAAATAAGAATACAAAGGAAGTAGGGTATGGTAGATTGACAGTTGTCCGGGATGGGGTCTGATGGCGGCAACATTTAACGCACGCGCGTTTCCGGTTTACCTGTGGCGTATCATTAAAATGGTAATAACAAAATGATTAATGAAATTTTATTTGGACGAAAAAAATAAAAAATATATTTAGATTCATATATAGCTATAAGATACGGTAAGGTTGGTGCAATAAAACAATACAACTATTTCTTTTAATTATTTATTTAAATAAGGTAACGGAGGTGAAAGGGTAATGTAAATATCTGGTTAAATAACTAAAAAACACCTGTTATTATACATTAAAAAAAAATTGCAGAAGACAAATTGTTTCAGTTAATCGGCAAAATTATTGCCAAAACGTCTACGTTAAAAAATAAAATTTTAAAAAAACCTTACTCTTTCTTCATGAACCAAATCACAAGAAAATAATAAAATATAATATAATATAGTCCTGTTTATTATAATATGTACCTAAATAATATTAATGAGATTTCTAGTATACAAGAAAATTGTCAAATGACAAACTATGCAGATAATACAAACATTTTATTTATTTGTAGTATCAACAACTGAACAAGTTAATTATAGATACATAAACCCCATTTCTAAAAGCTATCCTAAGCTATAATAAATATTCAATTAGCATTTGCCCAAGCAGTTCATTCCTTAATTTTAATTTTTGATAGTTTAAATTATATATTTCAATGTCTCCACAATATTTATTAAAATAGAGCACAGTCACAGTGGTGAGTTTTTGTATAGATTTGTCCTCGCTGTAGGAATATAAAATACATGTGCGGATCTAGTATTGACTAAGCCTATTCTAAACGGAAGCAGTCCTAAGAACTCTTTATTATCTATTTTGTCTCTAAATATTTTATATAAGAAAATAATTCTTGCTTCTATACACAATAGTCTTAAAGAAGGGATATTAAACAAAGTACACAAAAGCCCTTGATCTGTACCTCTTGGTGGATAAACTGAAAATGACTTGTAGTATAAAAATTTTTAAAATTTACGCTGAATAGATTTTGAAAGAGCAATCTTATTGGCATACTGAGGATCCCAAATAGTGCATGCATACTAAAGTTTTGTAGCTACCAGGGATTTATATAAAGTTATTATGGTGTTAACATTTTTAAAGTATTTACAAGTTCTTATTATAAATCCTAGCATATAGGTAAAGACCATGAGCTTCTCGAGCAACATATTTAACAATTTATGATTGAAGTAAATAATTATTGGTTTTCTAAAGATAAACTGATATTAAATAAATCAAAGACTGTTATCACCTTGTTTAAGACTAACCCATACACTTTGGAGAATCCGGAAACAGTAACCATTAATGATTGTCATATAAGATTAAAGGAATATACTAAAATCTTAGGTGTGTTGTTGGATAGTAAAATGTCCTGGAAGAACCATGTCCTGGAAGAGTCATATCCTGGAAGAGCCATGTCCAATATATGTTGTAACCAGACGGTGTTCCAGTTAGATTCACAGTAGGATAATTATCTTCAGGCAGGTTTTGACAGGGTGTCTTATAAGATATTGCATAGGAACGTACCTGCCAAAAAAATATAAGTTTTTTAATTATTTGTTTGGCACCTTTACCAAATGACACAAAAGTAACTATAACGTGATACTAACTCTCTTTGTAAAATTTTTTTTTTATATTTTGATATGAATTTCTTTAAATGATAGAAGGTTTGGGACTTGTTTTGAATTTATTTTTTTAATCAATGGTATCTCCAGTCGTCCTCAGGTGAATATTGAGAAAACGTTTCTATCATTCTAGAAACATCATTGTATTCAGTCTTTAAATATGAATTTCTTTGTTTATCGTACCTACACTTCCATATTTTATTACATTCTTTATCCATGGGTTTAAAATTTTAAAAGTAGATTAAACCAATAAAACATCTAAAAACTTTTATCGATACATAATTTATGAAAAAGTGACAAAGCAGCTTCCTCAGAAGCATAAATAAGGCAGAATTATTTGTATTCATATTCTTAAGTACCTACCTACATATTTTCCAATATATTATGTAATGACCCGATACAATAGTTTCAAAACTTACATTTTTTAACCTGGCTACTTCAAAAGTAGGCACTACTGCAGTTGGGACCAATCTAACTTTCAATCTTGAGGTTCTGTCAAAGCAATCTTCAGGAAAATGCTTCTAGCAAAGAACTGTATTTCGTGTAGGATCCCAATCACTTCGGTTTACAATTTTCAACCACGCCTTTTTTCTTAGGTAATTATTTGGAAAACTAAAAACCAATACGTATTTTTAATTTGCTTTTTTGTAGAAATGGGGTAACCCAGTCGATTAATAAATAAATAATATTTTTCTGGTTTTATAAGACGAACGCCCATGAATGACATGCGAGGTTCGGAGGTTATGTGTATTTTGATATTAAATTAAAATATATTTTTTTTCTATACAGATTAAAAAAGTTTATATATCTAAACATAAACTTACCGATGAAATGTAATGCCCAGTTTTTTACTTCATAGCGTTTGGGAGCACCCACAAGCAGCACAACGAACCATATTTAAAGCTTATTAATTAACCCAGAATAACAACTAATTAAAATGTTTTAATCGCTGTCCAGCGCTAAAAGTATACTCCACTGTCACACTAAAGTAATTATAAGTTTACTAGTATTCGTTAAATATGGTTGTTAACTAATTAAAATGCAAAATAACTCAAAAACGGCCAAGAAAGCAAAAATCACAGCTCGACCTGTCAACCACGGTCAAACACCAAAACAAACATGGAGTCATATTGTGGTGTCTCAAAATGGCCGACTTCCGTCGGTCGGTTTGTAAGGCGGTTTATGCAAAATCCTACTTCCTTTGTATTCTTATTTCGTTGTATCGTCCCCATATTATTGCGATCTAAACCAAGCCCCACGTTTTTTAATCCAAGCCCTCTTTGATGCAAATAATTTTTGCTCGCACGGTAGGTATAGGACATGATTTAGGAAAAAGATCTAGAATTGATTGTAGAATTTAAAAATGTAAAAATATACAAAATATTTTATTAAAAAAATGTTGATACACGTAGCGTTTTTGTGATCCACCCTGTAAAGCTGATTCATTTCTTTATTATAATGCTGTAAATAAAATTTCCGTTCCAACAATTTTTGGAAGACAATGCATTTTTTAAACCATATTTTTGCTGGAATACAACGCTGGCCACATTTCCAAGCTCGCAAAGATTTATACTTTCCTGGAAAAACACATTCATAAAATTTTTTACACCGCACCGAACTTTTAGAAAAATGATCTAACATTCTTGTTACACATAAATGATTCACATCTAATTCAAACGGTTTTTATATTATGAAATGGAGTAATTGAAATTTTAGGGCAAAATGGAATAGTATGTTAATAATAATCACTTGTGTAAAAATGAAATTTTCTTCATATTATGAAAATTCTAAGCTCTATCTAAAATCAAAATCCTAAATTTTGGAATTTCAGATGTTTCCCTACATATTTATGGAAAGGAGAGTCGGTTGTACGCCGTATTTTAACAATGAAACATTTTTTGTAATTTAATTACTATTGCCTAGCGCCGAACAAACCCGAACAAATTTTTCTATACTTAAATCCCAATATTATATGCAGTGACATAGCAGTCGAAACCATGGAAACTGCCAAAATACTGTGTTATCATTGACGGTTTGCCTTGATTTCCATGGTTTCGACTGCTACGTCGTCACTGCATATAATATTGGGTTTTAAATATAGTAGTGGTTTCAAATTTTATGAATAACACTTGACTGACATTTGACACATGAACACAAAGTGGTGAGGGATATCTCAGAAAATTTCATAAATTTATTTTTAACCAATTAGAAGGCTCCTTTTTTTTACCTTGCTTATAGCAACAGGAGACTATCGCGATAGTCTATAGCCTATTAACCTAATGAAATTAATAAGTGATAATTTTTCTTAGGGTAGGTAGTTAATTTTAATTCAAATGTAAAGTCATTTCGAAGTGACTGGTAAGACAAACCAGCAAGTAATAATCAGTTTTTTAGTCGTACCCATGATATTTATTGTTACAATAATATTGTGTAAAAAATGATTCGTTTTGGTAATGAATCAGCAAGTTCGATTGCTAAAGAAATTGAGCAGTTAGTAACTCATTTTTATTACTAAAATGTGAGAAATATTAAATCACAAATTTGTTATCTGAAATCCAATGTCTTTATAGTTTTAAATTCAAAAATATAACTTTAAAAAACATATTTCCGATGAGTTTAGTTTAATATGATGCACTGTATTTTTAAAATAGAAGTTGATTTTTCTAAGGTTTATTATTAAAATTTCAGGAACATTAAAAGAAACTTCAATTTATGAAATTTTCTTACCGAATCTCCCACGAAGCAGAATTATTTCCCGATAATTTTTTTCTCGGTTTCACTCATATTTTTGTTGATAGAAAATTTCCCTCGTCTTCGACTCGGGATAATTAACAACGTGACCTTAAACAAAATTATCGGTAATAATTCTGCTGCTAGGGAGATTATAAGTGATAATTAAGTAGTTATTGTACACAAAATGACGAATAATAGGAAACAGAAAGGTGGTATAAAAACTTCAAATAACTCTTAATGAATAAAATTGAATAAAAAGGTAGGAAACTCCGTCAATTGTTTAAAGGAAAATAATTTAAACAGGACTTTTAAATTATGATATCTGTATGTGCAAAAACGTCCTATTCTTAAGGTGGGAGTATCAACATGCTTGCCAACCTATAACCTATTTCGCGAAGACTTATTTATGTTTTCTAGCTTTTATACAAAATTTAAAGAAAATCAGTATCGACTTGATATTCTATAGGTAATAATTGACATATTTAATAAATATCAAGGAATTTCATAACTTATTTTAGGAGAATTGTATAGCAAACAATATCGGGTAAGATTTTTTTTAACATTATTATGTCATTGTCACTCATTGTTCTTTCACTATACAATTCTCCTAAAATTAGCAATGAAATAAATTGATATTTTTGTAATATATCAGATACTACCCAAATAATGTACCGACGATATTGATTTTCTTTAAATGTTAATTATCAAAATAATAAACTCAAAAAATCAACGCGAGATAGGTTATAGGTTGGCAATAGATTGAATAACGTTGAGAATACAACCTTAATAAAATGGGAGGAGTCAAAAGTCCACAAGCGTAGGTTAAGGTAAACAATAAATTCTTATCACTGAAAGAGTCTAAAAATTGGATTTCGGTTATTAGTTTCATTGAACATTTTAGACATGAATCTGGATAGTTAATTGAATGTCTATGGATTTCAAGGTCCTCGAGATAGTCCAACCTTTTGAAGTTTTTATAATCAAATTGATGTAAAATTTTGCTGTTAGAAGTGAGAAACTATGATTATTAAATTGGAGGTGCTGTCCAAATACAGACGTACCTAGTCGGTTGACATGTTCTTTTATTCTTATTCCGAGTTTTCTTACGGTTTTTCCAATGTATACAGCTGGGCAACTACCACATGATAATTTGTAAATTCCGCTTTTGTCAAGATGAGAAACGCTTTCTTTATTTCTGACTAAACGAGACTGAAGATTGTTTTTTTGTTTTAAAGGAGATTGTTGTATCTTTTACATTTTTAATTTGAAGAAATAGTCCATGCATAAAGTGGAGTTGAAAGTATGGGAAAGAAAGAAAAAACCTAAATTGTCCACAAAATTTAATAGAATTAAAATTCTCTAGGGGCCTCTACATGTTTCGAACGTAGAAACGTTCATCATCAGGAGACAGAAAATTTATTTAGTGCTGATGGTTTTAGCAGAAGAGAAAATGGAATGGAGCTTTTATGAAATTATTAAAAAATTGATGCGTAGAAGAGACATAATATGAAGAAAATTTATAAATTAATCAAATAAATGAATCAACCTAGCTCTTAGGCTTCCTTGCCTAACCGATGAGAACACGAGTAGTTCGAAAGCTTACAGTTCATCGCACTGGGGTTAAAGATATCCTTTTGTTATAAAAGTGTCCCCTAGTCGGATACAATAACCGAATAACGATATGGGAAAAGATATTCTGTAGCAAATCTGGACAAACTTTCTTTGGGATATTCCTTTTGGAAAGCAAAAGTGCAAAACTCTTCGCAAATCTCCGCAAACTTAGCGGCGCGTTTTGAGTGCACAAAAGCAAAACCTTTTGGTCTATCAAACCTTTGGCGTCCTTTTCGACTTCAATTCGTCTCGTCAGTCAGGGAAAAACCCTGAGAAGGTATAGCATTACACAAATGAAAGCTTTCGAACTACTCGTGTTCTCATCGGTTAGGCAAGGAAGCCTAAGATCTAGGTTGATTCATTTATTTGATTAATTTAGCAGAACAAGAAAGTGTTTTCTCAAATGCAGAGAGTAAAGTTTACTCATTTTGCTCAAAAGTCAAAGGCAGTGCCAGACTGAGCTTTGCAGAGATTCACAACTACATTCAACGATGCGTTAAGCACTTTGTTGAACTTTTAGTTTTTGTAAATTCACATTCATTTGTGTAATGCTATACCTTCTCAGGGTTTTTCCCTGACTGACGAGACGAATTGAAGTCGAAAAGGACGCCAAAGGTTTGATAGACCAAAAGGTTTTGCTTTTGTGCACTCAAAACGCGCCGCTAAGTTTGCGGAGATTTGCGAAGAGTTTTGCACTTTTGCTTTCCAAAAGGAATATCCCAAAGGAAGTTTGTCCAGATTTGCTACAGAATATCTTTTCCCATATCGTTATTCGGTTATTGTATCCGACTAGGGGACACTTTTATAACAAAAGGATATCTTTAACCCCAGTGCGATGAACTGTAAGCTTTCGAACTACTCGTGTTCTCATCGGTTAGGCAAGGAAGCCTAAGAGCTAGGTTGATTCATTTATTTGATTAATTTAGCAGAACAAGAAAGTGTTTTCTCAAATGCAGAGAGTAAAGTTTACTCATTTTGCTCAAAAGTCAAAGGCAGTGCCAGACTGAGCTTTGCAGAGATTCACAACTACATTCAACGATGCGTTAAGCACTTTGTTGAACTTTTAGTTTTTGTAAAATTTATAAAGGTTAAACCATACTGAGTATGTTAAAAAAGTTATTAAAGGGGATCTAAACCAAACAAATTAACTGGGGAAGAAGCAAAAACCTTCCTAAAAAGAAGGTGTCGAAGATTATTTAATTTTTTTTTTGTAAAACTTTTCAAGTGTATGTCAGTAAGATATTATAAGGATAAAATTGTCATGAATATAAAGATATCACAATAAAATCACGTTGTAATAATAATTACATTTAATCCTCAGTACCCTAGGAAACACTTTTGCTGGCAATTCTGCATCATTTTGGTTAAGGCTCATTGGCGTACGAACCTTGATACGAGTGGGGGAAGCTATTGAAAGGTAGTCATTTTAATTGTTGTAACTTCTAAGCGACTTATCCGATTTTACTAAATTTAAGCTTGTTTGGAAGAGAAAGGAAAGTACTTAATTGTCATATCCACTGATACATGACAGTTTCTAGTAAACTTGCTAGAGGGCGCAATTTGTAATAATAACTGTTTTTTTGATTTTATCCCGGAAATTCAAATCATACGGTATAACTATGACATCATAATCAGAAAGTATATTAAATTTGCAAGAAAAAATGTATGTAAGAGCGTAGTTCAATATCTTTGTTCGTTTCAGAGTTATTTCCAAAACAATAATTTGTATCTAAGCATATCCAACATTATCCAAATTTGCAGGATTCAAATCGCATTACTTTCCGAAATATTCTAATGGACGATCACAGTGAGACAGCATTCATATTATTGTATATATGGGTTTTTCTAAAAATAGTAATTTATTAAATTTAATATACTGTATTGTTATTTTCTGGATGTTTAATAATTTTACTAAATTGTGGTAGCAACGAGAGAATGAAACATAATATATCAAAGTTTTTTAATGTAATATTTAAAATAAGAGCACAAAATACACATATTTATTACAAGTACAAACGTACCCGATGCCGTAAATCTTAAAATATTGTTTAAAAATTGCATTCTGGATAGTTTTGGAAGACAATACATTTTCAAATCACATTCTGCTAAAATACAACGCCAGCCACATGGCAAAACTCGCGAGAATTTATACTTTCCTGGAAAAACACATTTATAACATTTTTGCGCCACACCGCATTTTTACAAAAATAATTTCAAATTTTCTTACACACAAATATTTCATATCTGAATCAAATGTTTTTAAGTTTTAAAATTATGGCGCGGAATAATTGTGCTTTAGCATTTACTTTATTTTTGGTTTGGCCGGCAGGAAACACTATTCGAGTGGAAAGAGAAAGATTGTGTCGCTTTTTCTAAAAACTATAAATACTTGTTATAAAATCATATAAATATACGGACTGCTTAACAGAAAAAGTAAAGTAAGCTGACCATTACAAGGTAAAGGGTTTTCCAATAAGAACGGTATGATTTCAAAATGAAATAAAATTAAAATAATTTCAGATACAACAAAACGTTTTATATTGTCTTAAAGTATAGTCGATAACATTTATGTTTTGAATAACACATCGTTTAAATGTCCTCCGCGACTTCGTGTACACGAGCGAATTCGACGAACCCAATTTTCGATGTTTTATGCAATAAATCGGGCGTGAATTGACGAATGCAGGGTTCAATGTTCAACCTTAATGCATCAAGTGTTTGTGGTTTGATTTCATAAACCTTAGATTTCAAATAGCCCCACAAGAAGTAATCTAAAGTAGTTAAATCACAGCTTCTTGGAGGCCACCGAATAGTAGCATTCCTTGAAATTATCCTTTCGTCAAACTTTTCTTGCAGTATATCGATAGTTTCATGAGCAGTGTGACATGTGGCACCGTCTTGCTGGAACCACATATCCTCCAAATCAAGTGCATCTAAATTTGGCCACAAAAAATTTCTTAACATGTGTCGATATCGTTCACCATTCACTGTTACTGCATCTCCTGCCTCATTTTGGAAAAAAATGGTCCGATGATGCCACCACACCATAAACCACACCATACAGTTACCTTTAGCAGATACAAAGGCTTCTCATGAATCTGTTGTAGATTGTTTTCATACCAAAAACGGCAATTTTGCTTGTTAACGTATCCACTTAAACAAAAATGAGCTTCATCTGAAAAGATAATTTTTTTGGCAAAATTAGGATCCCTTTCAAGTTGTTCTAAACTCCAAGCAGAAAATTCTCTGCGCCGACGATGGTCCAGTGGCTTAAGTTCTTGGGTCAAAACAATCTTATACGGGTGTAAATTTAAGTCTTCTTTCAAAATACGCCAAGTTGTCGTTTTTTTAATCCTTAACTCTTGAGCACGACGAGGAATTGATAAATTTGGATCCACTGCAACACTAGCTCTTACAGCAGCAATATTCTCAACAGTTCTTGCGTTTCGTTGTCTTCTTGGTGTTTTTACATCGCGAAGAGTAAAATTATTTTCAAATTTCTCAACGATGCGACGAATGGCAAGCAAAGGAGGACGATTATTTACACCAAAGTTTTCGCGAAGTGCGCGATAAGTGTTTACAAAAGATTGTCTATCTTCGTAAAATTTTTGGATAATAACCAAAAGTTCTTGAAGCGCGTATTTAGCAATAATAAATTGTTATAGTTTACTGACAATAACTGACAACTGGTGACAGGTATAACTTTATTACCATGGTTACCATATCGTTTCAAAATCATATCGTTCTTATTGGAAAACCCTTTATTATAAAAATGATTATATTTAAACCTGGAAATCCTGATATAAGAACACATTGCAGAGAAATATTTTTAAATGACATCCATAGAAAAGTTTCACAAAATTTACTTACTATATTCTTCCCAGAGCAGGTCACTGGCGACGCATGTGGACTGATTTTAGGGGTCATTACCAAGTTTAACCTTATGGTTTCAACAGGATGGTGCTCATCCGCATTATGCTGCTGAGGGAGTACTTAAATACATTTTTTCCGGGGAGGTGGATAGGTAGACGGGAGTAACTAAAGTGTCCACTCAGATCGCCCGATCTTAATCTACTGGATTTTTTTTTGTGGAGCTACGTCAAATATTTAGCTTATAAATCTAAATCTCTCGATAGATACGCTTAAGAAGTCGATTCAATGAGTAATATGAGAAATTCCTCCACAAGTAGTACAATATGTACCGGGTTTTCCACCTAAGAAGGTAATCGGCTATATCTCAGAAAGTAATAACACTAGGACTTTGGAAAAAAAATATATCCATAAAAGCGGCCAAGAGAAATTGCTGGAAATTATTTTCAAGTTCGAAAAATAACCGCTAGGGGGCGTAAGAGAACTTTCAAAATAGAAATGCCGATTTTCTCTTGATTTTTCTTTATAAAAATATGTTAAAAATATAAGCATTGTATTCTTCATAAAATTATGCAACTTTATGTTAGGAATTGTTTTTTTCTATTTTCAATAATAAAGTGGTGGGAGAAGGTCAAACCTTTTTTCTTTCAAACGCTGATATCTCTGCTTTGGATAAACCGATTTTATTCAACTTGGTCTTGAAAAAAAGCCCTTCTTTTCCTCTACACGTCAATCTATTAACTATACCATATTGATTCGGATGGAGGCCACTAGATGGCGTTTTTCCGTAATTCCTCAATGAATAACGATTTTCTCAAAAAAACCAAATGTTATGGTATGACTTTTTCATCATATTTTATTTTAGGCTTATAAAGGCTATTAAATAGTGGAATAAAAAATCCAGGTCCGTATTTAAAATAAAAAAAGTTGATGATGGTCGCTCGAATCCGAAACGTCGGATTAAAAAACTAACCCCATCAGCTTGTAGAGGAGAAAAAGTTACTATTGGGAACTAAAAACCGCAATGTGATATCTTTTGTTAAACTAGAGAAATTAGGGATAATAATAATTAATATGGAAAAATAGGCCATTTTTTAAATCATTCGATTTTCTCTAGTTTAACAAAAGATATCACGTTGCGGTTTTCAGTTCCTTATAGTAACTTTTCCTCCTCTACAAGCTGATGGGGTTAGTTTTTTAATCCGACCTTTCGGATTCGAGCGACCATCATCAACGTTTTTATTTTAAATACGGACCTGGATTTTTTATTCCACTATTTAATAGCCTTTATAAGCCTTAAATAAAATATGATGAAAAAGTCATGACATTTGATTTTTTTGAGAAAATCCTTATTCATTGAGGAATTACGGAAAAACGCCATCTAGTGGCCATCATCAAAATCAAGATGGTAAAGTTAATAGATTTACGTGTAGAGGAAAAGAAGGGCTTTTTTTCAAGACCAAGTTGAATAAAATCGGTTCATCCAAAGCAGAGATATCAGCGTTTAAAAGAAAAAAGGTTTGACCTTCTCCCACCACTTTATTACTAAAAATAGAGAAAAACGATTCCTAACATGAAGTTGCATAATTTTATGAAGAATATAATGCTTATAATTTTAACATATTTTTATTAAGAAAAATCAAGAGAAAATCGGCATTTCTATTTTGAAAGTTCTCTTACGCCCCCTAGCGGTCATTTTTCGAACTTGAAGATAATTTCCAGCAATTTCTCTTGGCCGCTTTTATCGATATATTTTTCTTCCCAAAGTCCTAGTGTTATTACTTTCTGAGATATAGCCGATTACCTCCTTAGGTGGAACACCCGGTACAGGAATTTTTAGATCGATTTAAAAAAATAAATTGACGGGTCCGAGCGATTCTTGATTAAGTGGCCCGTATTCTATATAAAAGACTGATCCGTTTCTTTATCATAACGCTGTATAATTTGTTTATGATTCTGTATGTGTTAGTTGTCCGTGTATGTAGAGGCTTCTAAGTAGAGAAAACGGCACGAATACTCTCGTTTTAAAACAGATGACAGCAGAAATTTGTCATCGATCAGCTGATATTGGGACATAATAATATCCCCAGATTTGTAGTGGACCGTAATGAGCCCAAACACCGAGTTATGAATCGCGTTTTTGAGCTTTTTGTTACATTTAATTACGTTTTGAAAATATTTTGTGGTTGTGGTGCCGTTTATTTTTACTTTCATTGAATTTTAATTACTTTTGTGTGGCCGGTAAGTAGGTACCTACAATTATTATTCATTTGACCAAAAATTTGCAGGTTAAAATTTTTTAATTCTTTTTCATTAGGGATCATAATTATTAATGTGTGCCTTGCTCGTTAGTTGATTTCATCGATACCTAAGTAGGAAGTTTCGTTTGATCTGAACGCCGTTTCTGTCGAAAAGTTAGTTTGTGATATTTTTGTTCTTAAAATATTTGGTCGTAAAAATTAGGTTTTTAATGTATAATTTTTGCATTTTGCATTATCTAGGTATCCTTTTCTGTTTCAAGAAAAATAAGTTGAATTTATTTCTCTGACTTAGGTAGATAAGGGAGAGTTGGACAAAACCGGGTAGCGCCTAGTTCTGCCAAATGCCAAAACAGCTTTCCATATTATTAACCTTTAATAATCAGCTATTTGATTTCGAAGGAATTATTTTTGTTATTGTTATTATTACTATTATTATTATTATTGCTTGGCAATAGTAAGGTTGAAATAAACTATTTAACATTATGTTATACTCAAAACCCAATATTATAGGCAGTGACGTATTATTCGAAACCATGGAAACTAATGCAAACCGCCAATGACCATATATTATTTTGGTCGTTTCCATGGTTATGGTCACTGCCTATATTTTTGGTAATAGACTATAGCCTATATAGTAGTTTAAATAGCTAACCATATAAATATGTAATAGGATAGCGAACAAATATATAATTATATGCGTAATTGAGTCGATCGTTACTTGATGAAGATCCATATTAAATAAATATGTAAAAGAAACAACGTTAAGGTTTCAAATCTTCACATAATTGGTTTATTTTTATATTACAAATAAAAATAAACACATGACATTTTTCGTAGCACTGCAACTTTGTCAGATGTCACCTACAACTTTATTTGTCATTTCCATATCGACATCTGACGAAGTAGCAGTGCTACGAAACATGTAATGTGTTTATTTTTATTTGTAATATAAAAATAAACCAATTTTGTGAAGATTTGAAACCTTAACGTTGTTTCTTTTGCGTATTTATATAATTATATTTTCTGGGTCTACGTACCTTACATAAGTGAAATTATTATTGGAAATTACTATTATTATTGTTTGTATGACAATAAAATAAAGTTTTTAACATTAAGTTAGCCTACATACAAGTTTAGAAATGTGGTTGTATCAATAAATTGCATTTTAACAAACAAATTCCATAAAAACCACTTTTGGGTCTATCTACCTTACGTAAGTCAAAAACTCATAAAGTAGGGTTTCCACCAACAGACAAATTTAATCCCTGGCTAAACTGACGCTTTTAACTTTATGTTAGCCTACATACAAGTTTAGGAATGTAACTGTATTATAACCAACAAATTCTATAAAAACCGTATTTGGGTCTTCGTACCTTACGTTAAGTCAAAAACTGTTAAATAAGGGTTTCCATTGACAGAAAAATTAAAGTCCTGGCTATATTGAAGCTTTTAACTTTATGTTAGCCCACATACAAGGTTAGAAATGTAACCGTATCATAGCCAACAAATTCTATAAACGTTTACGTAAGTCATATATGGGGATTTCCTTGACAGTAAATCTAATATCTGACTGAATTCAACTAGTTTATGTTGAACTGTAGGTATGGTATTTTACCTATAGGTACCTATAATCTAAACAAATAAAACAAAAAAAATTCCGTTGTAAATATGAGTGACAGAATCCTATTTAAAGTTGCGTTTCAACTAATTTAGTATTTTAAGGTTCGGATAATAATTATAATATTATACAGTTTTTAAATCTATTTTGACACTTTATCTAATCTAATTCATTATTATTATTATTTGGCAATATTAAACCGGTAGAACCGATGAGACTATTGCATTAATTGTTTTAGAAGGTATGTATAATTTTCAAGTCCGGTCCTGAAATTAAATTAAGAGTATTCAAAATTTTTACTATAATATTCATTTAATTTTTTTTATTTTAATTTTCTTTATGATACCTACTGGTAAATTTGCTGCTTATGGAATTTTATAAAGTTTGTTTTTGTTAGGTATATAAGGTGTTCAAATGAAGCATTATTCTAACTTCGCTAATTTAACCGCTTGATGATATCTCAAGGAAATTCTTGTTGCCTGAAAACCTTCTATTATAAAGCAAGGTTAAAGCTGGATAACAATTTACCCGTTCTTATTAGCGTACCTACTTCGGTAAAAGTTAGGTTTTATAAGTTTCGAAATCTAATTAAAGTTTTTCTCTTAAATTAAGGAACGAGATTTCGGTTCGATCTTTTGGCCCTGTTACGTTTTTCCCTCATTCTACCACATTCTGGAAAACTAAGTTTTTGTCAATGAAAAACATCACGTGAAGTATAAAACTCGATAATAGTTAATTAGTAATGTTTTAAGTCGACTAATTTTTGGTTTTCTTAACAACTGTTCACTACTTTATTCTTAATAAAGGGAGATCAATATTTATAAGGAATTTCTCCTATACAATATTATATTATTGTAATTAAAAAGCGAATATTGTGGCATATCGGACAAGTGTGTAACGGTTTTTTTATATTGGAATACACAGGGATCCAAGCACAATGGATACCCTGGGGCGGGTAGACCACGACGGCCGTTTCGTCCTTGTTAGGACTCTACGGGCAGCCATAACCCAAGCAATCTCGACAACGGCGGTAAGATGTATTAAAAGCCTTCCATCAAAATCAAAGCGGCTATCAATACACCGTAGCGCCATCCCAGCGGAATTAACTCCAATATAATGGTCAATTATGGTTTTTCTTAAATGGATTGCGCGCATTCTAGTGGGTGCCAGCGTTGATCTGTTTCTAATCTGCAAAACGGCAGATGTTCTGGTGAAAACGCAAATAATAGCGTCCGTATACTCTGTACTGGATTGTGATGCACTTCGTGGTTTATTTAGTTGTCTACCTTTCGATTATTACCAGTATGACTGCCTTTTATATTGGAGTTAATTTCGCTGGGATGGCGCTACGGTGTATTGATGGCCGCTTGGATTTTGCAAAAAAGACTTTAAATACGTCTTACCGCCGTTGTCTGGATTGCTTGGGTTATGGCTGCCCATAGAGTCCCACCAAGGACGAAACGGCTGTCGTGGTCTATCCGCCCCAGGGTATCCATTGTACTTGGATCACTGTTTATTCCAATATAAAAAAACAATTACACACTTGTCCGATATGCCACATTATTCTCTTTTTAATTATTTTTGCGGGCACTATATTATCTTCTATATATTGTAATAATTGTAATTAGAGTGTGGCCGTGAGTCGATGATACAAGACAATGTTTCGAACCATTTTAATGATTCGAAACATTAAAACGAGATGTATCGATGCATCGCGTCATCGAAGCACGACTAGTGGGTTGGCGATACAACAAATCATCAAAAAATCAAAGCGGAGTCACGGCACGTTCCGACTCAATCCGAGTTAGCAAGACACCTTGGTGGACCGTTGCAAATGCACTATTGGTTGCAAGTTAATAGCAAGGCAAAGCGCAAGTGCTTAGCTTATAAAATTAAATATCGCGTTAAGTTATTTTTACGGCGTTGTTGCTACTGTACTGTTGCCAGACGATTTAAGATAAGTCACATATAGTTACAATACAATATAAAAATAATTAACTCTATGCTTACTTAGGTCTAACTCTAATTATTAGTCTCACTTAATTTACCACTCGATTCATAATTCATCAAAACAAACTTAAATGTTAATGACCTAATGAGTCACTGTTTTGAAACATTGATTCGGTACATTATAGTGAGTCGTATTGATTGTATCGCGATACTAAAATGAGTTGATTTATGTATCACTAATTGTAATTAAAAATATTACAATTAAATTTTAAGAGATAATTATTGTGTCCGCAAAAACAATTAAAAGCAACAAAGTATTAGCGTATCGGGCAAGAAGTATGCAACTGTCTTTTGTATTGAAATACACAGGGATCCAAGCATAATGAATAGTCTGGGGCAGATAGATCACGATGGCAGTTTCGTACTTATTAGGACTCCACGGGCAGTCATAACCCTAAGCAACTCCACAGAAAACGGGACGATGCACTAAAAGCCACCTTGCAAAAGTCCAGCGGCCATCAATACCCCGTAACGCCATCCCAGCAGAATCAACTGCAGTACAAAAGGAAGTTTCCATATGTTTTTTTTGCAAAGAAATATTTAGTGATGGTACTTTGTAACTTGCTTATAATATTATCCACTTGTTTTGTGATTCGTTGTAAAGTTTTGGAATTTTTATTTTTATGGAATAAACAAGATCTTACTAAAACTACTTTTTTTTTGAAAAGTAGAAACTAATTTTATGACTAACTTTTATGGGCCAATAAACTCAATTCAGCAAAATAAAATGTTTTTAGATCGCATAAATAGCTTTTTATTTTTAGACTAATAAAATCTCTAATAGCAGTTCCATTAATTTTCCAATTCATGACACATAAATTAAAAGTCACATTTGCATTTAAAACCCAAGTTTTTTTTTGCATAATTTGAAAATACAACGCATTATTTTTCTGCAATATGGCTTTTGCAGTGCAACTTTTATCTGTTTAGTATCGGTTTGATTGTGATAGCATGAACAATTTAGGTTTTGTTATTTTTATTAACGATGGAACAGTTTCTATGGCTAGATAAAAATATATACAGGTCTAGTAGACGATTATTTGGGTGCACAGTTCCATGTGATAAAGTGAGTATTTTGGTAATGAATTATTTTGAAATTGAAGTAGAATAAACTACACAAAACACAAAAAAAAAACGGCCAAAAAAATATTAGTATATTTGAATTTGCAATAACTTTTGAAATCTTGGAGCGATTTGGATGATTTTTTTTGCAAATTACTGGCACATTATTTGGGGTTTCTTTCTGCATTTTAGTTATTGTAAAATAAGCGTCACTTTGCGCTTATACAAGAAAGAACAAAATTTACATTTTTAGCACTAAATTTTAAACACCCTGTTGGAAAATTCGGTAGTAGGATAATGTTTAAATTAGCT
This sequence comes from Polydrusus pterygomalis, assembly GCA_963969555.1. Lineage (NCBI taxonomy): Eukaryota > Metazoa > Arthropoda > Insecta > Coleoptera > Curculionidae > Polydrusus > Polydrusus pterygomalis. Next base: position 37,367,249 of record OZ018380.1, on the reverse strand, counting down.
TGGTTCTGGCTGGTTTATCATTTCTTAACGTTATGTTCCTCTTGATTTATCTTGATCTAAAAAAAGTTACAAATTTTTGAAAAAAATCTTTCATTTTGTTCCCTAATTAATTTTTTGCCTTTAATAACAATGGTAGTAGGTTGCATAACAATTTTGATTTCATTGTATGTTACACTGTCAGTACACTACTAGGTATTATTAAATCTCAGACTTACAAAAAAATCCGAACAGAACGATGATAGTTGTAATATAGTCGGTTAAGAGTGTTAACCTGCTAACTCCACTTTTGACTAATTTTGTTTTATTCAACTACTTAAATATAGATGGCTTTCTGCATCACCCAGAAATATTTCTAACTCTAAATTGTAAACAAAACGTCCATAAATCCCTTAAACCGAAACCGAAGCGGTCTCCTACAAAGCGGCACCGCAAAAGAGCGGCTGTAATTTGGCTGCCGATTTTGCCAACAGTAGTACGGTCGCTTTGGACGGTGAATATTATTGGAAAGTAACATTACATACGATTCGATAAAATACTAGCGCACCGTCAAAAATCGTTCTTGCGCTATCTCCCAACGTACAGAGCGGCCGCTTTAGAAAGTTCGGTGCCGTATTTTTTGCGCTGAACGCTCTGAAGGAACATACTTTGATTTGCAAGTGCATGCACGTTTTTTCGCAGCGAGGCTCTCCGTCAAATTACGGCCGCTCTTTTGCGGTACCGCTTTGTAGGAAACCGAAGCTTTTTTACTCCACAGTAAAACCGTAAAACTGCTATCTCCAATGTTTTGCTGTGTAACCGGCAGCAGATAGTACGGAAACTATCGTTTTTATCGATCTAGTAAGGAAACTATCGTTTTTCTTTGTTCCTGAACAATTGTGTATTTGTGAGTTAGCAGGTTAACACTCTTAACCGACGAATTATACAATATACTGTTGAAATATTAGGCAAAGCAAGAAGCAACATACAATATTATGCTGATCTCGCCAAACTGGTCAGTACACAGGTCGCCCGGGATCAGGTAAACCACCGATTACAAACCAGCGTGATCGTTTAATTATCTTAAATGTTTTACGAGACCGTAGTTTACTATCAACGAGTATTGAAAATCAAATTGAAAATGTCCAAAACACAAGAGTTTCTGCTAAGACAATCAGCCGCAGATAACATGAAGTCAAACTGACATCAAGAAGACCAGGTGCTAATCCAGCTCTGCTCCAGTCCATCGTAAACAAAGATTAAACTTTGCCCAAGAGCAGATAAATTGGGGAGCAGAACAATGGAGATGTGTTTTATTTACTGATGAATGACACATGAACATGAAAATAGCTGAATTGTTTTAACTTGCTATTCCCTCTTATTAAAGCACAACCGGCGCAACTAGAGTTTCCATGCAACTGACACTAGTAAGACACTACAACTACGTCCAATAGATGTCGCATAATCTACCGCCTAATTTGAAAAATCGCACTGATACGATTTAGGGACTGGTATGATTTTGGCGACTTTACCCTACTACGGTGAAGATCTAGTGCATTTTTATTAAACCCATACTTTACATTTCCTATACAGTTGATATAACATTCGTAGTCGCCTTAAAAAGGGGCTTTTTAAAGTTGTTCCTGACATCCTGTGAATATAGGAATCCTGTCAAGTTAAACTAGAATTCTATAAGCCTTCAAATCTTGTCTAATATAGATTTCTTATCACGTGTGAGTAATAACGTATTTGCAAGAGAATGTACTTTGTAAAATTATACAGTCCGTAGTAACGACAAAATTCTACTTCTGTTCGTTCTTGCTACAACCTTATTATCATAATTCAGTGTCGTAGATAGAGTTAAATTTCAGAGACATAACATCTTGTAAGGCCGATATTATAATTTTTTCTACCTTTAACTACCTTTCAAGATATTGAACATAATCGGTTGGTTTTAGGTAAAGGACATATTTCAGCACTTTTACTTGGTCTGATTCCCAAGTTCAAAATTGCTTCAAAATAACGGTATCCTATTTAGAAAAGTAAATATTTATTTGTATCACCTTTTTTGAGCAACCCTATAGAGTCAAAAATATTTTTAAGTTATAGAACTTTTCCACTTCTTCAAATTAAATATTAACGGTTTTAGAGATCAGATGAAACCTAATTTTAATTTGCCGACATCTCGGAAAATATATTTCATTTATCAGGGCTGGTTACACTGGGCTACATGAGTTACTATAAGGCCAGGACAAAATTAAAAAATAAACAATATGCAATAAAAAATAGGTAATAGGAAATAAAAAATATCAATTAATGATGATACAATACCGTCTTGTGACATAATGGTTGAATTGCTAACTGTTAACCAATCTTCTTTTAACTTTTCGTTTTGTGGGCAGAACAGGTTATTTTGTTTTCTGTTGTTTTTACGATTCTCAAAAAATTTGATTATTTTTGTAAGCTTATCGGTTTTATCACAAACACATGATCAAATTGTTAAAATAAAATTTAAAATACCTCTATAACCTGAAAATGAAACCGACAAACGTCAAAATATTTATTGGGGGCGGATGCGTTGCATCATCTTAACTTTTAACATGCTTTACGGCTTTTAAGTGGTACTGTCTATTATTTATTTCGTTGAATCCTAGTTCCTAGATCTTCTTTACTGATGATAAAAGGGCAGATTATATGCACTTAAATTTAGCCAAAATATGTCCATACATATGCCTTGTTTGCCGTTAAGGTTGAATTCTCAACGTCATTCAATCTATTGCCAACGTATAACCTATTTCGCGTTGATTTTTTGAGTTTATAAATTTAAAGAAAATCAATATCGTCGGTACATTATTTATGTAGAATCTGATATATTACAAAAATATCAATTTATTTCATTGCTAATTTTGGGAGAATTGTATAGTGAAAGAACAATGAGTGACAATGACATAATAATGTTAAAAAAATTTAACCCGATATTTTTCGCTATACAAATCTCCTAAAATAAGTTATGAAATTCCTTGATATTTATTAAATACGTCAATTATTACCTATAGAATATCAAGTCGATACTGATTTTCTTTAAATTTTGTATAAAAGCTAGAAAACATAAATAAATCTACGCGAAATAGGTTATGGGTGGGCAAGCATGTTGATACTCCCACCTTAAGATATGCAGTTATTTGCATTTTTTTTAACCCAATATACCTACATACTAGTATGCAATATTTCTTAATTTATTATAGTAAAATGAGGTAAAGAAACACATTGGGTTCTTAAAATATGTTTATTTTTAAAAACTTTTTCTCCGCTAACTAAACTCTAACTCTGGGAAATTTTTAATCCACGAAGACCTTAGACATTCTGAACACAAATTTGAAATTACTAGTTTCACACTGAAAATATTGAAAGTATGACAAATCTATATCGATATAGTTTGTTAAGCAGATAATAACGCGTTATAAAGTGACAATAAACAACCTGTAACAATATACCTGCAAATCCCGAAAACCCCCAATAAATACCTTGGGTATAACAAAAAATTTAAATATATTTATTACAATCTTCAGATTGGAAAATCTCTGAAATAAGTACCGAACTGGACAATAAACCTTTAACGTTTTAAATTTTTTGATAAAGCCGAAAACATAAAAATATGCTCCTAAAATAACAACTTATGAAAAATATGCATTTTATTATAAATTTTACAAAATATGCATATATATGCACTTTGCATATATTCCGCCTTTTACTGATAATAAACCATAATATATGGCGAAAGGCGTGCGAGAATGGATCTGGCGAAATTAAAGGGAATACAGTTTTTATGTCCATTTTTTATTTTTTATTTTTATCTTCGTTAAACTATCTAGTACGTATATGATTGTAGATATGTACTCTACGTTCACAATGAGCTCACTTTCTGTCCTACATAGTACCTACACACCTGTAGTCCTGTATATTTTTGAATATTTCCCTAAAAGACAAATTCAACGATATATGTTTTGATGGGTATTATTTTTCAAGACGACATAGGATAACAAATTTTAAATAAATGAACAAATGTAAATAGAAAATACTTAAAAAAATAAATAAATGCCATTTTATTAGATGATCAAAATATGTATCAGTATTAGCTAGGCAATAGATAAACATGTCTTTAAATTCTCGCAAGACATTGTCAAAACTGTTCCATTGCATTTCACGAGTTTCATATCTAATACTAGACTTAAGATATTCAATATTAACCGGTCTATTTTTTAATTCATTAAACAGATAAAAGTCGAAAGAAGAGAGGTCTGGGATCTAGACTCAACTCGATAAACACGCTTCCATTTAACGTGTAATACAAGTCATTTCGCCACAAAGAGTACAAAATGTACAACAGGCTTTTTTAAATCGATTGATCTGCTGCAGGAACAGTTGGTGGAGGACATTTTCAACTTCTTATAAAATAGTTTATTTTCATACTCTTTGTCTATTTGGTTTTAAAAGTTAATATTTTGTAAACGGTTGCAGATATGTTAGGGCATAATTTATGAAACGAATCTGGAATTGATTGTATAATGTAAAAACTATATTATGATTCATGATACTTATTGCATTTTTAGGATTCACCCTGTATAATATCTTTTTATAAATAATTAAATGCATTTCAAACAAATTAGTTTGACGAGTCCGAACGATTCGTGATTGGGCGGTATTCTATATAAAAGGCTGATCCGTCCCTTTATTATACCGCTGTGTGTATTGCTATATTATTTGATGATGATGGTCACATACCTTGAAATTGTGTAGACCATAAGAATTGTGTATCAGATATCTAAATATTGTGCAGCTTTTTAGAATATTAGTGTCAAATGTCGCAATATTGTGCTTACCAGTTTAAAGTGGGAGTCGTATATTACAATATTGTGTGGCATATAAAAAAACAGTAGTCATATAATATGGTTAGTATATTGTCTATGGTGTATGAAGTGTTATATTTTATCATAGTTAAGTACGTATAGCGCCCTTACTAGTAGATTCGAATAAGTATAGCGGAAATGAGGGCAGGTAATGAAAGCGCAGCAAGCAAATTGAAGGATCGACTACCATTGGACATAACATAGTTTATGGCATTCTATGTAAGCAGTGTAACAATACTTTTTATGTTTGCCAAACTAAACAACTGTTTAAAGATAGATTAGACAACACAAGTATGATTGTAGTAGAGTAGACAATTCAGACTCAGCAGCACTGAGTCTCCATCACTATCTAAGTGGTCATGACTTTGATTTTTCCCACCAATGAGTGTTCGACAGAGAAAGAAATGACATAAAGAAAAATATTAGTAAAATGATTTATATAACTTAACTAATTCCATTAATTTTAGAATTGACACAAATAATTTGAGTGCTTGCTACTCTGGATCTTAAATAAATATAAAAATGTGTTTAATGAGTACAGCAGACATTAGTACATCCAATCTTGTGGTGAGGGGAGAATTAACTTCACAGTCGGTTGTCTTGTTTTGTTATATTTGTCGATTTTTTAACACATACCATTGTTATAACGGGGCTCGTTATTAACTTGACCGAGGAGTCCAGCTGCAATATCTATTTATAATTTAAATCTAACTTCACCTTCAAACTTCACTGTTTACGTTTCACTATCGAATTGGTACTGACCGTTCCGATATATATATATGTATCTAATGTGTTTTCGGGAAAATGTGTTGTCATATTCTACAGTATGAATATACGGGCTTAAAGACCTTTTTATTGGTATGTACCTACGTAATGTGTATTTGTTATTAAATCATATTTTTCATGTATATTTTGTATAAACAACAACTGTTTATTTAGTGGCTAAAGATGTGATATATTTATATATTGATTAGGGACCTACTGCTTTATTTTAATTTTGGTTATAACTGTAATTGTATTTTGAATTTTATCGCATTAATTTATTGTAATTGTCTTCTCTCTCTCTTTTCAGACCCTTGATAAAGTCTTTATATAAAACGAAACGTTGGGATAAATACAATTGTGTCATTTCATTGCCTGCCCCCATTCCCGTTAAACTATTCTAAGTTATATTTTATTGCACACAATAGATACGGTGCTACAAGTTTATATGAGTACCTACATGGTGATCTTGGAAACTGTAAGAGTTAAGTACAAGTTGAGTATTTTGGGGTTTTATAGTGTGGTATAAGAAAATTGCTGATGTTGTTGGGTGCTTTTAGAGATATCCGTAAAAATCGTACTATCTTTTTTATTTTTCATTTTATAAAAAACTAATACAGTTGGCAAATTTTTGTACCGATCAGATTCAAGGTATGGAAACGAAAGAAAAACAAACCAGATATTCCTTTGGTGTAAATTATGAAAAAAATACTTTTTTTTTAAACCTATAAATAGGTACCTACTATAAAAAGTATAAAATAAAATAAACATGAAACCACAAAAAACAAACATATTATATAAATATACACATCATATCTGTAATAAAATACAAAAACAAACAGAAACGTTTATAAGTACGACCTTTTTTTAGCTTATTTAAAAAAAAATCTTGAGGCTCGAACGTTCTCTCTCAACAATCGTGGAGGAATGTAAAAATTAAATAGAGACAGGAACTCGGGGCAATCAATCGAACCATGAATAACACCATGCGAACAAATTATATCAGAGTTAATTCATCGCCTAGAGATGCTCTGAATGTTAAGATTAGCTTCCAATTCATTGCAATTCCTTAAATTCTTAGGGATACCCAGGTTATATGCTACAAAGTTTAAAAATTTCTTTTGAACATTTTCAACCTTATCAATATAAGTACTTATTAAAAAAAGGAGACCAAATTATAGAGTTACTCTCTAAATGAGATCTTACCAAAGAAAAATAAAGGACCTCCAAACATCTAATATCCCTAGTATTTCGCTTTACAAATTCCAACATTCTCAAAGCGCCATTATACATTGAAAGTTAGTTTAGAATCAAAAAGGACCCAAAGATATCTAATTACATCCACTGTCTCAAGAGATATATTATCTAAAAAGTAATGATTTTCCTGAGAGTCTCGGGACCTAGTTGAATATATTAACACTTGTTTACATTGGGGCTCAATCTATTTCTCCTACACCAATCAGAAAAGCGATCAATGTCAGACTGAAGCTCAACGACGGAACTATCATTAGTGGCCAGGAAACACTTAAGATTATCTGCAAACATTTCAAATTCGGAGTACATAAAGCGTTTATCAATGTCGTTAATAAACAGATTAAGAAGAAGAGGTGCAAGGTGGGCTTCTTGTGGCACTCTCGAAGTAACGTTAATTATTAAGAAAAAATGATTATTAACTTTAACCATCTGTTTTGTGTTGGTAAGGTCCAGTCAAAAAGCGCACCACGAATACCATAATACCTCGCCATTTAGTGGCTCATTATTGCTTTCCTTTAGTACTTGTTTAAATAATTTTATTTTAATCAACCCAATTAGAAATAATTGTCTGGTTATAAAACGATATTACTTTATACGATTTGCGTGGATCCCAGTTTTACACAAAAGCACTTCGTCTTTTTTAAAGCATCAAAATATAACGCACACCAATGTCTTTTGAATTGCAAGCAAGTAAAAACTTTAAGCCCTCTCGTTCTGAATACTCAATATGTAAGTAATTGGTTGAAGTTTTATTCCCGCAAAATGCAACGTTGCCTTTTGGTATGCGCACCGAAAGAATATTTTCTAATATTTATATATGCAAATTTCTTACATAATTCATATTGCACCAGCTTTAAAAGAAACTATGTACTAAGTACGTAAGCGTGCAAGTATGTAAGTATTCATATCATACAATCTTTATAAGTTTCTCAACGACTTTGGAAAGTTTAATTCGGCATTAATGGAAAGGAAAGCGCGAAAGCCAATGGAATTTTAATGAATTTTTTGCTTTCTCTATGGCGACAAAGTTCTAAAGAAAGAATAAAGCTGTCTTTAGTATAATTGTCTTGTAAAGCATTAATAAAATCAGCAAGAATGAGGTGGAGAGTTTATAGGAAACTGAAAACTAAATAATTTTACATTTTATCATTCCAAAAACGTATTGCATAAACATTAAAACCAAAAATACTAACTAACCAGGACACATTTACTATGACATGAAGAACATCGGCAGAAATGATTTTCTCACAATCAGAGTTGAGATAGATAAATAATTACGATCTTTTTATTTCAAAGTAACAAAAAGATAAGTTGTGCCTCTTTATGAGCAATTTTTTTTATCGATGTCGGTACTTTTTGGACTTTGAAGAAATGGTTAATAAAGGGGCTCATATCCGAACAGACAATGTTTAATGTATCCTATCGAGTTTTTTTTAACTCTTTTGTATGGTTTTTGATCAGGTTTTAAAAACCTTTCTTTAAAGGCTTCTTTTTCCATATAAACTATGCATTTACGGAGATCCAAATTATTTCATAGAATACTTACCCAATATACAGGGTGAGTCGGGAGGAACGGACCAAACTTTAGGATCGTAATATACACGCAAAAACAATTTGAAAAACCCCATATGTTCTTATTCGATAATCATTTGTTTTCAAGTTATAGCGTAATACCAAATAAAGAAAAGTTGATACATTAACGGTTTCCTAATCATAGCGTTCTTTTAATAAATGTTCAAAAATACCGCCATTGACTTCTAAACATTTTCTGCTTCGTCTACGAAGATGACCCGTTGCTCTTCTAATTGCTTCATGTCTTTCTTCTTTAAAATTGGCTGCGGTATTTCTAATACGTCGAATTAGTGCATCCCGAGTGTCCACTTTTACTTTGTACACTTCATTTTTAAACCAGCCCCATGAAAAACAATCTAGTGTTGTAAAGTCTGGAGATCTTGGAGGACAATAATAGGATCACCGCGACCAATCCAATGCCCTGGAAATGTTTCGTCTAAATGTTGCTTGACCTGACGAGCAAATTGTGCAGGAGCTCCATCGTGCTGGTAATACATTTGCATTCTGATATTTACAGGAACATCCTCTGGTAGTCCTTGTAACTCAGGTTGTAAAAAATGTAGGCAGTTGTCTTCTGTGAGGCGATTCTCCAAAATGAAATGGCCAATTAAATAGCTATCGAGCATACTAGACCACACGTTAACCGAAAACTTATGTTGAAAATAACTTTCAACTGTTGCGTGGGGATTTTCGATTGACCATACATGAGAGTTACGAGTATTATTAATACCGCCACGGGTGGATGTGGCTTCGTCTCTAAAAAGTATACGCGATACAACACGATGATTATTTATCCACCGACAAAATTCAATACGTTTAGCATAATCTTCCAGTTTTAGGTGCTGTACTCTCTGTACATGGTATGGATATAAGCCTTGCTCGTGGAGTGTGTTTAATACCCTTTTTTGTGGAATGCCCAATTGAATACCAATTCTTCGTGAGCTGGTCGTTGCATTTTCTTCTACTAAATCCAGAATATTTTCTACTTCTCCTAAACCTTGTCAATTAGCTCGTTCAGATGTAATGTTGGCACTGGGAAGCTTACCATTCTCGCACAATTTGTTAAAAACTCTGATAAACACGTTTTTAGTCGGATATCTCTGATGTGGATACCGTTGACGATATTCTTCAACAGCAGCTGTAGCACTTCCATTACAGAAACCATAATTAAACACCATATTTGCATATTCTAAATTTGAATAAGTATTTGACATTTTGTAACACTTTAATCACTCAAACATGAAAATAAACGTTTAAATACTGCCACAATATACAGACACATTGTCAAGACAACATAGATGTCAAATAGTTTAAAGTCTTGAGCATGGCATACTCTAATTACATGAAAATGTTGATAAGAGTGGAACGTAGAAAAAAATTTAATATTGCGCTATAACTTGAAAACAAAAGAATATCGGATGGGTTTTTTACATTGTTTTTGCGTGTATAATACACTCTTGAAATTTGGTCTGTTCCTCCCAACTCACCGTGTATAAGTATTTACTTGTTATTTCAAAAGTTAAAATACCACTTGCATCCAGGAACGCAACTACAATTTGGCATTTTCACTATAAAACTTGAAAAACTTAACAAGCAATTTATTATTTAATAAAATAGACAAGGAAGATGCACTTATTATTTAATATTCATAAAAGAAAATCCGTGCAAATGTGGAACCAACATCGAATAAATCCAGCTGATTTCGTAAGGTCACGAGCCACAGAATTCATGGAGATGAGACGGGACGAAACGGCATCAATAGTGCTATGATAAAATGATAATATTTCAGTCACTAGAAAATATACTGGAATTAGCGTTGATTTTATCTTCTCGATAACTTTCCTGATTTTGGCAATTATTTGCAACGTACCTTTATAAGATTTCATAAAATACTACAATTCTCTAGTTTTATAACTGTTCTAAAGCAATAAGACACTTTTAGGTTTGAATTAAACAGTTTTATTTAAAAATAATAAGTTAAGCAGACGATTAATTAAAGTTAAAACAAGCCGAGCCAACGTGTTGTCATGCTTTGACAAGCAAAACTCACCTAACCTTAAATTATTTAGTTGAACTCCATGCCGCTGACTTTAAAACGCCATGCCACCTGTGGATCTCAACTAGCGTTGTTAAGAAAAGAACCGAACAGGTTCTTTAGAACAGGATAGAGATAGCCTGTTCAGTGAACTGTTCTTTGTAAAAGAACTGAACCGGTTCTTTACATATACTTATGACAGATGATTGCGTTCGAGTGATGTTCAGGTAAATTGCTAAACAGTAGGTTCGGACAGTTCGGTCCGGAACCTGTTCACCTGTTCTTTTGATCATAAATCATTGTCACTCAGTCACTTGGTAAACGATCAATCACTCATTGCGGCTACAGAAAGTAGTTAGTTTACGGAACTGGGCATGCGGGTCGTTTGAGAATAAAAAGAACAGGTTGTTCTTTCTTTGGACCAGGCAGGAAACAGGGAGCAGTGAGAGCACAGACGCGGATGCAGCGGTGTTCTGTGTTAGTTTACCTGGCGACCTTTTTTTTTATATGTGGTTGATTATTAAAGTGATTTAAAAAAAAACGGGTTTTACTACTTTGGCGGCGACCTTTTACCTTTTTTTACCAAGTGACTAAGTGACAATAATTTATGAACAAAAGAACAGGTTTACGGAACAGGTTCCCGGGTGAGAACTGAACTGTTCGAACCTGTTCAGCAATTTACCTGTTCTTTAACATCACTAATCTCAACCCCCCTCTGGATCCGTCAAAGTGCCTTTATAAACAGGCTAGTGTATGCTGTCTCACTCACTTCTTTAAGACCGAGAAGGCTGTGAATTATTGTTTAAAATCTTTAGGCAACCCGATTTATACCAGGACAAATACCTGGACGTATACTTGGATGAAAGCTCAGAAAAGTAGCATTGCAATGCATACCGGATAATTGCTAGTTTTTCTATAAATTAAAAACAAACCCAAAAAACCATAGTTGACTTATTACACTTGTCATTTTAAACCCACCGCTGTCGATTTAGGACGGTTTTAAAAATTCAAAGACTTTTAATGATTTTTAGTAGAAGTAGAAAACAAAATTATATTTAGAAAAAAGAAAAGCACCAAGCCTTTCTTCACAATTTTTTATTCAAAAAACTAGGCGAACCTAGAATGATTCATAATAGAATTGAATCGACATGTTTCGAATGTAGAAACACTCATCATCAGGAAAACGAAATAAGTGGTACCAAGCTGATGTTATTAGCAGTAGAGAAAATAACAAGTGAGACTATACAGGGTGTTACAAATTCGAAGTCATAGCATTGCTATCTCGGTAACCTTAAGAGATAGAGAGTTGGTTAAATTGAGGCAAAGTTGCGCATTTTTATGCTGAATAATTAACTAAAAAAGAAATTAAAAAATTACGATTACTTTCGGAGATATCCGAAAATAACTGAAAAAATCAATTATGGTTTTTATTTATTTACGGCCTTAATACTAGTTATTTCCAAAAACCAAAAGCACTTTTTCATTGCACTTTTTTATGATCTTAAAAAAATAATTTTGTTTTTTAGATGCGACGTTTCGTTTCTTAGATACCATCATCAACTTTATTTTTTTAAATACGGACCTGGATATTTTATTCTATTTTTGAGTAGCTTTTAACGTTCCAAATCTAATGATGTATCACACTTGTCAGTATTTTGTATACTGTAGGAGTTTTTTAAATATTGTAGAGTAGGCATTGACATTGAAACATTAGAAGTAGTGTGCTTTGATTTTGACAACAGATTTTCATAAAAAGTCACCTTTCTGTAACAACTCAAACTTTGAAATCAAAAGGTGTGGTCGTTCCACGGCCAGATTCATCCCCAGACGAGTTTCACCGATCATCAATTTAAACTTTATTTATAAAATTAGGTTATAAAGACTGACAAAAATATTTTGTATTAAATTTGTAACTTTCAACAATGTTTAATTTCCTAGATATTCAAATAGATTGCCGTTGACGTGTATGCACTTGTTGATTTTCGTTGATATTTTATTTATTGTCCTCTGTAAAGTACGCCTTGTTATGATGCGAAATGCATTTCTAATGCGAATTTTTAGCTCTTCTAAGGTATTTATTTCAGTTTTATAAATTCAATTTTTTAACGCGCCCCACAAATAAAAATCTAGTGGCGAAAGATCGGGAGACCGCGCTGGCCAGGCAATATAACCACCATTTCCGATCCATCTTTGTGGAAATTCTTCATTTAGAAAGTTCCTTACGGCCCTTGTGTTGTGAGGGGGCGCTCCGTCCTGCTGGAACCAAATTCGGCGTAGTCTGTCTAGGGGAATATCACTTAAATATTCCTGTAGCTGAGTATTTAAGAATTCTAAATATCTGTTACCATTTAAATTTTCTTCAAACAGGAATGGTCCAATTGCTTTATCATTATATATCCCAGTCCACACATTACCACTAAATCGGACTTGTTTCCTAATTTCTCGGTTTTCCCTGGGATTTTCAATGCTCCAAACATGCTCATTTTGTCGATTGAATATGCCGCAATTTGTAAATTTACATTCATCTGACCATAAAATGTTTTGCAAAAAATCATCGTTTGTATTGACTTGGCCCCTTAACCACATGCAATAATTTAATCTTCTTTCCGCATCACCCGGGTGCAATTGCTGTGATATGTGGATTTTAAATGGTTTGTAGCCATTGCTCTTTAAAATTCTCCATGCTTTTACATGGGTTACAGTTGGTTTATTCAAATTTACCTCAATTTGGCGGGTAGAAACACAGTTATTGTTATTTACCTGAAACATTTTGTTTCGTATTAGAATAATATTTTAATTTTTTAAATAGTTTTAAAATACTTGAGCCAGAACCAACTCTCTGTCTTGTTCACATACTTTACTTCCATATTTCCTGCGCTTTTTTTGAAATGTACCATCCTCTCTTAACCGCCTATCTAATCTTGAAAACAATTCTGGGGTAGGTTGCCGGCGTTCGGTATATTGGTGAAAATACATTTCCGCTGCATTTCTTGTATTTAAGTTACATAAGTAGTAAATATAAAGCATATCGCGTTTTTCCTCATTAGAAAAATACATTTTTAAAATGAAACTGAATAATTAAAGATATATCAAATCTAAGGAACACTGTTGTCTGTTGTCAAAGTCAAGGCACACTACTTCTGATGTTTCAATGTCAATGCCTACTCTTCAGTATTTAAAAATCTTCAAAAAACTCCTACAGTATACAAAATACTGACAAGAGTGTGATACATAATTAGTTTTGGAACGTTAAAAGCTACTCAAAAATAGAATAAAAAATCCAGGTCCGTATTTAAAAAAATAAAGTTGATGATGGTATCTAAGAAACGAAACGTCGCATCTAAAAAACAAAATTATTTTTTTAAGAGCATAAAAAAGTGCAATGAAAAAGTGCTCTTGGTTTTTGGAAATAACTAGTATTAAGGCCGTAAATAAATAAAAACCAGAATTGATTTTTTCAGTTATTTTCGGATATCTCCGAAAGTAATCGTAATTTTTTAATTTCTTTTTTAGTTAATTATTCAGCATAAAAATGCGCAACTTTGCCTCAATTTAACCAACTCTCTATTTCTTAAGGTTACCGAGATAGCAATGCTATGACTTCGAATTTGTAACACCCTGTATAAGCCTTAATGGAGCTTTTAATGGTAAACACGAGGAGTGAAAAACTTTTTATAGTCAAAAGACAGAAAATATTTCAGCATACTGAAAAGTCAAGGACCAGTGCAAAGCCACTGTGGGTGGGAAATGAAGAGAAAAATCATCAAGTGTACGTAATAAAAGGTCTTTAGTTTGAATAAATTATGTCGGAGACATGTAAAGGTGGTCAAATAAGAGGGAAAGAAAAAAGAAAAAAATTTTGTGTTTCGTAAAAGTTATGTAGAAGCTTTCTGTAAAATATAAAAATGTATATATACGTATAATGTATGTAAACTATGTTATTTTATATTTTACTTTAACTAACAGTACAAAGAAGCTAAACTTAAGCCAACTTTATCAGTCACTTAATTGTCCGAGATAAAATCGATTCTGCATAAAAGCGCACCGGCTTGAGGTGTAATGTGTTCATTATCGTAAATTATGTTTTAAAAACGACTATCTAAAACTCTGGTGTAGATTGTTACTGTTAAAAATTGTAGATTATCCTACAAGGAACAAACCTAATGAAAGTTTTATGCAGTGTGAGTTTATAACTTGGAATAAATTCAGCCAATCCAGTACAGTTTTATTTTGGAAAAATGCTTGGCCACGGATATTAACATTTTAAGTTGTGGTATTTTTTATGATTATTTATTATTCTTATTATTGATAGTGTATCTCAAATTAGAGATATGACTATATCAATAATTTGTTTGAATGGTAACCCTAGTTTTTTATTGAGTTAAAAGCATGAATATGACATGAGTGTAGATTAATTTTTTCCGAAGTAATTATATTATTAGTAATTAAAACGAATTTTACCAAATAGTGAATGCACAACATTTTGAGCATTTATTGACGAAAAAGTGTTATAGATGGATAGAAGGTTTTTACTTTTTAATTAAATTAATTTTTTTTTTAGAAAAAAGAAAAGCACAAAGTCTTTCTCCACAAGTTTATTAGGATTGCTAGGCGACATGTTTCTAGTGTAGAAACACTCATCATCAGGAAAACAAAGTAAATAGTACAATGCCGATATTGTTAGCTATAGAGAAAATAATAAGTGGGATTGAGCCGTAATGCTTTCAATGGTGTACACGAGGTGTAAAAAATGAATAGTCAGAAGACCGACAAGACTTCAGCATACTGGAAAGTCAAGGGCTAGTGCAAAGGCCCTGTCTTGGGCAGAAAAGGCAAGAGAGCGAAAGAAAAGTTAGATAGTTTTAACAGACTTTGGGAAAATCATTTAGGTATAAAAGTAGTGAAAAATCTTACGTTTCATTAAACTTTGTCGGAGACATGTAAAAGTAGTGAAATGCGAGGGAAAAAAAAAAATTGGTTTTCGTAAAATTCAAAGCATTATTTAGCTTGAAGTAAAATGCTGTTCGGGTACCAGGCTTGTTACGGCCCAGTTACCCCGGCAGGAGTCAAAGCATACACATTATGTGAGACAAACAAACAGAGCATTATTTAAATTAAATTTTTACATGGATGACAACTAAAATTTTATAAACATTTTTATTTGTAAATTTAAACAAAATAGCCCCCCGCCTCCTTAACGAAATTCATCATTTATTGTTTAATAAACAAACCTGAATAACCTAGTTGCAATGCAATTTATTTTGCAAAAGGAACAGTTTTGGATGAGGTGCATCACTTTCCAGATAATTAGTCATTAACGTTTAAGATTATAATATCCCAATCCAATTTGGGATATTTTATCGTCTGCCGTGTTACAGCTACCTTTATCGACAATAAGAAGCTGAACTAAGGCCAACTCATAACACTAAAGTAAACTAATTGTTTGAGAATCGATTTTGCATAAAAGCGAAGCTGACGACGCGACGGCGGCGGCGACGGTAGGTGTAATATGTTCGTTCGTTATCATAAAATAAATGATGTCTTAAAGTAACGTGCATGTGAAATTAGGTTGGGTGTAAAATTTTAGTGGCTACCTGCCTGGAACAATCAAATTGTACTATAGTGATAAAGTTCAAAATGCATATACAGTGTGGTTGTTTAAGTGTGCAACATATTGGCATTTTTTTTATTACCGATTTCTCAGAAAATTGTATTCCTAATAAAAGTTGGTGCATGTGCGATAATCATATTAGGTGCACTTGGAATGGTTGCAAGTCAAACGGCGTACAGGGTAGGCCAAAAAATATAAAACTTGTACAAGAATAAAGTTTTTTAATAAACATTTAGAATTAAAATTTTGCACTTTAAATGACAGTTTTTTAATCAGCATATTATTAATACTAATATTTTATCTTGTTAAGAAGAATTTTTAGGATATTTTAAAGTTGTGCTTAATATCGTTGCAACAAGCATGAAGTTTGTGATTCCTTAATAAATTAAAAATTCAAGTAAATTTTACAAATATGCTTGAATTTGATCTACTCTGTACGTCGTTTGACTTGCAACCATTCCAAGTGCACCTAATATGATTATCGAACATGCACCAACTTTTATCAAGAATAAAATTTTCTGAGAAATCGGTAATAAAAAAAAATCCCATATGTTGCACACTTAAACAACCATACTGTATATGCATTTTTTGTCAATCTATATATATAAAAATGAATGTTTGTCTGTCTGTGTGTATGTCCCGTATGCGTTCCTATACCATTTATCCGATTACGATGAAAATTTGGTGAGTTGTTGTGTGCAGGCCGAGGAACATTATAGGATAAAAAAAGTGGTATTTTGACATTGACAGCTGTCAACATTTGACAGGAGTGATTTCAACTTCTTTTAATTGAAATATTTTATTTGGTAATATTGTAGCTACCATCCCGGACAAGAAAAAAATGAAAAAAAATTTGACACTTACCTGTCAAAATTTGACAGATCAAGTATAAATTGTTTTTTTTTTATTCTTGCAGCTACGATCTTGGACAAAAAAGAAAGAAATGCAAAAAAAGTTTTTAACATGAAAAAAAAAAGTATATGTCAATCTGTCAAAATTTGACAGCTGTCACATAAAATCACGTGTAACTTTCTTATTTGAAGAGATAACAAAATTTGACAGCTCAGGTATAAAATTTCGTTATTTAGGTACAGAAAATTTCTTTAATTTCGTTTTCTTAAGCGACAATCATGGATACCAGAAAAACGAAATGGATTTGTGAAAAAATTACACAATGTTTTAAAGCAATCTTTGGTTGTGAAAAAATTATACATATTTGATAAGACGATCTTGGGTTATGAAAAAACTATACTAATGTGAAAAACTACAGATACCCGAACAGTGCCGTGCCCGAAGGGTTCGGCACAATATTATTGTCTGAAATACATCATGGATTGCGGATAAATTGACACATACCCAAACAGTGCCGTGCCCAAAGGATTCGGTATAATAGTATTGTCACAAGTGTACAACGATCTTAGGTTGTAGAAAAAATGACACACACCCGAACAGTGTCGTGCATATATATAAAAATGAATGTTTGTCTGTCTGTTTGTCTGTATGTATACGATAATATACCATTCATCCGATTGCGATGAAACCTTGGTGAGTTGTTGTGTGCAGGCCGCGGAAGGTTTCAGCATTAAAAAAAGTGGCATTATATCAACGCATGCCGAGTACTAATATATAGAATAATTCGGGTTTGTCCGGGTTTGTTCGGGTTTGTATCTATAAATCTGTAAAGTATTACTTGACGTGATCGTGATGGTGAACTCGCCTTATTATGGCATCTCAGAGAAAGCGACCATAGCAAGACGTATACCAGGGCGGATACCGGTAGGTATACCGGGGCGAATGCCGGGCATTGCAACGCATGCCGGGTACACGCTAGTTTTATAATAAAATACATATTTATTTTAAGAGCATATTTTTATGTTTTCGGCTATATCAAAAACTTTAAAATGTTAAAGATTTAATGTCCAGTTTGACATTTATTTCAGGGATTTTCCAATCTGATGATTATAATAATTATAATTAAATTTTGGTTATACACAAGGTATTTATTGGGGTTTTCCAGGATTTGCACGTCTATTATAAGGGGTTGCTTATTGTCACTTAATAATGTAATATTATTTCCTGCTTAACAAACTGTATTTATATCGATTTGTAATACATACTTCTGTTTTAGTTTGTCGAAAGATTTCAGTATTTTCAGTGTGAAACTAGTAATTTCAAATTTGTGTTCAGAATGTTTAAGGTGGCGAAAACGTCTTCGTGGATTAAAAATTTCCCAGAGTTAGAGTTTAGTGGAGAAAAAGTCTTTTGTAAAGCTTGTACAAAAATTATTGTTTGTGAAAAGAAATTTCAAATCGATTAACATTTTGATAAGTCAAAGTTACAAAAAATGAAATCTGAGTCACTTCAGCTGAGTGTAACAAACGCATTTTAAAATGTTGGAGGTAAATCGAAATCTGAAAAGGAAATTTTTCAAGATGTATGCAAGACTTTGGTCACAGCAAACATACCTTTAAAAAATTGCAAAATCCGCACCTAAATTGCAGTACCTACTACTAGATTTTGAAAGAAGCTTCTCTTTGTATAAACATATTTTTACTAATGGAAGACAATCCTTTTTAGTTGAAAATTTTGAAAAATATTTAGTAATAAATGCCTTTTATACAATTATAGGTTAAAAAATTGAATATTTTTCTTTGTTTTTTTTTGCATTTTTTTAAAAATAATCATATATTTTAGAACCCAATGTGTTTCTTTGCCCTATTTTACTATAATAAATTAAGAAATATTGCATACCAGTATGCATCTCTACTCGGGAGGTATACGACACTATGTCCAATTTTTATAACAGGTTAGGTAACTATGTAGTTTTATTCAGAAAATTAAACTATTTTGTGGGCATACAACAGCAAGTCCAATTAGTTAATGTAGCTGAGAAACAGCGTAGACTTTTAACATTATGTGCATTTTTAATCAGAGGCCTAAGACACCAAGGTAATAATATCTGTATGCCTCGGATCTTTAGTAATATCTTTAGCAACACATTTAGCAGCATAGAACACTTTATAATCACTTGGTGTTATATGCCTCTAACTAGATCTATATAATAGTAGGTGGGGATTACACATAATGTTAAACGCCAGTATGACTATCGGCATTTAGGCTGCAATAAGTTTTTAATTTGTCTATTATTACTTTTCCTTTTACCAAAATGCATACCATTTCCATTTAATATACCTACGCATTTTTTGTAAAAATTGGACACAGTCTCGTATGCCTCCCGAGTACAGAATTATGGCTTATAATTTTTACAGGTATTGAACCCTATGTCCTTCAAAATACAAATTATGATAATTAAAATTTAAAAAAAAATTATTTACAAAGAAACACTAAATTAATTCTTTGTGTAGTGAAAGTAAGATAATACATACATAAATCAACAATAACCTCAAAATTATGTTAAACTTAATTGTTTTTACTAAATATCCACAAATCGATCTGATGGCACATAGTGTCGTATGCCTCTCGAGTACAGATATTTAGTAAAAAAATGCAAATAACTGCATATTTTAAAGGCAAACAAGGCATATATTATATACGCATATTTTGGCTAAATTTAAGTGCATATAATCCGCCCTTTAATGATATCTAAACTCATACCATTATACATTTCTCACCAATTGTGTAGCATAACAAACTTTTATAAAATTAAATTAGATTTTAAAACTTTCTACTAATCCTCTTTTGGAACAACATTGAAATATCTAGATATTTTAATTTAGTTAATGAAATACAGCCTGAGTGCAAACGCATTACCTGCCCTAATGATGTTAGGATAACTGATTTATCAAACTACAACTAATATTGTCAACAAAACATTACTTGCATAGTATAAAACAAACAATTAGTAAAATAATATCTTCATAAAATATTCACCAACTAATTCCAGCATCTTTAAATTTTACCTGACAATGCTCGAACTCAATTCGAATTCTTTGAAAACAAAAACACATTAAGCGTTTCTGGAAATTGCGAATTACCCTGTACAGAAAACTACTCCAAGGGTTATTGTTATTGCTCCTTGAAGTTTTAGTGGTAAGTGCCCAAACCTAGGTATTTATGCTAATTCTTTTAATCTCAAACGTTTGAAGAGAGCAAAATACTGTAAGAAAGTTAACTGTTTCGAAACGTATGTAAATTCTCAATTTGTTTTATGTGAAAATGTTTTCTTCAAGCAAAAAACTCTTTAATTTTTTTTAGATATTGATACCTATTCTATTGTAACAAATCTGAAATATTATATAAACAACAGCTAAATGGATTACCGATCAAAATTTGCACGCCACCTAGTCTATAGCTAGTAACTTAGCAAGATAAAGCTTTGCAGAGCAAATACCCTACTGTACTTCAAAATCCACACATAGATAGAGAAATGCCACTTAATTGGTTAGAAAGAAGTAGCTGCCAAGACCGAAGAAATTACAAATTCTATCCAAGACCGTGTCATGCAGCTACAAGCCAAGACCGAAGGATTTACAATTTATATCCAAGACCGTGTCATTCGGACAAGAAACTATGAAAGGTCATCTTAAAAATAAAGGTGGAAGATGTGTAAAGAAAAAGTCATTGCCCTGGAGAAACGATAGAACATTACGACAGGTTGTGGCATAATAAGGTGGAAAAGATCATCCACAAAGAACTGGCTCATAAACTAGGTCTAAAAGAGAAGTCATCCCACTATACCTCTTTAAGTATTTGAAGTACGGATATAAAACTTACGAATACAATGGACAAATAGATCGCAGTGGTGCATGCGTCAAATGTGGACAAAAGGGATCGAAAGGATAGACTGTGTAAATGCCAAACGATGTACAAAATGTTAAGTGAAAGGACAGACCAAATCAAGTTCCCATATTTTAAAGAACTAGTAGACAAAATGAGAACGCAGAAAATACAGGCCGCTGGAACAGAGAGTGACAGGATCAAGTTTTCATGCCGCTCAGAATATTAGAAACAATTGGGATGAGAAAAGTTAGCTCACGATTTGGCAAATGCAACAGACAAAAGAAAATGGATCTAATCATTGTTAGCGAGCGAAGTGAGAAAATAACCAAGGAGGATAAAAGATAAAAGGGTAGACGTGGTAATATTATTTATAAATAAAAATTTAACGGTGACAAGTCTGAAAGCAAGTAAAGGATATGTATTTATAAATTTTGAAAAGTGGGATTTATAAGAGACATCAGGGTAAACACTGAAATCACGCTGGACAACATAATTAGAAATCATGGTAAAATATAGAGAAAACTGAAGAGAAATATTTCCAAAAAATGTTTGAAACAATACTGGAAACTAAGGTACATGAAGAAAAGAAAGGCATAAGCAAAACAGGGAGGGCAGAATGCCAAACCGAAAACTAAAGGATTGTAAGCAAATGAGTTATAAGAACACAAAAGCAGGGTATAGAGATGAAGAAGGAAAGGGTCACATGTTGCCTTTACGAAAAATATTTCAAATCTGAATGTTCCTTGAATTGCAATTGGGTAAACACCTGGGGTGGTTTTTGGGGTTCATTACTTAACTTATTTATACAAACAATAACGTTAGTAATAATCGTTGAGAAAACAAGTAATGAAGTAATTAACTGTGGCTATGAAGTTGAAGACAAACGACACCTAATAACTAAATGATTTTTCACAATGGTTTTGTGTCATGGAGAAATGATTGTAGATTATGCCTAAGGTCCAAGGCATTGGAATTATTTCTATATTTTATTTTTTGATATAAATATTCTGTGATTTTTTACGAGTATTGCATTAAAAATTGCGAGAATATAAAATATTCGTCTTTCGCTCACATTTAACCATCCAATGTCTTTCTGCTTGCAAGTTAAACTTTATATGTCTGTAATATTAAAACTATTCATGTTTGTACGTTTTTGTTTTAATTTAAAGAACATTAAGCAAAAAAGTTTTAAATTTTTTAAGTATGGGCAATTAACTGCAGTCCAAAGCTCTAAACTATTATGTCCATTGCATACTGGCTAGTAGCCATTATTTCAATGAGCTTTAATTTCACTGAAATTTACTTTTATGTTTTGTTCTAAAATGAGAGAAAATAAAGAGAAATATATTGTTATTTTATATTACGTAGTTTACAGCTTGAATCGTTATTATACTAATTACGTCTACATATATTTTTTAAACATGGAAAAGTATTATAGTTACGTTGTTATTAACAATACGCAAAAATGGTAATAAAAAGCTGACGGATAAAAAGTGGCCTAGACAACAGCAAAACATGTTGGCACACACAATTGCGCATAGTTTTTTACAACTTAATTTATGGTACTTTCGAAGTCGCTATCATGTTTTCTAGTTATAATATTTAATAGGATAAAGCTGCTTTATACTACAACTTGGAGACCACCTTTCTTAGGTTTTCATAATCTGCTCAAAAATTGTTACAATTTTTAACTTTGTCTTTGCGGATGCACACAAAGGGATCTATAATATTATCTTGTTAGTACGTTATTATCTTTTCCTACGACCACCTATGAAAACAAGAAATAAAGCACTTCTAACTTGGCTAAAATAGCCATTTATACAATAAGTTGCGAAATGAGTGTCTTTTAGGCACGCGACGTAAAAATTGTCCAACGAGGCAAAGCCGAGTTGGACAACACGTCAAAGTGACTAAAAGACATTGTTTCGTAACGAATTGTATACAATATTTTTTCTACTGAGGTTTTATAATAAAAAACTTAATTTTACTAACATTTTATTACCTATGTTTCATTTACACCTTTCATGTCAAAAAAATCGACAGTTGTCAAAAAAAGATTTTTTTGTCAAAAACTGCGACAAATATAAAAGTAAAAATGAGTGATTTAGAGGACTCAGACATTGAAAATGCCGCAATTGAGGCAATGTT
This sequence comes from Polydrusus pterygomalis, assembly GCA_963969555.1. Classification (NCBI taxonomy): domain Eukaryota; kingdom Metazoa; phylum Arthropoda; class Insecta; order Coleoptera; family Curculionidae; genus Polydrusus; species Polydrusus pterygomalis. The sequence continues at coordinate 37,344,244 of OZ018380.1, read as the reverse complement.
GTACCTTGTTCCCCAAAAATCAAGAAGTTTGTATGAGGGCACATACGAAAAATTCAAAAAATGGTGTGAAGAAAAAAAAGTAAAAAACTTATCAGAAAAAGTCTTTTTGGCATATTTTTCACTATTATCCGATGCCTATAAGCCATCAACTTTGTGGAGTACTTACTCAATGCTTCGAACGATGGTTTATTTGAATAAAAATGTTGAGATGAAGACATTTACAAATCTAATTGCATTTTTGAAAAGAAAATCTACGGGGTATAAACCCAAAAAGTCGAAAGTTTTTTCTAAGGAACAAAGAGAAAGGTTTGTCAAAGAAGCAGACGATAAGAACTATTTATTGAACAAAGTCATACTTATTGTGGGAATCTCTGGAGCATGTCGCAGAGAAGAACTCACATATTTAAATATGAATAATATCGAAATTTCGGAGTCTTTAATTAAAATATCCATTCCAAACACTAAAACAAATGTTGCAAGAAGCTTTGTAATTAGCGAAGGCTCTATTGACGGCATCAACTTCTTGAATATTTTCCGAAAGTACGCGCAGTTACGTCCAGCACACATAACCCATGAAAGATTTTTTATCGCATACAGAAACTCCAAATGTTCCAGACTTCCAGTGGGTATTAATACCATTGGAGCAACACCAAAGAAAATTGCTGAGTTCTTGGAGTTTCCAAACGCTAAAGAATATACAGGCCACTGCTTTCGAAGATCTTCAGCAACTTTTTTAGCTGACTCTGGAGCGGATATATTGATGCTAAAGCGACATGGAGGTTGGCGGTCAAATACCGTGGCTGAGGGGTATATAGACGATTCTTTAGAAAATAAAAGAAAAATTTCCGAAAAAATTCTTGGTGAAAAATCTTTGGACGCTAACAACAAACGTGTTAAATCTAATGAATCCGAGTGTTCTACCAGCTCCACTAGTGGCATGGGTTTAATTGATATTGCTGTTGCAGATTCTATTTCTATTTCAAGTTCAAATTCCTCATCAATTTTACAAATAGAAATATCTCAACGTACTGTTTTAGGTTACCCCAGCATTAATTTTAATAATATAAGTAACTGTACTGTTAATATTTATAATAAATAGGTAAAATTATAGTCTGTGTTTATATAGCTATTATTTGTAAATAATTACTTATTATTAGCTGTTTCATTTGCCCCTTTCAAAAGTTGACACTTGCCAAAAAATATTAAATTATACCTAGTCTGTGGTTACGTTTTAATTGTAAATAATTACCTGCGTTACTTTTAAGCACGTTGCTCCTGGTAACGTGCTTAAAAGTTTTTTAAGCACGCTGCGCTTAAAAGGAGGTTATTAAAAAACCATAATGACAATCGAAAAGAGGTTATTATAAAACGTCAGTAGAAAAAGTCCTTTATATCACACGCGTGTTGAAATGTTTTCTTTCAATACGTGTGTTGCAATATAAAACAGCTGATGGCCGACGAATTTCACAGAAAAACTATTTAAAAAAATAACAAACTTACGGGACCCGTGGAGCGAATTGGGGTGCTGAGTGGGGTAAAGTACACTAGGGCATTACTGCAAATAAATAAAATCCTTTTTTTTTTTCGTTATTTTTTAAAACCTAAGTGTATTTATGATAAAAATAATAATATGTCAAAAAGGGAAAATATGTCAGGCAACCTCCCAAACATGTCAACTGAGTTGAACCACAGAAAAAAAAGGGGCAGCTATATAGCAGAAATAGAATACCCTAGGAAATACCGATTTATAATTTTACAATTATCTCGGATAAAAATATCCATACAATGTTTAAGGATAGATATGGGACAAGTAAATGTGTTTTGTGTAAGCAAATTTATTTTATCAATATTCAAAACAAATCGAATATAGATAGAACTTTTATAATTAACAAGCTATCGATATTTAACTCTAACAACGGTATACGCACAATTAAATAATATTTCAGTTATATTTTACCTCAATAATTTAGTATCTTAATTATAAGCACAACAGACATCTAATTAGCTCCCTTTCAATCAATTTCATTTTAATTAAGTTTTATACGTTTCATCGGAGAAAAGAATAAAAAAAAAGAACAAAACACTCGCTAGGCAAACTTTTTCCAATCAAGAACAGATAATTAGAACTTAAATAAAGACTCTATTTAAGGCGACAAAGCGTCAAAACCAGACCTCGAATTTTTATTCATCGCGGAATCCGTAAAAATTAGAAGGGACTTTTCTGACAGTACGAATCATTATTTTTGTTTCACTAGAAAAATTCTCGTGATAGAAGTTTCGAATTTTCTTTTTGGAACTTTATTTTTTTAAAACTTTATAGTTGAAGCCATTTAAAAATTCCTCTGATATAACTACTAATGCAGTCGTTTAAATAGTATATCAACTCTTTTTAAGTCTGTAACTATTTAGTATACATACAAGGTGGAATTTTTAACAGAAATAAATTTAGAATTAGGGCCTCTTTATTTGCTAAAAAAATGCAGAACTACGGCTGCGTTTATTTTTAGTTTGGCATATCTTTTTCACGTCTTCATGAAATTCATCCCTCTTCTTGGGGTAGAAACTGCCCCCAACTTTGTTTTTAAATGTAAAAGTATTGTGATAAATCGTTGGATAAGGCATAAAACAGGGGATACGACCCACTATTTGCTTTTGCATTTCGGTAATTTACAGTGTCACCAGTAAAGTTTGCATCATATGCGTTTTTTTTAATAATAATAATAATAATAATAATAATAATAATAAACAATCTTTATTCAGATAATCATTACAGTAAGTAGAAAAGATAATAATAAAAATAAAAATAAAAATAAAAATCCTATTCAATGATATCTGAAAAGGCGAAGTTCATCCCTTGCTAGTAACAAGGGTTGGTCTTCCACTTAACCTCAAACAACAAAAATTACAATGTATTTAGGTACACCTTTAAAAGTCATTCCAAATTAAATAACAAAATAAAGATCATGTTAATAACACTAAAATAAATTCTGTACTAATGCAAAAATATTAATAAGTAAAGACAGTGCAGGAGACGGATGAAGGAAAGAAAGAAAAAGCAAGAAAAAAAAAAGCACGACCCTAAAGCAGAAAACTTTAAACACCCAGTAATATACTTTTATATATTTTTTTAAAAGTTAAAATAGATTTAGTTTTAAGGTCTAGACCAATAGAATTATAGATAGCGGATATGTTATAAGAAAAACTACGTTCAAACAGAGCAGTTTTATGGATAGGTGGTGTAATGGTGCCCTTAAATCTAACGTTAAGGTTGTGTATATCTGTACGGAAAACTATTTTTTTGTGCAAATATGACGGATTTCTAAGCAGTATTATTTTGTGAAAAAGCACAGCCGAATGAAAATGTATTCGCTGTTTCATACTTAACCACCCAGCATCTCTCAACTTGTGCCTGACAGAATGACGCTTCCGGACACCGTAAGCAAATCTTAAACAATAATTTTGTATCTTTTGAATTCTTTGAGAAGTCACAGCAGTCAAGCATGGACCATACACAACATTACAGTGATCAAATGTGGACAAGACTAGCGATTCGCATAACATAAGCTTAACGTTTGAATCTAATACAGTGCGAGAATTGTATAGCAGCTTAAGCTTAAACATACATTTTCTGATACACTCAGAAATATGCTTATGAAATCTCAAATCTGTGTCCAGCCAAACTCCAAGGCTTTTTGCCACCTCAGAGAAGGAAATTGGCACCTCGTTAATCTTTATCTGTATATTATTTTGGACCGATGTTCGATCTTTGTTTTTGCCAAATAGAAGTGCAATAGTTTTAGATGGATTAAGAGATAATGAGTGGTCTTTAGATGCAGTGTAAATGGCATTTAGATCCTTATTAATTAAGTCACATGCTTGGTTTACATCAGCCGGGTCAAAAGAATAAAACATCTGAATATCATCAGCGTATATTTGTCTTGAACAACTAACAATAACATTTATAAGAAACGCCGTATATATTATATATAATATAGGTCCTAATATGGAACCCTGCGGAACACCATTGGAGATACTCCTGAAATCAGAAACCCGTCCACCCAAGATCACTCTTTGCTGTCTGTCTGCGAGGTAACTGTCAAAAAATGCAACCGAGGGCGCAGACAAACCAATATATTTCAAAATTAACTTAAGTGAACTATGATTTAGCGTATCAAATGCCTTCGAATAATCTAAAAGTACCAAGATAGTTAACTTACCGGAATCAGTGGCCCGAAGAATGTGATCGGTAACATTCAACATAGCAGTCGCGCAGCTATGACCCTGTCGAAAGCCTGACTGGGTGTCCGGAAGCACTTGATTGCACTCGATGTGCTCTAAAAGTTGTTTTTTTATACACCTTTCTAAAATTTTAGATACAACAGGCAGAATACTTATCGGTCTCAGGTCTTTGTGCTCCCGGACTTCGTCAGCCTTAGGAAGAGGAACAACGTGTGATACCTTCCAGGAAGAAGGATAGACAGATTGAGTAATACAACAATTTACTATATGACAGATATATGTTATAAGTTATAATAATAGCTTTATTGAAAATTTTACTTTGGCATTAAGTTCTGCTTCGATCGAGATAAAAATTAAGCAAAAAAAATAGTAGTCACGCGATTCACCTTATCTGTCAAATTTTAATTTTTCCAAACAATAATTCAAAAATGAGGTTATTTCTGAAATATCGAAAAAAGTTATTAAAAAAAGTTTTTTTAAATACAGTTATTAGCTCACACGCAAAATTTCAGCTGCATAAGATAATTTAGATTTTTTACCCACCACTAAAATTTATTTTTTCAAAAACCGACCAGAAAATATACACTTTCTGGACAATTTTTCGTCTAGAGAATAACCTTTTTCCGATCGCAAGACCGGAAAAGTGACGTTAGAGACCGGAAATAGTAATTTACGTTACAAGACCGGAAAGTAGTGTTTTTTAGGTCGAGACAAGCATTTCCAGGGCGAGCCATAGGCGAGTCCTAGAAGCTTGGAGAGACCTGGAAAACACTAATTTTCGGTTGCGTGACGTACAATATTTTTTTTAAGACCGACACTTCCATATATTTTATAATCTACGCGAAACAAGTTTGACATAAAGAACAAAATTAAAAATCAACGAACTGTCACTCGACAATACATCGAAATGTTGTTGTCATAATAACGAAATCAAGGTATCTTGTATTATCAAAGAGCGATTGGAAAAACAAAAAACAGGGTGACAGTGACATTAGAGAACGGAAAAGTGACATTAGAGTCCGGAAAAGATTTTTCCGGTCTCTAATGTCACTTTTCCGGTCTTGCGATCGGAAAAACGTTATTTTCTAGACGAAAAATTGTCCAGAAAGTGTAAATTTTCTGGTCGGTTTTAAAAAAAGATTTTTCCGGTCCCTGTTTTTTGTTTTTCCAATCGCTCTTTGTTAATACAAGCTACCTTGATTTCGTTACTATGACAACAACATTTCGATGTATTGTCGAGTGACAGTTCGTTGATTTTTAATTTGTTGTTTATGTCAAACTTGTTTCGCGAGTTCGCAAATTTAACAATATGAATTCAGATTTTCATTATCCGACACGGAAAATGAGATTTCAGAAGAAATTTTGGAAGCAGCAAGGAAAGCGACTTACGATATATTGCCAGTAAAATCAAAAGCCCGTTACGAGAAGTCATACGACGCATTTAAAAATAATATAAAATAATTTAATGTAAGTATATCGAAGTGTCGGTCTTAAAAAAAATATTGTACGTCACGCAACCGAAAATTAGTGTTTTCCAGGTCTCTCCAAGCTTCCAGGACTCGACTTGGAAATGCTTTTCTCGACCTGAAAAACACTACTTTCAGGTCTTGTAACGTAAATTACTATTTCCACTTAACGAAAACTTTACTGATGACACTGTGTTCTTTTTTGTCTTAATATTAAGGTGTATAACTTTCAGACACAAACTACGTTTTCAAAAATACTTATTTTATGAAGTTACCTTAAACAGGGCCAAAAAAAACTTTGCATCACATGCGACCAAATTTTATTAGCCCAATTTTGATTTTGTAGAAACACACATATTTAACATAAAGAAAATATAATAATAAATATAAAGAAAAATGTATCTGAAATAAAGCATTGTCAAAACTAAGAAGTTTTATGTAGGTTGCGTTGAGTCTTATTTTGCAAAAGTGGTGCAATTTACAAAACATGGGTTAAAAATCAAAATTATCTTATGCAGCTAACATTTTGCATGTGGGCTAAAAACTGCATTAAAAAAATATTATTTTATTAACTTTTTTCGATACTTTCAGAAATAACCCCAGTTTTGAATTCTTTCTTGGAAAAAATTAAAATTTGACAGATATTGCGATTCACGTGACTACTATTTTTTGCTTAATTTTCATCTCGATCGAAGCAGAACTTGATGCCAAAGTCAAATTTTGAATAAAGTTATTAATAAAAAAAAATTCCATATGATGCTGACTTTACTAGTCACACTGTAGGATCTACCGTCCATTTTCTTCTAAAAAAAAAAATTTTTTATCGTTTCTATCAATCTTTCTTGATTCAAAAATGAGATCAACAATTACCCGTCAAAAGCCAGAAAAAAAAACTGTCCATTTTAGCAACAATTTGATCCAACAATTACGGTTTTGCCGGTGCAGACGGTTTAAGGTTGAATTCTCAACGTCGTTCAATTTATTGCCAACCTATAACCTATTTCGCTTCGTTTTTTCAAGTTTATTATTTTTTAAACTAACATTTAAATAAAATCAGTATCGTCGGCACATTACTTAGGTAATATCTGATATATTACAAAAATATCAATTTATTTCATTGCTAATTTTGGGAGAATTGTATAATGAAAGAACATGTCATTGCAATGACATAATAATGTTAAAAAAAATCTTACCCGATATTTTTCGTTATACAATTCTCCTAAAATAAGTTATGAAATTCCTTGATATTTATTAAATATGTCAATTATTACCTATAGACTATCAAGTCGATACTGATTTTCTTTAAATTTTGTATAAAAGCTAGAAAACATAAACAAATCTACGCGAAATAGGTTATAGGTTGGCAAGCATGTTGATACTCCCACCTTAAGAAAAAAGGAAACATATTATTGATAAGGTTGTTTGTTTACTCGATGCCGCATTCTAATGGTCACTTTATTTTCGGTTTAGAAGAAGTGCATAGTTATCTGATGTAGTATTTTGTGCTGTCTGAACCGTTACTTTATAGTCATAAGTATTTTTGCGATAACCGAATCACACAAAATCGACATACCCAGAATAACTTTGACGAACACGTTGAATCTGTCGTCAACGCTGCTTCGAAAATGCTGGGTAACATTATAAGAAAATGTAAACCATTTTATAATACTAAACCAATAATTTGCCTATTTAATTCCTTCGTTCTAAGTAAACTAAATTTTGCTAGTCTTGTTTGAAGCCCCAAGCAAAAAAGCTCTGTTGACAGGTTGGAAAATATTCAGAATAAATTCATCAAATACCTTTCGGTAAAACAGAACTTTATTATACCCAACAACGATATTTCTCTGGCCCGAAATCATTTTCATTTAGCGTCCTTGACTAGTCGAAGAAGGTCTACTGATGTACTGTTTTTATACAAGTTATTTAATAATTTAGTACAAAGTCCAGATATTCTCGAACAAGTTTATATTAATTTCCCCCATAGGTCTCTAAGGACAGCTGAATTATTTTTTTTGCCATTTAGACACACTTGTTCGGCTCATAACTCCCCATTGTGTAGAATTATAAGAAATAGTAATGTGTGTGATAATATTGATTTTTTCTCAATGTCCCTGCGAACAGTGAAAGGCATAATGAAAAATGTTTAAAATCTGATTATTTTAATGATTGTATTTATTGTACTTATATTGTATTTGTTTTCTCTCGGATTTAAAATAATGAATGATCTAATGTGAAATATTAGTGAATGTATTTATTCCTCTTTTACTTTATTTTACTATTTATATTATTAGACTGTTTTATTATAGTTTATAATTATATTATGTGGATACTCCAGTGGGTATCTTGTTACCTGCTTGTATCCCTTTTGGCGTTAATAAATAAATAAATAAAATAAATAAATAAATAACGCAGCCTAAAATATTAGATGAAGCTCTCTCTCTCAATATTAGAAGATGCTTTCCACGAAAATCCTATTACTCCAGTTCGGCAACTTGCAAGAGAAAATAACATAAGCCATACCCAGCTTTCGCAAAAACAGGCATAATTTGCGACCGCGTCATTTTGCCAGTATTCTTTGAAGGTAACTTAAATGACCATACATATACAGTGTCCGCAAGAAAGTCCGCATCAAATGGGATTTTTTTTATTATTAGGTATAGGGAAAAATTGAAAAAGCAGTTAGTTTTTGCTTACCTAAAAACCAAAAATGACGTATACTGAAGCAGCTGCACGACTTGCGGTACCTGTCAAATTTGACATTTTTAATAAAATAGGTTCAAAAATGCATTTATTTATTAAAATATCGAAAAACTTTATTCGAAAAAGTTGTTTATTTAGGCATTTTTAGCCTCTGTAAGAAATTTTGACAGTCTAATATAATTTTTATTTTTTGCCAGGTTCTTGAAAATTTTGATCAACCCTCGTAGATTAACTTGTATACATCGATGTAAAACTATTTGCCTTTACCTTATTTGTAATTTTAATGCAATTTTGTGTAAAATTTTTGTTTCCAATTATTTATTTTGCTTCAAAAACTGAAATTGTTATTGATCAGTATGTAATGTTTGATGCAAAGTTTATCTAATTACATCAGTTTTGCCAAAACTGACGTTTCTCATTTTTCTTAAGTTAGTATATAGATGTACAAAAAGAAAATATTAGGAAGCTTTCGTTGAAATATTTTATTTTAAATACGCCTACTTGTAAACTATATTTTTGTTGAATAAAATGTTTCGAGCGATTAATATTTATTCTTTTTGATACAATATTAATTAAGTAGAATTTCAACGAAAGCTTCCTAATATTTTCTTTTTGTATATCTGTTTACTAACTAAAAAAAATGAGAAACGTCGGTTTTGGCAAAGCTGATGTAATTAGATAAACTTTGCCTTAAACATTACATACTTATCAATAACAATTTTAGTTTTTGAAGCAAAATAAATAATTGGAAACAAAAATTTTACACAAAATTGCATTAAGATTACAAATGAAGTAAAGGCAAATGGTTTTACATCGATGTATAAAAGTTGATCAAAATTTTCAAGAACCTGGCAAAAAATAAAAATTGTATAGGACTGTCAAAATTTCGTAGAGTGGCTAAAAATGCCTAAATAAACAACTTTCTCGAATAAAGTTTTTTGATATTTTGATAAATAAGGGCATTTTTGAACCTATTTTAATAAAAATGTCAAATTTGACAGGTAACGCAAGTCGTGCAGCTGCTTCAGTATACGTTATTTTTGATTTTTATGTAAGCAAAAACTAACTGCTTTTTCAATTTTTACCTATACCTAATAATAAAGAAAAATCCCATTTGATGCGAACTTTCTTGCGGACACTGTATGGATTTTTTGCAAAGAAAACTTATTCCACCTTGGCCTGCTTTCTTTCGTCACCATGCAGTAACAGATCTTTATGATGATCGAAAATGGTTATAGCAGGATGGTGCTTCGTCTAATTACGCTGTAAATGTTGGACAATATTTAAGTGAAGTTTTACAGACCGCTGGATAGGGGTACCATCGAATGGCCGCCACAATCGCCGGACCTTATTCCTCTAGATTTTTCCTTTCGGGTCACCTAAGAACCAAAGTTTACGTAATAAAACCAGTAAATTTATAGGAACTCACAATGACTTACACACGAAATTGACCAAATAACCCCGGATATGGTACATAATGTCAAGAATGACTTTCACTTTAGATTAGGGGTTCGTCGAGAAAAAAATGCGTGACAATTCCAACAATTTTTACAATAAAACAAATTGCGTCCACATTACCGAAATGGAAAAGTAAATAGTGGGTGGTATTCCCTCTTTTATGCCCTTTTCAATAAGCCTTCACAATACATACTTTTACATTTAGAAAGAAAAGTTGGGGGCGATTTCTAACCCAAGAAGAGGGGTAAATTTCATAAAGAACAAAAAAAGTATACCAAACTAAAAATAAACGCATCCGTAGTTCTGTATTTTTTCAGTAAATAGTTGATACTGAATTTATTTTAGTAAAAAATTTCACCCTCAATAATGGAATTATTTATTAAGGTACATATTTGTTGTAAGTAACTGTCATTATTCCACGGATGTGAGGTAATGAACTTAATACTTCACTAGTTTGCGACTACATAAAATATCCGGATTCCGGTAATAAAACTATAAAGGATGTCATAAAATATTAGCTGAAAACCAGGTTCGTAGTAGCATTAGTTTCGTTACAAATTATTTTATCTACGACTATTGAATCATTTAATTTGTACTGTTTATATTACTGACATGAACATTTTTTTTTATTACACTAGTAAGGTATTAAGCTCATTTTATACCTTATTTTTTGACGACGTGTCAAAATTGGAATTTTTAAATTTTATTTTCAAGCATTTTCCTTACAATTTCAAATTAAAATTAAAGTAGATTGGATAAACTGTTTAAAGTAAAATTAAAGCACTTATAGAATATTCCCCGCTGGTCACCATAGTTTAGTCTATACTACGCTTTTAATGTAAAAATCTAGTTTCGACTCCCATACTTCAATGGTATTATTAAATATAATGTGCGAGCAAAAATTATTTGCATCAAAGAGGGCTGGAATTAAAAAACGTGGGGCTTGGTTTAGATCACAATGATATGAGGACGATATATCTTACCAAATCTAGGTTAAAATTTTGTCAAATTCATATTATGACATTATATGCCAAACTAATGGGTAATAAAATAAGTAGGTAAACAAATACAAATTTATTTTTATTGTTTACAAAATTAACATAGTTAGAATATACAGAAAGACAAAGAAAAATATTTACATAAATTGCTGAAATTGGCCACCGCCATTTGATTTTCACTACTACACATGCCTGTATTCTGAGAATTCACATAACGGGAAATGTGGAACCTGGCTTCATCCGAAAAAATGTCAGGTCTAATAAATCATTTCTTTCCAATAAATTTTGGGTAAACCGTTGAGAGTAATTCTTGCGTCTTTCAAAATCTGCGGCTTGTGTTTCTTGGAATACTTGCACTTTATAAGGAAATAAATTTAGCTGCTTCTTAAGAATAGTCCTGCATGTTCCATAAGATCTTCCAACTTCTTGGGACAGGCGTCTTATACAGTTTGTTGACGTATTTTGCATTATTTCACGAACGCTTGCAACAAGTTCTTCTGTTCTTACAAATGGTCTTCCTGCGTATAGAAAATCCAAAAGAAGTACAGTTAAAAAGCTAGACGCTGTCAAAGTTCAAAAATGTAATTTTTCAAGAGCCAATATCTCGGAAACTGTTAAGTATAGACTAATAATGCTTTGATTAAAAAATGTTCAGAATTTTAAGCAGAATCCAAAAAAATTATATAAAATAGGGGTATTCATTTAAGATTTAGATCTTACCCCCCCTCCCTCCTAGGGGCTTGAAGTAACAAGATTGACAATATACGCAAAATATGTCCCCCTCGAAATAAAAATCGACGGGTCCGAGCGATTTTCCACATTTTCATTTTAAAGCAGGAAAATCGAGGTGGGAAGTTTTCAAATGAACACCCTGTATATATTATAGATATACTAAAGAGGTTTAAATTTGGTCCATCAAAATATTTAGCTTATCTAGTCCCCCAATTATGTTCACCGTGTCAATGTTGTAATACGCAACATACAGTTTTAAATTTAGTCTCGTTTAGTAAATACACCTTAACCGTAATTTAATTTAGTTAAATATTTTAAGGCAAAAATATGCTTAATAATGATTTGTTTGTTATAGAAGTTTTGGAAATTATTAAAATACTGTTTTATAAAAGAAGTCCAATTTATCCGACTGAGTCAAATATAAGGTATCCGGTAATTACCATTACTTATAATTTGGCAAAAGAAAATTGAAGATTAAAGAGTCATTAAACTTTTTTAATTGGAAGATGCCGACAACGTCTAAATCAACAAGGTGCTCGACTGTTTTACAGAAAAATAATCAAATAAGTAAATAAAACAAAAATTATTAATTCAACGAATGGTAATTCAGACAAATTTTAAAACGTTACTGGATTTAAGGTATTCTCATGAGCTGTTATGCCTAAGGGTCATATTTATTTTAATTCTTTTGCTGAGTTCAACCATGTTTTACCTAAACATTTATAATTTAATTTGAAGAAGTAGTCCATGCTTAAAGTGGAGTTGAAAATATAGGAAAGAAAGATAAAAGTCTTCCTACAAAAAATTTAATAGAATATAGAAATTCTTTAGGGGTACTTACATGTTTCGAACGTAGAAACGTTCATCTTCAGGAGACAGAAAAAAATTATATAGTGCTGATGGTATTAGCAGAAGAGAAAATGGTATAAAACCTTAGTGGAGCTTTCATGGCATTGAAAAATGGAAATGTAGAAGTGACGTATACATATAAAAAAGTTGAGGAGATTTAAAACATGCTAAGTATGTGAAGAAAGTTAGTACAGGAAGTCTAAACAACCAAATTAAATGAGGAAGAAATAAAGGGCCTTCCAAAGAGAAGGTGTCGAGGATTTTTTAAACCATCAATTTATATAAAATTTTTTTTGTTAAATCATTGGAATGTCTGTAAGACAGTATAAAGATAAAAATCGTCTGTGGAAGTCATAATGTCAGAATAGTTGAAAAATTGTTTTTGGGCTTTCAGCCCCTTTTTTCTTCCTCATTTAGTTTGGTAGTTTAGACCATCTTTACTAACTTTCTTCACATGCTCAGCATGGTTTAACTCTTCTCAACTTTTTTATATACCTCACTGCTACATTTTAATTTTTTAATGGCATGCATGAAAGCTCCATTACGGTTTTATACAATTTTCTCTTCTGCTTATACCATCAGCACTATATAAATTTTTCTGTCTCCTGAAGATGAACGTTTCTACGTTCGAAACATGGAGAGACTCCTAAAGAATTTCTATATTCTATTATATTTTGTAGAGGAAGACTTTTAGTTTTTTCTTTCTTTCCTATATTTATAATTTATTTAAATATTGGGTATAATGAGATTTCCCTTGGAAATTTTAAAGATATAGCAGATAATTCGACAAGATTTGACAAATTATGAGCTCAAAGATTTCTTAGACCCCCTCAAATATTCAATGAGTTTATTTTTAAGCATAAAATAAACTATAGGGAAGAGATGCCCTTGAAGCTTGGTGCGCTAACCCTGTCCTCATTTACCTTTGGTTTCGATTCACCTACTAGATGAAAAATAAAGAAGTGTAAAAATGCTTGAAAGCATAAACTAATTCTAAATCCTTAAGATTACCCTTAAATGTGCAATACCTACCCTTTAATAAAGTGTTGTAAGAAACCAAAAAGAATAACCTTTTTAATTAATATAAAATACCAGCAAGTACCCGGCATGCTGGCCGGCATAACTTTACAAAACCATTTAATGTCAGGTTCGACCCTGATATGTGGTCCAAAGGAAAATCTCCGTCACTAGACAATGGCCTAGTTTGGTACACTGATGGATCAAAAACGGCCAACGGAGTAGGCGCAGGTATATTTGGGGAAACACCCAGATTGGAATTCAGCACCCCCCTGGGAAACTACGCCACAGTATATCAAGCAGAAGTTCATGCTATGCTATACAAGCATGCGAACAAAATAATCTTGAAAAGGACTACCACGACCAAAAGATACATATCCTGTCGGACAGCGAAGCTGCCCTGAAGGCTCTGAACTTCTTCCAATTTACATAAAAAATCACAATGGTGTGCCTTAACGACCTAAAAGACCTGGCAGCCAGAAACAACAAGGTTGAACTCCTATGGGTCCCTGATCATTCACGGATAAAAGGTAACGAAAAAGCAGATGAACTGGCAAGAACCGGATCTGCTCAAAGTTTCAGGGGCCCAGAACCCGTCCTTGGAATATCAAAAAAGGTAACCAGAACAACATTAGACAGATGGGCGCAAAAACAACATCGATCTCGATGGAACGGTACACCTGGCCAGGCACACGCACGGGCAGTTATCGATAGGCCCTCGAAGAAGCTATTAGCTGGAATGCTGCTCTTGACGCGCACCCAGTTAAAACAAGTGACCGGCCAACTAACAGGCCATTGTCACATAAGAAAACACCTTCAACGAATGGGAGTCTATAACGGACCCATTGAATGTAGACTTTGTGGTAAATAGGATGAAACCGCGTTTCATATCATATGCGGCTGCGATACCGTAAAAGATTTAAAATCTTTGGAAACATTCGACGTGGCGATAACCTCCCGCATAACAAACTTGGAAGAAAACTACTCGACCTCATAAAAGGAACAAACCTTTTCTAACAAGACTGGGGCGCACAATAAGCCAGAAGGCTGCAGTGTAAGAAGCTTGGGCCATAAGTCGAACCCGACCCCCGCCTTTAACCAACCAACCAACCAACCTGGCATGCGCTGCAATGCCCTTTTTTTATGCAAAAGCCATAATTAACGTGTAAATAATTTATGCTTTTGATCATAATTACTATGAAACGATTGAATATATGAAACTGCGGTTCTCAGGATTTTTTTTGCAAAATTTAATGTACCTACTAACGATTAAAATAGATAATTTTATAATCCCAGTTAAAATATCGGAGCAAAATAAATTCTAAAAAATGGTGACGTTCTCAAATGCGCGAAAGGCGAAAGCAGTAAAAATTATGTACATATTTTCTTTTAATCAACAAAGCTTTCCTTCTTAAAAGAGACCGAGTTTACCAAATTCGTTTAAACTATACCAAAAATATAGGCACTTGAATCAGTACACTTTCTCCATTTCCCCCCTTTTTATTTACTTTCTACAATTCACCATTCATTTGAAAACTTATGAATATGTATTTCACAACTTATATGGGCATATTTATACAAGGTGCTTACTCGGGTCATGGAGAAACATTATTGCCATTAAATTTCCGCGCGAGGCTTCTTCTGTAAAAATGTAAGAAAATTTTGTCATGTGATAAATATTTCAATAAATTAATAATAATAATACCATCATTTAGAACTGGCCTGTCCTGTCGATAATAAACCACATTTGACACATTAACTACCTTACAAAATTTACCCCATTATTTTGTCAATATAACCTTAATTTATCATATATCTTCATTTCTCGTTTTCCATGTACCTGCACTAAAACAGGCAACTTTGCTATATGTCATTTGACAGATGGATCGATATATTTTAATTATGGTTTGCCGGTTGAGTTAACTATTTCACAAGAGTAATGTTATTAAAATTAAACTAGACATTTGGGCTGGTTTCCAGAGAGATTTATGTGGAAAATCTGACTGAATGTTTTTTAGGTAAAACGTTTGTATTGAACTAAATTAAAAAAAATAAAAATATAACAACTGCTTTTACACCGAATACAAAAATGGCATGTTTCATCTTCCCTCCATAGAATATAGGGTAAATTTTTCGATTATGAAATACAATTATTAGGCACCAATATTAATTTAATAAAGTCAAATAAATAATCAAGTTTCCTACATGAATTTATTGTTTTGTATACTATCTGGTTTTTATTTAAATTTAAAGCAAATTAAATTTGTTTCCTTTTAAATGAAATATATAATTTTATTATATACATTAAGCACCAAAATAACAATTAATTCTGTTGTTCTGCCAATCAGATAATGATATTAGGGGAAACAATTTTCAAAAATTTAACTAAAATAACCATATATATGTTATGTATAACCAGTGCTCACCAAGCTTTCATGGAAGGCCTGTCAACGGGTATTAAGGTGCCTTCAGGTAAAGGGAAGAGGGATTTTTAAAAGAAGGTTTGCTAACCTTTCAGTCGATCAATACGGGAGATTTTCACGAGGACATGAATTCGAATGTTTTTAAGGACTATTTTGGTGAAATGGTAACATATCTTCCAGCTGACTCAGTAGTAGTTATGGATAACGCAACCTATTACTCACGACGCACAGAAAAGACTTCAACTTCATCTTGGAGAAAACAACAAATTATCGACTGGTTAACCATCAAAAGTATTGAGTTTGAAGATAATTTGATAAAGAAGGAACTATTAGCTATAGCAAATTTACACAAACATCATTTTATGAAATACTAGCGTGTTCACGGCCTGCGTTGCAGCGCTTTCTCTGATATAATAAGGCGAGTTCACCATCACGTCAAGATTTATAAATACAAACCCGAACAAACCTCTAAATTTATCAGTGTTTCTCTACAATATTATGCATGTATTATACATAAAAACCTTCCTCTTGAATTACTCTATCTATTTAAAAAAAACACTTTAAAATCCGTTGCGTAGTTTTAAAGATTTAAGCACATATGAAAGGGGACAGACGGGCGACAGCGACTTTGTTTTATACTATGTTAAGAAGATGCCGTGGAAGATAAAGCAGAAAAACATGGTGTAACTGTGCTGCGCATACTGCCATATCATTGCGAACTAAATCCTATAGAACTTATATGGGAGCAAGTAAAAGGATTTGTAGCAAAACACAACACGACATTCAAAATGAAGGACGTTAAGCTACTATTTGAGCAAGCCATTAAGGAAGTGACACCAGAGAACTGGCGAAAAGCAGTCCATCATGTCATTAAAGAAGAGGAGAAAATGTGGGATCTTCACCACCTGATCGATCGGACGGTCGACCCGTTAATTATAACGTCAAGAGGAGATGACAGTTCCTCAGATGACGAACAATATTATGATTTTTTTATAATTTAATTTCTGTATAATGTATTTTTTGTATTTTGTATTTTTTTTATAATGTTTAATAAAAAATAATTTTAGCTAATACTATGTAATGTACATAATGCCTCATTTTTATTTTGTTAAAATAAAATTATTTCCTTTTTACGAATATCCTACCGGCACGCCTTTATCACACCATTTTCAGTGTTTGTGAATGGACAACAATAGGCAAAACCCATAAATTGACCCAAACCCGGGTGGTACTACCTGCACTTGATGAGAAGAAAGAATTTTGCAATGAAATCAATGCCAAATTATGAAAGTGGCTTAAATATTCGTTGGGTCACTCTGTAGTCCCTTTGCATACCTAATGAGCTTTTATTACTCTACACCTTTCTGAAATAGACTATAACAATAAAACACTAGTTAGTAGCAAATCTGGAATTGATATAATACTAAAGCGGGTTTGATACACTAGCAATTTATTTAATAAGTATGGGTTAATAAAAAATAAGGTATCAATACAAACAATGTCTTAGCAAACCTGTTGTATTAGATCATTGTCCTCAGTGCAAAGTCCTAAAACTATTTGGTGATAAAACGCGACAATGGTTAATTAAAGTTTATTTTTACTACTTTCCAGTAACGAACTTGCAATTTATCCGATAACAAATTTAAGACCCGAATGAATTTCGGATGCCTGTACTTCCGCAGGGTGTTCGGTAAAGTTTCGTTTGACTTTCAGGAAATGTAAGCAATGCAAGAAGGCATTTGATGGGTTTCGGTTTAGCTTAGAAAATTAGAAAGTTTAAAGGATTATCGCATTTTGTTTGTTAAAACATTTTATGTTTTTGAACCGACTTTATAAAATTGAAGTTTTAAATTTGTGGGGTATGTACTGGGCCGATTTCGATAAAAAAAAATTTCAATGTAGGGTATATTCCGACGTTTTATCTGTTGTGACAAGTAGTAATAGCTGTGGTGAGGCGCAGCAACCTAGCAAGTAGAACAAGGTGACACTTTTTTCGTACCCCCGAATTTTGCCCCACTTAAGTTAACAACCTGAGCTCCCATCAAACCTTCTTTACCTCATTATGAACGTCACTTTTCAGACGAGAGCGATAACTTCATCACTTCAGAGAAACTTGATAGCTGAACCCATAGCTTTGCACTCACCTAGGGCAACGATATATCCTCCTCCTGATACCCAGAACAAATTGTGTCTTTCTCCACGACAATTAGCGTGATGGGTATCCTTAGCAGACCGGGGCCCTGTCATAATATCTTTTAATGTATTAAGCGCTAAAATTCAATATGGCGCATTTAGGATGGCGTCGGAAGGGTTTCTGTAATAACATAATTTTGGCAAAAATAAGTAAAAGTTAGTTTTCAAAATTGTAGCTTAGGAATTTGAAATCAGTCTTAAAGGAAACCATACATATATGGTGGATAAAATCTATCGATGATGTTACAACTTTAATACAACCTGTCATATGAGGAATTTAGAAGACCTACTTATAGTTATCAATAGGTTGATTTTAAAAACCTATACTATAATTATTATGTCTAATTAATAGGTTGCTATTGTCTATATTTGATATGTATCTATATGTACATTTTTTATACCAATCAAGCATATAGACCTTATTTGTTGAGCATACGCTTTACTGTATATATACAGTGTCACCAGTAAAGTCCGCATCATAATAATATGGGATTTTTTTTTATTAATAACTTTATTCAAAATTTGACTTTGACATCAAGTTCTGCTTCGATCGAGATGAAAATTAAGCACAAAAATAGTACTCACGTGATTTGCATTATCTGTCAAATTTTAATTTTTTTCAAAAAATGATTTAAAAGTGGGGTTATTTCTAAAAATATTAAAAAAAGTTATAAGAAAAAGTTTTTTTAATGCAGTTTGTAGGCCACATGCAAAATTTCGGCTGCATAAGATAATATTGATTTTTTACCCATATTTTGTAAATTGCACCACTTTTGAAAAATAAGACTCCACGCAACCTACATAAAACTTCTAAGTTTTGACAAGTCTTTATTTTAAATACATTTTTTTAAAGTAGCGCCATATTAAATGTGTGTTTTTCTACAAAATCAAAATTGGGCTATTAAAATTTGGTCGCATGTGATGCAAATTTCATTTGTTTTTGACTCTGTATAAGTTAACTTCATAAAATAAGTATTTTTGAAAACGTAGCTTGTCTCTGAAAGTAATACGCGGTAATGTTATTATGCCATGACTTAATAATAAATTATAATATAGGGGTTTTAAATTAAATCGTTGAAAATAGATAAACTTTCCGTTGTTAAACTAAAATTTATTTTCCACTTAAAAACCACTTTACTGAAGACACTGTGTTCTTATTGTCTTAATATTAAGGTGTATTACTTTTACAAACAAACTTCATTTTCAAAAATACCTATTTTATGAAGTTACCTTATATAGGGTCAAAAACAAACAAACTTTGCATCACATGCGACCAAATTTTAATAGCCCAATTTTGATTTCGTAGAAAAACACACATTTAAAATGGCGCTGCTTTAAAGAAACTGTATCTGAAATAAAGCATTGTTAAAACTAAGAAGTTTTATGTAGGTTGTTGTAGTAGAACTGGACTGGCAGGATCGCCATATAGTAGAACTATCGGGTATTGGTGATAGAGAAGATTAGAGGCACTTTATAAAAAAGGTAGTTTTTATTTTACCACTACATTTAGGTGTATACAGCCTCTATAACTATTATGCTTACTAACACTATCTATATTTCCTATATCTAATCAGTCTTTATAAATACTAAAACTAATTTGAACCTGCACTTGAACTGTGAAGGTATTTGTCATTGTTATAGTAAATGTTTAATAATAATTGTTATAATATGGGTTCATATCCTATATCAATGAAATATGTGTTTCATAATAATAACAATTATTAATTACTAATCTTAAATATAACAATTATAGGGTGAAGGTAAAATAGGGGTGAAAACCCTTATATTTACCCTACATTGTGTTGAGTCTTATTTTGCAAAAGTGGTGCAATTTACAAAATACCTATAGGTAAAAAATCAAAATTATCTTATGCAGCTGAAATTTTGCACGTGAGCTGGAAACTGCATTTAAAAAAACTTTTTCTAATACATTTTTTCGATATTTTCAGAAATAACTTTTGAATTATTTTTTGGAAAAAATTAAAATTTGACAGATATGCGAATCACGTGACCACTATTTTTTTGCTTAATTTTCATCTCGATTGAAGCAGAACTTGATGCCAAAGTCAAATTTTGAATAAAGCTATTCATAAAAAAAAATCCCATATGATGCGGACTTTACTGGTGACACTGTAGTGCAGTATATCGAGAATGTGCTATTTTGTTGCTGGGTTCCAGTTTAAGTGACTTTGGTTTTGGTTGATAACGTTGATAGAATTTATAAAGTGTTCGTTCATAATATTTATAATAAATTATTGTAATAATTCAAAAAAGTTTTGTCTGTTTCTTTCCGCTAAACACATCCCCAGACGCGTTTCGCCGTTATTACGGCTCATCAGTGAGGCTCAGTTTGGCAGAAGGAAACAGGGCTCAAAGACAAATCACTTGTCAGAATCGATTATCGAGGGGATTATAGAACCCAAAGCGACATCTTGCATCCCAGTACGGTACCTTAGAAAAGGTCAGTCGTAAAGGGGTTATTCTGTAAAAACAGAAAATTTTGCAAGTGTGCTCTCAAAACCGGTACAAGTGCCGGACCACAGATATCAATTCAAAATTTTTTTGTCTGTTTCTTTCCGCCAAACACATCCCCATTGTAATAATGTTTAATAAATGAAAGCGTACCCACGCACAGCACACTTTTTGTGGGTTAAGTTTTTATTTTTTTATCTTTAAAGTATATTATTTAATTGTTTATATAATATTATTGTATACTGAAAATAAATAAATTTAGAATTTGATGAGTCCGAAGTTTACGAAATACAAATGACAACTTTCTGGTCAGCAAGTATTATTTTTTGTTGCAATGAAAAACAGTGTTTCATATTATCGTTGCTAGGCGACTAAACAATTATCAATACAAATTTTTTAGAAATAATAATTTAGAAAATAACAATTAACTAAAAATTATAAAATAGGATATTAGACAATACCTACCACTACCACTCGTATCCACTAAACAATTTTAAATTTAGGTCGAAATTAATAATGTCCTGTACTAACAGCCTAACGGCTTTAATGACCAAAATAATTGTTCCAATATTGGTATCCTTAGAAGTTATCCTACAGTTTGTCTTAACAAAATATTAATAATTTGGGCCTTAGTCCGTCAAAATGGATCTTATAGTCTCCCAGTTATGTTTACTGATTTATAATATTAAACCTTTTTGGGATAGGTGCAAATTCACAGACATGAATGATGTATATATTTTAAATTTATCTGGTATGTGATTCTTGCGCGCAAACAATGTTAAAACTTAGTTAGTAAAGCCATAATCTATTTTTAATATTTATTGTAATAATATTTGATTTCATTAAGTCAAAAGATATTTTATTGGATGTAAGCTGTCATTTTCCTAAAAAAACTCTTGTTTTAAGCTCCAATATCTAACTTCTGACCTCTTTAAAATGTTGTACAGGGTCTTTCAACGAGGACTGAACAGGGGCTCATTTTTGAGCTTCCTTGTATTTAAAGAAAAATCCAAAATAGCCAATCGATGTACTTTTTCCTGCAGAATTCAAAAATGAAACCAAAAATTTATTTGAACCAGAAACAAAAGAGTTACGATATGGATAAGGTGTTTTTTAAATGGAACATAGCTTTTTTTATACGATTTTTGGAACGAGTGATTTTTTTTTGTCCGTTCTGATTAAAATATTTAATATTGTGACAGCTATTTTTATTAAATTTTAATGTTTTATCCAGTATAATTTAACTTTAACCTGTTTAAAACATACACTAGGTAATAAAGGTATAGTCACCTTTGAATCCTTCAAAGTCAAAAAATTTTACAAATTTATTATAATATTGCCGAAATGACTTTGAAGGATTCAAAGGTGATTATACCTTTATTACCTAGTGTATGGTTCAAACAGGTTAAAGTTAAATTATGCTGGATAAAACATTAAAATTTAATAAAAATAGCTGTCACAATATTAAATATTTTAATCAGAACGGACAAAAAAAATCACTCGTTCCAAAAATCGTATAAAAAAAGCTATGTTCCATTTAAAAAACACCTTATCCGTATCGTAACTCTTTTGTTTCTGGTTCAAATAAATTTTTTGTTTCATTTTTGAATTCTGCAGGAAAAAGTACATCGATTGGCTATTTTGGATTTTTCTTTAATGTACAAGGAAGCTCAAAAATGAGTCCCTGTTCAGTCCTTGTTAGAAGACCCTGTACCTACAACAAAAAATATTGCGCAAGAGTAGAAAAAAGTTTACCAAAAATAGGGGCAGAATTTAAAAAATAATTACCTTTGTTTCGTTCCCAATCGACTATGTGGTCATCGTTTCCGAGTAAAAATAGTGAAATATTAATATATTCAATTCATTGGACATTTCAAGGCAATAAGGAGCACGTCCAAGATAACGCCCAAAACGTTTAGAAACGAGATCGACGTCACCATTCTTTTGCTTTGTGACATTTCCAATATTTAAGAATCGGGGTTAAAAACTTTAAGAATGAATAGAAAATTCTAATCGTAATAGCAAATAGTTTTGTTTGTTTATAAAATGCTCTGATCGGCCCAAAGAAACGAGTAACTCTGTCTCTTTCCTTTTAGGTTTATTCCTTTTCTTTTTATTATGATTTGACGTATTATATAAACTTAGCAGCTGGCTGAATGGCAGATCTGCCAAAGCCAAAGAAAAAAGAAAAAAAAAAGCAAATAGTAAATAATTCCTGCACCGGGTGTCCCACTAAGAATAGCTCTCGGCCGTATCTCAGAAAGGGTTAGTCATATGGCTTGCGGAATATTTTTTTTTGTAAAAGTGGCCATGAGAAATTGCTGGAAATTATTTTTAAGTTCCTCATTTCGCCGCAAGAGGGCGCAATTAAAATTTTTTTTTTGAAATTCCAAATTTCTCCGAAAATTCCCATATTAAGGTATAACTCTGATTACATCATCGAAAAGCTTAGACAATTCTGCATCATTTTGGTTTAAGGCTCGTTGGCGTACCGACCTTGATAAGAGTGGGGGAAGCTATTGAATGTGTAAACATTAAAATCGCTGTAACTTCTAAACGACTTATCCGATTTTACTAAATTTAAGCTTGTTTGGAAGGGAAAGGTAAGTAACTTCAATTGCCGTATCCAATGATACACGATATTTTCTAATAAAATTGCTAGAGGGCGCAATTTGTAATAATAACAGTTTTTTCGATTTTATCCCGGAAATTAAAATCATACGGTATAACTATGACATCATAATCGGAAAGTAGATGAATTTTGCAAGAAAAGATGTAAAGCCTGCAGTTCGATATATTTGTTCGTTTCAGAGTTATTGCCAAAACAATAATTTTTAATACAAATTGCGCCCTCTAGCAATTTTATTAGAAACTATCGTGTGCCATTGGATACGACAATTAAAGGTACTTCCAAACAAGCTTAAATTTAGTAAAATCGGACAAGTCGTTTAGAAGTTACAGCGATTTTAATGTTTACACTTTCACTTGATAAGAGTGGGAGAAGCTATTGAAAGTGTAAACATTAAAATCGCTGTAACTTCTAAACGACTTATCCAATTTTACTAAATTTAGCTTGTTTGGAAGTACCTTCAATTGTCGTATCCAATGGTACACGATAGTTTCTAATAAAATTGCTAGAGGGCGCTATTTGTATTAATAATTATTACTTTGGCGATAACATCTAGCAATTTTATTAAACACTATCGTGCACTGTTGGATACGGCGATTGAAGATACTTACCTTTTCCTTCCAAACAAGCTTAAATTTAGTAAAATCGGATGTCGCTTAGAAGTTACAGCGATTTTAATGTTAACACTTAGCTTCCCCCACTCTTATCAAGGTCGGTACGACAATGAGCCTTAAACCAAAATGATGCAGAATTATCTATTCTTTCTAATGATGTAACTAGAAGTATATCATAATATAGGAATTTTCGGAGAAATTTAGAACTAAAAAAAATTTTAATTGTGCCCTCTTGCGGCGAAATGAGGAACTTAAAAATAATTTCCAGCAATTTCTCATGGCCACTTTTACTTAAAAAAAAATATTTTCCGCAAGCCATACGACTAACCATTTCTGAGATACGGCCGAGAGCTATCCTTAGTGGGACACCCGGTACGTTTAAACTTACTGGACACGTTGTAAATCATCTACTGCTTTTATGTACTTAGTTTTACAGAAACTGAACTATCGTAAAATAACTTTAAGCAGTAAATAAAAAGTCTAGACGTCAAATAAAACTATTATGATTAAAAATTTATGTGTGCGAATAACCTTGCGAGTTAAAACTAACAAACCATATAATTTTATAACCTTTTTACTACCTTTAATTATTACCTTTTAACCATTATTTTATTTTATTATACTTTGTATCCAGATTATAGATGCTTAATCTCAAAGGCGTACCAATAAAGGTTAAGAGTTAACTAATTAGTTAAACTAACTTAATCAGTTTCCTGACACGTGTTTCGGCCCTTTCGGGTCATTTTCAAAGGAGTACAAGAAGATACTATATTATACGTAACATTACAAAGGTATTTATATCATATTATGGTAACTATAAACATGTCATAAAATTAAAATTATGATTAGAACATTGAATGGTCAACTGTGGGTTTTCCAAACTTATTGAAGGTACAGATACATATATTTAGTCCTAAATAAGTGTGCTATTAAGAATTAGGGAAGCACCTGAAAGTATTTCTGTTTGATTATTCACAACATTACATTTGTTTTTTTATGGCTTTTTTTGATAGCTATTGTTTCTAGCAGATTTAGTTTTCTGCTTTTATTGTGTATGTAGGTATATGGGTTTTATGTTGTTAGAGATTAAGTGATTGTCTTTTATGCAGTGATCAGCTATCCCTGTTTTATTTTGTTTTTTAAAATAGATGTTTTGTGTTCTTTAAGCCTGGTGTGAAAATATCTACCTGTTTGTCCAATGTAGATAGCATCGTAGTTATCACATTCTATTTGGTAGACCCCACAAGTTGTTTTTATTGACTTGTATAGGAATGATATTAAGGTTTTTAAGTTTTTTGGAGATTTTTTTGGCTTGTGTTACGGCATTTTTTCTTCCTGTGTAATTAGTTAAACAGTTGTTAGAAATAAAAGTCACATAACATCCATGACAACAATTTTTTCAA
This sequence comes from Polydrusus pterygomalis, assembly GCA_963969555.1. Taxonomy (NCBI): domain Eukaryota; kingdom Metazoa; phylum Arthropoda; class Insecta; order Coleoptera; family Curculionidae; genus Polydrusus; species Polydrusus pterygomalis. The sequence continues at coordinate 37,319,051 of OZ018380.1, read as the reverse complement.
CAATGGTATTCTTAGAAGTTATCTTACAGTACAATAGGATCAAAATAATTTGGGCCTAAGACTTTCATTTTTACTTTTATTACATGTAAAAACAAACACAACACTAATTGGACTAATTGGTAGCATTCTACATCGGATATAACAAAAAAAACATATATCACATTCTACAATTATCTCTAGTAAGAGATATAAATTAAATCCCTGACCATCCTGGATATCTTGTTAAGTTCATTGCTTATAACTTTTTGTTTTTAATTAGATTTTTACAGGTTTTTACCATTTTGTAAATAATTTTATTAGGAATCTGTTTAATATTTTTAATGATGGCTTATATTGGATAGGGCAATGTTATGCAGCCGATAATCCATGTGCGTTTTAAATACCTTGTGGAGAAATTCAAGCTTTTATTTTTCTTACTGATAATTTCTTGATAAGCTCCCATATATTCGTACCTTTTTTTTAAAATTATTACGTAATCTCCAACGGCGAAGGCAATTGAGTATATAATGTCAAGATATATATTTTCATTTAGAAATACTGAAGTACTTTTTGACTTTGATATTTGATTTTTGTGCTATTATCGTTAAGCAATAAGCAACAGAAAGAAGATTTATTAAAATTGATGGTGAATTTTGTAGTTATGTCGTTATATCTTCAAAATGAAACACGATAATCTCAGTTGTCTCAATATACATAGTTCAAGAAAGACGCAAAGAACACTTACGTCATTTTTTCTCCTAAAGGAAGTCCACTTACGACATTATTGCAGCGATTTCATTAGCATATATTTCGGGCAAGTGATGGATGCGTCGGTGTTGTTCTAGAAAGTTAGCGCAAAAGAACAAGAATGGAATAAGGACGCAACTACCATCTAGCGCAGCAAATAAAACGGAGTTTTATTTATTTCTTGGTATATTTAACAAGTTTTAAGAAAAAAATTGTAGCTACGTCGATATAGTTCTGTAGCGGACATATATACAGGGTGCTTGGGGGAGGAAAGGGCAATATTTTGGGAATGTGTTCAGAGGGTGAAAATAAGAGAAATAAACCCATATGTTTTAGTTCGATTCTCAACCATTGAACCATTTCTGAAATAATAGGTTCCAAAGTTTTTTTTTATATTATTGAAATAATGAAGGAGGCTTTAGCTTTAAACGTCGGATACATTTTGATTGATAGTTTTGACATACAAAGTAGTTGTCAGTTAGCTTCATATTGAGCGTATCGACTTGAACCTAGATTTTCGTACTTACAATGCAGCACGCATTCAGTCACAGGGAGAATGCCGACATGATATTCGTGTATGGTTACTGTAACGGTAGTGCGATGTGCGCAGTTAATGAATATCGACGTCGTTTTCCAAATCGAAGAGTTCGTTATAGGTTTTTCAAAAAGTATTTGCAAGTGCTCAGGAAACTGGAATGTTTCCAAGCGTGAGAATTGTTTCTGAAAGAGTGCAGGGTCTAGATGTGGAAAATGAAGAAAACATTCTGGATATTGTCGCAGAGAACTCAGGTATAAGTACGAGACGGGTTGCAAATGAACTCCATATACCATCACATCTAGCCGTATGGGAGCCACAAACACGGTTTAAAACCTTTTCGCGTTCAACCCGTTCAACATCTTCTAGATGGTGATCCTGGGGTACAATTTTGTGAATGGATCCATCAAAATCGAAGTCTGCACAAATACATTTTATATAGCGATGAAGCTGAATAATGGCCACAATGAGCATCGTTGGTTAGATGAAAACCCTCATGCTACATTTGAACGAAACTTTTAACATCAATTTAGTATTAATGTCTGGTGTGGAATGCTCAACGATCAGTTGTTTGGTCCATTTGAAATGGATGGGCGTCTTACTGGATAAGGATATTTACGGTTTTTGGAAGACCATTTGATATACATTTTGGATGATGTTCCGTTAAATGTTCGACAACGAATGTACTTCCAACATGATGGATCCCTACCTCATTTTAGTCTCCGTTTGCGAAATTTCTTGAATTATCGTTTTCCTAATCGCTGGATTGGCAGAGGTGGTCCGCAAGTTTGGCCACCGAGGTCAGCAGACTTAAACCCGCTTGATTATTGCCTTTGGGGATGAATGAAATCGCTAGTAGGTATACGAAACACGAGTGGAAATGAGAGAAGCACTCCACGATCGAATTTTCCACGCTGCAGCTTTTATAAAAACCAATCCCCACTCAATCCAACGTGCTACCCGAGCGATTAACAAACGTGCCGAAAAATGTATTGAAGTTGGTGGAGGGGTTTTTGAAAATACTCTTTAAGTAAGTTTGTACTGCAGTACCTGCAATTATTCGCTTTTAAAATAAAAATTAACTTACAAAAACTTAAAACCTATTATTTCAGAAATGGTTGAGAATCGAATTAAAACATATATGGGTTTATTTATCTTATTTTCATCATCTGAACACATTCCCAAAATATTGCCCTTTCCTCCCCAAAGACCCTGTATTATTTATTTATTATATTATTTATTATTACCTATTCCTTATTGTGTATTGCCTATTTTTTTAATTGTGTCTCAACCTTTACCTGGATAAGGATATCTGCTACGTTTTTACATATAGGCATCAAGTTTATACCTGTTGTGGTGGCAGCCTTGCGTAGGGGTATCCCGGAAAGGTTTGGCGTAATTATTATGTTCAGTTCGCTTGGCCAAACCAACGTGCTATATAGTGTATCGGTAACATACACTGGCCTTTTATATATTAAACACACTGCAGGTAAATGGCAATCCGCACGATACAATACATACAGCTGTAAGGCTTTGGGGCTGTGTAAGCTACACCTGACTCAAATGGAGGCTTCACTGTGACAGTGACCCAAGAAAGGAGCGCATGACGATCCGGATGGATTAGGGGACGGTGTCCCGTGGAGTAACACTGGTGAAGAGAATAATATATATGCAAGCGTAGGTACTGTCATTACCCAGACGATGGGGTTATATTATATTCGTGGGATGTAAACCACAAACTGCCGAGTATCGTAGGATTCGGCAAAGTCTGGTAAAAATATATTTAACTAGTTTAATTGGTTTTCTGAAAATGTATAGAGGTTATATTGATCATTTTTATGTTAGTATCTGATCAGAAATAATAAAATCCTCATTTTAACTCCGCCAATGAGAATTGCAATTATTGCATTCACTGCGAATTTTGTTTGTGTGCCGTATAAAGCCAAGCTTTGGTTTATTCTCGTTACCGAACATCCAATATTGGTTGTTTTAATATTTACAATTCTCATGTAACCGCAACATGTATATGTTTTTAGAATAATGAAAAATATGATATGAACGGAGAGAATAATTTTCGTAAATGGGTTTTGAGTTAAATCAAATTTTGTGTCCTATGGATTTTAAAAATGCATTTGCATATATCTAAGTTATTAAACCTACTAGTTTAGCTGTGTTAACTGTTTTTTTTTGCAGTTCCTTAAATTTTACCCGTCATCCAAGGATAGAAGAAAATAACCCGACCTTGTTTTTCAAACGCGATCGCATGTGTCGGATAGGGATTGGCATCTTTAAGGCTAGATGACTAGAATAAAAACTTTATTTATTTATTTAGCGTATGGTTACATCACAGGTAAGTATATAACGAAAATAACACTAATATTACAAATACATAAATCTCACAAACAAACATTAAGATTACAAATGTATTCTATTGACTCTCTTGTTGCAATCAGGAAATCGGATGGGTTGCCACTGTAAGAACTAATTGGACAATCCTCTACCAGGTGTTCAATAGTCTGTCTTTCAGCGCCGCAGTTACAAATTGGGGAAGGTATCTTTCCCCACCTGAAAAGTGAGTCGGAGCACCTACCGCAGTTTGTCCTTATTCTATTAAGTGTTGTCCAGATTCGTCTTGTTTGATCAAAGCCCTCTGGCTTGCTTGTAACGTATGGCATATCCCGGTTGGCAGGTGAGGCCTTCTTCCCCCAGTTTTCTTCGATAAGAGTTTCTGCCGTTTTCAGAGGGGGTTTTCGTGAGCGTAGCCTATTAATGGTTCTGCCGGTTATTCCAACGTGGGAGCGGAGCACAGGGTCGGCGGGACTTTATTGTAAAGCAAATACTCTTAACCCATTAGTGAATGAGGTTATTTTTTGTGAAATTTTCTGTGAAAATATGCTTTTTTACATGTATATAATATTTTAAAAATTATAGTAAAACCCAAAAAAATTCGGCCTAATTTCTCAGTCTGTCAGAATGACAGGTCCATTATAATGGACAGTATACGCTTTGGTCACTTAGTAAATAACTTTTCTTTTTACAAAATTTACGTTATATATTTATGAAAATATGTAGTTTAAAGTTATACAATGATATAATTCATTTTGTGTGATACAATTTAAAACATTCTTTAGGATGTAAATCTACAGTGATGGGCTAAAATATGGAACAAATTCATTTAAAAATCAGGTATTCATTTTTTGAAAAAAACGCTCGGACACGTCGATTATAATTCTTTCATCCGGATTTTTTGCCTTAAAAAGAAATTATACCGGGTGTGTCAAAAAGTAGATGTAGCAATTTTTTTTTTGTTTTTTAAATAGAACCCCCCTATTTTTACTTATTACCCTAATTCTACGTCAAAGTCTGCGCATAACTCAAGTAGCATACTCTATCCTTATCTCTAACGGTTTTAAAGAAAAATTACATCATAAAAAAAAAATTCTTTAAAAAAAGGTTAAAAAATTAGTTTATTAAGTGTTGAAAATACAAACCATTAACTTCTTGACAATATGCTAATCTACATAAAAACCCTTCTAAAACATTATTTACAGTATTTTCATTAATTTGCCTAATTTCATATCTAATTTAAAATTTTAAGTCTTCCAAATTTTGTGGTTTATCCTTATACATTTTTGATTTCAAATAACCCCAAAGAAATAAATCCATGGGTGTAAGATCGGGAGATCTTGCAGGCCATTCTATGGGTCCTCTTCTACCTATCCATCGTTCGGGAAATACAGTATTCAAATACTCTCGTACTTGTCGAGCAAAATGAGGCGGAGCACCATCCTGCTGAAACCAAATAGACGCTTCTGGTAGATAAGGCTGATTCAGATTTGGAAAATCCGCTGCTAGTGTGGGAATTAATTCATTTCGAAGAAATTGTAAATACCGGTCTCCTGTAAGATTTCCATCAAAGAAAAAAGGTCCAATAATTCTATCATTTAATATCCCTGCCCAAACATTTACTTTTTGTGTGTATTGCGTGTGCTGTTCTCTCATCCAACGGGGATTATTTGTACTCCAATACCGAAAATTTTGTCTGTTTACCGAACCATTCAAACAAAACGTGGCTTTATCGCTAAAAAGTATGTTGCGATGGAAAAATAGATTTAAGTTGCAAATTCCCATCATAGTTTCACAAAACTGTAGTCGGCGGTCGGGATCATCTTCGTTTAGCTCGTGCAGCAACCTAATTTTGTACGGATGGTACTTTTCTTGTTTCAATACCCGCAACACAGATCGTCGGCTAACATCATTATTAAGGGCTACTTCAGTGGATGCACTATGAGGATTATCTTCAACCTCTAACAAAATATTCAATTGTGAGTTTTCACTAATTTTTGGACGACCTGGCCGTAGACGATCCTTTACATTCCTTGATTCCCTGAATTTCTCTGGCCGTTCTGGATACTTAGCGTTAAACAAGTTACAAACTTCTTCTTGACTTCTTGTTTTGTCTCCACATCCAATTAAAATTAAAATTTCGATTCTTTGTGTTTCATTTAAATGCACCATGATCACCGTTTTTCAAAATTATACCTAAACTAATTTTTGATTGACACATGACTTGCTATCGTAGTAACAATTCATTTAAATTTACCTGTTTACCTTTAAGTAGGTACATGTACCTTTTTTTAAAGAATTTTTTTTTATGATGTAATTTTTCTCTAAAACCGTTAGAGATAAGGATAGAGTATGCCATGAATTATGCGCAGAATTTGACGTATAATTAGGGTAATAAGTAAAAATAGGGGGGTTCTATTTAAAAAACAAAAAAATTTTGCTACATCTACTTTTTGACACACCCGGTATAATTTCTTTTTGAGGCAAAAAATCCGGAAGAAAGAATTATAATCGACGTATCCGAGCGTTTTTTCAAAAAATGAATACCTGATTTTTAAATGAATTTCTTCCATATTTAAGCCCATCACTGTATATTGCATTTCTCGCAAATGAAATTAGCCTTCTTGGTACACTGTTTACATCTTCTGTGAGTTTGACTGTATAGCACAATATGTCCTATATTGTCATATCTAATATCGGTGGTTGCACTGGATACGCGCTCTTTTACAGGTGGTGGACCAAATTTTTGTAAAAGAGATCGAGCAATAGATCTTCTAAACTTCAATATGTCATCTTTGAGCATTAGTTTTTATATCAATATCCATTTTAAATTGAGACGTCAAGTAAATAGGCGAAAATAAGCGAAAATTGGCTAGTACCATTTTCGTTGCCGGATTGTGGTTCTGTAAGTGGCCACAAATAATAATTTGTCAGCATCACCCACTCCGTGATAATAATATACCACCATTTCTGGCTGGTCAATTTGTTTTCGACTCTCTGCACCATCTGGAAGTTTTGACAACATTATCCTGAGAAAAATTTGATCCTGCTGCAACAACTTTGTTATCTTTCCATTTAACAAGTAAACCATATTCTCTAGCCATAAACTTCTTGGTTTCTTGTTCCATTCCTTTTATCAGGAAATAAACAACCTTCCATCCGGTTTTCACAAATAGTTCCCATAGCACAAATTTCTAAATATGCATATGATGTAGAAGGAGTTTCTATTGATGCCGTGGCTGTTAATTTATTTCTAATAATAGATAGAGAAATACAGTCTTCTTCATCTAAATCATCTGCTGCTAAGTTATTTTTAATGATTAAAAATTAATATTATCAACCTCAATCATATCTGACCTCGCAGACTTAGCTCAATATTGTGCTTGGTAGGTGATTAGGATATGCGGTTTCTTGATCCGAATCATCGCTATTTATGTCTGTGTCTCCTTTAGTACCTTCTGGAGGTGGTATGTAGATACGATCTCTGTTCTGTTTTTTCTCTTTATCATCCTCTATTGATATGATGAGCCTAAAACAAAAATACTGTGTAAAGTCTAGCAAACAAGAAAGAACATATTTTGTGATAAGAATAAAGATAGTTGCCATTATGCATAATGTCCATTATAAGGGACCCAACATAAATGAGTATTGTCAGGTTAGAAAAATTGACGACCAAAAAAGATCTCACATAAAATACTATTCTATGTGAAGTTAACAAACTATTTTAAAATAGTACACATATTGTATAATTTCTAATTCATAGTGAAAAAAACTTACCCGCCGTCTCACTGTGAGTACAATTCCGGATCCATAACAAAAGCGTTAACAACAAATTTCGCGTGTTGATCTAACTGGTCACTAAAGAGAACTGGCTAAGGACACTGTTTAGAAGAGCTGCAAATATGCAAACACGGGATATTTCTTTTAGGTGCATACTGGCAATCAGAAATATCCATGTCCATTTAAAGATACATTATGCACTAATGGGTTAAGGTAGCGTAGCTTATCATATAATTAAAAACTAGTGTATAGAACAAAGACAAACACATTTTAGTTTAGTAAAAGGAGCAGGTATAAGAATGTAGAATATGGGTTTGTCATTGGTTGGAATTAAGGGTTCCATTTTAAATAGTATACAGTAGTACATCCAGAAAAATTCCCTTTTTGTCAGGTTTGGAAAATAATTCCGGACGCAGGAAAAAAAAACTTTTTCTACGACCGTGCGTTTTAACCCATTTTCCCGCACGCATTTTGGTTTTAAAAGGGTCACTTTCCCGCATTAGTGCGGGAAAGTAAAATTATGCAAATTTTGACCTTATTAGATAGTTTTTTACCTCGGAAGTTATAACTATTGTTACAATATAGGTAAATAAGTATTTACGAAATCCGAAATAAAACGCTAAACTATGTAGGTCGTGGGTACCTCATAAGTGAGCAAGGTAACACCATTAAAATGTTTCATTTCGATTATATTACTTGTGTGAAGGGCCTGTAAAGTAAACATATATTTTTATGGGGTAATTTTTAACCCGAGTGTTTATAATGACAAGTTTCCCGAACTTGATTAAACTTTTTACTAAATAATACCTTCAAAGACCTTTCAAAACGAAATTACTTTTTGGCAAGAGCTTAAACTGTAGTTATGCCGCTATATAGGCAGAGGACTATTTTCAATTTTAGAGACAAAAATGAAAAAATTTGACAATAAATATGAATTCTACAGAAATGTCGATGGTTGAAAATAGAATTGGTTTAAATGCTGTGGACCGCTTAGAAAGAAAACTTTCATTATAGGAAACGTGCTTAACTCATAAAATTAAACTAACAACTAACCAATCGGAATAAGATATTAACACATAGGTATCTTTAACATACTTATATTAGCTTCACCTGTATGTTTGTTTATAACCGACTTCTTTGAAACCGACTTTAAACGGTCAGATTTAATTTAAATTTTGTAGATTAATTAAGAACCGCTGACAAAACAATAATTTGATACAAACCCTAACAAAAACACGATTTTGACCCACTTTAAACGGTCAGATTTAATTTAAATTTTGTAGACTTATCAAGAACCGCTGACAAAACAATAATTTGATACAAACCCGAACAAAAACCCGATTTTGACCCACTTTAAACGGTCAGATTTAATTTAAATTTTGTAGACTTATCAAGAACCGCTGACAAAACAATAATTTGATACAAACCCTAACAAAAACCCGATTTTGACCCACTTTAAACGGTCAGATTGAATTTAAATTTTGTAGACTTATCAAGAACCGCTGACAAAACAATAATTTGATACAAACCCGAACAAAAACCCGATTTTGACCCACTTTAAACGGTCAGATTTAATTTAAATTTTGTAGACTTATTAAGAACCGCTGACAAAACAATAATTTGATACAAACCCTAACAAAAACCCGATTTTGACCCACTTTAAACGGTCAGATTTAATTTAAATTATGTAGACTTATCAAGAACCGCTGACAATACAATAATTTGATAAGTTTATCTCATTATCCTGATCAGGATCGCCGGAATTAAATCATTTCCTTACAGATCCTCTGTATGAGAGTGAGAGAGATAGAGCTCACCGTATGCGCATGCGTACTATCTACCTACTTTCCGGCTAAAGCACTCGGCTTAATAGTGTTGGTACATTCGTTCGCTATCAGTGGGTCCGTTGGCCGAGCGGGTTTGTTCGGGTTTGTGGATCCAATGCTTTGAATCTAACCATTTAAAAAAATGGATCCACTGCTTTAAACACTCCACTGCTCGCGCTTTATCTAAGGCTAAGGAATACACACCGAATTACTTTCGTCGTATGTCCGTTTCTTTCGGATTAATTGGCTACTCCCTCCTGCTATTTACCCAGTGTGTGGGAAAGAAAAAAAGCGTAGGGCCCCACGGTTTTTTCTTTCACAATAATACTAAGGTTTATCGTTCATTATTATTTTCTGCCTATATTAAGAATTTCAAGAATTATTTTAAACTATATTTATTTTTCGTTTTTTAGTTTGATTAATTATTAAAGCCTGTTTTTTAGTTTTTTTAAACTATATTTAATTAAGAACGGCTTAGCAGCTTTAGTTTTATGGTCAACTCTTTGCGCAAATTGTTTTACTCTTGTGAGGTCAAAAGTCATTGAACTTTAAATGTATCCTCTTTCAATCAGCAATCGATAAAGCAATACAGTAATAGCATCGATTTTTAATAACGCTTAAATTATTAGGTTTGGTTAATATTTCCTAAAGTTCAGTTAAGGGTTTTCTTCTTTCTTCTTTTTACCATTGAATGCCATAATTTTCGAGTTTAAGTAAACTGAACATTTTAAACTCGATAAAAGAAAATTTTTGTTGAATAGAAAATTGGTAACTAAAATTAAGAGAATCCGTTTTTCTCAATGAAAATTTTCAGAAAACCAAGCGGATGGAGAAAGAGTTTATTAGGAGATATTCTTAAAAATGTTGCATAATGATAATATGATTCGGAGTTTATTTTTAAACTGTATTATAATAATTACTTTGGAGATTTACTTTGCTTCAAAAGGTAATTTCTTTGTAATAATTTTGGATTGTTATAATTTTTTATAATAAAAACAAAAAAAAAATTATGTAAAATTAATAAACGGTGGTCGTCAATTTTTTGTACACTACTATTATGAATCCATCATTGATACCATGTTTTCTGATCAAATACCTATATAACTTTGTTTATTAAACCAATGTCCATTGTTCGGAATATTAATAAATTGCGATCATAAGTCCATGTCATTGTTCATTAATTCAACGTACAGCAACTATTAAACCAATGTCCATAATTCGTAATATTAATAAGCGGCGATCACGGATCCATGTTCACTGTTCATTGATTCAACGTACAGCAACCATTAAACCAATGTCCATCGTTCTTAATATTAATTAACGGCGATCATGGAGCCATGTTCACTGTTCATTGATTTAACGTACAGCAACCATTAAACCAATGTCCATAATTCGTAATATTAATAAGCGGCGATCATGGATCCATGTTTACTGTCCATTGATTCAACGTACAGCAACCATTAAACCAATGTCCATCGTTCTTAATATTAATTAACGGCGATCATGGATTCATGTTCAATGTTCACTGTCCATTGATTCAACATACAGCAACCACTAAACCAATATATATCGTTCGTAATATTAATAAACGGCGATCATAAGTCCATGTCACTGTTCATTGATTCAACGTACATCAACCATTAAACCAATATACATCGTTCGTAATATTAATAAACGGCGATTATAAGTCCATGTCACTGTTCATTGATTCAACGTACATCAACGATTAAACCAATGTCCATAATTCGTAATATTTATAAACGGCGATCATGGATCCATGCTCACTGTCCATTGATTCAGCGTACAGCAACCATTAAACCAATGTCTATCATTCGTAATATTAATAAACGGCGATCATGGATCCATGTTCAATGTTCACCGTCCATTGATTCAACATACAGCAACCATTAAACCAATATACATCGTTCGTAATATTAATGAACGGTGATCATAAGTCCATGTCACTGTTCATTGATTCAACGTACAGCTACCATTAAACCAATGTCCATAATTCGTAATATTAATGAGCGGCCATTATGAATCCATGTTCACTGTCCATTGATTCAACGTACAGCAACCATTAAACCAATGTCCATCGTTCTTAATATTAATTAACGGTGATCATGGATCCATGTTCACTGTTCATTGATTTAACGTACAGCAACCATTAAACCAACGTCCATAATTCGTAATATTAATAAACGGCGATCATGGATCCATGTTCAGTGTTCACTGTCCATTGATTCAACATACAGCAACCATTAAACCAATATACATAGTTCGTAATATTAACGGCGATCATAAATCCATGTCACTGTTCATTGATTCAACGTTCATCAACCATTAAACCAATGTCCATAATTCCTAATATTAATACACGGCGATCATAGATCCATGTTCACTGTTCATTGATTCAGCGTACAGCAACCATTAAACCAATGTCCATCATTCGTAATATTAAAAAACGGCAACCATGGATCCATGTTCACTGTTGACTGATTCAACGTACAGCAACCATAAACCCAATGTACATCGTTCGTAAAATTAATAAACGGCGATCATGGATCTATGCTCACTCTCCATTGATTCAGCGTACAGCAACCATTAAACCAATGTCCATCATTCGTAATATTAAAAAACGGCAACCATGGATCCATGTTCACTGTTGACTGATTCAACGTACAGCAACCATAAACCCAATGTACATCGTTCGTAAAATTAATAAACGGCGATCATGGATCTATGCTCACTCTCCATTGATTCAACGTACAGCAACCATAAAACCAATGTACATCGTTCGTAATATTAATAAACGGCGATCATAAGTCCATGTCACTGTTCATTGATTCAACGTACATCAACGATTAAACCAATGTCCATCGTTGGTAATATTAATAAACGGCGATAATGGATCCATGTTCCCTGTTCATTGATTCAATGTACAGCAACCATTAAATCAACATACATCGTTCGTAATATTATTAATAAACTGCGATTATGGATCCATGTTCACTGTTCAATGATTCAACGTACAGCAACCATTAAAGCAATATACATTAATCGTAATATTAAAAAACGGCGATCATACGTCCATGTTACTGTTCATTGATTCAACGTACAGCAACCATTAAATCAATATAAATCGTTCGTAATATTAAAAAACCATGTTCATTGATTCATGTTCACTGTCCATTGATTCAACGTACAGTAATCATTAAACCAATGTCCATCGTTCGTAATATTAATAAACAGCGATCATGGATCCATCTTCCCTGTTCATTGATTCAACGTACAGCAACCATTAAATCAACATACATTGTTCGTAATATTATTAATAAACTGCGATTATGAATCCATGTTCACTGTTCATTGATTCAACATACAGCAACCATTAAATCAATATACATCGTTCGTAATATTAAAAAACGGCGAACATGAATCCATGTTTACTGATCATTAATTCAACGAACAAAAATCGTAACTTGATGAATAAGAAAGTTTACGTACGACCGTTCATTGTTTCAATGACACCCGTCATCGGCTGATAATTATTGTAGACGTTCATTGATTTGATGTACTTTTTTCGTTCAGTGTTGATGCTGATTGCATTGCCTTTTATATTAGATAAAAAAATAATAAGAAAGCGAAGGGAAAATATACAGATAATTATATCATTAAAATTAATGTTTAGTTTATTGTTTTATCATGTTACCAATAGTAGAAAGTAATATAACCTAAAACCCCCGTTTAATAAGAAGTAATAAATATTAATAAAACTTGACAAGAAAAGCGAAAAAATCTAACTTTACCAAATTTATTTCTGTTTTAGCGTTTACACTTGTTAAAAAAGTAATATTTTGTCAGGCTCAATCTGAAATATGGCCCATAGTATGCTGGTGGTATTTTACCGGCTTTATCTTCCCCAAAATATTACTTTTATAAGTACACATTAAAAAGTTAATAGTGCACTGAAGTGCTTACCCAGGCTGAGATCGCCATTTAATTGCAAATAAAATTTTAAATGAAATGATATTGTCGCTCAACTGTAGTCTTATTAAATGGGTAGTCCATAAAATGTCAAATTGTCCTTTATTGCTATCATAATACCCACGTTTAAAGCTTTACATGCCACTAAATAAATTTTGATTATAATTATTTGGTTTAAACCCTAATTCGCAAACGCTATAAAATATAATCTTTTGGAAAAAATATTAAATTTTTTCTGTTTTTTTGTGCCACCCTGTATAAATTATAAACTGTGTGTTATTTGGGAAGCTTTAACTTTTGTATTGCCATTTTTTGCGTATTTGTAATATAAACGCAGCTATTTAAGTTGCTGCATGCGTGGCATTTAATTACTACCCTGTATACAGGGTGTTTCATAATAAAATGCTGACCCAAAAGGGCGATAATACTTAGATGATTCTAAAAAAAATTCTTTATATAACATACGTCTGCAACCGTTTTATTTCTGAGATATAAAAATTACCAATAAAATAATTTTGTTCCCTATATTGATTTTGATACGGACCTACGTTATATAAATGTTTTTTCTTAGAACCATCCAAGTATTATCGTCTTTTCACAATGGAGTGCCTTAACGACCTAAAAGACCTGGCAGCCAGAAACAACAGGGTTGAACTCCTATGTGTTCCTGGTCATTCAGGGATAAAAGGCAACGAAAAAGCAGATGAACTGGCAAGAACCGGATCTGCTTAAAGTTTCAGGGGCCCAGAACCAGCCCTTGGAATATCAAAAAAGGTAACCAGAACAACATTAGACAGATGGGCGCCAAAACAACACCGATCTCGATGGAATGGTACACCTGGCCAGGCACACGCACGGGCCGCTATTGATAGGCCCTCGAAGATGCTATCAGCTGGAATGCTGCTCTTGACGCGCCCTCAGTTAAGACAGGTGACCGGCCTACTAACAGGCCACTGTCACTTAAGAAGGCACCATCAAAGAATGGGAGTCTATAATGGACCCATTGAATGCAGACTTTGCGGCGAAGAGGACGAAACCGCCTCCCATATAATTTACAGCTGCGAAGCGCTAAACCGTAAAAGATTCAAAATCTTCGGAAACATTCGACGTGGCGACAACCTCCCGCACGACAAACTTGGAAGGAAACTACTGGAGCTCGTAGAAGGAACAAATCTTTTCTAACAATACTGGGGCGCACAATAAGCCAGAAGGCTGCAGTGTAAGAAGCTTGGGCCACACGTCGAACCCGACCCCGCCTTTAACCAACCAACCAACCAACCAACCAACCAACCAACCAACCAACCATTATCGCCTTTTAGGAAGCATTAAATTATGGAACGCCCTGCATATTTGATCGTTGAAAGTTCTTTTAGTGTTTAGTTATGTGCACAATATGGTGAAACTAAGAAAGAACATTGAAATTAAACTCAAAATGAATAGAATTTTATTTTACTCACCCAGCACCCCAATTCGCTCCAAGAATCCAGTAAGTTTGTTACTTTTTAAATAGTTTTGCTGTCAAATTCGTAAGCCATCAGCTGTTTTTAATTTCGACAAACTTATTGAAAAAAAAAATTAATTGATTCAGCCGATAGTACGTGGAAATCCATAATTATAGTAAACAGAATTTTAATACGAGTGTGTTATAAATCACTTTCTAAACGAGTTAACGTGCTTTTTTTTCTCATTAACACGCTTTTATTAGCTTCACCTGTATGTTTGTCCGTAACCGACTTCTTTGAACCCGATTTTGACCCACTTTAAACGGTCAGATTTAATTTAAATTTTGTAGATTTATCAAGAACCGCTTACAATACAATAATCTACACATAAAAAAAGTTTCCTGTCAAAATTTGACAGTAGTTGTCAATATTTTAAATCGTTTAAAACAAAATGATATTAATGAAAAAACTATAAGGTCGTATTATTGACGGTGGAAAGTTGAAAAAAATACGCAAAAAATTCTCTTGTCAAAATTTTACACTAAACTTGTCAATATGTCAGAATTATTACAATAACCGATAGTAATGAAACAAACGTGGGGTCGTATAAATATTGTCGCTAAGAATGGAGAAAAATTAAAAAAAAAATTATACCCGTCAAAATATGACAATTTTTTTTTTAATTTTGAAAATTTTTGTCGTTTGTTCGGATTTGTTTGGGTTTGTATGTATGTTTGTTTGTGACCGACTTCTTTGAACCCGATTTTGACCCACTTTAAACGGTCAGATTTAATTTAAATTTTGTAGACTTATCAAGAACCGCTGACAATATACAATAATAATCTAGCTCAATCTACTCAAAAAAAAAATGTTTCTTAACAATAACTCAAACTAAAAAATGAAAAATAAATATAGTTTATAAACTAAAAAAACACGCTTTGATAACTAATCAAACTAAAAAGAGGAAAATTTAATATAGTTTAAAATAATTCTTGAAATTCTTAATATAGGCAGAAAATAATAATGAAGGATAAACATTAGTATTATTGTGAAAAAAAGCGTGGGTCGCTTTGTGCTGTATTTTTCGTATATCAAGCACCCCACGCTTTTTTCACAATAATACTAATGTTTATCGTACATTATTATTTTCTGCCTATATTAAAAATTTCAAGAATTATTTTAAACTATATTTATTTTCCGCTTTTTAGTTTGATTAATTATTAAAGCGTGTTTTTTAGTTTTTTTTAAACTACACTTCTCGTCAAAATTAGCGAATACTCTAAAATCTAGCAAAAGTTTGTTCTTAACGATCTTATGAACCACTCATCCGATTTTGACAAACTAATTTTTTCAGTGTAACCTAAGATGTTACAAACCTTTTTAAGTTCCTAACATTAATCTGTAAAACGATTTTATCAATATACAGGGTGTTATTAGTAGAAGCGATTTTGTGCCGTAAATTTGAAACAATCTGTAGAGTAAACTGGTAAAGTTAGAAATTCCCGGTATGTGCCGTTAGTTAGATGACATCAATATCTCCAGACCTTTTTGCCAGTTTTTTGATAAGTGACTTTTGGGAATAGATACACTATTAAACAAAAAATGTGTCAAATTTTGGTAGGAAAATCTTTACAATGCTGTATCTTGGCAATGGTTGAACAGATTTTGACCAATATTCAAGATTTTAAAAGCTCTTTTCCTATAGATTTGCCGTGATAAAATTGTAATTTTTAAAGATGACCATATTCCTATTATACAGGGGCGAGAAAATTATAAATATAAAATTAATGATGGTAACTGGGTTTATTAAAGCTATGCCAACCGAAATATATGCTTTTGTTTTGTTTCAAAATTAGTCATTTCGAGGGTCGCAGTGCAATACCTCGTATCAGCACATTTTTCAATTTTGATATTTTGGTATTAAAGCGTGCAGAATGCGTTGCGCCATCTATTAATGAAGGGCAAAAATAACATTATAGTTCCCATATTTTACTATTCCGGTAAATGCAGGAACTCGTAAAATTTTCCCGCAATTTTATAATTCATTACCTCGTAAGCATTAGTTTTGTGATTCCATACAGATAGGGTGAAGGTAGGACATGCACACGTTATTTAGCATTATTTTGTATTAATACTATCTAATAAATAAAAATATTAGCATGCATGCCTAACTAACTATATTTGACGGTAAATAGAAACATGTTTTGTGTATTTGTTTAAGTTATAAATACTAAAATTGCCCCAATTCATTGACTTTTGTTATACGAGGTCCTGCGTTTTGATTTTTCAGATACAATAAAGAATAATACGAGTTATTGCACCTTATTTATTATGCCGTTTTTTGGCTCTACTGCAAAAGTATTAAAAAAAACATACAAGGTGTTGCACTGCGACCCTCGATTTGACACTTTGGGTCAATATTTAGGGACGTTTTTTTTTCTGTTTGATTGAGAGCTATTTGGCAAAAGATACACTATTAAACAAAAAATGTGTCAAATTATTCGTAGGAAACTATCTAGAAGGTGGAAAATATCAAATTAATCACTTATCTAGCATGCGGTGTACGAAAAAACATGTGTCATTCGTGTGCCATTTAGTATGTAGCCGATTAGCGTCAAATGAGCTAGCAGTGAGTTTAAATTATTATTATTAAATGGGATTTGGCATCAAATCGATCAAGGGGAGATTCAACTGCTAATTTTGAGCATGCCACGACGATGTCATAATGTTATTGCAGCAAGAGGTGGAAACGCTCGTTACAAATAATTATTAGAATGTTATTTTTGTGTTTTTATGTTTCTTATGTTGAAACGTTTTTGTGAATTTATTTAATAAAATTTGGCTTTACACATGACGTTTTAATTTTTTTTGTCCCTCAAAATATGTAAGTATACCAGAGTATACCTATATACATTAAATTAAATTATTAAAATTTTAAAATCTATAATACTGGTCGAAATCTATTTAACCGATGTCAAGGTACAACTTTTTACAGATTTCCCCGAAGAATTGGCACATTTTTTGTTTAATAGTGTATCTTTTGAAAAATAGCTCTTAATCAAATAAGAAAAAAAAAATCCCGAAAAATTAACCCAAAGTGTCAAATGGCTAATTTTGAAACAAAACAAAAGCATATAGCCCGGTTGGCATAGCTTTAATAAACCCAGTTACCATAATTTTCGGAATATTATATTTATAATTTTATCGACCCCTGTATAATAAGAAAACGGCCATTTTAAAAAATCACTATTATATCAAGCAAAATCTATAGGATAATAGCTTTCAAAATTTTGAATACTGGTCAAAATCTGTTCAACCAATGCCAAGATACAGCATTGTAAAAATTATCTTAAAAAATTTGACAAATTTTTTGTTTAATAGTGTATTTATTGCCAAAAAACTGGCAAAAAGGTCTGAAGATATTGATGTCATTTAACTAACGGCACATACCGGGAATTTCTAACTTTACCCGTTAACTCTACAGAATGTTTTAAATTTACAGCACAAAATCGCCTCTACTAATAATAATACCCTGTATATCAATAAAATCGTTTTACAGATTAACGTTAGGAACTTAAAAAGGTTTGTAACACCTTAGGTTACACTGAAAAAATTAGTTCGTCAAAATCGGATGAGCGGTTCAAAAAATAGTTAAGATCAAACTTTTGCTAGATTTTAGAGTATTCGCTAATTTTGACGAGAAGTGTATATTTATTTTTATAGGCGGTCGTTGAAAAAATATTTACCAACTTAAGCTTCGTGTGACACCTTCTTCCATTATAATCATTTAAATCTCTTTCACGCTCGCTTTTACTAAAGTAACGACTTCCGGCGGCTACTTACAAAAAACGTCATTATAATCTGCAAGGGACCTGCACACAACTGCATATATAATAAATAATGCGGCGGCCCGTTGGAAAGTTGAGAAAGTACTGCGAACTAATTTATCTTTCGGCATTTTTTTAATTACTAAGCCATAAATTGATAGTGCGAGCTAGTTGAATTTTTAAAACGCCCAATGCAATTTTTAAATCATAAATTACGAGATTTTTCCTTCGTTGCCTGTCTAGGAAAGCAGGCTACCGAAGTTATTAAAACCCCCAAAAAAATGGTAGTTAAATATGTAACGTAAACATTATTAGTCCGAAAGTTTGAGTAGATTGACGGATTCAACAGTAGACACTTAAATACTTTTTTTATTTGACTCATGTAATATTTAATGTTTGGTACCGTGCGAGCAAAAATTATTCTCATCAAAGAGGGCCTTGCATCTAAGGACGTAATGCTTAGCCGTAGAGCTCAATACCTGTTGGGTGTCAGTAACTACCTGAATTAACAATCAATCAGTTATTCCGTTATCTTTGACAGTCGTTACGAGTAATTTGATTCATCGCTAATTTTTCCAATTTCTTAAACAATTCACACAATGGGCTTTACGGAACAGCACAAAACATTCATGGTTAAAGCGTATTTTCGAAACGGGGTTAGAGTAAATGGTGAGTGGCAATACAATCCGGGTTTGTGCATGGACGATTTTCACGAATATTTTCCTAACGTTGCTTTTATTGCTGTGGATTTTTATCATTGCCTGGAAAAAACCGGGGCTGTGTTTAGGGAAACAGGTTCTATACAAGAGAGATGCTGGTCAACACTTTCGAAAATATGAAGAGACGTGTCAATTTATGCTTGGAGCATGGCGGTGTCCAATTTCAGCAATTTATGTAATTCTTTGTCTTTTTCTTTCTGTATATTCTTACTTTGTTAATTTTGTAAACAACAAAAATAAATTTGTATTTGTCTACTTATTTTATTACCTATTAGTTTGGCAAATCATGTCATAATATGAATTTGAAAAAATCTTAACCTAGATTTGGTTAGATATATCTTCCCCATATTATTGTGATCTAATCCAAGCCCTCTTTGATGCAAATAATTCTTGCTCGCACGGTTTAGTAAAAAAATATTTTTCTATATATATATCTATATATTCTTCTTTGTAGATATCTACAGCATTTTAAATATTGTATTCTTCAGTATTTTATTTACAATATATATAATGCAAAATGAATAGTACATCGCTTGAAACCCAATACTTACAATACAAAACAAAGCCCTACGTACTGTATTTAATTAATTATTACTGCCGGAAAACAGTTTAAAGATCAAAAATATGAGTCAAAGATAGTCCAGACTGATAGCGTTATCGAACTCAGCCAAACCGTAGACCAAAATAAATTATATTGAAACCAACTTCCAAAAAACTTACCCAATACGGTGAGCTGGATGGGCTTTCCCTGGACGACGAAACCGAACGCGTCCTCCGCCTCGCACTGCCATTTTCCATCATCTTCCAACCGTACATTTTCAATAAACAAATTACCACTGGCGTCCACTAAAAGCCGGTGACCGATCACACGTTTATTGTTCGTATTGTCTTTTAATATTGTTTGCACAATCTGTCCGTCTTTCAACCATATACTAGTGCTGTAACAAAAAGAGTTATTAATTTGAAATGTTGAAATACGAAATGATTTATTTTTTCTATTATCTTTAAGAAAAAGATTTATTTCGTATTTAACATTTTATAGTGGGAAATGATGGGACCATTATTTAATAATAACGTTTGATAAAGACACAGTTATAGATATAAAATTATTGGGAGGACTGTAGATAATTGTGTCAAACCCGGTCTTTCAATTTCGAACGCTTAAGAATAACATAACGGTGTAATAACCTGACAATGTATTTTAAGAGATAAACGTTGAACTTACACTGAGTTTAATCTATCTCAAAGATTCCTGGTTGAATATTGGCGCTCAACAAAATGAAACGCCTATTGAAGTCAGGTCAATGTTGGAGTTAAAAGCATTGTTAATTTTCCTAGCTGTTCGTATTTCTGCGAATATTCTATTCTAATATTCTATGTATAAAGATTAAATTCAGTAGAACTTGGGCATAGCAAGGCAAAGCTGTTTTGTCAAATTAAGGTTATTGACTACGTTTGTACCTACATGTCTTAGAATAATGCTTAGTGTGCTCTTATTGAAAATGTTATAAAAATTTGGATATAGAGTTTGGCTCAAACCCAGCAAGAGAATTGTAGCAATACATTTCTTACAATCAGAGTGGCCCTGTCACGTAAATCCATTCTTTACCACGGAACAGATGCCTCGCCGGCAACATTCCTAGCTAGTTGCTAATATATAAATTTTAAATGGTTTCCCAGGTATTAAAGAGACTCAAATTTTTCAACGCAATAACTAATAAATTTTACCCAAAGAAGCATTTTAAATATTAAAACTTTGTATTGAGCCAGCTGGAACAGCGACAGTGGCGTTCGTGAGTGACTTCCTTCAATTGATGAAACTCTAATTGCAGGAGATTCCAGACTAAATAACCAACATCAAAATTAAATAAGGTATGTGGCCGAAGCTGTTAAGAAAATGTCAGAGTCTCCGTATCGCAATTCATAGTGCCTTCGACTGGAGATCGAGATGTTCAGGGTTCGATTACCGGCCGAGGTATAAAACTTCTTTCAATTTAAAAAATAACTTTGTCCGCTCGCCGATTAACATTTTTCAGTTAGACTTTATACAACCATTAAAAATTACCCATTTCAAAAAAAAATTCACGGCTAGATATCACTTTTCAGAAGTCTAATATCAGATAATATAAACTCCTGGACAAAATTAACGCGTCCTCATAAATTTCCCACATTTTTATGCTATTTTTTTTTCTGAACTTATGATCCGATTTAAATAGTTTTTTTTTGCATCGTAGGTTGGTTTCTTGACAATGTGATAGTTTTCGCTGTTTATGATAAAAAATTCGTTTTCGATTTATACAGGGGGTAATAAAAATGTTATGTTTTTTTTCCGAAAATTCGTATCACCCTGTTGAGTATACTAGCAACCAAAACATACTGCAGTTTAAATTAGACTGTAGGTCCATCTTTCCCCAATATTTGCCTTTTTGGTTTACTTCATTATCTCTGCTATTAGAGGAGATACACCGTTTTATAGGGTAACATGTTTTTATAGACTTTATTATTCAACACATTCATTGTTAAATGTTTTCAAGTAGGCCATGGACCTTATGGACTATTATTATAAGGAGTATAGAATACATTATTTGTTATCCGTATAACTGTATAATTTCTGCTCGCTTTGATAAATGAAAACAACATTTCAAACAACGCCTTCCAATCATTAACAGTCCAATGTTGATCATTTCTGGCAAAACGCAATCTTATAACTCTGTGCTCTCTGGTAAGCAATTGTTTCTTTGCCGGTCTTCTGTTGCCTAAACCAGCCTCATTTAAACGTCTTCTGACTGTTCGAGACGATATTGTATGATGGCGAGCAGTTCTAAGCTTACTTTTTAACCTAGTACTAGTAATCTTTCTGTTTCTTAGAGCAGTTTGCCTAAGGAAACGCTCATCCCTTGGATCGGTACATCGTTTTCGCCCTTGTCCTGGCCTTCGAGAGTAAGATCCTGTCTCGTTAAATCGCTAAACCAGACGACTTATAGTCGAACGATGTCTTCCTATCACATTAGCAATATGACACGTCGAATAGCCTTCATCCAGCAAAGTTAAGGTTTTACTGCTTTTATTATCGATAAATTCTTAGGTAAATTCAGTTTTCAAGAATAAAATACCCGTCAGGCAACTGGGCATACAGTTTCCAAACAATTTTTTTCTATTTCACGTTCATAATAAGCTCAGTACGATACGCATTTGCGTATCGTAATGAAGCTATTTCGATACGCGTTTTTTCTTTATTTGATGTTGGTAACATTTAAATGTCTTATTTCATTGACTTGCGCGGCCTTTGTGCTTTACGAGAAAACCCATTTTTCGCAGAGGAAAAATAGCTTGATAACTTACTTTTTTATTCTGTGTGGATAACAGTCATGTATGTTGGTTGCATAAATCTATAAATCAATCTTTTGTAGATGCTTCAAGCTATCATTTTCTGCCAAATCCTATCCAAAATTCAATCTACTAACCGTCCAATGTCGATTTTAACTTCAACTTTATTTGAATTTTCCATCTTCCCTATACTAAATTGCAATGCCGTGACGTAAAATCACGTCTTTTGAAATTCGAAAAAAAGTAGCAAAATCTCCCGAATTTCCGAACGCTCTGTATATGTACCGAATGTACAAGGATCACACAACGTATTCCGTCCAATTTCAAATCTCATATCGCTAAATAGTATATTTAAAGTACACGTTTCATAAGAAGCGGTTTTAGCGCACGCGTCTATTTTAAAAACCGAGCCAGAAAGTGGCGAGTTTTTTTATTGACACGTGCGCTAAAACGCCTTATAAAACATGTGCTTTATACATTTTTTTCTATTTCACCTTTTATAATCAAGAAAAATACATTTTAAAAAGAAAATAAATCGTTCAAATTTTGTAAATTTTTATGTCTAAATTTTATGTTGGTAATAATATTTTTTATCATAGTAGGCTCTGGACAACAAAAATTATTTTGCAAACTGTCATTTTTTGATTTATTGACCCATTTTCACCACGAGATTCTAAAGTTATTTTTCACGTTCATAATAAGCTCAGTACGATACGCATTTGCGTATCGTAATGAAGCTATTTCGATACGCGTTTTTTTTTTTATTTGATGTTGGTAACATTTAAATGTTTTATTACATTGACTTGCGCGGCCTTTGTGATTTACGAGAAAACCCATTTTTCGCAGAGGAAAAATAGCTTGATAACCTATTTTTTTATTCTGTGTGGATAACAGTCATGTATGTTGGTTGCATAAATATATAAAACAATCTTTTGTAGATGCTTCAAGCTATCATTTTCTGCCAAATCCTATCCAAAATTCAATCTACTTACCTTCCAATATCGATTTTAACTTCAACTTTATTTGAATTTTCCATCTTCCCTATACTAAATTGCAATGCCGTGACGTAAAATCACGTCTTTTGAAATTCGAAAAAAAGTAGCAAAATCTCACGAATTTCCGAACGCTCTGTATATGTACCAAATGTATAAGGATCACACAACGTATTTCGTCGAATTTCAAATCTCATATCGCTAAAATAACTTTAGAATCTCGTGGTGAAAATGGGTCAATAAATCAAAAAATGACAGTTTGCAAAATGATTTTTGTTGTCCAGAACCTACTATGATAAAAAATAGTATTACCAACATAAAATTTAGACATAAAAATTTACAAAATTTAAAGGATTTATTTTCTTTTTAAAATGTATTTTTCTTAATTATAAAAGGTGAAATAGAAAAAAATTTATAAAGCACATATTTCATAAGGCGTTTTAGCGCACGTGTCAATAAAAAAACTCGCCACTTTGTGGCTCGTTTTTTAAAATAGACTCGTGCGCTAAAACCGCTTCTTATGAAACGTGTACTTTAATATACTATTTATCAGTAGGTATGGCGAGTATTATTTGACACAAGATCGCTTGAAGTATCAGAAAAGGTCCATAGCCTACTTGAAAACATTTAACAATTAATGTGTTGAATAATAAAGTCTATAAAAACATGTTACGCTATAAAACGGTGTATCTCCTCTAATAACAGAGATAATAAAGTAAACCAAAAAAGCAAATGTTGAAGAAAGATGGACCTACAGTTAAATTTAAACTGCAGTAAGTTTTGAGTGCTAGTATACTACACAGGGTGATACGAATTTTCGGAAAAAAACATGACATTTTTATTACCCCCTGTATAAATCGAAAATGAATTTTTTATCATAAACAGCGAAAACTATCACATTCTCAAGGAACCAACCTACGATGCAAAAAAAATCATTCAAATCGGATCATAAGTTCAGAAAAAAAAATAGCATAAAAATGTGGGAAATTTATGATGTCGCCTTAATATTGTCCAGGAGTTTATTATATTGAAAAATATTTACTGTTTACATTTCTATTATACGTATTATTTAATTTTTGTAACAATGTAACTCATAAATATCACCTGGAAGTTTAAAAACACAATTTCCATTCAGCATAAGTTATAAAATCAGGAAAATTTAACTTCGCTAAAACAAACTTTGTATAGTTTACTTTAGTAGGTCGGAAATGAAGAGCAGGAAAAAGATGCAGTGCTCGAAAACAATTTGAATACTTTTAATATTTAAAAACTTTTAAAACTCTCGCTACTTTAGAACTTTTATGTTTCAAAAAGATCTGGGATAATGCTATTCCTAATAAATAGGCGCTATATAGAATACTTTATTACTAAGGAAGTTACTTTGTAAATAATTTTAAAAATATTAAAAATCGCGCATAGGGATACTGACATCAAAAAGTTTATTATGTTCTACACATTGTGAATTTAGCATCCTTTGAAACTCTTAATCTAAATCGAACAGTAAAGGAAGACTTAAAGCATTTCCTTTTTTTCTTTCAGTTTACACTTTACTTAAATGCAGCATTTCTTCAACAAAAAAGGAACGACTACTAAATTGAAAAAAAAATTATGGGAGGTCTTTTAAAATTTTATATTCTATTTTAAGCATATTGTTTGACAGTTATCGAAAAATGACTTTTTAACCCTTAAGGTGGGAGTATCAACATGCTTGCCAACCTATAACCTATTTCGCGTAGATTTATTTATGTTTTCTAGCTTCTATACAAAATTTAAAGAAAAACAGTATCCACTTGATATTCTATAGGTAATAATTGACATATTTAATAAATATCAAGGAATTTCATAACTTATTTTAGGATTATTGTATAGCGAAAAATATCGGGTAAGATTTTTTTTAATATTATTATGTCATTGTCACTCATTGTTCTTTCACTATACAATTCTCCCAAAATTAGCAATGAAATAAATTGATATTTTTGTAATGTATCAGATACTACCTAAATAATGTACCGACGATATTGATTTTCTTTAAATGTTAGTTATTAAAATAATAAACTCAAAAAACCAATGCGAAATAGGTTATAGGTTGGCAATAGATTGAACGACGTTGAAAATTCAACCTTAACTATGGACACGGAGTCTGACAGACTCTATACTACATAGTTCGCGCTTTTACTCCCACCACAATTGTTCATGGCTGCTGTCGCTTTAAGTACCTTACCTATTTTCAGTGCTCTGCAACGTGTCTACTGTGGTAAGATCGTGACAATTTATTTTTTCGAGTTATGCAAGTTTGGAGGTCTGACAGACTCCGTGTCAGTATTTGTGTAATATAAGATTCTAATCTATTATGGCTAATACACAGAAAATATGGTTATATATTATGTCCCTATAAATTAAAAAGAAAAGCGGCGTACACTTGCATAAAATGCAGTAAACCTATTTGCCTGCAGTGCTCTCGAAAATGCTGTATAAATTGTTGTTCTGATCGAGAATAATAGGCATAAAAAGGTATTTTAATTCTACCTGCAGATTTTTTTACTACTTGCGTTTAGAATTTGATTTTATTTTTTTTTAACTTTGTGTTATCAGTAGGTTTAAAGTTTTTTTATTACCAATTGTTTTTTGTTATTTTTAAAAGAAGTAGAGTATAAGAATTAGTACTGTGTTTGGAAAATATTACAAAACAAAGGATTTTGCATATTGTTCATTTATGTAACGTTTTTTAAATATTTAACATATATGCTGTAATTAAGTGTTAAGTTGTGCATTATTTATTGATAAAAAAATATATATAAACGTTTATTTTTTGTATTACTGCATATTTTTTAATAGGAGTCTGTCAGACTCCCTGTCCGTATCAGTGTAACAAAACTGGGTGTCGGTAGTTAAGGGTTAAATTTCGCGAGAAAAGAAGCAGATCAAAATTTACCAACTGGTTACATAAATAACTATTTAAATAACAAATCTTTTATCAGTTGGAATGGATGGTAAAGTCGCCACAGTGGATCTTTGCCCGTGCGTCATCAATCAACGATCAGGACTCAACGTGGTTAATAACTCTGCATCCTTATTTATTACAGTAACAAGTTTAAATAAAAGCATAAAAGAACGTCTCCAAGATTCCGCAATAATATAACGTGCTAGACAAGAATAAAACTATAAACGTCAATTAATTACTTTTTTATTTGTTTAGTTGACTACCGATGTATTTTAGAATGTCATTGTCAACCTTATTTTGATCTACCAATCTAATTCGTATTTTGTAAATTTGTGTGCCTTAAAACTGTTCCTTTTTCTAAAAATAGTTCTTTTTAGAGCTAATTATACCCACCATCTGTCTTGGCGGTAAGTATTTATGGATTTTTATAATACCTAATTTATTTATTTTAAATATTCTAACCGTGAAAGTTATTTGAAAAGTTTACGGCAGTGGCTAAATTCCCTTAAATGAAAGAATGTCAAAAATTTGACTTTTGCGATTTTAATAGTCAATAAAAAACCAACCTTTTTTAGATTTTAAGCTTTAAAAATAGTATTAAATGTGTTAACATTTGTTTGTCAATTTCTTTTAGATAATAGAGAATGCCGGGCAAAACTTAAAATAAATATTAATTTTTCGGGATATTCTTTAGGTACGTCAAACGGTAGACACGCACGTCCATTTTATGAACTTAGACTTAGTTTTGACTTTTTTCGTCTCGTAATTTTGATTTGATTCATACGATTTTGATGACGTGAAAGTGATGACGTACGGGAAAAGATCCACTGTGGCGACTTTAGGCTAGAGTGGCAGACTTTTGGCACTATCCAAATAATCTCACATATTCCTATGAGGAACGTTGTGGTGCCACACGTGTTCCGCGGAACCTACCCGCATCAGCTTCCTGACGGTTAACGCGACGTATAACATAATATAAGAATCTTGGCCACTCATTCAAACCAGCCACTACTGTTAATAAACTAAGTGAGTTGACATTGGTGCAAGCTGCTCATTTCTTCCAGATCAGTAAAGAATGGTTCCCCCAACGCATTGAACCTTATTCTCGCGAGGCCGGGGCATTTACACAAGTAATGCTGAATACTTTCCTCAAAGAAAATTTATAGGGTTAGAAATGTTAACTCCTTGTTCAAAAATCGCAACACAGTAGAGGGAGAAAGAAGAGAGAGAGAGAGGGGTGTTAGTGTGCCCGCCGGCCATCAGAGGCGCAATGGCGGGAAATTTGAACAGCGGTTTTAGCACTTTTCAATTTAATTGTTAACTTTTGAACGAGTTTTTATTGATTTAATTTGTGATTCAATATAAATATTATTAAATCACAAATTAAATCAATAAAAAGACGCACAAAAGTTTTTTTTATGGAATAAATAATGCACATTTTTATATTAACCAAGATTTAGAAAATAAAGATGGAAGCACTTTATCGTAAATAATGTTTTCTACGTTTATTTATAAATAAAAACTGCATTGACAACCATACCAAAAAATAACTGTTTAGAATAAACTAATGTCCTTAGGTTACGTCTCACAGGTCTCACTCATCTGGAATTGTCTCAATTCATATAATATTATCACAAATACTGTATAAAACACAAGCACTAGGATGCATTGAGACGCGTACTAAAAGATCCATAAACTATCAGGTGATTCTTACAGCGTTCTCTGAAACAAAAGAAACAGTATCGGGTAGACATTAAATTTCTCTGTAAAATATGGCCGATGGCCAAGTATCTACTTATCGAGTTAGCTCAAACCATTATCTTTGTGCCATTATGTTATAATTTTTAATCCACTCAGTAAAACAAAAATGTTAAAATTATCATTTCAAGAGACTAAACTTATCTGTTCGTAACTGATAGATTGTTAGGTATTACCTCGGGCACAATGTGTTGCAGTTATCTGCAGGTTGCCCAGTGATATTTTGTTAAGATTGGCTTGTTAACCAACACCTATTATGTATGTGAAACATTTCATGTTAATTTATTTATTGTAAACTTACATTTCCTATATTCCTATATAAAAAATAGGTAAGGAAGTGTAAAATCAATTTGATAAACAATAAAAAATAATTACCTGCATAGTAGGCTGGAATAATAACTGAAAGATTACACACATCGGCGAAGTTTTCTAAAATAGAAACTAATAGAATTGTATATTAAAATGATAATAAAAAATTAATTAATTTCCTCAGAAAAAAACGTGGACAAGAAAAATTGACAGTTGTGACATGGATGGATGGCGGGCTGGCTGGTTTGTTCCAATTAGCACCTGGCGCAGTTTGGGAAGCGTTATAGTAGGTTAGAATATAACTGTCCTTCTCTTCTATACGTCAAAAATATGCGACAGAACCCGGTTACACGGCCAGCTGGCGACAACAGCGCTAATTTGCCCTGATGGCCGGCGGGCACACTAACACCCCTCTCTCTCTCTCTTTTTTCTCTTTCTACTGTGTTGCGAAATCGTCCATTTAAGCTTCACCGGGGGTGACTTTCCTCATCTTCTTCATTTCTGCAACTTCTTCAGCGCGAACGAATAATATAGTGTCCGATATGCCACAATTATTCTCTTTTAATTATTTTATCTACTATATTATCTTCTAAACATTTTTATGGCTTTTCTTAAACGGATTGCGCGCATTCTAGTGCGTGCCAGCGTTGATCTGTTTCTAATCTGAAAAACGGCAGATGTTCCGGTGAAAACGCAAATAGCGTTCCCTATAGTGGATTGCGATGCACTTCGTGGTTTATAGTTGTCTACCTTTCGATTATTACGAATGTGATTGCCTTTTATATTGGAGTTAATTCCGGTGGGATGGCGCTACGGTGATTGATTTGCTTTTGGGGGCTTTTAATATATCTTACCGCTGTTGTCGGGATTGCTTGCGTGATGGCGGATCGTAGAGTCCTAACAAGGACGAAACGGCCGTCGTGGTCCACCCGCCCCAGGGTATCCATTGTACTTGGATATCTGTGTATTCCAATATAAAAAACAGTTACACAATTGTCCGATATGCCGCAGTTATTCTCTTTTAATTATTTTTGCGGGTACTATATTATCTTCTAAACATTATAAAGAAAAACACATGATTTTCTCCTAAAATGCGGAGGGATATGGAATGAGGATCTGATTAAATTTGGCACCTTCCCCGCGATGAAACCAAAATAGAAAAACATCACTTGACTTACCTAAAATTGATATTAACTGCGCAGTCTAACTCGATCTTTGTGTTCTGTCTGGCGAAAGTCTGCGTATACTCCTCGCCATTTGAGTTGGTCTTTTCGTAACTAAGATTAGTTCTTGTGTCAGCTCGGGTTGGCCGACGATGAGCACTTCCGCTGTGTGGATGCCTTGTGTGAGTTTTGGATTCTGCGTGACCTGAAAAAAAAAACACCTTGTAGGTAATTGGGTAGTTCTCAGTGGTAGCTCGTGGAGTAAAAGTTAAAAATAAAATTCAAAAGAGTGTTGTCTGTTTCTATCCGCCATCCGCCATCCGCCAAACCCATCCCCAGACGCGTTTCGCCGTTATTACGGCTCATCAGTGAGGCTTAGTTTGGCAGAAGGAAACAGGGCTCAAAGACAAATCACTTGTCAGGATCGATTATCGACGGGAATTATAGAACCCGGTGCGACATCTTGCGTCCCAGTACGGCACTTAGAAAAGGTCAGTCGTAAAGGGGGTTATTCTGTAAAAACAGAAAATTTTGCAAGAGTGCTTTCAAAACCGGTACAAGTGCCGGACCACAGATATTAATTCAAAAAAGTGTTGTCTGTTGTCTGTTTCCTTCCGCCGAACCCATCCCCAGAAGCGTTTCGCCGTTATTACGGCTCAATAGTAAGACTCAGTTTGGCAGAAGGAAACAGGGCTCAAACTGAGCCTCACTGATGAACCGTAATATCGGCGAAACGTGTCTGGGGATGGGTTTGGCGGAAGGAAACAGACAACACTTTTTTGAATTAATATCTGTGGTCCGGCACTTGTACCGGTTTTGAGAGCACTCTTGCAAAATTTTCTGTTTTTACAGAATAACCCCTTTACGACGGACCTTTTCTAAGGTACCGTACTGGGACGCAAGATGTCGCACGGGGTTCTATAATTCCCGTCGATAATTAAAAATAAAAGTTTGGATAGGCCAGGCAGACAAATAAAAAAGAAATATAAATTCTCGTAAAAAAATAGTATTAATGGGTAAACTTCATTATAACAATAATAAAAATAGTTATACAAATCTATATTTCAATTTTCCCACACCCGAAATCTTGACAATAACACAAAATCCCTATACAGTGTGACTTTGTAACTTGGAATGAATTTAGTAAATCCAGTATAGTGTCTTTTATTAGAAAAATGCTTGGGCACGGGTATTTATACAGGGTAAGTCGGGAGGAAAGGACCAAATTTCAGGAGTGTACGTTCCACTTTTATCAAAATTTTCACGTAATTAGAGTATGCCATGCTCAAGACTCAAAACTATTTGACATCAATATTATCTTGATAATGTGTCTGTGTATTGTGGCAGTATTTAAACGTTTATTTTCAAGTTTGAGTGAAAAAAGTGTTACAAAATGCCAAATACTTATTCAAATTTAGAATATACAAATATGGTGTTTATTTATGGTTTCTGTAATGGAGTGCTATAGCTGCTATTGAAAAATATCGTCAACGGTAACCACATCACAGACATCCGACTAGAAACGTTTTTATCAGAGTTTTTAACAATTCGTGCCAAAATGGTAAGCTTCCCAGTGCATCTGAACCAGCTACTCGACAAGGTTTAGGAGAAGTAGAAAATATTCTGAATTTAGTAGAAGAAAATGCAACGACCAGCTCTCGAAGAATTTTTATTTTTTAATTATTTTTCAAGTTTATTACTTTATTGACTAACATTTAAATTAAATCAGTATCGTCGGCACATTACTTAGGTAATATCTGATATACTACAAAAATATCAATCTATTTCATTGCTAATTTTGGGAGAATTGTATAGTGAAAGAACAATGACATATTAATGTTAAAAAAAATCTTACCCGATATTTTTCGCTATACAATTCTCCTAAAATAAGTTATGAAATTCCTTGATATTTATTAAATATGTCAATTATTACCTATAGAATATCAAGTCGATACTGATTTTATTTAAATTTTGTGTAAAAGCTAGAAGACATAAATAAATCTACGCGAAATAGGTTACATGTTGGCAAGCATGTTGATACTCCCACCTTAAAGGTTTTAAATTATAAACAACACCTGACTGACATTTGACACATGGACACAAAGTGGTGAGGGACATCTCAGATAAAAACGTAGTTACTAATTACTATACAGTATATATGTCGTAGGCTGATAGTGAAATCCGTCATTTCATGAAAAGCCTAGTCACTTCATGAAGCGTCGGCAGATTGTGTAAAAACATGAAATTACACGATCTGCCGCGACACTTCATGAAGATACCTTGACGTTTCGGCGTATTATGTATAACACAATCTGCCTAATTTTAAATATCGTCACTTTATGTAGTACCTAACGATGTCATGTCAGTCGGCAGATTGTGTAATTCCGTCTAAAAGGTATATTGGCAACTGGTTTGTTCGTTGTTCCCCAGATTATTTTTTTTTAATTAAATTTTTTCAACTAATGTTATTTTATAAAAATTAAAAAAATGTTCTGACAAACCCGAACAAACCAGTTGCCAATATACCTTTTAGACGGAATTACACAATATGCCTTGTTTTTGTGGCATTTCATGAAGTGACGATATTTAAAATTAGGCAGATTGTGTTATACATAATACGCCGAAACGTCAAGGTCTCTTCATGAAGTGACGCGGCAGATCGTGTAATTTCATGTTTTTACACAATCTGCCGACGCTTCATGAAGTGACTAGGCTTTTCATGAAATGACGGATTTCACTATCAGCCTACGACATATACAAAATGACGAATAATAGAAAACAGAAAGGTGGTATAAAAACTTTAAATTAAATTGTTTAAAAGAAAATAATTTAAACAGGATTTTTAAATTATGATATCTGTATTCTGCAAAACCGTTCTATTGTTAATAAAATGGGAGGAGTCAAAAGTCCAGAAGCGTAGGTTAAGGTAAATAATAAATTCTTATCGCTGAAAGAGTCTAAAAATTGGATTTTGGTTATTAGTTTCATTGAGTCTTAAATTCAGATATGAATCTGAATAGTTAATTGAATGTCTATGGATTTCAAGGTCCTCGAGATAGTCCAACTCTCTGAAGTTTTTATGATCAAATTGATGTAAAACTTTGCAGTTAGAAGTTGGTGAGAAACTATGATTATTAAATTTGAGGTGCTGTCCAAATACAGACGTACCTAGTCGGTTGACATGTTCTTTTATTCTTGTTCCGAGTTTTCTTACAGTTTTTCCAATGTATAGAGCTGGGCAACTACCACATGATAATTTGTAAACTCCGCTTTTGTCAAGATGTGAAACGCTTTCTTTATTTCTGACTAAATGAGACTGAAGATTGTTTTTTTGTTTTAAAGGAGATTGTTGTATCTTTTACAACTTTAAAGAGTTAAGATGTAAATAGCGGTGGAAAAAAGTTATAGTTTAATTTAATGGTTAATTTTGTTAAATGATTACACACTATTACCTCAATTAAATATTATACTAATAAGTTAAAATTTTAAGCTACAAAATTTGCCTAAAATACAATTCTAATATCATTTCTTATGAGAAACACTGTTTAAGAAAATTCGGCCCCCACAAAATGTCGTAAAATTCCAGTTATTGCCTATATTTCAAAATTCATCGCATTTGGGGCTATAAAAATTCTGAAGGCGCCTTTAAACACATACCCTTTTGTAATCGATATATCGAGTATCGGGGTCTGAAAATTTTAGATTAATATACTGCATTTTCCCATAAATCATTTATTTTACAACCGAGCGGGTTTCTTTATAAAACCTTGCTGATAGACAGCTTAAGACTGCTTGAACAAACTCTAAAGATCCATTTTAAAGGGTTCCCTATATGTCAAGGGCCTCTTCAATACGGCGGTTTCGCAGGTTGCTTATTTATTTTTAGGTTTGCCGGTGAAGCTTCTTTGAAGTGCCGCCAGGATTCTAAGTAAAAAAATTGCTTACATTCGGTTTGCTGTTACAGACTTTTAGCAAGAGAATATTGCTTTTTTCAACAGAGTGCCTAAAAAGTAAGCTGTAAAGTTTAAGATGCTATTTCATGTTCTTAATATCTAAATAGTTTCACATTAACTTTTAATAATAATTAATTATGAATATTATGTTTTCTAAATATAAGTAAAGTAACTTTAAATAATTCAAATTTCTCTTATACAGTATGTCCACGGATGGGGTTTACAAGAGGACAAATGGACTAAAAATTGAAAGATATAAAAAAAGTCACTCTTAATAAACGTTTTTGCTTGTCTAGAAAATACGATTCATCATAAGAAACTTCAATTCTTTTATACAGGGTTGGTAAAAACTGCAAAAATGTTACTTTGCTTAAGAGTAAACATACTTTATTTTGGAAGATACGAAAAAAATCCACTCTTAATAAACGTTTTCCTTGTCTAGGAAATACGATTCATCATAAGAAACATTAATTTTTTTTATACAGGGTGGGTAAAAACTGCAAAAATGTTATTATGCTTAAGAGTAAAAATATACTTTATTTTGAAAGATACGAAAAAAATCCACTCTTAATGAATGTGTTTTCTACCCAACAAACCAAAGTAGAACAATTCATTAAAACCTATGTAAAAATTATTTCCCAAAAGTATTCGCTGGCACACCTTAAGGTGATAGGTACTTGTTGTCAATGTCTTTATTTAATGAAGTTATTATTTAAGTAGAAATGCTATCTACTGAACAAAGAGTTTTTATAAGTAATACAATGTTATGGGGATGGTCAAGTTTCATACCGCTACGTCATGGAACAATTTACAGAGAAATTTGTAGGAATCACAATAACTAGGATGACAATCTGCAAGTTAATAAAAAAAGTTCAAGAGAACTGGTTCGGTTTTCGATATCAAAAAAAAAAAGAAAAATACGACCATGATGATGCTGCTAAAGTCTTTTAGTTCTTTAATCTGTTGAAAAAAATTCTATTACGTCCCTTAGAAATCGTGTTACTCAGTTGGAAGTTGTGAAAAAAAGTCAAACTTGGAAGATCCTTAAAGCAAATAAATTGTATCCGTCTAAACCGCACTTTAATCAAAGATTGGAAGAAGGAGATGACGCGAAACGACTTGATTTTTGCTTGTGGATAGGAGACAAAATTTTAAGTGGAAATGTTGATTTTTATAAATATATCATGTTTTCTGATGAAAGTACATTTTCTACCAATGGAACCGTTGCAACCCAGCACGTTAGGTACTGGTCTTTAGAAAATCCCGAATTCAGAATTATGACGAGAAGACAATATTTCACAAAAGTTAACGTGTGGTGCGCGATATTCATTCATGCCATCATAGGGCCATATTTCTTTGATAACACGTGCAATAGATTATCATATTTAGAAATGCTGGATACATTTTTCAATGATGAACTCGAAAATCTACCATTAAATTTTCGACAAAATATGTATTTTCAGCAACATGGTTGTCCAGCCCATTTTGCTCGTGAGGTTAGAGAATGGCTTGACCGCAGATTTGGTCCAAGGTGGATTAGCAGGAATGGCCCAGTTTTGTGGCCCCCAAGAAGCCCCGACTTAACCTTGTCGGATATGTTTTTATGGGGCCGTTTAAAACAAAATGTTTTTGCTACCGCAGTACCAAATGATATTGAAGTGCTGAAGGGCAGAATTATCCATGCCGTGCAATCGATATCTCAGGAAGAAATCAGAAATTCTTTCACTTATTTGAGAAAGCAATTAGAAAAATGTGTCGAGTATCATTATGGGGGTGGAGTTTTTAAATTATGAAATCGTTATCGTATTCTTTTCATGTTAATAAAAATATTCGTATTATTATTATTATTATTATTATTATTATTATTATTAATATTATTATTATTATTATTATTATTATTATTATTATTATTATTATTATTATTATTATTATTATTATTATTATTATTATTGTTATTATTATTATTATTATTATTATTACTATTATTATTATTATTATTATTATTATTATTATTATTATTATTATTATTATTATTATAATTACTTCATTAAAACTTATTATTATTATTACTTCAGTTAAAACATTTATTAAGAGTGGATTTTTTTCGTACCTTTGAAAATAAAGTATGTTTAATCTTAAGCAAAGTAACATTTTTGCAGTTTTTACCCACCCTGTATAAAAAAGTTAAAGTTTCTTATGATGAATCGTATTTTCTAGACAAGCAAAAACGTTTATTAAGATTGACTTTTTTTCGTATCTTTCAAAATAAAGTATGTTTACTCTTAAGCAAAGTAACATTTTTGCAGTTTTTACCCACCCTGTATAAAAAAATTAAAGTTTCTTATGATGAATCGTATTTTCTAGACAAGCAAAAACGTTTGTTAAGAGTGACTTTTTTTCGTATCTTTCAATTTTTAGTCCATTTGTCCTCTTGTAAACCCCATCCGTGGACATACTGTACAATTACAGATTATTGGTGTAAATTCTATTTTGTTGTTTACAAGCCAAGATTAACGAGTTGCCCTTATTTACTAAATTCTGATCGTCAATTATATTGATGATAATATTTCCATGTTTGCATACTATGAAATATTTAAGCTTTTTAAAAACAACATCAAGACTTGTTCTATTGATAGTATATTTTTATCTCTATTTAATTTACATCTTACCTTCATCTATGGGTAATGTCAATTAAAATTAAATTTCATCATTTTGTTCTAAATTTAATTCGAGAGAAATTTTGTTCTTTCTTCACTTTTATATCTCATCATTTATTAATTCAAGATTTACAAGTTAAGCTCAAAAACTTTCTTCACATTTGTTCACTTGAGTAACAGGAACGTTAATTATTTTGTAACTATAAAATAATATTATGCTGGACTAAAATTAAATTAGAAATATATTTAATAGTTTAATCTAGTCATTTAAAACTTCAAACTTTACAGACTTTCATTCATTTTTAATATTCAAAAGTTTTAATTTTTCTCTGGTCCAAAGCCTTATTTTTATTATTACATGTAAATATACTTAAGACGGGCGCAAATGCTTTTGATGAGACTGTCACAATCAATCATCGTCACAAGTATTCAAGTCTAACCAAGTCCTAACGTATAATAACCTATGCATTCAACTTTTCAATGCTAAAGCTCTGGGCGGTGGATACATCAGTTAAGCAGTTTCCAGGTGAAGAGGACTGAATCTTGGACCCCTTATTGATGGCAGTGTAAAGCTAAAGCAATTTGTCATTTGTCGAAGTTTTGACCAGACTTTGTTTATCCTTTTATTTTCTTTTTATTCAAATTAATTTTTATGTATTATTATAATTACATATTTAAATAATTGTATTTTTATAGTAAAATTACTTGATACACTTAAGTGTTTTAAACATTAGTGTAATATTTCGATAGACATTTACCTTTAGATACGTAGGTACTTATCTCATGCGCAAACAAAAGTTAAGTTTTATGGGTGAATAAATACGTCCGAGCGCACAGCTCGTCGGTCAGATGCCTTTCCTCCCAGCAGAATTGGGCATGCGAACAAACCTCCTTTTATCGGCATGTCCTTCTTTAGCGACATATTCAAAGTACACTCCAGAACCGGCTCGGCGCCATTTTTGTTAATGTGTTTTAAGTTTTCTCTGTGGATTCCTTGTTGTTTATTGTGGGTGTTTAATATTTACGGATTTCTAGTTTTTTGTGGTTTAGTAAATTGTGTTTGTGCTTTTATTGACTCAGATACTTGGAATGGAATATAATCAATGACTAGTAACAGCCGTTGTATGATTTTATTATACCCAAATAGTGGTAAAATACTGCGTATTTCGTATTTTTAGTATGGAGTAGTAATGTATCTTGATATATAATTTTATTTTGATTATGATCAACACATCAAACTAGGCCAAGGCTACACAAGCAAGGTATGAAAATAAAGAGAAACATACACCAAGACCGAATATCCTGATGCATGTTTTGGTATATTTTATTTATAGCCCTGCAATCTAATTAGGTACGCCTATTTTTCGGGCAATATATCGCTTCCAAAAGTTTAAAAAACACTTTTCTCTATACTTATATTATATAGAAGAAAAAAGTAAATACCTAGGTATGTTTATATTAATCCAAGGGTAAAAGTATCCCACGGGTCAAGTTCTCGGGCAAAAACTTTACTAATATTTAACTTGAGGTTAGGTACGCGATAACATCGAAGATTGGTTATTTTGCTGGTTTTGTTTGTTTTTTATACTCGAATTTATAAGTTTTAAAAATTTTATGGTTTAATTGACTTGTTGTCCATCTTAAACTAAATACGCGACCATGAATCATTTTTAAACAAATTTTAGAAACATACCCTTAAAAACAATTTTCTCTCCTCAAAATCTAATAGGTTTGCAACTGCTAAAAATGCCAGAAACCACTACTTTATTTTCCAATTTGATTGAAAATTGAGAAGAAATTTCAATTTTCTGGCAAGAATTTGGGGCAAAATTTAGCTGTTTACAAGTAAAAATAAATTGAATGTCAACTTTTACAATTTCTTGAGCAAGAACTTAAATTTTAAAGCCCGGACCTGTCTATTTTCCCATTCGTCAAATGATAATGTTGCAGTGCGCATGTCTAGTCGTGTGTAGGCTCTGTATACATGCGCAAGGCTATAAACTTGCCGCTCTCATGATTATTGTTTGCTTATTTAACCATAAAAATTTATGATTATTTCTGGTAGAATGGCGCCCGAAATAAATTTGTTGCAAAATAAGACAAACCTAACACCGAAAGCAAAATTAGACTTAAAGACAGCAGAAGGTCAAAATTATAATTATTAGAAATTAGGAATAAACTTAAATCATCCGCATTAAGCAATAACAATTAGGAATTGCCAATAAAAAGGTTGTCTGCCTTAAAGTAATATAAAGAATACTAATATTTTTGAGAAATTTAGAATTAAATTAGAAATAGCGTTCAAGCTGCTTTTAATATAGTTCCTGTCAACTGCAATATATTTATTTTAATATTTTGTATAACTTTCTCAATTTCTTTCTTTCTCAACTTTCTTATAGCTTGAAAATTGGATTTAAACTTTGTTGTGAATAAAGTCAAATATAAAACTTAAAATGTTGTGTAATTTAATTTTAATGTAAAGGTATTTGTATAGTTGTAAGGTTTTTGGT
This sequence comes from Polydrusus pterygomalis, assembly GCA_963969555.1. NCBI lineage: Eukaryota > Metazoa > Arthropoda > Insecta > Coleoptera > Curculionidae > Polydrusus > Polydrusus pterygomalis. The sequence goes on along the minus strand of OZ018380.1, from coordinate 37,280,253 downwards.
GCAGTGCCAGTGTACGTGTTTGTGCTTCACAAGAGATAACACCCACCCATGCTTCACGGCTATGAGGACCCCACTATTTCAAGGAGAGAACTTGCAGTGCTGATCTGAAGCTGTAGTAAGAAGCTGCTAAGAACCTACTAGTGTTAGGCTTAGGGCCGATCCTAGGGTGTCGGCCGCCCGCGTGCACAGACCTATTATGCCGCCCTTATAAAGAATTTTTCCTATTTTGAGTAATACTTAACGTAGAAGTCAGTGGCGCAACCAGAAATTTTGTTCAGGGGGAGCCTTAACTTTCTGCGCCAAAGGCGTTCTTTTGCGCCGCAGGTGAAAATTTTGTTTGGTGCCACGCCCTTTTTTGGGTACAATACGTATGATTGACGAGATTTCATTTTAATTAGTAAAAATGTATTTAAAATAAGTAACGCATATATTAATCATACTTATACTAAAACAAAACAAAAACCTTATACAATAAGTTGTAAGTAATCACTAATAATACTAATATTAAAGTAAAATAGTTCATTTTGTTTTTGCCATTTCGTCTAGAATTTCTTCCACGGTAATATTAATATCGTGGTTAGCATAAAGAACTGCCAAACCATTTAATCTGTCGGACTCGCAAACTACTTAACAACCAACGTATCAACGATAATTAGGTAAATACAAAAGCACCAAACCTTAATAAATAAAATTCACAATAATTCGGTGTACAAAAGGGTAGCGGGTAGAAACATCGCTTTCAAATTAACGGACAGCTCGAGCTTAGTCGTGAGTGTCACGTGCCAATATGATACGTTTGAAACAAAAATAGACATTTTATAATTAGAAATGTAAAACAACAGTATTTACCAGAAAATATAAAATAACAAAAAGTACTAAAGCATAAATCTCGCGAAACGAAAAGTATATAAATCAGTCCTTCCTCGAAGACTACCTAATAATTAACTATAAAATAATTTTCTGGCTTTCTGAGAAGCAAATTTGTCAATAATTGCGGTGAGAAGTAATTTTTAATAATTTTTAATTTACTGAAACTTCTTTCACCTGAAGCCACAGAAACAGGTAAACTAAAGTTTCTTTTGTCCCATTGATCTGCGAGCACGTGCCGTCAGCCGACCGCGGCCGTTTGATTGAAAATCTTTCATAAATAAATCCATTTGAAATAATTCACAAAAATATTGTTTTCTTCTTCGACGTTAATTTAAAGTTATCTTTTATAGTTTGACAGGGGCGGCTCGTCAACAAGTGCGCTCGTGCGCGCGCACTGCCTAAGAAAGTCAAGCACCAAGCTTAAATTTATACCTATTTAAAAAAATATTTAACTGAAATAAAGAACTTGTATAATATAACAATGGCGAAGGCGAAAGACTTCAAGCGTGACCGCAGCGCGTGGGCAGGCTCACCTCCCGGTCCCGGCTGTCGGCTGTGTGTATTCGTTCGGCGCTCTTATGGATGGATTTTCGTGGGATTTTCCCTGTGCGGATTGATCGGGAATATTTGGTTAATCGCCCGATGAGAGGGCGTCGCCGTGCGCTGTCTGAATACACACTTCAATAATTTAATATAATTGTTTTACGGGATTTCTGATGCGATTAGATAAGTTTGGAGTTTATTGACGGTGTTGTGGATGTTTTTGTGTTGTTTTTAAATTAATAATGGCCAGTAGTTTGGATTGTGTCACACGAAGTGATATAGTTATGGACCAAAATTCTGTAGAGGACATTATAAATAACTTTTCGACATTCGATTTTCAAAGAAAAATTGAAATAAAAAGGTTAGGAAGGCCTACACCGGATTTAAAATTAAATCAAACTGGTAAAAAGAAAAAAGAAGGTCGATCTTTTGTTAGACATTTTAATATTGACATTTACACAAAAAACAAATGGATATGTGGGTGTAATATTAGAAACTCATATGTTGCGCTTAAAAACCGACGAATGGACATTTTATTTAAAGACTAGAAACTTTTAGTGAGGTATGTATAAAGAAATTTTTTTTTCAATCTGTATAAGTATCTACTACTATATACCCACTATAAAACTATTAAAATTTTTAAAAAATAAAAAATAAATTTGGTGCTAAAACAAAGAAAATATAAATCCCATTTAAAAACTGCGTTTTTTTTATCTTCTTGGATAAAAAGCACAAAGAAAATCGATTCAAAGGTAAAAAGGGGCGTGGCACCTCGAACATTTTTCACCTGCGGCGCTTTTTTGCCTACGGCGCACACACCACGATAAATGTCACGAGCCGCCACTGTAGTTTGATAAATGTCACTTTATTTTTATTTCAAGAAATTCGTAAAAAGTTTTGCTTGATTGACAGAACTATCTGCGGCCTATGGCCGCCCCTTGTTTTGGCCGCCCGCGTGCGGTGCACGTAGATCTATTAGTGTAGTGTAATGTGTAGTCAATTCTTGTGTGGTAGGTAATTTTTTTTGTAGGTTTTTGTAGGTTTTTTTGTTTACTTGTTTCCCTTAAAATCCTTGAAACCTATCAACTTTCAGAACTGAATTAAAAACAACAATTTTTACTGGTAACACGATATTTTTTCAATCCTAAGAATTCTAGAGAATATGTATTTTGTTTTAACAGGAAATTTTCCGTAATTGCACAAAAAACTATGACCGGCTGACTAACATCTGCCTTGCGTTACCAGCTCCAGAATATGTCTATCTTTCTTCTTCGTATGCCAATAGCATAAAAATAACTACTCTGATCAACACAGCACTGCAGTGCGCATGTGAATCGTCAATAGATTGGCAAATCGAATTGACGATGGAAAATGGCGTCGTTAATCCCACCTTATTCAAAAATTAACATTTATGTTACAATCAACATATTCACAGTAAAAAATTCAATTGATTAACAACAATGGATGTATTTAATCCAATTTATTTAATTTAAATTTTAATCAATAAGTAGTATAATCATATTGGATTGCTTTAAATCATGATTGATCAATTGAATAAAATATTATTGTATTAAATAACTTTTTAAATCATGTCTAATAGAAGAAATTTTAAAATGTCTTGGAAGTTACTGACGCATGCGTAACACGCAACAATTTAATCCGTAGTGCCCAATAATTTTCCTGGGGCATGTCGACAGATGCACTTTGAACGTTACGTGTCGTTCGCAGGGTGCCGGTTCATTTTATTTTTGTATGTGACATAAGCAATTGGGTGGTTGTAGAAACACTAAATGCTAGTTTTACAGTACTGCTCGCGGCAGAAAGGTTTCCGGATCTTTATCCCGAATTTGTATGTTTATGTGTTACCCTTACCTTCCAGTGTTTTTAAAACTTAACCATTTTGTTTAAAAAAAAGATTTTGACCAAAAAAATTTTCTACAAGGTAAAGCTTTCCTTCAACAATATAGAAACGTTTTCGTGTCTTATATTATAATACCTATAATAATTTTCTCTTCCTAGCTTAAATCAAAACTGACACCCTTACCAGAAATTTTGGATAGAAGCTATTTTGTGTGTTATGCAGATTAGTTTTTTCAAATTCGACAGGCAGAGCTTTTAAAACTAGTTTATGCTAGTTCAGCTTTTATAGATTTATTTTTAATTTTAAAACGGAACCTTCTTTTAACAAAAAACAGATAGAAAAGTTAAACATTTTGCAAATTGTATCAAATATTACGTATCATTTTGTTTTTTAAATAAATGTAATTTTAAAGTTTTTTTAAATAGTTTTAATAATATTTGAGCTTTAATAGAATTTTCCAAATTATTATATTCTATCAAACCTTTATGAAAAATACACTTATAAGCTAATGTTTTAGACACTCTATCCCCAAAAAAATTTTGAATAGTTCTTGTTTTATAATTATGATGATCATGATTAAAAGAACAACATTTTTTTAAACAATCAGGCAATAAATTATTTTTAATTTTATGTATAAAGATACATACTAAATAAAAAAATAAATTTCTGACATTTAACCCATCTAAATTGTTTAGCATAAAATTTATTTTTGTATATTTGTCACAATTTAAAATAATCCGCATTGCCTTTTTTTGTAAAATTTTTAATTTGTCAAATATTTCCTTACTAGCACAATATAAAATGGAAGAACAATATAGAAAATGTGGTAATATAATAGTATTAAATACATTTTTTGTAGGAAACAAACTTAAATTATAACTAAGTCTTTTAAAATAACGTACTTTTCCGGCATCTTCGATATGATACTTTCAAAATAATTAAAAAATTTTAATTTTAAATCAATAATTGTCCCTAAATATTTAAAACTGTTCACTACTCTCAATTTTTCACCGTCAATTACAACATTTATATTTTGACAATTTAAATTATTACCCAGAACCATACATTTAGTTTTTGAAATATTTAATTTTAATTTATTTACTTGTAGCCAATTTAATAATATATTTATCTCAGAATTTAGAGTATTTAGACCAGAGGTTCCCAAACTTTTTTTTCTCATAGACCACTTTAAAAATTTTGCTGGTTCCGGTGGATCCCCTGCAGCTACATTTCTACCATATTCCCAAAACTCGACAAAAAATGTGAAGATTAGATCTAACTATAGAAATTTGCGTTGCGGCTGAGTTCCAACCACGAATTTACAGTTTTCAAAAAACAAGTAAGAATGGATTGGTTAATTAATTAATTGATTGTGCTGTGGTCAAAACAGTAAAGTTGGCCAATCAAAAAGGTGATTACATCCAACTTAACTTTTTTGGCATCTACTCACAGCACAAGAAACCAATCAATTCTCACTTATTTTATTTAGAAAACTCCCGGAGCGGTAAAAATAAAAAGAAAAATAGTATATCTTCTTGTTTTGTATTTATTCAAATATGTAATTATTACACTATTAATTATTATTGTTATCATATTACATTGTAAGGTTTACAATACATTGTAATATGATAACAGTCGTATAATATAATAAAAAAAACATTAATAACGTAACGTAACTTCTATAAAAACAAAAATTTTTTAGTTCTTCACTATCGAAACCAGATACATTTTCGTGGACCCCTGCTTACGAATTGTGAACCCCCATTTTTTTGTCCCGCCAACGTAGACCCCCGTCGAGTCTCCCGTGGACCCCTGGGGGTCCACCTGGACCACTTTGGGAATCACTGATTTAGACCATCAAAACTATTTAAAACATTAATGTAAATTAAGGTGTCATAAGCAAACATTTATAACTTACACATTTTTTTAAACTAAAGGCATATCGTTAATGTATAAAATAAATAATATTGGACCTAGTATACTTCCTTGAAGAACTCCTATATTATTTATTTTTTTATTTGAATATGTTTTTGATATTTTTTTTTTTTTTTGACCTGTTACTTAAATAATTTTTAAACCATTTATAAACGTTTCGGCAAATACCATACTGATGCAATTTACTCAATAATATAATGTAGTTAGTTATTAGGGAATCAGTCAATTTGACAAGTTAAATTATGGTAAAAATCATTTTTGCAAATGCCAGCAATGCTATAAAGAAAAATTAAACTTTTTCAGTAATTTTATCAAGAAAGAATTACTAAACCCACCAACAATGATTACTAACATAATAGCATCATATTATTTCGGTCTATCAGGCCACTTATTACAATCAAATATACCCGGTAATATATAATTATTAGGTAATTTAAATATTTCACAACACGACGCTTAAAATATAACATCTGATGTTTAACTTATAAACAACAGACAAAACTTTTATAATAATAATATGTATTTTAAAAATATTAAAAATAATTTCCACTATCAAAACTTTTACTCTAAAGATAAAATTTATTTTCCTTAAATTTGCTTTTATAAGGTATTCGGGAAAAGCTCCGCGCAAATTTTATTAGGCAACGTTTACACAAGATACGATATCGTAATCAGACTTTCAACGTCGTATGTTCGCCTTAAATAAAAACTTATTGGACAATCTCGTTTTCCCGAGGTCGTCTCACATAAATTTCGGTCATTTGGTAGATTTTTCCTTTAAATTTTGTCTTTTATATTATGGCGTTGCAGGAATTTTAAAATTTCTTTTCTCTGATATGAGAAAATATGTATTATAGGGTTACTTTTTAATAATTTTATATCTTTTGTCATATTTCTGGATTTTGTGACATTGTAAATATGATTAGATAACGACATTTTAAACATGAATTCGGAAAACAATCTCTTGTAATTGCAGTGCGAGCGCCAAGCACGTAATCACCAGTGCATCAGTGGTATACCTATTTTTTTGTTAAAAATGTAAGATGATATGGTTGCAGGAACGCCACGAAGCAATAATTTTTTTAATAAAGTAGGTGGTTTTATATTCTAATAACTCATAACAACATTAAAAATATTAACTAATGTAATATATAATAATATTAATTAACTTTTGGAGACATTACCAAATAGCCCTTTGGAAAAAAAAATTCACCCTGTAGCCAAAAAATTCAGCCTTTGCGGACAACGACGAAGCAAAGATAGACCACACATAAAACTAAATTTTTTGATGAAAATCAAAAATTATTATTACTTTTTCACTTCCCTGTATCTAAAATTTCATTTTTTGACAACTTATTAGCGAGCACCATAATTTTATTCAACAACCGGAATTTCGAGTGTCACGCTTTTATCATTGAATAGATTCTTTATTAGGCGACACCCCTGTTAAAGGTCAAAATTTGGGGACAACTTTCTTCTCAGGAACGGATAGAGTATAGGACAACAAATTTTTAACAATAGGTAATGAAGAATAAAATCAAAATTCATTTTGTTGCCAGTGATGGCTCGTCAGGTGAAGTGACTGAGGTGCCACTTCACCTATATTTTAAAGAAAAATAACCTATATTATATTTTACTTATTATATATACTGAACTTTTTATTATAATTATTGTATCTCACACTCACTTACATTGTAATGTAGGTGTTTGTTGTCGTTGTCGATAAATTGTTTAAAAAATTACCATGCCCAACTTTAAAAATATTACCTTTGCGTCCATACTACAACAATATGAACAATAACACCTTCCTCCTTCTTCGGTCGGCACCGCGCATTGATATGGCGACTCATCGTGTCAACTGTGTTATGAACTGAAGTCGAACACGCGGGAACAAAAAACGCATATATATAATATATAGGTTACTGTTTATTAGTTTAGTTTTCCTGTTCCTGCCTATAATTTTCTTAAGCCAATAATTATAAAATTCATGGCGATACCTAATTTCAAGTCGAGCCGAAGTGCCGCTCCATATGCAATGCTCTGGCACTTCATCTAGATAATTAGCAAATTTTACAACAATGTAAGTATTGTAGTATGGTGTATTGGTGTATTGTTTCGGGAATTTCGACGGTGTGGGACGGTTTGTTTACTATTGTGAATTTTTAAAGTTAAAAGTGACTAATAATAATAAAAATAATAATTACTTCTGTTGGGGGTGGTTTCGTGATTATTAAAAAGCGGTGTATTTTTGTTGTTTGTGTGATCGAAATCGTAATCTTATAAAATCAATCCCCAGACTGATTTGGTATGTGCCATTTTAGAGACTGGCTTTTTAAGATGGAAAGATGAAGATAGAGGCGGATATATTAAAGTGTGGAAGACCAACTCCAGACTTGTCGGTGTCGGTAAGAAAAACCGTTAAAAGTGTGGGCAAGTCTTATACCTTGAGATTTCAATCGTCATGGTACAATCTTTATTCATGGTTGACGGGTAGTATTTTTTTAAATAAACTTTATTGTTGGCCGTGTCTGTTAATGGGGATAAAAAAAGGTAGTGTGTAAAATGCAGTACCGAGCAATGTACCTACTGACTAATGAAAAATAAATTGGCCTTTTTTATTTTTTTTTATCTTACCTATTTCATTTTCAATAAAATAACTCGTAAAATAAGTAGGTAATCAAAATTTTTTAAAATATTTACTAAAAATTATTGACCAAATTTGGGCGTGGGCTTAAAAGTTTTTCGCCTGCGGCGCATTTCGCCTGCGGCGGGCTTTTTCTTTCCCGAACACTTCACCTGTTTCACAACTCACGAGCCGTTACTGTTTGTTGTTAACTTATATGTTTTACTGATGCTAACCATGCAATTTGCTTTACATATCGAACGCCGGGGCTAAAAGAGACACATCAAAAATTTAACTAAACTCATCGATATATGTTTTTTTAAGTTTTATTTGAAACTATGTAGACAGGTAATTTCCGATGTTATGGTTGAAAACGAATTAGTGTTTTTAATGTTCCTGAAATTATCGTAATAAACCTTAGTTACAAACAAGTAAAATCAACTTTTATTGTAAAAATATAGTGCGTCATATTTAACTAAACTCGTCGAAACAATGTTTTTTAAAGTTTTATTTGAATTTAAACCTATAAAGACATTGGATTTCAGATAACAAATTTGTTATTTAATGTTTCTCACATTTTAGTAATAAAAATGAGTTACTAACGGCTAAAATGAACTTCATTTCTAAAACTCTAATTAGTTACAATTAACTAAAGCCGCCGGAAATAATATGTTCTTGTAGCATTTTAGCAAAAAATTACAATAAGAAAGAACTCCAATTTATTAAATTTTCTTACCGAATCTGCCACGCAGCAGAATTAATTCCCGATAATTTTTTTCTCGGTTTAACTCATGTTTTTGTTGATAGAAAATTATCCCGAGTCGAAGACGAGTGACTTTGAAAAACATTATCGGTAATAATTCTGCTGCTAGGGAGATTATAAGTGATAGTTTCTACACTCTTGTGAATAAAATTACCAATAAAAAATAATACCCTGACCAATATTTTTGCACGAGTAGAAACTCTAATACAAACAAGAGTTAACATGATTTTTATATGAAAATTGTTACATATACAATTAGAAACCGTTTTGGAATTAAAATGTTAAATATAACAATTTTTATAAATAAAAACTTCCATTATTCCAGGTTCAGATTTTTGACACATTTTTCTCTCTTCTTTGTGTTTTAATAATCATATGCCTACTTGCAGCGTTTAGTTAGGTATATTTTGTATTACAATGCCTTGTGATTGTAGACTTTTAAAATTAGTTATGTTTATTTCAAACGAACTCTGTTTTTTTACTTACCCATATTTCATATTAGAATGTTGTACCTATAATTTGTGTTACCTTGTATAAAGTTGGGACTGTTTATTTCAACCAAGTATTTGTATTTGAAAAATAAAATTCCAAAGATCATATTGTTATCTTTTTTACTTCATCAAAGAATTCTTCCAATTAAGGGCTGGTTTATCAATATAGGACAGGGTGAGTTTAGATTGAACCGGGACTAAACGTTAACTCCATGCAGGATTAACGATTTCTTTGGCCCAAGTTAAAGTAAGTATAAACAGTAGTGAAGTAAGGTTTTAACCACAGGTCAATCTAATCTAACACCGTATGAATACATGCATCGGCTTGAAAAACAGTGAAGTAAGGCTAAAGTTAATAATTTTTACACCCAAAATATTGAATTTTAACATTCAATTATGTACCTTTCACACCCAAAAAATGTTTATTACTAATACATTAAATAATTTTAACCCTAATAATATGGTTAGTTAACACTACAGATGTGAAGAAAATTCTCAACGGGTGGGTTTTTTCTTTTCTTATAGAGTAATGAAAATATGAAGAAGAAATTACTCTTAGCTACCGTTAGAGTTAAAGTAACATATAATTTCCAAACCTTAAAAGTAAATGATTTTTACATCTAGTAGTGCGGATACATAAGAACAACTGTGGGTGTTATTTGTGTGATAAATTTAACACTCAATTTTTTACTGTAGTAGTGATTGTGCTTTATCAAGATAAGTATACTGTCTTGCATTCTTTTCATTTATTCAGTAATAAGAATAGTTGTTCGACGTTCTCCTCTTCGCCTGATTGTCTTGATTTGTAATAGAGAAACATACTAAAAACCTTACGAATAGACGAAATTTATTTTTAACCTCTAAAATAATAAATAATAACTTCAAGAAATCGAAGCTTCTTCAGTCTAAACATTTTAGTAAGAAAAAAATGACTGCTTGATTTAAGTTAAGGTAATACCGTGCGAGCAAAAATTATTTGCATCAAAGAAGGCTTGGATTAAAAAACGTAGGTCTTGGTTTAGATCACAATGATATGGGGACGATATATCTAACCAAATCTAGGTTAAAATTTTGTTAAATTCATATTATGACATGATATGCCAAACTAATGAGTAATAAAATAAGTAGACAAATACAAATTTATTTTTGTTGTTTACAAAATTAACAAAGTAAGAATATACAGAAAGAAAAAGAAAAATTATTACATAAATTGCTGAAATTGGCCACCGCCATGCTCCAAGCATAAATTCACACGTCTCTTCATATTTTCGAAAGTGTTGACCAGCATCTCTGTAGAAATGTTACCACATTCTTGGATAATCCTTTCTTGTTATTGTTCTAAATTGGCAACTGGAGTTTTAAAAATAGTGTTCTTTAAATGAGGAAAAACAAAGTAATCCATAACCGTTAAACAAGGTGATCTAGGTGGGAATTCAATGTCTGATTGAAAACTGATCAATCTGTCGTCGAAGAAATTGCGTAAGTAGTTAATAGTTTCGGCGGCTGTATGGGCGGTTGCACCGTCCTGTAGAAAATATCCAATACGTAGTTCGTCGTCAAGTAATTGCTCCACAAATGGATTGAAAATATTGTTTCTATACCTCTGTGCTTTAACTATGTCATGGAAAAAATAGGACCAGCAATTCTTCTTCGGGAAACAGCTAACCAGACACCAATTTTTTGAGGGTGCAATGTGAACTCAAAAATGGGGATTTTCACTACTCCACATGCGTGTATTCTGAGAATTCACATAACCGGAGAGATGGAACCAGGCTTAGGCTTCACCCGAAAATAATGTCAGGTCTAATAAATAATTTCTTTCCAATAAATTTTGGGTAAATCATTGAGAGTAATTTCTGCGTCTTTCAAAATCTGTGGCTTGTATTTCTCGGAATACTTGCACTTTATAAGCAAATAAATTTAGCTGCTTCTTAAGAATAGTCCTGCATGTTCCGCAAGATCTTCCCACTTCTTGGGACAGGCGTCTTATACAATTTGTTGGCGTATTTTGCATTATTTCACGAACATTTGCAAAAAGTTCTTCTGTTCTTACAGATGGTCTTCCCGCTTCTTTTTTGTGTTCTATAGAACCTGTTTCCCTAAACACAAAAACGGTTCTTTTCAGGCAATCATAAAAATCCCCAGCAATAAAAGCAACGTTAGGAAAATGTTCGTAAAAATCTTCCATGCACAAACCCGGATAGTATTGCCACTCACCATTTACTCTAACCCCGTTCTAAAAATACGCTTCAACCATGAATGTCTTGTGCTGTTCCGTAAAGCCCATTATGTGAATTGTTAAAGAAATTGGAAAAATTAGCGATGAATCAAATTACTTGTAACGACTGTCAAAGATGACGGAATAACTGATTGATTGTTAATTCAGGTAGTTACTGACACCCAACAGGTATTAAGCTCTACGGCTAAGCATTACGTCCTTAGACGCAAGGCCCTCTTTGATGCAAATAATTTTTGGCTCGCACGGTAGCTTACCAATATCCTGCGGTTTTAGACGTTACGGTCCCACATATTTTAAAATCCCTTTAATAAAGAAAAAGTTTAGTAGGTATAATGGAATTTTGTTTTTTTTTCTGTGTCCGTCCATTTGCCGGATGTACGTCGGCCAGGATTGGCCCATTGTTCCTTGCACTAGTTTGTGTAGGTCAACTGGAGAGTGTCAGTATATCCTGTGCACACTTGCATACGATGCAGGTGTTTCTTGACAGCCATGTATCCTGTCAAAATTCCTGTGATGGTTCTCAGCTGCTCATCAGAAGTAGCAGTATCGTTAGTTTCGGGTTTATTCCTGTGTCCCCGATGAAAGATTTGCTATGGTTTAACCTCCGTCTATTTTTCCAGTAGATTTTGTGAAAATTCTTTGTCCAATAGTTTTATGGCGTCTCGGACTGTGCACCTTGGGATACCGAATGCCGGCTCTGGACGTATGAATCTGTTTCCCAATCCCTTTTTTGCTAGTTCGTTAGCCATTTCATTTCCTGCAATATCATCATGTCTTTCTTCATGAAAATTTGTACTTCCAAGTTAAGAGTAAGCCGAAACGTTGTGTTAAGTAACAAAATAAAGACAATGGAAGTCCGACAAGGTAATTTTTTTGATATTACTTCATTGTCTACCACCTTCAAACAAACAATGGCATATGTTGCATAGATAAATATTCTTTCATAATTGAATAAATAACAGTTCACAAAAACTTAACGTAATAGTACCCAAATAGCGACTTTACATATTTTGTTAAAAGGATTTAAGCTCAAATTACTATTTATCTACCCCTATAGTCAACTCAAGCAGTCCAGAAACCTTCCCGTCACAGGAATAGTTTCTAGGTATGTACATTTAAATTAAACCGACTTAACATGCTAATGAAATTTGTTATTCAGGACATTTCCACGGAACAGTTACCTTAAATTTCAATAAAATTTACCATGCAACCAAAGCAATAATACTGGGAAAATCTAAATTACACAGGGTGCAATTTTAGCTTACCAGCGTCCTAGAGACTCTCCTGGCAAGCGTATACGAAGCCTCAGGAACGCTAAATTAGATCGTAAATTTTATTGCGAAGTTAAGTTTAAAGCTCGGTAAGAACTTCTCAGGTTGCTCTGTTGAAATTCATTATTATAGCTTCAACAATGTATTAAATGAAGTTTATACTATCTTTTTAATAGGTACAAGAAGAAAGTGTTGCTTCATTATTAATATATAGGCTAATGTTAGGTAGGTAGCTATGCCAATAAAACTGTTAGCCCCTACGTTTTACATATTTAACATTAAAAATGTTGGGTATTAAAGGAATAATAGCGGTTTTTAAAGTGGTTGGTTATATAGGCAGTAACACAATCATTAAGTAGATTATTCCTTTTCCTGGTTAGTCTGTTGGATAGGACGTATTGTCTACAAAGTTTTATGAAGCGGTCTCGAACCAACTTGTAATTATGCCCTTCTTGTCTCCTGTTTCTGTTTACAGTAAAAAAAATTCTGACAATAAAGTATTTTCAAAGTTTCTATTGCATCGCCTCGGAGTCTTATTTAATCAACTGATGTAGGAGATATCATCAAGACAGATATTCAAGTTAATGTTGACAGCCATAAAAAATGCTGTTTAATATTCTTAGATCTGCGTAAGGCTTTTGACACCGTAACCATGCTATTTTAATAAGAAAATTATAAAGTATTAGAAAAAGGAAAAATAGACACAAATTACTTCAAAGGTATTTGAGCTATTGGAAACAATTTGTTCAAATTGGGAAAAGAAAAAGTTCGGAAAAAGAAATAATATGTGGATTTCCACAAGGATTAATATTAGGTCCAGTATTATTCTTAATTTATATTAATTCCGTTTCTATATTGAACTTGCAGGGCAATATAAACCTCTTTGCAGATGTTACAAGAATTGCTTATTTTGCAGAAATTTATTTTGATATTAAATGATCTTCAATCTTAATCCTTTTTCTTAATTGATTTTACTGATTAATTAAATTGAATTAACTTCTTTTTTTATGGTTGTTATTGTTTACATTTTTGTTATTTTCCATTTAATGAACTGTACAGGGTGTCCCAAATTCGAGCCTCATCATGGGGATCTCGGAAACTATAAGAGATACAGCATCGGTCAAATTGTGGCAAAGTTGTGCAATTTCGTACTAAGCAATATCGCAAAAAAATATCTAAGCTATCTTTTTTAGTTTTTGAAATTTTTGCAAAAAACTAAAATTTTGAGTTTTTGTTTTTTTTAAATTGCTCGACTTATTTTATCCGCTACAGAAAAACAATCACAACATTGTTAAGCAACTTTTTACGTTAAATATTCTGACGTTTTTAGAATTTCGTTACAACGTTTCGTTTTTGTGGAACTATTATCAACTTTAATTTTTTAAATACGGACCTGCATTTTTTATTTATTTTTTGATAGCCCTTTAAGCCCTGAAATCAACCATGTACCACATTTAATTATATTTAGACGTTTTGATGTCATTATTACATCTTCAGGAATGTGATAATTATTTTTAAATACGGCCCTGGTGTTAGTTGTTAGATTGAAATATCGTTTAGCGGGATTTTGGTGGGTTACAGAATCTAAAATATTTTGTTGTTCTTCCGGCTCCATTCGTGTACCATATTTGACTCTTGGTTTATTAAAACTACCATACTGGGCTAAATTAGTATCAAGCGTAGCAAAATGACTATAATAGGGCTGCAAGCGTTCAGGATAGTCCTGTAAATAACGGTCACAAGAAATTTGTGAATTCCTATTGGAAGAATAATAAACTCGTAACATGTCGCGCTTTTCTAAAGCAGAAAACATAATTTTGCTAAAATATTCAGTATAAATCATCGAATTGAGAATACAAAGGAAGTAGGATTTTGCATAAACCGCCTTACAACGCAACCGACGGAAGTCGGCCATTTTGAACCCCCATCTAATGTCTAAATATGACTCCATGTTTGTTTTGGTGGTTGACCGTGGTTGACACTAGTTGACAGGTCGAGCTGTGATTTCTGCTTTCTTTGCTGTTTTTGAGTTAATTTCCATTTTAATTAGTTAAGAACCATATTTAACGAATTCTGGTAAACTTATAATTACTTTAGTGCGACAGTGGAGTATACTTTTAGCGCTGGACAGCGATTAAAACGGATTAATTGTTTGGTATTATGGGTTAATGAAAAAGCTATAAATATGGTTAATTGTGCTGCTTGTGGGTGCTCCCGAACGCTAGGAAGTAAAAAACTGGGCATTACATTTCATCGGTAAGTTTATGTTTAGATATATAAACTTTTTTAATCTGTAAAGAAAAAAAAATGTAAATATTTAATTTAATATCAAAATACACATAACCTCCGAACCTCGCATGTCATTCGTCATTCATGGGCGTTCGTCTTATAAAACCAGAAAAATATTTATTTATTACTCGACTGGGTTACCCCATTTCTACAGAAAAGCAAATTAAAAATACTTATTGGTTTTTAGTTTTCCACATAATTATCCAAGAAAAAAGGCATGGTTGAAAATTGTAAACCGAAGTGATTGGGATCCTATATGAAACAGAGTTCTTTGCTCCAAGCATTTCTCTGAAGATTGGGTTGACAGAACTTCAAGATTGAAAGTTAGATTGGTCCCAACTGCAGTAGTGCCTACTTTTGCAGTAGCCAGGTTAAAAAATGTAAGTTTTGAAACTATTGTATCAGGTCATTACATAATATTGGAAAATATGTAGGTAGGTAGAATTAAGAATATGAATACAAATAATTCTGCATTATTTATGCTTCTGAGGAAGCTGCTTTGTCACTTTTTCATAAATTATGTAGGTATCGATAAAAGTTTTTAGATGTTTTATTGGTTTAATCTATTTTTAAAATTTTAAAGCCATGGATAAAGAATGTAATAAAATATGGATGGTAGTATAGGTACGATAAACAAAGAAATTCATATTTAAAGATTGAAGACAATGATGTTTCTAGAATGATAGAAACGTTTTCCCAATATTCACCTGAGGACGACTGGAGATACCATTGATTAAAAAAAATAAATTCAAAGCAAGTCCCAAACCTTCTATCATTCAAAGAAATTCATATCAAAATATAAAAAAAAAAATTACAAAGAGGTTGTATCACGTTATAGGTACTTTTGTGTCATTTGGTAAAGGTGCCAAACAGTGATAATTAAAAAACTTATATTTTTTTGGCAGGTACGTTCCTATGCAATATCTTATAAGGCACCATGTCAAAACCTGCCTGAAGATAATTATCCTACTGTGAATCTAAATGGAACACCTTCTGGTTACAACATATATTGGAAATGGCTCTTCCAGGACATGGCTCTTCCAGGACATTTTACTATCCATCAACACACCGAAGATTTTAGTATCTTCCTTTAATCTTATATGACAATCATTAATGGTTACGGTTTCCGGATTCTCCAAAGTGTATCGGTTAGTCTTAAACAAGGTGATAACGGTCTTTGATTTATTTAATATCAGTTTGTCTTTAGAAAACCAATAATTATTTACTTCAATCATAATTGTTAAATATGTTGCTCGAGAAGCTCATGGTCTTTATATGCTAGGATTTATTATAAGAACTTGTAAATACTTTAAAAATGTTAACGCCATAATAACTTTATATTAATCCCTGGTAGTTACAAAACTTTAGTATGCATGAACTATTTGGGATCCTCAGTATGCCAATAAGATTGCTCTTTTAAAATATATTCAGCGTACATTTTTAAAATTTTTGTACTACAAGTCATTTTCAGTTTATCCGCCAAGAGGTACAGATCAAGGGCTTTTGTGTAATTTGTTTAATTTCCCTTCTTTAAGACTATTGCGTATAGAAGCAAGAATTATTTTCTTATATAAAATAATTAGAGACAAAATAGATAATAAAGAGTTCTTAGGACTGCTTCTGTTTAGAATAGGCTTAGTCAATACTAGATCCGCACATGTACTTTTATATTCCTACACCGAGGACAAATCTATACAAAAACTCACCACTTATAAGACTGTGCTCTATTTTAATAAATATTGTGGAGACATTGACATAATATATAATTTAAACTATGGAAAATTAAAATTAAGGAATGAACTGCTTAGGCAAATGCTAATTGAATATTTATTATAGCTTAGGATAGCTTTTAGAAATAGGGTTTATGTATCTATAATTAACTTGTTAAGTTGTTGATACTAGAAATAAATAAAATGTTTGTATTATCTGCATAGTTTGTCATTTGACAATTTTCTTGTATACTAGAAATCTTATTAATATTATTTAGGTACATATAATAAACAGGACTATATTATATTATATTTTATTATTTTCTTGTGATTTGGTTCATGAAGAAATAGTAAGGTTTTTTAAAATTTTATTTTTTAACGTAGACGTTTTGGCAATAATTTTGCCTTCATCAGTATTTATTATCTGAAACAATTTGTTTCCTGCAATTTTTTTTTTAATGTATAATAAAAGGTGTTTTTTAGTTATTTAACCAGATATTTACATTAAGGACCCTTTCACCTCCGTTACCTTATTTAAATAAATAATTAAAAGAAATAGTTGTATTGTTTTATTACACCAACCTTAACGTATCTTATAGGTATATATGAATCTAAATATTTTTTCTATTTTCTTCGTCAAATAAAATTTCATTAATCATTTTATTATTACCATTTTAATGATACGCCACAGGTGGACCGGAAACGCGCATGCGTCAAATGTTGCCGCCATCGGCCCCCATCCCGGACAACTGTCAATCTACAATACCCTACTTCCTTTGTATTCTTTATTCGTAGGTATAAATGGTGACTGCAGTTGTCAAAAATTAAGCCAAACAATCAAGTAAAAGTTCTTGTCATAGCCACCTTTGTTTACTTTTATTTTTACTTTGTTACAATTTATATAAAAACTTAAATATAGTGAATTATATATATAAAATTCCGGATCCATTTACATGTTGTATGTGGTAAAAAGATTAAGTAACTAACAACAGGGCCGTATTTAAAAATAATTATCACATTCCTGAAGATGTAATAATGACATCAAAACGTCTAAATATAATTAAATGTGGTACATGGTTGAATTCAGGGCTTCAAGGGCTATCAAAAAATAAAATAAAAAATGCAGGTCCGTATTTAAAAAATTAAAGTTGATAATAGTTCCACAAAAACGAAACGTTGTAACGAAATTCTAAAAACGTCAGAATATGGAGCGTAAAAAGTTGCCTTAACAATGTTGTGCTTGTTTTTCTGTAGCGGATAAAATAAGTCGAGCAATTTAAAAAAACAAAAACTCAAAATTTTAGTTTTTTGCCAAAATTTCAAAAACTAAAAAAGATAGCTCAGATATTTTTTTGCGATATTGCTCAGTACGAAATTGCGCAACTTTTCCACGATTTGACCGATGCTGTATCTCTTATAGTTTCCGAGATCCCCATGATGAGGCTCAAATTTGGGACACCCTGTACAGGTTAGTTTTTAATAATTAAAGTAAAAAAAAAACATTTTCGATCTTTCTTCATATGACATATTATGTGTCACAGTGGGAGTCAATCTCGCATTAATTACTTCAAATGTATTGCAGATTGACATTCAAGACAAATGAACTGCTAGCTTGCAGAGCTTGGTAATTTGTCTCTGTGTTTGCCGAAATGAGTAAATGTCTTTGGCAGAGTATGGATTTTATACTAGGAGCTACATAAACCAAGATAGGTCTTATATAGATTTTGTATACTGTTTTAAACAGCTCTAGAGAGAGGTTCTAAAGGTTCGTAATACCATGTATGAGTTAGAGTTTGCTTTTCTCACGTGAACTGCTTATTTGAGGACTTTGGCTCTTATTATTCCTGGGTCATTTTGAATTTCTACTTATTTTATTATTCTTCCCTTAAGAGTATTGTGATATTCCATGGTTGTTAAAGCCGATGCGGAGGACACATTTGCTTTCATTTAAGGTGGAATTCTCAACGTCATTTAATCTATTGCCAATCTATTACCTATTTCAAACATTGGATTGAATAGTCCGTTATTTTGTGATATTGCATATTAACAAAAACAATATGAGTAATTTACTTTGTTATAATATCAACTTCTTTACAATATTAGTAACTGCAGTTTCGTAGTACTACTACATTATTAAACTAAATACCTTAATTTTTTTTAACAAAGAGAATCTTCTAAAGACTGACACCCTGTAAAGTAGAGTAGTGTCGGATTCAACCCTGAAGGGGCCGCCTACCGCCTAAACTCCCGTGGTTCCTCCGGTTTCCGCGCCTAGGGAATATATACCCCTTCAGACCACTCGATTAGTATTTCCGCTATGCATGCCTAATGCGTGCTTTGATTCGTACTTCACCTAGCCTAGATACCGGTGCAGCTTACTGTGACGGTGTTTGTGCTTCAAAAGAGGTACACGTGCCCACGCTTCTCAGCTGTGAGGACCCCATTGTTTCAGGGAGAGTACTTGGCAGTGCTGAATTGAAGCGGTAGTAAGCTGTTGTTAGTAATTAATACCTTAAAACTACGGTGTATCATTATAAATATGGTTGACAAAGGATGTTCATAACAATATAATACAAATGATTATTCCTTAATTTAGTTATTTATCCTTAAGTGTTTTGAATGGCGGGGAGTTTCACAGATTTGTTTATCATTTAGTAGGTTTATGGTAGGGTTTTTATTATGTTTGTAAATTTTAATTGATTCTAAGATATTAAGTTTCTTACTTTTTGGAACATTATACAAAATTGTTAAATTATTAATATCGGGTAACAATGACCTTTCTCCAAATAATGTTTTAAGAAATTGAGTTTTCTTTGTTTAACAAGATGCCTTATCAATTGAAACTTACAAACATAATAAAAACCCTACGATAAACCTACTAAATGACCAAACAGACCTGTGGAATGCTCCGCTATTCACAATACATAAGGATAAATAAATAAATTAAGGAATAATTATTTGTATTATACTGCTATGAACATCCTTTGTCAAACCTATCTACAATAGCACTCCATAGTTTTAAGGTAGGTATGCAGTTTGATAATGTAAGTACTACGAAACTGCAGTCAATAATATTTTAAAAAACTGATATTATAACAAAGCAAATTATTCATATTGTTTTTATTACCAATTTCGTTTTTTTTTTTAGTTTATTATTTCATTGTTAGTTTTGGGAGAATTGTATAGTAAAAAAACAATGACATAAAACTTAGCCGACATTTTCCGCTATACAATTCTCCTAAAATAATTTACGAAATGCCATCATATTTATTTGATACGTAAATTATTGCCACAGAATATGCAATCGACATTATTTATATTTAGCGTAAAAGCTAGAAAAGAAAATCTACGCCGAATAGGTTATAGGTTAGCAAACATGTTGATACTCCCGCCTTAAATGTAAATTTCACTTAGTGCACCACATTCTGTTCAGAAAACCGCCTGTTACACTGAGAGATAACTATATGAGCCGTAGCTAACCTCGTCAAAATGATATAGCGCTTAGCTCCATCTAGTAGTGACGTGGGACACTTTTAAAGGATACCAGCAATTCTAACAAACTTTAATGCTTTTTCACAACATGCAATATGAACAAACCTATTTTGACTTAAATACCTTTTCTATTAACCCTATAAAGTTTTAATTTAAAACGGAACGTTGGGATATTTATAATTGAGTTATATCGTTGTCTGCCCTTATTCCCACTATACTTATCCTAATTTAAATGGTATATTACGTACCGACGTGAAAAGTGTTTCATTACTGTCGAGAGATTATCTCCAGACAGTAATGAAATTTCGCACCGAGAATTGTATACTATTTTATATAAATCCATTAACCGGAGAAATTTAGTTATTGACAGGTTTTGACGTTTTCAAAAAATAGCGTGTGAAACACCATCAATGCGCATCTTGTGGTTGCTATGGCACAACAATTTTTTCCTACAGACGTGTGGAAAAATCTATTTTCCGCACTGATATCCGTGCGGAAAATTGGTTTTTCCACACTAGTGCGGAAAATTTTTTCGGCACGATTATGTCAAAAATCCGTGCGGAAAATGGGTTTTTCCACACTAGTGCGGAAAATTTTTTCGGCACGATTATGTCAAAATCAATAATATA
Source organism: Polydrusus pterygomalis (assembly GCA_963969555.1). Taxonomy (NCBI): domain Eukaryota; kingdom Metazoa; phylum Arthropoda; class Insecta; order Coleoptera; family Curculionidae; genus Polydrusus; species Polydrusus pterygomalis. Next base: position 37,259,538 of record OZ018380.1, on the reverse strand, counting down.
TCAATTATAACTTGTAGTTATTACTTTTTTTCTCAGAATTAGTTACTGTTACATATTGTATGTGATTGTTATAGTTAATTAAAAATTATTAAATTTCTTTGAAATATATGTTACTTATTTCCACACGTCTGTAGAAAAACTATTGTACCTGACACGTGCGGAAAATGTTTTCCCTGCACTCGGCTGCTTCACCGAACTCCGCTACGCGTCGTTCGGTGAACGGCAGTCTCGTGCGGAAAAATTCATTTTCCGCACTTGTTAGGTAAATAGCTATTTCCTACGACCATCTACAGTGTCCGCGGAAAAGTCTGCACCACAAGGGAAAACTTTTTTATGCGTTTTTTTTGCAAATATTATTATGTTTTATAGGCATTTGGTTCTGCATGACCCAAAACAAAACAAAAGCTTAAAACCTTTAACTTGTGACGTGCGTTACACCTGTCAATAAATGTCATTTAAAAGTTTCAAACTGGCGAAAGTGTAGTTTTTTTAGAGATACGAAAAAAAGTTACAAGAAAATATTGCTTTTTGTCATATTTTGAGTTTATACTCAAATTGTTGTTTAAAAATTTATATGAAAATTTTCTTTTCATTTTTCTGCAAATTCAACTTTTCGTCACATTTTTACTCTTTTGTGTCAGTTTATTTAAAATGTTTATTTTGAATCACACTAAATGCCTTTTAAAATTTAGTTATCGCCTAAACCCATTTTATAACAAAAAAAAAATTCTTTAAAAATTTTAAGGCGCCTCCAGACTTTTTTCTTATAACTTTTTTCGTAGGTATCTCTAAAAAAAATACACTTTCGCCAGTGAAACTTTTAAATTATATTTGACAGGTGTAATGCACGTCACAAGTCAAAAGTTTTAAGCTTTTGTTTTGTTTTGGGTCATGCAGAACCTAATGCCAAAAAAAAATTTGCAAAAAAAACGCACAAAAGAGTTTTCCATATTATCATGCATACTTTTCCGCGGACACTGTATAAAAATAAGAAAATAGCATTGATAACTTGACTAGAAAGTGCTTTATATCGCAAGCGTGTTAAATTAATTTTTTTAGCACATGTGCTGAAAAATAACAAAAAAATATATAAAATAAGGGAAAATAGGTCAGGCAACACCTACCAAACGTGTCAACTAGGTAGAGCGGATACGATAACGATTTATAATTTAAGTTTTTAAATTTAAATTGGATGTTTACGATATCTGTGATAGAATATCAATTTTCATAAATTGTTAATGGTAAGAAGATGTGTTTTATGTAAATAAATTTATATTAATGAAAATATGAGCATTGTTTACAGCAAATTAAATGTACCTAATACTTTCATAATCAACAATGTGTGAATATATTATGACTCCATCTCTATACAGTGTGTGTATAAAGTCTGGAAACGGCTTAATAACATTACAATTTACTGGCCGATTTAAACCAAATTTGGTACAGTTGTGTAAGAGGATCTAACGCACCGAATGACGTTATTGGCGTTGTTGCCAACTTTTTAGTTTGTCTGGAATTCGAACGAATTTTATATTTTTAAATGTAACACCCAGTATATTTTTACATTTTTAAATTCCACATAAAATTATAATTATTTTTTATTAAATGCATTATTAGTCTATACTTCATAGTTTCCGAGATATTGACTCTCGAAAAGTGACATTTTTGAACTTTGACAGCTTATAACTTTCTAACAGTACGTCTTAGAGCAAAACGGCTTACATGTCCCTATCTTCAATTTTTATTATCTTCCCAAAAAAATCAACTTCCAGTTAAACCGGAACAACTATATTTCCTGCTTTCGAGTTACATCCGGTTTAAACGGAAGTTGATTTTTTTGGGAAGATAATAAAAATTGAAGATAGGGACATGTAAGCCGTTTTGCTCTAAGACGTACTGTTAGAAAGTTATAAGCTGTCAAAGTTCAAAAATGTCACTTTTCGAGAGTCAATATCTCGGAAACTATGAAGTATAGACTAATAATACATTTAATAAAAAATAATTATAATTTTATGTGGAATTTAAAAATGTAAAAATATACTGGGTGTTATATTTAAAAATATAAAATTCGTTCGAATTCCAGACAAACTAAAAAGCTGGCAACAACGCCAATATCGTCATTCGGTGCGTTAGATCCTCTTACACAACTGTACCAAATTTGGTTTAAATCGGCCAGTAAATTGTGATGTTATTAAGCCGTTTCCAGACTTTATACACACACTGTATATAATTATTGAGGCTGTTTAAGTGTTAATATTCTTATTGTTAAGTTGTATTTTTTTTTGTTATATTATTCGTTTGTTGGAAGGATGAAAGAAGCTAAAAAATCAGAAATGAAATTTATACATAGAAAGTAATGAGCTTAAGCAAATAGGAGAAAAATTTATTCTTTTTGTTTGCACTAGGTTAACTGTGAGAGACCAAAGTGCTGAATTATTATATTGAACGTACCTAATGGTGATATAGCTACCTACAAAATATTAAATCTAGAGCAATAAAAAATTGATTTTTTAATTGCGTGTTTTGCGTTAAATTGGGCGACAATAATAGTATCCTAGTATAATTTGATGTAACCAACATAATTCCCAACATCTCATATTCAGACTATCTTAAAATATTCGAAAGCAAACTAACAAATAAAAAAGTAAACCGTGTCCCAAAAAATGAAATTATCGTTCTGTTTGAACTCTGTATTACTGAGAACTATTTTTAATGTGACAACAGATTTTATAAGCATAAAGACGGCTTAGCAATGGGATCACCATTTAGCCTTCTCGTGGCCGAAATCTTTATGTCACACCTGGAAGATAGTTTTTTAAAAACAAAATACGCCAAAAACATACTTTTTTGGTACAGATACGTAGATTTCGTGTGTTTTGCCGGTGAGGATGCAGATTTGCAGCTAAGTTTAAATCACCTTAACAATTTACATACCAAAATAAATTCACAATGTAAAAATAAATAGATGGCGAAATCAACTTTCTGGATATTACAATTTTAAAACAAGATAATAAATTCCACTTTGATATCTATAGAAAACCCACATTCACAAACACAACAGTTCCTAATCACTTTGCTCATCCCAATTCCCACAAACTTGCAGCATACAAATCCATGATTCATAGAGCCTTTATAGTCCACTTAAATGACGACAACCGCAAAAATGAACTAAACACCATAATTAAAATAGCAGACAATAAGCCAAGATTTAATTGGTATATCATTAATTCTTTAATAAATAAAAAACAAATAACTCTAAACAAAATACCCACACAAAAAAAATAGTGAAAAAGATAGATATACAAATTAACATATATTTTGGTCCAATTACTGATAAAATAGCACACATAATTTTAAAAAACAACATAAAAATAGCTTTCACACCAACACAAAAAATTTCTCAATTATTCTTTCATGCCAAACAAAAAACACCCAACCTTAAAAAATCAGGAGTTTATAAGTTAAGCTGTACCGAATGCAATAGCTCGTATATAGGTCAAACAGGAAGACATTTTAATACTAGATTTAATGAAAGAATCTTATTTGTTAAACAAAAAAAAACTTAAATTTCGAATAACATTGTTTAGAGATAGGTCAAGACATTAATAATTTAAAAATTTTATATAATGTCCCAAAAAGTAAGAAACCTAATATCTAGAATCAATTTAAATTTACAAACATAATAAAAACCCTATACCATAAACCTACTAAATGACCAAACTGTCTGTATTATATTGCTATAAACATCCTTTGTAGTGGGTCCGACCGAAACAAGATTTTCAGTTTCGGCCGACACCGAAACTTATTTATAAAAAAAAAAAGTCGACAGAGAAAAAATCTTTTTACAGACAACACTGCTGACCCAAACCAACCCAAAGTTAGCCAAACGGTGCGCGACAATACACGAAACACTGATGGCCGAAAGCCGAAGGTTCGGCAGATTTTTGGCCAAAACCGAAACTGTCACCGAAACTAGATTTTTTGGCCGAAACTAGCCGAAACCGAAACCGAACCTTCGGTCGGTCTCTAATCCTTTGTTACATCTATTTATAAGGGTACACTGTAGTTTTAAGGTATTCAGTAAATAATGTAGTAGTACTATGAAACAGCAGTCACCAATTTTTTTTTTAAATACAGTGATATTATAACAAAGTAAATTATTGATTTTGTATTTGTTAATATGCAATATCACACTCGATCCAATATCTATAACACTACTTATTAGTTATTTTTTTCTGTCGATAGACGCAGTTGTTAGCTTTATTGATCTTTGAAAGTGATTATTTAAATCTGTTGCAAAGTTTCTCACCACGGAGAATAAAACATGAAAACCATTAAAACGTTTATCATTTCTGAAATAATGACATTTTTCCCAAAGAAAAGTAGATTATTTTTATTTAACTTACCAATGTACATCGATTTATCCCGCGAACAATAAATGAATCCATAAATCGTGTGTCAGAATGCAGAAAAATGCTGAGCTTTTCATTAAAAAATATAAATTTACATTCCGACTTTTCATATAAAATATGTGATTGTTAAAATCCACGAAAGGCTACACGTACAAACGGTTATAGATTTTCTAGAGGCATTGTTCAGTATTCTGGGTATTCAAATGTCTGATAGAAATATTGTTATTGCCTTTTTTTCTGCGGAAATCTGATTTCCCTTAGAGGATTGGAAGGTTTAGAAAATTACGTTATCGGTTTCCTGGTTCTAAATATAGGAAAAATCGCTAAAAGCTTTTCCGACAGTATAGTTGTACGATGTTATTTTCGGACTTGCCATTAAGTAAAGGATATTGATAGAAATGAAATAGATATATAAAGCATTGATGCTAACAGGGTGGTCCGTTTATGAGTAAAAGTACAACTCTAGCTGTTATTTTAAACACAAAAAAATGTTAATACTAAGTGTCCCAAAGAAAATGTCACTAACATTATTTTATAAATTGACATAATACCCTTAGACCAGGGTCGATAATTTTTGAAACCAAAAAAACTAATAGTAGGATGAAACATATTGGAAAAGGAAGAGAATATAACAAAAATTAAAGGAAAAATAAGGGTAGAAAACGATTTATCTCGATTTCCGGCCAAACTATAAGTCCTATGGAAAAATGTTAAATAGCAATGTTGTAGGTAATAAAAATATTTACAACTTTTGTATTTGCACTTTTTTCACATAACCTCAAAATTTATGTGAAAAATTCAAATAACCAACTTTTTGGTTTTTTATTTTTATCTTTTACAAAAATTTTTTTTTATACACGAAATTTGGTAGAAACTTTCCTTTTTATGTCCCAAACACACTGTAATTTTTTTGATTTAAAATATTTATTTTTTAACCTTATTTTGACTCAATATCGAAAAAGCAACCTAATTTTCAATCGAAAATTCTCACGTCAAAATATCTGCTTTTTTAAAAAAGTCGGTGGGCTTTTTGTTCTCTGAAATCTCTACTTTTAGATGGTGTATAAAAAAATATACATTACTATGGTAAATGTTCCCAAAAAATGCAAAAAACTCGAATCCGAATTTTTTTTTTAATCATTATGTACAATTTTGAGCTATTTATTAAAATGTATACTTTAATTACTCGAAAAACCTAAGATTCCATGTTACATTGATAAACAAAAAAATTACAAATCCATAAAACATAAAGATCGCAAAAAATATGCGAAAATAGTTGTTCTAAATTTAATATAATTAAAGGTAGGATTTTTTTTCGTTTCTTTGCAGTTTTTGAGAACATTTACCATAGTAATGTATATTTTTTTACATCATCAGAAAGTAGAGATTTCAACGAACAAAAAGCCCACCGACTTTTTAAAAAAAGCAGATATTTTGACGTGAGAATTTTCGATTGAAAATTAGGTTGCTTTTTCGGTATTAAGTCAAAATAAGGTTAAAAAATAAATATTTTAAATCAAAAAAATTACAGTGTATTTTGGATATAAAAAGAAAAGTTTTCACCAAATTTCGTGTATAAAAAAATTTTTTTTGTAAAAGATAAAAATAAAAAACCAAAAACTTGGTTATTTGAATTTTTCACATAAATTTTGAGGTTATGTGAAAAAAGTGTAAATACAAAAGTTGTAAATCTTTTTTGCCATTTAACGTTCTTCCATAGGACTTGTAGTTTTGCCGGAAATCGAGATAAATCGTTTTCTACCCTTAAAAACTCCCCCCCCCCCCGTTTCCTGACCTCCGATCGCCCGTAATTTATTTTTCCTTTCATTTTTGTTATATTCTCTCCCTTTTCCAATGGGTTTCATCCTACTATTATTTTTTTTCACTTTTTACCATTTTCAAAGGGTTCAGCCCTGGTCTACCTGTAATTTTAACGTTTTTAAAATCTAAAAATCCGGCCAACTAAAGTTAATACAATTTTATTCCTAAATCCCACCGATTCCACCGTATCCTATTGCATATAGTTTGTGAATAAGATATATTAATATTTTTTTATTAAATCGGTCGACACTTGGTGGAAATCTATTTTAAATTTAAGGACTTACAGTAAAACATTAGTTTTACTTTAATTGCCACTTTATTTTATACACTAAGTATACAAAACGCCACGAATTCTCTCGTTTTTCGACAGATGACACAAGAAATTTGCCATCGATTAGCTAATTTGGTACATAATAATATCCCCAGATTAGTTGTAGTAGACCGTAATGAGCCCACACACCGAGTTATGAATTGCGTTTTTTGTACTTTTTGTTAAATTTGATTAAGTTTTAAAAATGTTTAGCGGTTTTGATGCCTTTTATTTTTACTTTGATTGAATTTTAATTACTTTTGTATGGCCTTTAATTATTATTCATTTACATTTTTAAAAATTCACAGGTTAAAATTTCATTATTTCTTTTAGACGTTAAATCTTTATGGATCATAATATAATAATCATCATTGTGTGCTTCGCACGTTAGTTGATGTCATCGATAAGGAATAAGTTTTTGAAAGTTTTTTTCTTAAAATGTGTGTTCGCAAAGGTTAGGTTTCTAATGTATATTTATTGCATTATGTAAAAATCAGTCATTTGAATTCGAAGATATTATTTATATGCTTTTTTTAAGGGTTTTCTTGTTTTCATCTGTTTTTGCGTTACGTATGTTTAGAACTGTCAAAGTATCGACAGAAAAATTAATTTCCTGGCTAAATTGAAGTTTCTAACTTTATGTTAGTCTATATATTTGGGTTAGAAAGGTAACCGTATCAGTGTAAGACCAAATTCAATAGTAGGTGTAGTCTTCTTTTTGGGTCTGTGTAGAATAAGCCAAAAACTAATAATGGGGGTTTCCTTAATAGTAATTTTATTATCTGACTGAATTTAATTAGTTTATGTTCAACTGTAGGTATAGTGTTACGACCTGAATGAATAAAACAAAAAAAAAATCTGCTGTAAATGTGAGTGACAGAGTATTAAAAATTATGTTTCGGTTTTTTTCGAGGTTTGGATAATTATAAAATTATATATAGTTTTTAAATCTATTTTTATACTCTATCTTTGAACCATATAAAAGCTCACGTTTATTATTACCCTTAAAATATAATATTTATAAAATAAAATTTTCAAAATAAATTATTATTATTATCATTGTACGCGGTAGAACCGATGATACTATTGCATTAATTAATTTAGAAGTTATCACATATATAATATTGAAGTCCGGTCCTGGAATTCATACCAAATTATAAACATTCAATAGACCAGAATTGACAGAGTGTCACGTGACTTGGAATCCATCTTGCGAGATAAATTAAAATTTTTACTATATTTATAACTAAGTATTATTATACCTGGTGACTTATTGAAAAGTTACAATTGCTATATTTTCTACACTGAAGAAGATATGAAAAACCAAAAATACCGTTTTTCTACAGACGTGTGGAATAAACAATTTTCCGCACGGATATTACTGATATACAGATTATATTATAACTACTTATTAATAAATATTTGATAAAAAATTCAAATAATCAATTTTTTTCTACGCCCTTTTGATTGCAAAGTATACACAAAAAAATATGATTCTCAATCTACATAGGCATTCTTATGACAGACAATAAAGAGCACACTTCACCCCTTAGTGTGTGGTGTGCAATAATTGGAGAACATTGGTGTTGACATGTTAATAGCTAAATATTAATTTTCTGGCAAGCCATAATATGCACTTGTATTTTGCTACCCTTTTTATGTTTAGAGGCGAACGGATAAAAAATTCTACAATAACAGTAAATTTATGTTTCTTTATTTTGGCAATTATTGTTCATTACTTATGTCTACTTCGTCCCCTACTGTAAGCAATGATACCCTATACTTCTTGGTTAAGGGGATTAGTGAAATTTTGTCTGTATGTAGGTTTAAGGATTTTGGGTGTTTGTTTAGCTGTTATTAGAAATACTATCCACCTAGTATTTTCTGGACTTGTGACTCCTTTTGAACTATGTTTGGTGTCAACGTCATTGCGACCTTACGTAAAACGGCTAATTAAGACGCCAACTTAGTAGTTACCGTCTAAACTGCGTCGTTTAAAGGTCGCGAATAGTCATTGACACTTAGGTCGCTTAAACGTAATAATCTGACCTAAAACTGCTGAGTTAGTGAAAAGTTTACACTTGAAAACGGTTAGAGATACTAACTAATCGAAACGTTGTGTTAAGTAACAAAATAAAGACAATGGAAGTCCGATAAGGTAATTTTTTTGATGCTGAGTTAGTAATTGTGATTCCGAAAGTAGTCGCATGGTAGTCGCATTATGACTCATTTCTGAAGAACCTTAAATGGCTACATTTAGTCGTCCTATGTTGAACTAAAGGTAGACATTAACGTATTGGTAGTTTAAGAAACGTATAAAGGACGTCGGCGACTGATTTGGTCCCAATGTCATGATGTTATGAAACATTGCGTCTAAAATTACCTTTTCCGGTTATTTAAATGACTTTTTAGTTTTGGAAAAATTTGACGTTAGTTAACACACAAACTTTATGTTTTGGTGTTTTTAGTTTTAATTTTGTTTCTTAACAAATAACTGTGCTGCACCAAGCCATTATATTAGACAATGCGACTATAAATATATAGACCTATGTTATACTATCGAAAACTTAAAACCTAAATAAAATATTCCAGACACTCGACAGTTGCCGACTGTCACTTGTTAATTGGGAAACAGGACGCATAATATTACTAGAGTATATACGAAAATAATTGAAGAGGTACTAATAACTTAAAGTTTTGCACTTTTCCTTACCAATGCACGCTTTATTATCCCTTCTGTAATGACACTTGTGTTCGACTAATTCTTTCTTTAAACATGCTTTAAACGCTTTTAGGTTAAGCAGTGACTCGATCGGCCATGTTTTACTGACGGGAGTCAATTTCAGAGTATCGTTTTTCGTTTCACATAAAATAAAAGCAAGATATTTTGGAAAAACAAAAGAAAATACGAGAAACTGTCCCTATTTCATCTGTAATAATCTACTTCGCGTAATTTGAATGTTTATGGAAGTTTTCAGCTTTATCCAAGATAGTTCATTAAATCAATTTGATCAAAAAATTGTTGAGGTTATATCATCCATCAAAGTCAATTCAAAACTGTCATTTTTATAAAGTAAAAATACGAAGATTATCTACAAGAAAATAATATCAAGTTGTGAAAAGGAATTATATACATTCTAAAGCCCTTGAAGCAATAGATGGATGAAAGATTACTAATCGCTTTTAGAGAAAAAAATGGTTAACAAAAAAACTAGAAAAACGTCGATGTCAAAGTCAACTTCAGACAATACAAATACAATATCAAATGAAATTATTGAAAATTCGGATGAAGAAAGTTTTTATTTGGCAACAAAATACCCTAGTGATCAAAAATATATTGAATTTGTTAAAAATTTTAAAATAAGTTCACAAGACAATAGAGATGCTGGGTCATCAATTCAAAAAGAAGAGGAAATTGATGCCCAAAAATGTAAGAAATGTTCCGTTAAATTTACAAAAAAAACATTTTTTATCAGGTGTTCTAATTGTATTCAATACTTTTGTCTAAATTGTTCAGTATTAACAAAAAAAGAAGCATCAGATATAAAAACAAATAAGAATGAATGGAATTGTCAATTATGTTCAAACATTTCAGATTTTGAAATGAAAAAATTAAAAGAAGAAAATAACTTTTTAAAAATACATATTACTCAAATGTACAACAAAATTGAGTACTTAATCAAAACAGTAGAAAGCCTTAAAAGTTTGGAACTCACCAAAAAAATAAATAAACTAGAATCAAATGTTGAAAAAATACTTGAAATTTTTACGGAAAAGCAAGTATATCCAGTTACACCTAAAACATCCTATTCGGCAGCTTTAAAATCTATAAAAAATGATTTCAAAGAAAAAAAGAATTTACCTGTAGTAATTATTAAACCAAAAAATAATCAGAACAGTAAGCGAACCATCGCAGAAGTACAAAGAAGTGTAAATCCAATAAGTGTAAAAGCAACTGTAACAGATGTTAGAGAGATAAAAAACGGTGGAATAATTATTAAAACAAATACTAAAGAAGAATTAGAAAAATTAAAGGAAATATCCGAAAAAAAGTTAAATAAAAATTATACAATAGAAATTTCAAAAATGAAATCACCCAGACTAGTATTAATAGGATAAAAAAAAAAATGAAACAGAAGAGTTATTAAATGAGCTGAGAGAAATAGAATATTTAAATGAAGAAGACGATTTACAAATAAAATATACAAGGCAATCAAGATATACAAAAAAATATATTATATATATTGAATGTAACGGAAACTGTTTTAAAAAATTAGTTAACCAGGAGGTGAGTCTTGGATGGAACAAATGCCAAATAAAAGAAGATTTTAATATATTTATTTGTTATAAATGCTGTAGATATGGACATAAAGCCACTGAGTGTACTAAAACACAAGTTTGCTCTTTTTGTTCTGGAAGTCATGTTTTTTGGAAGTGTGAAAAAAAAATCCCTTGTTGTAACAATTGCAAAACTTATAGTGAAAAACAAAAAATAAATATAAATTGTTCTCACGAAGCAATTAATAATGATTGTCCAATTCATCAAAGAAAAATTAAGGATACCAAAGAAAGAATAAATTACCTGCAGTAATGAATCAAAATTCAAGTAAAAAGAATGATACACTTAGAATTCTTTATATCAATGCCCGTTCAGTTAAAAATAAAATGGATGAATTGCAGATACTAATTTTTAAAGAAAATGCTGATATTATTGTTATTACTGAAACATGGGTAAAAAAGGAAGAACAAAAATATCACAATTTTAAAGATTTTAATTCAATTTATGCCTCAAGAGAAAAATCCGGTGGAGGATTGGGAATTTTCGTAAAAAATAATATTAATTTTGAAATTATAAACAAAACCGAAAATGAGTTATCATATATTACTATCCAGATAGCAACATATAATTTAATGTTATGTGCAGCTTATAAGCCCCCTTCTGTAAACAATAAAGAATTTATGAACTTTTTGGATGAACAACTTGAAAATTTAGCAAAATCAAAACTAAGATGCATTTTTATTGGAGATGTAAATATTAATATTTTAGAAGACAACAATGATGCAAAATCACTAATGGAAATTTATTCTTCAAATAATTTAAAATTGTGTAACAAAAGTATTTCAACTAGAGATGCAGGAGCTAGTAGTACTCTTATAGACCACGTTACTACAAATGAAAAAGAAGCAGTTGCAATACATTTTTTGGACAGCCCGCTAAGTGATCACAAAATTCAAGTTATAGACTTTTTTTATTAAATCAAATATAAGAGAGTCAAGATATGAAAATATTTCCATCAAAAGATTTCATTTAGAAAAATTAAAAAGTAATTTAACCACCTTAAATGAAAATAAATACAAATTTCAAAATGTTAATGAATATTACAATTCGATTGTTCATGTTTTTAAAAAATGTATGTATCAAATTCATGTTAAAATGAAAACAAATTCCAAACCATGGTTTTCAGAAAAACTATCAAGACTAATGAAGACCAGGGATAATTTTTTTAAAAAGAAGAAAAAGTATCCTGAAAACTCGAACTATACAGAAACATTCAATTTTTATAACAAATTAATGAAAAAACAAATGAGGTTAGATAAGCAGGAATACTATAAACAAAAATTTAAAAGTAGTAATGCAAAACAAATATGGGAAAATATAAACTTTTTAATTACGTCGAAATCAAAAAAAAAAAACTTCTATAGAACATCTTGTGGTCAATAACAAAGAAATCAGAAACCAACAAATAATTTGTGAAGAAACGAATACCCATTTTACAAGTATTGGTCCAAAATTAGCTAAGAAGATCTCATTAAAAGAAAGAATGGAAGAAGAGGTAAATTCAAAATCCATGTTTTTAGATGAAAACGATATTGACGAGGATGAAATTAAGAATATAATTGAAAATTTAAATATACATAAAGCTACTGGTTATGACAATATTTCAGTAAAAATAGTAAAGGCAGTTAAAATTGAAATAATTCCTATTTTAAAATACCTGGTACAATTATCTTTACAAAAATCAACATTTCCTGAAAAAATGAAATTTGCTCAAGTGACACCAGTTTTTAAAAACGATAAAACTAATAATCCTAATAATTACCGTCCAATATCTGTTTTGCCTGTTCTATCAAAAATTTTGGAAAAAATTATAAATATAAAATTAACGAATTTTTTAGAAAGACAAAATTTACTTTTCGAGAATCAGTACGGGTTTCGCAAATCTAGAGATACTGAAGTTGCAGCTATGGATGTTATTACTAACATTCAATTAAATCTAGATACCAAAAAAAAATGCGGCATTTTATCTCTAGACTTGTGTAAAGCCTTTGATACTGTAAACCATGATATATTATTAGTTAAATTATTTGATATAGGAATAAGAGGAAAAATTTATCGTTGGTTTGAAAGTTATATAAAAGATAGAAAACAATGCGTTAAAATAGGAAGTAATATTAGTTCCTATCAAACAATTAGATGTGGAGTACCACAAGGTTCTATTCTAGGACCCACATTGTTTCTTATTTATATCAATTCTGTTTCAAAATTAAAATTATATGGACAAATTAAACTTTTCGCTGACGACACAACAATTATTTATTATGCTAAAAATATTAGGGACATCAAATTAAATATCAAAAAAGATTTAAAAATTATATTTGACTGGTTGCAATCTTATAAATTAACTTTAAATTTTAATAAATCATCATTTATGTACATTGACAAAAAAAGACTAGATATGGAAAAGCAACCAATAATATTTAATGGGGAAAATATTAATTACAAAGATAACATAAAATTTTTAGGATTATATATTGATCAAAATTTAAGCTGGAGAAAACACGTAGAACATATTCGAACTTACATTTCTCCGTTAATTGGGATATTCTTTAAAATTCGTCACTGTATATCTTTAAATTGTTTAAAAAATATTTATCATGCATTAGTACATTCAAAAATTCAGTATCTTATTTCTATTTGGGGTTCAGCCAATTCAATAGTACTAAACCCTTTAAAGAAATTACAAAATAAAATTATTAAATGTATTCATAGATTGCCGCACTTAGAACCAACAACAAATTTATACAAACCGAATAAATACCTAGATATAAATAATTTATATAATTTAAAAATTTTGCATATTTATTCATTCTTTACTTTTAAAACAAAAAATGTCTAACATAACGTTAACAAAAGTTCATGATATTCATAGACATGATACTAGACAAACTAATTTTTTAAAAACTATTAAAATAAACAGTAACTTTGGAAAACGGTCATTGTTATATAATGGATTAATATTATATAATATTTTACCGGAAAATATTAAAACATTAAAAAAACTACCATTATTTAAATTTCATTTAAAAAAATATTTTCTAGTATAAAATTTTTTTTCTTAACGTGTTAATCATACGTTTATAATATAAAACGAATTTTTTTTTTAACTGCCTTTTTTTTTTTATATATATATCTACCTATTAAGTTAGAGTAATAATTGTTAGTTATTTTTATATACTTATCCCTGTAATAAACTTGTAAAGTTGGTTGGGAATAAAGTAAAAATTAAAAAAAAAAAAAAAAAAAAAAAAAAAATAATAATTTAGTGGAGCTGGGTTTTTAAGGTTCTATATTGCCAACTTTTAACAGTAAAGTGCCTTGCGTTCCAATTTTAGGCGACCGAAACACTATAAACAATTTTATTTGAAGAGAAAGCTCTTATCTGTGTCATATATAAACAATCTACAAAATGTCAGCCGATCATATTTGTTGGTGATCTAATATTTCTACCCGTGCGGATTAGTCAAATAAAGAAATGTATCAATCAAAACCTATGCTACCGTTGTGGTAAAATACTTAAGACAAATGTAACCCAAAGAATACTTCAGTCTTCACTGCCATCCGTTACTCATAAGGTGCAGAAGTCATATTTATACTGATGTCCTTAAAACCATTATTTTGTTCACCAAATTGGTGCAAATTCTGGTCGTCTCGAACTCAGATCGACGTAAGTTTCCTACGTCGCGTCAGGTTAAAAAATGTACGTCAGTGCGACGTAAAAATACTAGTCGGGTATTGAAAGCTGGCTTTAAGGAAATTATTTTTGTCTTCATGCCACACAATAGATAATTCCAAAAAATTTTAATTTGAACAACGAAAATTTTTTTAAAGATCAACTTTATTTGAAAATACAAAACTTTACAAAAAAAAATCCTAAAAATCTACAAAATACTAAAACACACCGCAAAGCGACGAAACTTTTGTTTTTTGCGAAAGCCAGCAGTGCAGATTAATGAAATTAATTTGGTCTTCCGGCTTAATTAAAAATTAACCGCTCGGTGTTAAAAGTTGCAAATTTGTGGAGGTTAAAAACTTTAATTATTTCGCAGTGCTCGAATGCGCTAATTAAAAACAATAAAGAACGCGATAAATACCGAATAAGGAATAGTAGTTCTACACAAAAAAGAATAAACTTTAGACATAAGAATAAATAAAAATAATTTAAAATTAATTAAGGTCATTGGCTAGGTTTTATCCCCGTTGTGTTGTTATTATATATTGATTTCATATCAAAGCTTTTTATAAAACCGTTTTTTTCACGCGCTTGTCTCGTTGTGCGTGCTCTAAAATGGTGCTTTATAAATCTTGTACGCCAATATACTATTATATCATACAGTGTGACCAGTAAAGTCCGCATCATATGGGATTTTTTTTTATTAATATATTAATTCGAAATTTGACTTTGGCACCAAGTTTTGCTTTCATCGAGATGAAAATTAAGTAAAAAAATAGTAGTCACGTGATTCGCATTATCTGTCAAAATTTAATTTAAAAAAAAATAATTCGATAGTGGGGTTATTTTGAGAATATCGAAAAAAGTTATAGGAAAAAGTTTTTCTAAATGCACTTTTTAGCACACATGCAAAATTTCAGCTGCATAAGATAATTTTTATTTTTACCCACCACTAAAATTTATTTTCTACTTAATAAACACTTTTTTTTTATATGACACTGTGTTATTTTTGTCTTAATATTAAGGTGTATTGCTTTCAGACACAAACTACGTTTTTAAAAATACTTATTTTATGACGTTACCTTATACAGGGTCAAAAACAAGTAAACTTTGCATCATATGCGACCAAATTTTAATAGCCCAATTGCCCAATTTTGATTTTGTAGAAAAACACACATTTAATATGGCGCAACTTTAAAGAAAATATATCTGAAATAAAGCATTGTCAAAACTAAGAAGTTTTATGTAGATTGCGTTAAGTCTTATTTTGCAAAAGTGGTGCAATTTACAAAATATGGGTAAAAAATCAAAATTATCTTATAAAGCTGAAATTTTGCACGTGGGCTAGAAACTGCATTTAAAAAAAACTTTTCCTAATAACTTTTTTTGATATTTTCAGAAATAACCCCACTTTTGAATTATTTTTAGAAAAAAATTAAAACTTGACAGATAATGCAAATCACGTGACTACTATTTTTTTGCTTAATTTTCATCTCGATCGAAGCAGAACTTGATGCCAAAGTCAAATTTTGAATCAAGGTATTAATAAAAAAAATCCCATATGATGCGGACTTTACTACTGGTCACACTGTATTTATAATAATCGAACAAGAAAATAAGGAAAACTATACAGTAAAATTACACACTTTTTAAAATGTCTGAAATACATTATTTTAGCATTTCAATTTTTTTAAAGTACAAAACCCGAATTTAGAAAAAAGATAATTTTGAAAAATATGGCAAAAATTATTAACTAACATTTCGATGAAACCAAAATAAAAAAAATTGTGCATTAATGTAAATTGAATTTTCAAACCATAATAACCTAATTTTTATATTAAAGAGTTTTTTTTATAAATATCAGTAAAAGTAAGTATAAAATGTCATTTTTACTGGTGTTAAAGGTAATTTGAATACGTTATATGCAAAACTCGGTATTTGCAGGATAAGTCATCGTAGAAAAATGTAAAAAACGGCTCATAAGTTTATTAAAAAAAATAAATTGCAAAAATTCTATATAGTACGTTCTTACGGAATCTTTATTCAAAAAAGTTTTAAAAATTCTTTAGGATTAACTAATTTAGTAAATAATTTAAATCAAATTATTCAAATACAAAGTTTTGCATCTTTCCCGTTCAAAGAACAAGTTTTGTAACTAAGAAGTGCAATACTAACAAAATAATTTGGCTCGTCTGGAGAATCGACAATTTTGTAGAACTCTAATTCTGGAATTTCTTTCGAACCAGGGTCATAGTGTTACTGTAAAAGACTAACAATTGACGATTTGTCTCCCCTCAAAAAGTGTTCCGTTATAATTCTTTTTAGTACTGACATGATTCGTCAACGGTAAAGACCGAGAGACCGAAAAGTCAGGTGCAGCTGACCATGCTTGGAAACATGGTCAACATATCATGTGGTCAGAAGCTGAAATCCTACATAAGAAACCACACTGGAGGAAAAGAAAGTTCAATGAAGCTGCTGCTATTCACCAAAACCCAGGCTGCTTTAGTAAACCATCATTAGACATAAGAAATATGTGGAAGCCTTTGTTAGATAGATGTAATCTTAGGATAATATCGCGTGCCAACTGAACACATGACTGCACCCACCTCAGTTATGCTTCAGTGCACCTAGCTAGTATAAAAAGTCCTGTAGTTACTTTACTTATTTAGTATTTACCTAAAGACAACTGGAGATACTTATCAGTTGAAACGTTGTGATTTAAAACAAATAAAGACAATGGAAGTCCAAAACTCTTTCATCATTCGGTAAATACCGAGTTTTGCATTTGGGTCATTATCATTCAAAAGGAAACTTTGAAGTCTTTCAAGTTTTTTTTGGACAAATATATCTGCTAAGAATACCATAATATTTTTAATGTTATAAATAAAAAATGCTTTATTTATATTATTTATTTAAAATATTAAAATCTTTATTTTACTTGCCAAATTCTGTTAATTTAATGCACTAAAGTCACCACCGTTATCTGTCTCCCTCCCTCTTTTTGTATATAATATGCAGCTTAAAAATGTTAGGAATTAATATTAATAAACATAATTCCTAGTCTTAATTACTGAAAGCTAGACGCCCCTAAATATAAGAAAATTATATTTTATATTATATAATTTATTTATTTATTAGTATTCATCTGCCTGTCGCTACACCTTGCATCATTTCCGTTATCAAGGAAGAAATTCAAATTATATCCGGCAGGTGGCGCACCTAACGTTCTACCCAAATGCAGAATTCTTGAAAAACCGGTTTAGCAGTGCTGCCACGTCTACCGATTTATCGGTAAATCTACCGATTTTTGAATAGATCTACCGATCTACCGATTCAAGTGTGAAATCTCCCGATTTATCGAAGTTTTTAAAAATACTCATATATATTTAAATTATTACACGATTTATCCTCTGAGCCATGAGCTCATAGTAAATACTCAATTGCGCCTCTCTAGTTTGTTTAAAAACATCTCTAAAAACAATCCTATATATTTAGCGACATCTAGGGGTGCCCACCCAAATCATATAATACATAACGTCAATGCAATTTCTGTAATTCCCCGATGCATCTTCGGGTATTCCCCTTTTCTGTGTTTCTGTAAAACAGGTTTGAACGCTTGGACTGGGCACTATTCCGCTATTAGGTATTAAACGTGCGTTGAAGGTTAAGGAGTAAAAGTATATTTTCCGATTCCGATATTAGTTTTCATTTGAATTTATAGCGCAATCCGCTAGCTACCGATTTTAGACCGCAATCTACCGATTTATTTTTTGACATCTACCGATATTGGTTAGCAAGAGCGTGGCAGCACTGCGGTTTAGTATGAGACCGACTACGAAGAGGTGTACTACTGTTGTTCGCTAGTGAAATATTTCGTGATAAAGTGCGTTTATTGGCAAATGTAAAGCTTGTCTGGTCATCACCGTGATCAAGTTTTCTCTGGTAAGTACCAAAGAAAAGAAAAGAAAAATAATATATTCTAAAGTTCTATGGATGTTAGTAATTAAATATATATATACACACTTTATTTTTTTAATAATTTTGTATTTTTAAAATCTAAAATAATGAAATTTCGTCACCTCCGTTTCTCACCTCCGTTATCATTTAATGATAACGGAGGTGATGGATGATAACGGAGGATATATTTTCTAACATATTAACACAGGACAACTATTTTTTTTATTTATTTAGATTTGCAATGGCAAAAAAAAAGAAAGTGTTCAATAGATGCAGCCGCTGAGAGACGAAGAGAACAAGTTAGGTTGAATATGATGCGAATGAGAGAAAGAATAAGAAACGATGCCACGAAACACGGAGAATATAAGGAAAATTGACGACAGCGCTACTTTAAACGGAAGGATAGTGGAAAAATTAAAATTATTTCGAATATAAGTGAGCGGCAAAAAAGGGTTAAACGAAAGGACTGGAAAAAACGTTCTCAAAAATATAGAATAAATCAAAAGGAAACAGCAAGGGTGGAAGAACTGTTAAATGCAAATACTCCACCGCCTAGCCCAATAATCCTTGAAAACATTGATGCTCTTAATAATGAAGATGATGACTATAATACTCCAACTAGACAAGCAAGAAATGGAAAAAAAGCAAGAAACAATCGTTAAAGATTAAGGAAAGAAAATAGGGAGTT
Source organism: Polydrusus pterygomalis (assembly GCA_963969555.1). Taxonomy (NCBI): domain Eukaryota; kingdom Metazoa; phylum Arthropoda; class Insecta; order Coleoptera; family Curculionidae; genus Polydrusus; species Polydrusus pterygomalis. Next base: position 37,240,335 of record OZ018380.1, on the reverse strand, counting down.
ACAAGCGCAAATAAGTAAACTTAAAAAAATAATAATAAAATATAAGAAACGTGCAGAAAGAGCAAAGAAAATGCCAAAAACCCTGATAGTCCAAATGTAAAAGTAAATAAACTTTTAGAAGGTAAAAAAAAATGTTCCAGAAGTGGTAAAAGGCAAACTACTGTTTGGTGAGGTTATTTTAAGACAAGTAAAACATAATTTTAAAAAACAAGCAGCAATAATTAAAAACGGAAAATGCTAAACTACATTAATGACAAATTAATTAAAAAATACAAATTTGTTGTTTGTTTTTAAAATAATTACACTTTTTTCTAAGTAAAATTTTCTTTATAACAGTTTCAGGAAATATTACTACTGTCAATTAAAAAACAAAGCGGCTTCGTTATAATGATGTGTATTCATCAGATTCCAGCAACGATGTCGTAACTGGGCAAAAGCTTTTCCAAGCCGAAGGCAAATATATTGTTGCAAGATTTTCCGGTAAAAGAATAAATACTCACGTCATTGGTCGAGTGCTTTCGGAGAAAAATTCCAGCGAATATGAAATATCCATCTTGCGAAAGAGGGGACCTACAAAATTTGTATTTCCTGATCAAATTGACATCGCCAACGTAGACAAAAAAGATATCGTTTGTGTCTTATTAAATCCAACATTACACCGCGACCAATATTATTTTTCTTTGGTAGAATTAAGCCAGATCAGCCCTTTAGAATAGATTATTTTTGTTAAATTGTATCTCCGTTATCATAAGGTCACCTCCGTTATCACGCGTTTCCATTTTTTTTCATATTTTTGACATTTATTAATATTGAGCTCGGCGAGAACTCTAATGTAATAGAGTATAGTCTCATAATTAAAAATAAAGTAAAAGTTATCAAATTATTTGATATTCATAATTTTTTTTTCAAATCCTAAAAAGGTCCCTCGCAATGATAATGACCCATTTAACAGGTCGAAACAAAAACTCCGTTTTGCTTCTAAGTTAGGTTTTTGAATATATTTTATTCTACAAAAGACCAATGTATTAATGATTACGAAATACTAAAAATGAAATTTTTCTACGATCGTTCAAAAAATGTCATTTTGTGTATGAAGTTGTAATGACAAATGTAGGTCTTTATTGCATACTATGCAATAAAGTACTGTTTGCCCTAGTGCAATAAAGTAAATTACCTAGGAAACGAACAATTTGATTATAGTATGTGTATTGTGTGTTGCACACCGTCGATACCCTATCGAGATAGAATGCACGTTGACAGGGCGCCATAATTTTATTATTTTGAAGTCAAAGGTATCTATAATCCATTGTCAAATTTGAATTACAACTTTTGCACACAAAGGAGAGGTAATACAGAGCGATTTTAACCTTTTTTGTTAAAGAACATGTGCAAACAGTGTGTTTATTGCACATAGCATATTATTCACCTTGACTACGTCTCGTGAATACCTAACTTCTATGCCGTGTGCAATAAACATTCACTTTTTGCACTAGTTGCATAAATAACTATTTTTAAAAATTTGCAAAAACCGAGTATAGCACTAGTGCGAAAATAAAATATAATTAAGGAATTTTTAATCAAGAAAACATTTATTTATTATTTATGTTCATCATCGCCTTCAACATGGAGTAATTTTACCAAAGCGTTGACGATTTCTATATTTTAGAGTCTTCTTCAAAGTATGCCAATACCACTTTTTTACTGAACTAACACTAGAATTTTTATTATCACACCACCTCAAGAAAAGATTACTTAATTAGTAAGTAGTAATTAATTACTAATATTATACAAAAAGTCGTACTGTTACTTTGCCTTTCTAGCCAATAACTTGAACGTGGTTTTATTATCAGTGCCTTTTCGTGATCATTCTCCATGTCACGAGATTTGAAGTTACTCTCAACAATAGTATATTACATAACAAATGTTGAAAGTGGTACCTTTCAAACGAGGAGGTATTTAGCCGAGTGCGGAAATTGTCTGAGTGTGAGAAAATCACTTTCACATGAGCAATGTACAGGGTGTCCAGTTTTCGTATGTTTTACGGGTTATCTGCGTTATTAGTAAAGATAGAAGGTTGCGGTTTTCGCGGCACTGTGTTACTTTTTTGAGAAACAAACGATGCCACAAACAGAATTTTCATAGCCCCCTTAGTTTTTTAAATACGGGGTGTTTTTGAAAATTTTGCATTTTGGGACACCCCCAGTATCTCGGTTACGCTGCAACTTATCAAAAACGTAAAAAATGAACTTGTTAGTTTTTTTTACGTAGAATCCAGTGTCGTAGTCAGATTTTTTCTATGTTTAATTGTTTTCGAGAAAAAGAGCAAACTTGCATTTTTTTTAAATGGGACACCCTATACATTTTTAGCTATTATGATTCAGTTTATCACAAGCTTTTTAAAAATATACATTACATTATAGCTGTGTTCGATGTGAAGCTCAAAATTTACATTTTTCAACAAACTTACATTTTTTTAAATGGCACACCGTATAAATTTTAAGATTAAACAATTCAGATTGTCACAAGCTTCTCACAAATATAAACACTAATTTTAAAAATATATTCCTATAACAATAACTTTTATAAATATAAATAACAATTAACTCAGTTGTGTTATACGTTCAAAAATTAAAAACTACAATTATTTGGGTGATTTAGGAAACTGTCTCATAAATATTGCTCAAACTGTTCTCCATTATGCCTAAGACATGTTTCACACATTGTTCTGATTCATCTCAGTGCGTTTAAAATAATAAAAGGTCGTGCCTGTAACTCTCTAAAGGCTCTTTCAGTGGCTTCTCTTAAATCTGCCATCGTTTGGTACTGGACGGTATAAATTTTATTTTGTAGGTAGCCCCACAAAAAAAAATCCAAAACCGTTAAATCGGGTGACCTGGGTGGCCACCTTACAGGTCCATGTGTTCCAATCCAGCGGTCAGGAAAATTATTGTTAAGATATGCTCTTACAATATGAGCATTGTGAGCGGGAGCTCCGTCCTGTTGCAAATATATGCTATTAAGATGAGCTAGGGGCACATTCTCTACTATTTCTGGCACAATGTTTTCCAAAATTTCTAAATATTTATTTGCAGTAAGACCACCTTCAAATATATTACATAAAATTTTACTTCCCAGTATGAAGCATGAAACGCTAAACCCAAATCTGCCTTGCCGTTCCCGTGGAAATATAACATGTTGATTTTCCTGGCACCAAAACCTAGTATTTTGCCGATTAAATATACCGGCACTGGTAAAATAACTTTCATCAGACCATATAATCGTTCTTTCAAAATGATTTTCTCTATTAACATTTTGTAAATACCAATTACAAAACTCTACGCGGCGCTCTGAGTCACCGAGATGTAAATTTTGTACAACATGAAATTTGTATGGCTTAAACTTATGTTTTTTTAGAATAGTTTGAACCCTTGATTTTGTAACACCAACAGAACCTTCCAGTGTTCTACAAGAACTACTTTGATTTGTTTCAATTGAAGCCAAAACGTTTACTTCATCAATGTCCTGGTTTTCCTTATTGTAAATACTAGGTCGGGGTTTGGAAAATGAGCCGACTTCAATTAAGTTTGATTTTATTTTTTAAAATATTCTTTTATCTGGCTGTCCTCTTTCTGGGAATCTGCGAAAATTACGTTTTTATAAATTTTAAAATATGATGAAAAATAGAAAAAGATGCACATACCTGTTAAAATAAACTTCTTCAGAATTTTCGTTACACTGAATATCACAAACGAACATATCATACTTTTCATAATTCTCGAATTTTGCATTCGCAGCCATAATTAAGAAAAAACTACTATTTATCGAAACTGAATAGAAATAACGAACAGAAAATGGATAACCTATTCTGACAGTAAATAAAGATTTTTTCAGATAACAAGCCTGTCATCTTTTGTTTTCTTAAATACCCGTCATGGCCTACTAAAAAAAAATTAATATTTGTTGAAAAATGTAAATTTTGAGCTTCACATTGAACACAGCTATAAAGTATTATATATTTTTAAAAAGCTTGTGATAAACTGAATCATAATAGCTAAAAATATATAGGGTGTCCCATTTAAAAAAATGCAAGTTTGCTCTTTTTCTCGAAAACAATTAAACATAGAAAAAATCTGACTACGCCACTGGATTCTACGTGAAAAAAACTAACAAGATCGTTTCTTACGTTTTTGAAAAGTTGCAACGTAACCGAGATACTGGGGGTGTCCCAAAATGCAAAATTTTCAAAAACACCCTGTATCTAAAAAACTAAGGGGGCTATGAAAATTCTGTTTATGGCATCGTTTGTTTCTCAAAAAAGTAATACAGTGCCGCGAAAACCTCAACCTTCTATCTTGACTAATAACGCAGATAACCCGTAAAACATACGAAAACTGGACACCCTGTACATAATTTTTCCTACGACCATACAAAATATTCAAAAAGAGTTTGATTTGTTTTTAATAGTTTGTAGGTATCACCATTATGTTAAACACATTTTTTTAACACTACAGTTGAAAAATTTATTTCAACTCTAGTGTTGAACAATGCTCCTTCGGGAATGGACCTGACAGCGAACGAAAAAAAAAATATTTAAAAAAAATTAAAATTATCAATTTGTCCCCAACGAAGTATAAGAACTTTTTATTGATTCAGAATGGATTTAAACAAATAATAATAAAACATTTAAATCTCAAGTATTTAGCAACTGACCGAATTACAAAGCGCCGCGCCCAGGACCAAATTATCATCCCCGCAGCTCATGATTCATTAAATGTGATATAACTTATTTGTGGAACATGACAGCCAACTAGATGTAATTTTCAGAAAATGTAAATTTTAGCCCGGCCATGCTACGTCATGTTTTATTAAATTTTAATTGCTTTATAGAAAATTTGGGTTTCCCTTCACTTGACTTTGTGCTTAAAATATTTTTGTCCCAAGGATGCTTGAAATAATTATTTATTGTCGCACCATTTAAAATATATAGCGGTTAAATATGGATTAAAATATCGAGATATATTTTTCTAGCTTGAGTTAACGACATATTTTTATTTTAGTTTATATAATTATTTATGTTGTCCTTCATTGATTTTTTCTTTTTGTGTTTGTTGTCTTTCAATGTACCGTGCGAGCAAAAATTATTTGCATCAGAGAGGGCTTGGATTAAAAAACGCAGGGCTTGGTTTAGGTCACAATTATGGGGACGATATAAATATCTAACCAAATCTAGGTTAAAATTTTGTCAAATTCATATTATGACGTGATATGCCAAACTAATGAGTAATAAAATAAGTAGTAGACAAATACAAATTTATTTTTGTTGTTTACAAAATTAACAAAGTAAGAATATACAGAAAGAAAAAAAAATAATTACATAAATTGCTGAAATTGGCCACCGCCATGCTCCAAGCATAAATTTCTGCAGTAATTCCTGCGTCTTTTAAAATCTGCGGCTTGTATTTCATGAAATACTCGCACTTATAAGGAAATAAATTTAGCTGCTTCTTAAGAATAGTCCTGCATGTTCCATAAGATCTTCCCACTTCTTGGGACAGGCGTCTTATACAATTTGTTGGCATATTTTGCAATATTTTACGAACGTTTGCAACAAGTTCTTCTGTTCTTACAGATGGTCTTCCTGCTCCTTTTTTGTGTTGTATAGAAACTGTTTTCCTAAACACAGCCACGGTTCTTTTCAGGCAATGATAAAAATCCCCAGCAATAAAAGCAACGTTAGGAAAATGTTTGTAAAAATCGTCCATGCACAAACCCGGATTGTATGGCCACTCACCATTTACTGTAACCCCGTTTCGAAAATACGCTTCAACCATGAATGTTTTGTGCTGTTCCGTAAAGCCCATTGTGTGAATTGTTCAAGAAATTGGAAAAATTAGCGATGAATCAAATCACTTGTAACGACTGTCAAAGATGACGGAATAACTGATTGATTGTTAATTCAGGTAGTTACTGACACCCAACAGGTATTAAGCTCTACGGCTAAGCATTACGTCCTTAGATGCAAGGTTCTCTTTGATGCAAATAATGTTTGCTCGCACGGTATGTGATAATCATTTCTGCCAATGTCATTGATATCACAACTTTAATAAATTTGCCTGTTCAGTTACTTTTTGATTAACATCTTTGTTCAGTTTTTGTTAGTTGAAATAAAGTTTTAAATTTCCAATTTTTCTAACCGTAAGTTATCTCAACCAAACGTAACATTAAATTGCATCTTATCTTGATCTATGTTTTTAATTTTGGCTCTAGTTGGGTATAATAAATCTCTATTCTAAGATATATTGATAAAATAGCTGGTATAAAGAACCACAATATTCGCCATTTCTAGCCAACATTCTGTAACACATTCAAATATATTGAGATTATTTTAATGTATAGGCAAACATTTCTTGGATATTTTTTAAAGATTGCAGGCAATGAATAGTATTGAGTAATGACGCAGTTTTAAACTCTCGTAGCCATTGTCCAGTTTATTTTTATATCCTCGTGCTAACTGATAGAGTTGGTCAGTATTTTTGATTGAGAAATATCGGAGTTTTAACATATTCTATTCAAAATTCGTACATATTAGGTAACAATTATTTAGGAATAAATTCAAATAATCAATATGATTTTTTACTGTAGCGCCACTATTTATTTAGGGTAAAATGGGTAGAGATACCCCATTAGTAGAGATGGTCATATTTTAGATCACTGAAACGAAAATGTATACGATCATTTACCGTGCGAGCAAAAATTTTTTGCATCAAAGAGGGCTTGGATTAAAAAACGTAGGGCTTGGTTTAGATCACAATGATATGGGGACGATAAATCTAACCAAATCTAGGTTAAAATTTTGTCAAATTCATATTATGACACGATATTATGCCAAACTAATGAGTAATAAAATAAGTAGACAAATACAACATTATTTTTGTTGTTTACAAAATTAACAAAGCAAGAATATACAGGTGGAACCAGGCTTTATCCGAAAAAAATGTCAGGTCCAATAAATCATTTCTTTCCGATAAATTTTGGGTAAACTATTAAGAGTAATTCCTGCATCTTTCAAAATATGCGGCTTGTATTTTCTGGAATACTTGCACTTTATAAGGAAATAAATGTAGCTGCTTCTTAAGAATAGTCCTGCATGTTCCATAAGATCTTCTCACTTCTTGGGACAGGCGTCTTATAAAATTTGTTCGCGTATTTTGCATTATTTCACGAACGTTTGCAACAAGTTCTTCTGTTCTTACAGCTGGTCTTCCTGCTCCTTTTCTGTGTTGTATAGAACATGTTTCTCTAAACACAGCCACGGTTCTCTTCAGGCAATGATAAAAATCCCCAGCAATAAAAGCAACGTTAGGAAAATTTTCGTGAAAATCGTCAATGCACAAACCCGAATTGTATTGCCACTCACCATTTACTCTAACCCTGTTTCGAAAATACGCTTCAACTATGAATGTTTTGTGCTGTTCCGTAAAGCCCATTGTGTGAATTGTTCAAGAAATTGAAAAAATTAGCGATAAATCAAATTCCTTGTAACGACTGTCAAAGATGACGGAATAACTGATTGATTGTTAATTCAGGTAGTTACTGACACCCAACAGGTATTAAGCTCTACGGCTAAGCATTACGTCCTTAGATGCAAGGCCCTCTTTGATGCAAATAATTTTTGCTCGCACGGTATTAATGTATGCTTTGTTTTATCCTAACTGCTCAACCGATGTATTCCCAGGATCAAAACGATCCAAGAGAGGCAGGTTGACGGCCAAGAAAATCATTACTCCGCAGGCGATACGTGCGGCAATTAATTCATTCCTCCCATTCAAATCGCCAGGTGAGGATGGTATATTCCCGGGAGGCTCTGCTACAAATCGGACTGGATATACCACAGCCTTACCTAATGTGATTATTCAGAGCTAACCTAGTTTAAAATCATATAACAACCAAATGGTCGGCAACCAAGGTAATTTACTATTTTATGCAGTATTTATATTTTATATAGTTATTTATTATTAAGATATTAAACTATAAACAAAATTGGTAATTTCTCTTTCGGGTTTTCATAATTTTCAAATATTATTAACTATCGGCCTATAAATTATTCAACATACATAATTACATACACTGAAAAAAACGGCGTCTATTCCTTACAAGAATGCACATAATCTCTATACAACTATCTAATACTATATGTGACAACAACGTGCTTTCCTACTGTAAGGCAACGAAAATTGCTAGACCGTTTTGTAGTGATAATATCACGGTAATTTAGCCAATAGGAAATAGGAGTTAATGCTACCATAGAATAGCCATTCATATTGCTCTGAATACTTACAGTTATTATCAAGTTCTATTGGTGATGTAATCTGGTTTTATATACTGTATTAGTTCCGACTGGCAGTTGTAATGAAACTTGACACTAATCATAATAATAATTGCTTGCTACGGTTAATAAAGCATATACTTACCACTAAAAATCAGTACCTACTGTAGTTCTCAATAATTTAAATAGCTTCTAGTGTGATATTGTTTTTGTCGTTTAACATTGCATATGATTATCAATAATTATGCAGCATGAGGTGGTAAAATTCGTCAATAGATTATAAAGTCCGATACTAATGATGGGTTGTGCGAAATAAGAATCTTCCATTACTTTATCTGACATGTAAAGTTTAAAAAAACTTAAATACAAAGTAAAAATAAATTAATTGACACAGGAATTGGTACGATCAATAGAATTTAAATTCAGACAGGACAGCTAAAAGACTGCGAACAACGATGTGACATGCAAAACAAATATATGTTACGGCGCGCGGCGATTGCCGATCGCAACGAACCCCCACCAACGTCTTGTGGATTATAGGTTCTAATGGATACAATTCGTTTTTTGGGAACGCTGTTCTGCTTTCTCAATTGTAGGGAAAGCGCTTTAATTGGAACAAAATGCATCGCATTGAGAAAATATAATTTATTTCTTAAGAAAATTGCTGTATTAAAAGTAGTTCATTATTTTACAAGACTGTGCTTCTAATGAAACTGATTACTATCAATAAAAACACTGTTCTAGCAAATCTGGAATTGATATAACACTAAATCTACTAGTCATTTATTTAATATGGGTTAATACAAAATAAGCCACCCATACAAACTATATGTCTTAGCAAACCTGTTGTATTAGATTATTTTACCGTGCGAGCAAAAATTATTTGCATCAAAGAGGGCCTTGCATCTAAGGACGTAATGCTTAGCCGTAGAGCTTTATACCTGTTGGGTGTCAGTAACTACCTGAATTAACAATCAATCAGTTATTCCGTCATTTTTGACAGTCGTAACAAGTAATTTGACTCATCGCTAATTTTTACAATTTCTTGAACAATTCACACAATGGGCTTTACGGAACAGCACAAACCATTTATGGTTGAAGCGTATTTTCAAAACAGGGTTAGAGTAAATGGTGAGTGGCATTACAATTCGGGTTTGTGCATGGACGATTTTCATGAACATTTTCCCAAAGTTGCTTTTATTGCTGGGGATTTTGATCATTGTCTGAAAAGAACCGTGGCTGTGTTTAGGGAAACAGGTTCTATACAACACAAGAAAGAAGCAGGAAGACCATCTGTAAGAACAGAAGAACCTGTTGCAAACGGTCGTGAAATAATGCCAAATATGCCAACAAATTGTATAAGACGCCTGTCCCAAGAATTATGGAACATGCAGGACTATTCTTAAGAAGCAGCTAAATTTATTTCCTTATAAAATGCAAGTATTCCAAGTAATACAAGCCGCAGATTTTGAAAGACGCAGGAATTACTCTCAATGGTTTACCCAAAATTTATTGGAAAGAAATGATTTATTAGAACTGACATTTTTTTCGGATGAAGCCTGGTTCCACCTCTCCGGTTATGTGAATTATCAGAATACACGCATGTGGAGGTTTTGTAGAGTCCACATTGCACCCTCAAAAAATTGGTGTCTGGTTAGCTGTTTCCCGAAGACGAATTGTTGGTCCTATTTTTTTCCATGACACAGTTACAGCACAGCGGTATAGAGACGATATTTTGAATCCATTTGTAGAGCAATTACTTGACGACGAACTACGTTTTGGATATTTTCAACAGGACGGTGTAACCGCCCATACAGCAGCCGAAACTATTAACTACTTACGCAATTTTTTCAACGACAGATTGATCAGTTTTCGATCAGACATTGACTTCCCACCTAGATCACCTTGTTTAACGGTTATGGATTACTTCGTTTTTTAGAGCATGGCGGTGGCCAATTTCAGCAATTTATGTAATTATTCTGCTTTTTCTTCCTGTATATTCTTACTTTGTTAATTTTGCAAACAACAAAAATAAATTTGTATTTGTCTACTTACTTATTTTATTACTAATTAGTTTGGCACATCATGTCATAATATGAATTTGACAAAATTTTAACCTAGATTTGGTTAGATATATCGCCCCCATATCATTGTGATCTAAACCAAGCCCTACGTTTTTTAATCCAAGCCCCCTTTGATGCAAACAATTTTTGCTGGCACGGTATAATGAGTATGTGAATTCTTATAAGGAATTTCTCAGTGTAGGATTGGATTACGGCCAAGAACACTCTTTTACTTTTATTTTTTACTCAGGATGTCAAGATCTACAAAATAATAGAAATTTAGAAAAATTAGCCGAAAGCCAGTTTCCCCATAAGCGTTGTGAGGGTTCCCTTAAAGTTTAACTGCAAATTAAACATTATTTAAGCTTTAAATTAAATATTACTTTTACCCCTTTCCTAAAACAAGAAAATTGTAAATCTAAAGTACGTACCTAATAGGTTTGCGTGTTAATATGGAAAATTAACAAATCTAACCAGGGTAGAAAGCTTTTAGTGAGCTTTAAATTTGATTCTCTAATCAAATTTACGACCCAATTTTGTGTATCTACCTGATGCTTTGTCGCTGTATTATAAGTAAATTATTGGTGTTGTTAGTACAAAGCAGTTGAGTTGGGTGTAGTGACTGAGAGATAGTGATTAAATGCACGGTCATTATAAAATTAGTAATCCTTTCTTGGTTATGTAATAGCTATTTATGATAGAAGGTGTGAAATATGCATTTTTACGGACGCACACGAAAGATTTGTGCAAAGTGCTTCAAACCCATTTTGTAAAATGTATTACGAATAATTAAATACAAAATGTATTTTAAATATTTAAATATATTTTCGTGGTGCATAAAACATAAAAGAAAGGAATCAAATTATCGAAAGGTGAAACGTTAATAATAATAAACGCTCAAAATGTCACTATTTGGTAATATCCTAAACGCAAGTAAAACGCGTTTTAAACATTTCTAATTATCTCGGGAGAAATTAACCTTTAATTTTGTCTTATTCGTGCTTTCAACTCCTCAACATTTCACAAGGAATAAAAATTTGAATTTTGGTACTTATGAATAATTTAATAATTCAACCCTGATGGGGCTGAATACCGATTCAACTTCCCGTGTTCCTGCGGTTTCCGCGCCATAGGCGTATAAACCTTCAGACCACTTGCTTAGTATTTCCGCGCTGCACGCCTAGTGCGTCCTTTGCTTTGTACTTTACCAAGGCCTATGTACCGGTGTACCTAGGTTTTAAGTACCGGTGTACCTAGGTTTCGGTTTTGTCATAGTACTCGTTTGTTTATTTGCAGCTTACTGTGAAGGTGTTTGTGTAGGTGTAAGGTGTGAAGGTGTTTGTGTAGGTGTAAGGCTTTTGGTGCAGTGTACCCCACTATTTCAGGGAGAGTGCTTGCAGTGCTGATCTACAGTAGTAAGCTGTTAGAAGTGTTAGTTGTGTTTGTTGTTGAATTTATTCCAAACTCACACTGCGTAAAATATTTTTCAGCAATTTTTGTTCAATGATTATTTTGTTATTAAGCCTTAAACAAAATTGTCAAAAATTTATAAATGTATAATATACCGTGCGAGCAAAAATTATTTGCATCAAAGAGGGCCTTGCGTCTAAGGACGTAATGCTTAGCCGTAGAGCTTAATACCTGTTGGGTGTCAGTAAATACCTGAATTAACAATCAATCAGTTATTCCGTCATTTTTGACAGTCGTAACAAGTAATTTGATTCATCGCTAATTTTTCCAATTTCTTGAACAATTCACACAATTGGCTTTACGGATCAGCACAAAACATTCATAGTCGAAACGGGGTTAGAGTAAATGGTGAGTGGCAATACAATCTGGGTTTGTGCATGGACGATTTTTACGATCATTTTCCTAACGTTGCTTTTATTGCTGGGGATTTATTATAATTGCCTGAAAAGAACCGTGGCTGTGTTTAGGGAAACAGGTTCTATTCAACACAAAAAAGGAGCAGGAAGACCAGCGGTAAGAACAGAAGAAGTTGTTGCAAACGTTCGTGAAATAATGCAAAATACGCCAACAAATTGTATAAGACGCCTGTCCCAAGAAGTGGGAAGATCTTATGGAACATGCAGGACTATTCTTAAGAAGCAGCTAAATTTATTTCCTTATAAAGTGCAAGTATTCCAAGAAATACAAGCCGCAGATTTTGAAAGACGCAGGAATTACTCTTGATGGTTTACTCAAAATTTATTGGAAATAAATGACTCAGAATACATGTAATTATTTTTCTTTTTCTTTCTGTATATTCTTACTTTGTTAATTTTGTAAACAACAAAAATAAATTTGTATTTGTCTACTTATTTTATTACTCATTTGTTTGGCATATTATGTCATAATTGACAAAATTTTAACCTAGATTTTGTTAGATATTTTTATCGTCCCCATATCATTGTGATCTAAACCAAGCCCTACGTTTTTTAATCCATGCCCTCTTTTAGGCAAATAATTTTTGCTTGCACGGTAGTAGATTAATTGGATACATTGATTAACTAATATATTTTATGTGTTTTAAAAATTTATTAATTAGAGACCATTCTTTACCAAAGTTACCATATTGAACACTCTTTAATAAATAACGTTGCAACGCTACTGGCAACAAAATCGATAGAAATGGACACGTCAGCGACCATGTGAATAAAAAACTGGAAAATAAAAGCTTGAAGAGTTCTTTTCAATCACAGACACATACGGTGCATGGAAAACGAAATTAAGTTTAATGCCATACCAGACGCATGTCCGAAGAGATATTTCTGTTTCATTATTAAAACTCCGCCATGTGGAAAAAAATTAATCGGATGGACATTTAGTTAGAGTTAAAATGAAAATGAAAAAAAAAATTTATTAATGAAGAGATTTTGTATAAAAAAATTTAAAAAATGTTCTATCGGAAACTAAACAATAATTTTTTTTTTAATTTCGTTTTAGACTTTATAAACACGATATTAATAATTATAATTATTTTAAATTTTATCAGCACATTACAAACCATGTTAAAAAATTTTTGCGCTATTTATTTGTTTTTCTGATAATTTGTATAACTATACGCGTAATTATTTTTTAATGCTGAGTTTTTTGAATAAGCCTGCCATTAATTTTTTTAAAATTTAGCATGAAGAGCAATAATTTTAGTTTTAGTATTATTACAATTTTCATTTTTTGTTCATACCATCAATCATTTGAAAAAATCCTCCATACCTATTTTTAAAAGCAAGGTTCCCCTTAAAGGATCATCAAAGGTTAAATTATATGCACTTAAATTCAGCCAAAATATGCGCATATATATGCCTTGTTTGCGTTTAAAATATGCAGTTATTTGCATTTTTTTTACCAAATATTCATACTGATATGCAATATTTCTTAATTTATTATGGTAGAATGAGGTAAAGAAATACATCGAGTTCTAAAAAATATGTATATTTTTAAAAAAATGCAAAAAAAAACAAAGAAAAATAAAAATAAACAATTTTTAACCTAAAATTGTATAAAAGGCATTAATTACTAAATATTTTTCAAAATTTTCAACTAAAAAGGATTGTCTTCTATTAGAAAAAATATGTTTATATAAAGAGAAGCTCCTTTCAATATCTACTGAGGAAATCGGACAATACTGCAACTTAGGTAGCAAAATATAGGGCCCAGAAACAACTTCGTTGGATGGTTTACCTCATAAATGCTTTTTACTGTAGTTAATTATTTAAATCCTTCATTCTTTTTTACAGTTAGGTACATCCAATTTGTTCCTTACTTGACCTACTTTACCGGGAATTTTGTTACATTTAGCGGAAAAGTTTCAACAATACTAATTAAGTCTTTTAAACTTAAATTTCAGCCGCATGTAATAATAACGCATTATTAAGTGACAATAAACCACCCCTAACAATATACTTGCGAACCCCGGAAACCACCAATAAATACCTTGTGTATTATAACCAAAATGTAAATATAATTATTATAATCTTCAGATTGGAAAATCCCTGAAATAAGTACCAAACTGGACATTAAACCTTTAACGTTTTAAATATTTTGATAAAGCCGAAAACATAAAAATATGATCTTCAAATAATAATTTATAAAAAATATGCATTTTATTATAAAATTGACAAAATATGCCCTTTAATTATCAATAACGAGTCAAAATATGGATCTCTGTATGGTCTAATACAAAATACAGATATACATACTTGTAGTATCTCTAACCGTTTTCAAGTGTAAACTTAATTACAATTCTAAGACTACTGTCTTAAATACTATCCATGTGCAATGAAGCTGAAACTCTTTATCACAGAGCATCTAACGTTTGCAATAATCCGGAAGACCTTAATATTGAAATTTTAAACATCAATTAAGATCTAAAACAGAATGGTTACCCTGAAACCTTTGTAACTAATATCATCTTAAAAATTAAAAATCGCGAAGTAAAAACTAATACAGAAACGAAAGAGGAGCAAGCATTTCTTACAATACCTTATGTCAAGGGATTTCTGAAAAGATTAGAAGGATAACCAAAAACTATAAAAGCTTTCTTACAAAAGTAAAACACTTCCGTAATGAAAACACAAAAATTTGTATCTATCAAATCCCTTGCGAGTGTGGCGAATCGTACATTGGAGAAACAAAAATACCTCTTCCCGTACGAGTTAAAGAACATCTGAAACATACTCAAAGACGTGAAACTTCGAGATCAGGTATTGCGGAACATGTATGGAGCAACCAACATTATGCAGTGGTCAGAAACCAAGATTTTGGACACGGAACAGCACTGGAGGAAATGAAAATTCAAAGCAGCAACTTTCAACTATCAAAATACCCATATATTTAGTACACCTAGTATAGATATCCTCAATATCTGGAAACCTCTTTTTGTGTGATTGTGATTGCCGATACAATCAACCACTTTAAAAACCGCTATGATTCGTATAAAACCCAAAATATTTAATGCAAATTACTTAAAGTGTGGTGATAAATACTTGAAATGTACTCAGTGCATAATAGTTTTAATGGCATAGCCGCCTAATTTTAACCTAATAATTATAATAATAATAATAAAAATGTCACTATTTGGTAACATCCTAAACGCAAGTAAAACGCGTTTTAAACATTTCTAATTATCTCGGAAGAAATTAACCTTTACTTTTGTCTTATTCGTGCTTTCAACTCCTCAACATTTCACAAGGAATAAAAATTTGAATTTTGGTACTTATGAATAATTTAATAATTCAACCCTGATGGGGCTGAATACCGATTCAACTTCCCGTGTTCCTGCGGTTTCCGCGCCATAGGCGTATAAACCTTCAGACTACTTGCTTAGTATTTCCGCGCTGCACGCCTAGTGCGTGCTTTGCTTTGTACTTTACCAAGGCCTAGGTACCGATGTACCTAGGTTCTAGGTACCGGTGTAGCTAGGTTTCGGTTTTGTCATAGTACACGTTTGTTTATTTGTAGCTTACTGTGAAGGTGTTTGTGTAGGTGTAAGGTGTGAAGGTGTTTGTGTAGGTGTAAGGCTTTTGGTGCAGTGTACCCCACTATTTCAGGGAGAGTACTTGCAGTGCTGATCTAAAGTAGTAAGCTGTTAGAAGTGTTAGTTGTGTTTGTTGTTGAATTTATTCCAAACTCACACTGCGTAACATATTTTTTAGCAATTTTTGTTCAATGATTATTTTGTTATTAAGCCTTAAACAAAATTGTCAAAAATTTATAAATGTATAATATACCGTGCGAGCAAAAATTATTTGCATCAAAGAGGGCCTTGCATCTAAGGATGTAATGCTTAGCCGTAGAGCTTAATATCTGTTGGGTATCAGTAAATACCTGAATTAACAATTAATGAGTTATTCCGTCATTTTTGACAGTCGTAACAAGTAATTTGATTCATCGCTAATTTTTCCAATTTCTGGAACAATTCACACAATTGGCTTTACGGATCAGCACAAAACATTCATAGTTGAAGCGTATTTTCAAAACGGGGTTAGAGTAAATGGTGAGTGGCAATACAATCCGGGTTTGTGCATGAAGGATTTTCACGAACATTTTCCTAACGTTGCTTTTATTGCTGGGGATTTTTTATAATTGCCTGAAAAGAACCGTGGCTGTGTTTAGGGAAACAGGTTTTATACAACACAAAAAAGAGCAGGAAGGCCAGCTGTAAGAACAGAAGAAGTTGTTGCAAACGTTCGTGAAATAATGCAAAATACGCTAACAAATTGTGTGGTGGGAAGATCTTATGGAACATGCAGGACTATTCTTAAGAAGCAGCTAAATTTATTTCCTTATAAAGTGCAAGTATTCCAAGAAATACAAGCCGCAGATTTTGAAAGACGCAGGAATTACTCTTGATGATTTACTCAAAATTTATTGGAAAGAAATGATTTATTAGACCTGACATTTTTTTCGGATGAAGCCTAGTTCCACCTCTCCGGTTATGTGAATTATCAGAATAAATGTAATTATTTTTCTTTTTCGTCCTGTAAATTCTTTCTTTGTTAATTTTGTTAACAACAAAAATAAATTTGTATTTGTCTACTTATTTTATTACTCATTAGTTTGGCATATTATGTCATAATATCAATTTGACAAAATTTTGACCTAGATTTGGTTAGATACTTTATCGTCCCCATATCATTGTGATCTAAACCAAGCCATACATTTTTTAATCCAAGCCCACTTTGATGCAAATAATTTTTGCTTGCACGGTAGTAGATTAATTGGATACCTTGATTAACTAATATATTTTATGTGTTTCAAAAATTTATTAATTATTAGGGACCATTTTTTACCAAAGTTACCATATTGAACACTCTTTAATAAATAACGTTGCAACGCTACTGGCAACAAAATCGATAGAAATGGACACGTCAGCGACCATGTGAATAAAAAACTGGAAAATAAAAGCTTGAAGAGTTCTTTTCAATCACAGACACATACGGTGCATGGAAAACGAAATTAAGTTTAATGCCAGACCAGACGCATGTCCGAAGAGATATTTCTGTTTCATTATTAAAACTCCGCCGTGTGGAAAAAAATTAATCGGATGGACATTTAGTTAGAGTTAAAATGAAAATGAAAAAAAAATATTTATTAATGAAGAGATTTTGTATAAAAAAATTTAAAAAATGTTCTATCGGAAACTAAACAATAATTTTTTTAAATTTCATTTTAGACTTTATAAACATGATATTAATAATTATAATTATTTCAAATTTTATCAGCACATTACAAACCATGTTAAAAAATGTCTGCGCCATTTATTTGTTTTTCTGATAATTTGTATAACTATACGCGTAATTATTTTTTAATTATTAAATTCAGCCAAAATAAGCGCATATATATGCCTTGTTTGCGTTTAAAATATGCAGTTATTTGCATTTTTTTTACCAAATATTCATACTGATATGCAATATTTCTTAATTTATTATGGTAGAATGAGGTAAAGAAATACATTGAGTTCTAAAAAATATGTATATTTTTAAAAAAATGCAAAAAAAACAAAGAAAAATAAAAATAAACAATTTTTAACCTAAAATTGTATAAAAGGCATATTACTAAATATTTTTCAAAATTTTCAACTAAAAAGGATTGTCTTCTATTAAAAAAAAAAATGTTTATATAAAGAGAAGCTCCTTTCAATATCTACTGAGGAAATCGGACAATACTGCAACTTAGGTAGCAAAATATAGGGCCCAGAAACAACTTCGTTGGATGGTTTACCTCATAAATGCTTTTTACTGTAGTTAATTATTTAAATCCTTCATTCTTTTTTACAGTTACATCCAATTTGTTCCTTATTTGACCTACTTTACCGGGAATTTTGTTACATTTAGCGGAAAAGTTTCAACAATACTAATTAAGTCTCTTAAACTTAAATTTCAGCCGCATGTAATAATAACGCATTATTAAGTGACAATAAACCACCCCTAACAATATGCTTGCGAACCCCGGAAACCCCCAATAAATACCTTGTGTATTATAACCAAAATGTAAATATAATTATTATAATCTTCAGATTGGAAATACCCTGAAATAAGTACCAAACTGAACATTAAACCTTTAACGTTTTAAATATTTTGATAAAGCCGAAAACATAAAAATATGATCTTCAAATAATAATTTATAAAAAATATGCATTTTATTATAAAATTGACAAAATATGCCCTTTAATTATCAATAACCAGTCAAAATATGGATCTCTGTATGGTTTAATACAAAATACAGATATACATACTTGTCCAGTTTGCCAATAGATTTTTAGTTTTCATTATTTCGCAGATATTACCCATACCTTTTAGTAATGTATAAGATTTTATACATTTTTTTATACCACGAGTACCTACGGAGTACTTAATTTAATTTATCGATGACCTAAAAAGAAAAAAATACTTATAATTTTATTGCTAATATTTCAATTTGAAATCCCTACTTTATTGTATCTACTAGAAACGTCGAAATTAAGACACAAATACGTAAAATAAAAGACACTTAAATCCTACATTTCAATAAAATTAATAGCTTCTATAATCAATTTATTCAAAGCCCACTGGCAGCGAACTCAGCCTGAATTACAAAACCCCTGTTATTCTTTAATTTAACCAATTTCTTTCATGCTTGCGGTCCCGGAAAACTGTTTTGTCAGTTTTTCTGCGCCACTTCACTAGCTGGTGTTTTATTAAATTAAATAATCTTTCATTTTATATTTAAGTTATTCGGGTTAGTTTGTGATGAACCAGGCATAAAAAGAAAATTATCTTTAAGTTGACATATTATATAGGGTTGCCCAAAAGTCCGTAATAAATAGACGTGTCCGAGAGTTTTCCCCAAAAAATAAAGGTTAAGGCTTTATTAATTTTATTCCGGATAAGGTGTCTTTTCTCGATTTCCCGCTGTTTGGAAATATAAATGAGAACATCAAAAACAACTGTCTATAGAACGACAAAATGTTTCAGTTAAGGAATCAAAACTTGGCACCTTAATTAAAAGTCATTTTAGAGATGGAGGTGCGTGTTCCTATCATATTATAAACACTTAGTAATTAAATAAAAAAATAGTGTTTGTAAGCTTGCAACCTTTTATAAGCCTTCTGGTATTGTCCAGTATAAAAACTATGACTCATAGTAAAATAATTCACCAGGTCGATTTTAGTTACATCGGGTCACTTGTAAGGATCAAGACAAAGTTCCTTTTATAACATATAAGGAACAAATATTATGTATTATTTTAAGATTTGGTTATATAGGCACTTATTATCGCCAGCAAGAGTTCAGTAATATTTACTTCTCAATATTTTTAGTTGATATTCAGCAAAATCTAATACATATCCGTGCCGTTCGGCCATATATCATTGTCAGGTGTTCTACAATGATTAATTCTTGACAAGACGTTGACATCGGTATATCTTCAGGTTAGTTTTGTTGTCAAATCATAACAATACGTCAAATTACAAAAAATTCAACTACAATTTTGGTTTGCTTCTCGGCAGTTGGTTTGTTTCTCGACTCCCCAAGTAGCGGCACTCTGTAACCAACGTCATCTACGGGGTAAACGGACAAGTTTTCATGGACAGACCTAAACTTCATTTCACTCTTTTCTCCTTTAATCTCAGAAGGTCTTCACCTATTTACCGTGCGAGCAAAATTTATTTGCATCAAAGAGGGCCTTGCATCTAAGGAGTAATGCTTAGCCGTAGAGCTTAATACCTGTTGGGTGTCAGTAACTACCTGAATTGACAATCAATCAGTTATTCCGTCATCTTTGACAGTCGTTACAAGTAATTAGATTCATCGCTAATTTTTCCAATTTCTTGAACAATTCACACAATGGGCTTTCGGGAACAGCACCAAAGATTCATGGTTCAAGCGTATTTTCGAAACGGGGTTACCGTCCCAAGAAGTGGGAAGATCTTATGGAACATGCAGGACTATTCTTAAGAAGCAGCTACATTTATTTCCTTATAAAGTGCAAGTTTTTCGACGACAGATTGATCAGTTTTCGATCAGATATTGAATTCCCACCTAGATCACCTTGTTTAACGGTTATGGATTACTTCGTTTTTCCTCATTTAAAGAACACTATTTTTAAAACACCAGTTGCAAATTTAAAACAATTACATAAAAGGATTATCCAAGAATGTGCCGAATGTGTTAACATTTCTCCAGAGATGCTGGTCAACACTTTCGAAAATATGAAGAGACGTGTAAATTTATGCTTGGAGCATGGCGGTGGCCAATTTCAGCAATTTATGTAATTATTTTTCTTTTTCTTTCTGTATATTCTTACTTTATTAATTTTGTGAACAACAAAAATACATTTGCATTTGTCTACTTATTTTATTACTCATTAGTTTGGCATATCATGTCATAATATGAATTTGACAAAATTTTAACCTAGATTTGGTTAGATATATCGTCTCCATATCATTGTGATCTAAACCAAGCGCTACGTTTTTTAATCCAAGCCCTCTTTGATGCAAATAATTTTTGCTCGCACGGTATAATAGCGAGAGGTTCGTTCGTGATCGGTCATTTATAGTCGCTCAACTAATATGCCAAGGCAACAATCGATTACTAAGTTCAAAATTTAATTGACTTGCTGGAAATGACCGATTAGGAACCCATATCTTGCTGGACGAAGCTATTAATAACACCTACTATAATAGTAAATTTTACTTTCATCGAGTAAAATAATGTCACAGAATTATAAATACTATACAGGGAATGACAAAAAGCGTTACCATTTAGTTACTATTATATCTATTAGTTCAAGATATAAAATAAACTTGTACTCTTAATAAAGTAAATATAGTCTCGATTTCAGGAATGTTTTTGAGAGGGACAGGCGGGTCGCGTAACACAAATACAGAACTTTACTCTGCCAATCCACTTTTCCAGTGACAGGCAAACAATGGTTTCAGTTTGCGCTACTTTAGTAGTGCTGACCGAATTTGCTCCATTTATCAGTGTAGTTGTTGTTTGACCATTGTCACACTAATGCATCTTCTTTATCTAGAGCTTTGATACGAAATATTTGTTTCTATTAGTGGTAATGTATCACAAAGTGAGATTTAATTTGATATAAATAGCTATAATGGGTAATTTTTCTTTTGAAGGTTGTAAGAATGATTTTCTATGACTTCTATTGTCTTTATTTTGTTACCGAACAGAATTGGAATTATCAATGCCTTACCATTCTCATCTATTCCAATCTCTAGGATTCTACAGAGCGCAAGAAATTTTTAAAAGGGTATTATGTCAAGGACCGATTTGGCTTTTTGGCATAGGAAGTAAAGATATACAGATTGTGGTAACGACTTTCGATTGAAAAAATGCTGATTTATTGATGAAAGTCAATTAGGAGAATATTATTTTAATAAATATTACTTAAATATGTAAATTTAAGGGTAAGGGTAGGTGTCGCCTACTTTGCATACCGAACAAGCTGATATTGTCAAAGCTTTAATAACTCTATTTGGCAAGTATTATATTGTGTTGTGTGTGTTATCACTCGAGAACTCGATTATTAAAAATATAAATCGTTTGATTATTGATATGAGTACTCGAGTTATTATTTTAAAATAAATACCGAAATCTCATCAACTAGGAGTTGGTCGTCGCATACCTATAATAATATGTAAGTTTAGAATAGAGAATAATATTATAAGCTATTAATAAAGTATTGTTAAAAGGTTATTTCTATTAATATCTATTAATAAACTAAAAATCAACCAACCCTAACCTTTTAACGATATTTTAATAATAGCTTATATTTTTATTTTTTATTTTCAACTTGCATGTATGAGACGACTGATTCCGCGCTGATGAGAATTCGGTAAATATTTTAATTTATATAAATGAAGGTTCTAAACATATTAAATACCGTGTGAGCAAAAATTATTTGCATCAAAGAGGGCCTTGCATCTAAGGACGTAATGCTTAGCCGCAGAGCTTAATACCTATTGGGTGTCAGTAACTACCTGAATTAACAATCAATCAGTTATTCCGTCATCTTTGACAGTCGTTACAAGTAATTTGATTAATCGCTAATTTTTCCAATTTCTTGACCAATTCACACAATAGGCTTTACGGAACAGCACAAAACATTCATGGTTCAAGCGTATTTTCGAAACGCATGGT
Source organism: Polydrusus pterygomalis (assembly GCA_963969555.1). NCBI lineage: Eukaryota > Metazoa > Arthropoda > Insecta > Coleoptera > Curculionidae > Polydrusus > Polydrusus pterygomalis. The sequence continues at coordinate 37,217,806 of OZ018380.1, read as the reverse complement.
GACCATCTGTAAGAACAGAAGAACTTGTTGCAAACGTTCATGAAATATTGTAAAATACGCCAACATATTGTGTAAGACGCCTGTCCCAAGAAGAATACCTACATGTAATTATTTTTCTTTTTCTTTCTGTATATTCTTACTTTGTTAATTTTGTAAACAACAAAAATAAATTTGTATTTGTCTACTTATTTTATTACTCATTAGTTTGGCATATCATGTTATAATATGAATTTGACAAAATTTTAACCTAGATTTGGTTAGATATATCGTCCCCATATCATTGTTATATAAACTAAGCCCTACGTTTTTTAATCCAAGCCCTCTTTGATGCAAATAATTTTTGCTCGTATGGTATATTACTTATACCTGGAGTTTAATTCAGTACCTTATTCATTTTATTTTCTGATTTTCCAATAAAAAATAAGATATAGGTCATATACCATAAATCAAGCTATTACCTACATTAAATAAGGTTCAAGAGAAAGGCGCCGCCAACCAGGTATCTCCAATGAACAATGATTTGATTTTATAATATGACCTTCGCCTTAGGTGAGGCTATTATGAATTCTTGAAAATCTGAATATCAATTCGAGTAAAAAATCACTCGAGTATCACTAGATTATTGAAATCACTCGAGTACCGAGTACTCGATTACTAAAATTGTTCGACTTTCGAAATACTAATTGAGCCCCAAATAGAGAAATGTTTACGATAGACGCAGTACATTATTAAAAACAAATACCTAGGACCAAATTATAGTATTGTAAATAGTGAACATAGGCAAAATTTTAATTTACAATAATAGTTAAAGCGAAACCTTTCAGCAACTAGTCCTTTGCCCCTTAGTATACGATTTCAACTAAATTGTTCAAAAGCAAACTGGTTTAAATTGGACCTATTGATCATAGATTTAATTAATCATTTTAATTAACTAATTGTAAATGGTTTCGGAACAAAAGGAATAATATGTGTTGCGTTCAATTGAAACGATTCTTTACGGATGAAAGTTCTAAAACAAAAACAATCATTAAATTAATTTTTATATCAGATCAGTAATATCGACTACTAAGAAATATATCCTGAATATTTCAAGGAAAGCTGTTAATTTTGGCCACAAATCCTTTGACAGCACTGCTGAAATTAAAAACAGATGGATATTGTCTCAAATTAACAGGACATTTTAGAATTAATCACCTGCTACTTATGGAACACATATAACTTCACGACCGATGTCAAAACGCTCTTACAGTCCCTAAAAAACATTTCGCGACGAAATGAAAATGTCGTTTGATTAGACAAGTGCGGAATCTTCTGGTAGGAGGAAAAACCGAAAAACATCATGGACTACTGAAGGCATACATATCCTCATCTAGTATATCGGGTGTTTCTTAAAAGACGTTCACCCCTATAACTTTTTTATATTAATAGATATTAAAATGAAATTTTGAGATTATGCATAAGAGATGAGTCTGCATTTATTGGCATAATTTTCAATTTGTTAGCACTTCCGGTTTGACCGGAGGTGACCTTGACTTTGATATTTTAAACGGGACTTCTTGTATATTTTTACTTATTTGGGTTCGGCATAACATTATGAGTGAAATGACACCTTACTTGTAATTTTTTGACGTGTTATAACATTTTTATTTTTATTTTTCATTTTCAATCTGGAATGCTACAAATTAATTAAATCTGTTAATAATTTATACTCAAATAGTTTACGAAAATTAAAATTATGTCATAATAATTGACTTTCGGTGTTTCACAAGCGTTTAAAAAATTTAATTTTGTATCTTGACGTTTACTCCATTTTTCCAAATGGAACGAGGGTGGTTCACTAGGATATTTAAAACGAGCATTTTTTCCAACAATTTGATACCATACACTCCTATGCTACTTTAAAATTGACACTGAAAAATTTTCCTTAAATCACAATCGCAAATTTAAAAGCGTTATGCATTATTGCCGCCCTCTCTTTTCTAAAGAAATATAAAGGCGGCTTTGAAAAATAATGGAATGGTTTTGAAAAGCAATATGGCCTTAATTTAAAGTTGTAATGTCATTAGTTCATAAAACAGACAATATAATATACAATCTTGCGGCTTCAGAAGAATTTTTCTGGTCACTCCAAAATTAGGAGCATCTCAATAGGGAACTTTCCAATTTTTTTTTTTTTCAATAATATTATTTAGTTAGGCCTGAAAAAAGTATTCCCCAATTATTACTCCTTAAAAATCAAAAATAACTTGGTAAAAATTCTTTAAAGTTTCGCACGTGTCGAAAGCATTTCAAACGATCTCTAAAGCGCGCGAAGCCCAATGACGTCAGGGGGTATGACTTTTGGTCATCCGTCATCCTGACACTCCTGACAGGTGCCGAGCGACCCAATTTGCATTTGGATTGCCGTGTGATATTGTTATTGTATTGTTGTTTTAAGGTCGTGTCGCTTGACGCGTGGATGTCAAATTTGACAAATCATCAAATTTATTGAAAACCTATAACCTATTTCGTGGATGTCACACACAAATCTGACAAATGATGCCCCTTGACGTCACGACTACTAGCAGCGCGTTTTTACCCGCTTGGAATAAATTGAATTTTGGGGCATTTTTAAATCTTTCTAGCGGCCTTTTGGAACGAAATATGTTGTTTTTTTTGCTGCCATATGTTTTATGAAAATATGTACTTATGATTTATAGAATTTTTTCCCCATTTAAAATTTTTGTCAAGTTCCCTATTTGTTCATTTATAGTAAAACTAACCATTTTATCTGATTTACAATGTAAGTTTAAAACCAATTGGTTTTCAAAACCATTCCATTGTTTTTCAAAGCCGCCTTTATATTTCTTATTAGAAAAGACAGGACGGCAATAATGCATAACGCTTTTAAATTTGCTATTAGGACTTAAGGCAAATTTTTTCGTGTCAATATTAAAATAGCATAAGAGTGTATGGTATCAAATTGTTGAAAAAAAAATGCTCGTTTTCTATACAGATTTGGAGAAATGGATATTTAAAACGAACGTCGAAAACAAAATTTCATTTTTTAAACGCTTGTGAAACTTAGAAGGTCAATTATGAAATAATTTTAATTTTCATATATTACTTGACTATAAATTAACACATCAATTTGTTGCACTCTAGATTGAAAATAAAAAATAAACATAAAAATGTTATAACACGTCTTTTGAGGAACACCCGATATACTAGATGAGGATGAAACTTGTAAATACTTGGTATTTCACAAAACTAACAAATAAATCACATGAACCTAAAAAGGAAGTTAAAAAATATATAAAAGTAGATTTACAAAGCCTGAATGGTAATAACCTAATTACTGCCCGTAATACCTGGGCAATGCCAAGACTTACCTGCTCATTTAAAATTATTAAGTACTACTATATATTATATTTACGCGCAGGCTATTAACAAAATTTAGATGCCACCAACCGCAACCCCTCTCTGCATTTAAAATCATCTATTTAAAACGACAGGAGGCCGGAAAAAGTGTTAATAATATATATAATTTGTGCATGATACAAGAGTCCTCTATGGAAAAATCCTTTCAAGAATCAGATGAAGAAAATCTACAAAATGTACCTACTGCAAAGTAGGTAGCAACCCAAGATGATCTGCGTGGCTGCAAGACAACAGCTTGTAACTGGGCAAGAGAAAGTTTTACATGGCAAATATCCTACTGCATTTCAAAATCCACACATAGATAGAGAAATATCACTAAATTGGTTTGAAAGATGGCAGCCCTCACACGCTGTGACAAAAGAATTTATAATTTCTATACACTGGTTAAATCTACCAGGTCTAACACACTCAAAAAGATTTATAAACAGCCATAAAAACCAACAACTAACTGACAAACTAGTGCTTAACAGGTAATGCCTTAAAGCACTAGTGGGATTGTACACCGGCCACTGCAGATTGCGACACCATTTATGTATAAAATTGGAATAGCCCCAACTGATGAATGCCGGCTTTGCATGGAAGATGCAGAAACAGCAGAAGACGTAATGCGCGCTTGCCCCGCAGCAGGAAGAATCAGATTCGCCCTATTCGGCGAGGTGACTCTACTGCCGGATGACATGAAAAAGTCTCTTTCAATACCATCATTAACTACATTAAAAAGTTAAACCTATTGGGGAAAATATAAACAAGGTGTGAGCCACAATAGATCGCATGGTCGCAGTGGAGGGTTAGCTGTAACCCACTCACTTTTAACCTAACCTAACCTCCTACGAACCTAGAAATATCCTTGTCCTTATTATATACGCTATCTTTCCACTATACCTCTTCTTAACAAACTCAACACCCATTAAGAGTTAGCACCACAGCGAAGTACGAGATGAGTCCTTAAGGATACCAATCCATATGCGACAATATGATTTTTTCTGTACTAAATTTGGAAATACATTGGGAATGCTGCACATAGTGAGTGTTTATCAATACTTTGTAGGTAGAAACAAAAACTGCCCAATTGATAAATTATTTTCCCAACGCGTAGCAAAAATTTAAATGTTTTAAAACGTCCTTTAAAACTGAGTTCCCTGCAACTGATTTGTAAAACCCCAATGCACCGGACCGAATAAATTTGCCCGCTTTCTGTGCTATTAAATGTTAAATTAGGAGAAACTTTGTGACTTTAATGTTAACGGTTGAATTCTATCTAAATTTTCCCTAAATGTGATGTTCACGTCAGTTTCGTGACTCTGCAAGTTAAATTAGACGGCTTGTTTCAAAATACCATGGCCTATTTTAAAGCAATTTTTAAAATCCTATAATGGCTGTTTGTTTATTTAGAACACAGAAGTCCTAGCTGCGCTACTGTCGCAGCTAATTTTGGAAATGTTGGATGAACTGCACCATAATATACATTGACAAACAGAACTACTTTAAATAAGAATACATTAAACATTTTATACTTAATTTAAGAATTCATACATAACATATTGATATATTATTACCTTTAAAGAAAAAGTCAAAGTTTAAATACTTATTTATTTATGGTATGGCAATTCAGACACAGTAACCTTAAAAGCTAATTTTCACATAAAAGTTAATAAAACAAACTTAATAATTTCACAAACAGATATCAAGTTGATTAATATAATCTATTGACCCGGCGGTTGCCAGTAGAAAGTCTTCAGATCTTCCGTTGTAGGATCTTGTGGGGCATTCCTCCGTGATGTGTTTAATCGTTTAATATTCTCCGCAGTCGCAGTGTGGTGATGGTTGTATTGCCCCATTTGTGAAGGAGGTATGCGCATCTGCCATGTTGCGTTCTAATTCTGTTGAGTGTGGACCAGGTTCTGCGTGGTAGGTCAAACTCTGGGTGCTTTTGGGTAATGCAGGGCATATTATTGCCTTGTTGAGTGGTCCATTCTTGAGTCCATGCATTGGTCAGGTTAAACTTCTCTTGTATTGCTGCACTTGCCGTTTTAGTCGGTGGATTTCTGGAGACGGAGACGATTGTGGTTAGCGTCCTCAATATCTAGATGTGTTTTAACAAAAGAATATAATATATCTGGACTCCTAGAAGGCCAGGGTAATACTTGAATGTCCCTTTGTTGCATCCATTCAGATACTGCGTGGGCAGTATGAACCGGGCAGTTATCATGTTGGTAAATGTAATTATTATTGGAAAACATATCATTAACCGATGGCAACATCACGTTCTCCAATATTTGTTTGTAATTTTGTGCATTAAATCTACCTTCTATGCGCGTACAAAATCCTATACCCTGTGCACTTATCCACCCCCAAACGTTGACAGAAAAACGCCCGCTTGTTGAAATATTCTGAGTGTAGCGTTCATCAAACCGGGTATTTGGTGGTCTATATACCCTTACTCTCCCGCTGTAGCATGATTGAAAAATCTTTTCGTCTGTGAAAATTACATTTTCCCAAGCATTTATACCACTTCCGTAATATTGTAATGCATAACCCCCCTTTGCTCTTTGTTGGTTACCGTTAGAAAAAGCTTTTTAGCTGCATGGTGATTGCGAAGGTTTGAACCATCTCTTATCCTTCGTTGTGAGGTTCTAACGGAACCCGGAAAACCAGTGACATTGTGAGCTAAATCAAACGTTTTAAAAGGATTTTTCCTTAGGTATTGAATGAGAGTATTGTCATGTTCTTCTTTCGATGCCCTTTTAAGTTCCTTCTATTCTTTCCAGCGAATGTATTATCATCCATTTTATTTTGATATCATGAACTGTACTTTTCGACGTTTGACATATTTGAGCCACCCGTCTCTCTGACCATCCTTCTTCTGGCAGTACCACAATTTGGGCCTTTCCTGCAGCATTTAAATGACGGGGCATATTTGTAAATTTATTTCACTAGCCGTAAATAAGTTTCAATGGACAATAACTGTATATTAAATAATAAAAATTATGATTATCATTTAAGAAATGGGCAGCATGGTTAGAAGTATTATTATTATTAAAAAAAACTTTTAGGTCCATACATACGTTATTTGAAAGGTTTACCTATTTATCCTAATTATAGTATTATCGATCCTTCCTTTAAAATCTTACATACAGAAAACAAAGGCTTAAAACTTAATTTGTTAGAATCTATGGAAATAAATAAACTTAAAAATACGGACTTAATGATCAATTAGATTCAAATAATTCACCTTTGTTAAATTTATTCTTTTGACCATATACTTAAGACTTTGTAAATTACCCATATTGTACCTTATTTAATTAATTTTTAAACCCTCTGTTGGATTTTCCTACTATTGTAACCCTTCCACTGTTTTATTTACATCTTCAATAATTAAATTTTATTGCACGCCCTTTTTATTTTTACCTTTTTATCGGTTGTATGGTCTTCATATTATCAAGTGCACCTTAATCGCATTGAGAGGGTCCAACGACGTTTTCTAAAATATCTAAGTTTTAAAATTGATGGTCAGTATCCTGAAGTCGGTATTCTAGAAGGAGCTCTTTTGCAAAGGCACTCGTTTTGCTCCTTAAAAGATCGACGTACAGTTTTTCAACTTAAATTTCTTCATAATATCTTGCATAATAGAGTTAAATGCAGTGATATATTAGAAAACCTGCAATTTCTCGTCCCTAGAACACGTCATTCCCATACTTTTTGTGTACCAATCTGCGCGTACCAATATCTGTAAATACTCCCCTATTTATCGATTGTGCAACGCATACAATCTGCACCTAAATAGTTTTGACATTTTTAGCTGTGGTTTATCCAGTGTAAATCTAAATTAGCTTGTTAGTGTCTTTTTAGGCATAATTATTCCGTTTCAAAATAATAATGTAAGTCTTAATTTCTTGTTATCACAAAATTTTTGACTAATTGTTATAACATTACCTATTTTATTTTAAATAGCCTATATACCCATTTTGTTAATTGGTTCATTGTTACTGTGAAATGGTGTAAAATAAATAAATAAAGCGTTGTCATCTGACGAAGCTACAGTGTTAGCGAAACATGTAATTTTTTGTTAATATAGTGGAAATCAACAAGTTTTTTTACTGTATCCCATAATACTATAATTATGGATTTCCACCTAGTAGCGACTGAATCAATTAATTTATTTACCCTAAACCACTCGGCAAAAATGTACTTTGTAGGTTCAGGTACATAGACGATATTTTTACTTTTTCAGAAATATTATACGGTCGTGAAAATTTCATAAATTACCGTTAGATTTGAAAGCTTTAATCGTAACGACAAAAATATATTGAACAAAAAAGTTGTATCTTGATGACATCTTTAAGATAACTTATAGTAGTTGTTAGTCATATCTTAGAGATTATCTATAATATGCTATAAAAACAGAACTTTATTTTATATCGCTATTTTTGCGACTGATATTATTTTATAAATGAATATTATACAACCAAGCTAGTATGTTGGCGTAAAACTCGGTTTAATTCTAATAATAACAATAGGTACCAATTATATTTTTCTCTTTGAATGAATTTGGCCTAAAAACTTTCGTTTACTATTTTTACACTAATATTGTTATTTGTCACTAAGGGCATTTATTAAGTTTTTACATAACCGATTTATTGTTATATACAGGGTTGCCCAGAAGTCCGGAATAAAATTAATATAGACATAACCTGTAACTTTTGGGGAAAACGCTCGGACACGTCAATTTAGTTTTATATAATGCTCCCATTTTGACGTTATTCTTTTTTTTTTTTATAGACATTTGTGAAGGATATGACGACATCGATCTTTTTTTTTTAATAGAAACATACAGCTTGTGATACATCATTTGAAAGCTAATATCTCGTACAGTATATTCATAAATTTTGGCGCAATTCTGTCAAGCTATTTCAAAATGGCGGCTGTTAAAAGTTTAAAAAAAATCTCTATTTAAATAAGCAGAAATGATAAAGCATTGATGTTTTTTTACTTTTCAACGTAAGAAATCTTCATTGTTTCACGTTCTGACATTTTGTGACTTAACAATAGTTATGGTTTATTTGCTATTTATTTTGTAAAAAAAAATAAAAATGTAACGAAGCAAAACAAAACACAACGAAAAAGTGGCTTAACGTGGCAAATGCTGGAAACGTCCACCCTCTCTTTGGCATGCTCCCAGACGATGGTAAAATCTGTCGACGGAATTCCGAATGGCTTCAGCCGGTAAGTTATGTGTCTTCAATATAATTTTGTATTTTAAATCTTCAATATTATTTGGCATATTTTGGTAAACTTTTTCTTTCTAAATATCTTCTCAGGTTGACATCAAAATGCGGGGAGCACCATCTTGCTAAAACCAAATTGTTTCATTAGGTATATCTGGATCTACTTCGTTGGTAAAAATTACAGCTAGGGCAGGCATCAACTCGAAGGTTAAGAAATTCAGGTACCGTTCAGCTGTGAGGTTTCCTTTAAAAAATAATGGCCCCAGAATTTGGTTAATAATGATACCTGCACATACATTTACTTTCTGGGACCGCTGAGTATGTACTCCAGAAATGATAACTATGTCAGAACGTGAAACGATGAAGATTTCTTTTCTTACCTGGAAAGGTAAAAATTCTATTTTTAGAAAACATTACAATTAATAACTATTATCCAACATTCAAATAAAAGAAAAAATTAGAAATGATAAAGATCTTTGGCCGGCACTTTCTTCGCTAAAATATAAATTTTAATTTGATAGGTACAGTCGGTTGTATGCCGTCTTTTAACACATTATACATTTTTGGTACAATTGCCTAGAGCTTTCCGAGTATTAATAGACCATCGTCAGAGGGCTAATATTTCGTCTAATTATATCCAGGAGACAAATCGAAACATATCAATATAATTGAAAATTTCTAAACAAATTTTATCAAGAACTTATTTATAATTTGAATAAACAATGCCTAGAGGTATTATTAATTAAATATTTGCTTAAGAAATGCTGTTTACAGCATTTCTAATTCGATATAAGAGTTATTTACGATATATGTGTTGTAAAGATTCATATTACAACACGAGATGTTAAAGTTGTCACAGCCGAGTTTAATAAAACATCGAGTGTAGTAATATGAAATTACAACAAGAATATTGTACAAAATTTTATCTACTTTCATCTATGAATAAAAATATTTGGCAAAAGGCATTTTTAAAAATAAAAATGCAAAAGATGCACGTGTAAAAATGCACCTGCTATTAAGTTTACTAATCAAGTCTTTTTTGTGACCTTTCGCATGGTTACTGTTTTGCATGGCTACTGTCGAAACTTTGTCAAAAATATTAAAAGCGTTTTTCAAAATGAGCGATTCTGATAGAAGTTTACCCTCTGATATAGAAGCAGCGGCAAACGAAGCGATCTCAAGTTTAGTTCCGACAAAATCCAAGGCGCAGTATGAGTTGGAGTACCAGAAGTTTGAAGATTGGTGCCTTTTGGGTTATTTTTCCGGAAAGCAACGCTCCCAGAAACCATCTACACTATGGACTCACTACTCAATGTTGAGAACTATGATTTCAGTCAAGAAAAATCAAGATATAAGCAGATTTTTTCAACTAATCGCATTTTTGAAAAGAAATTCAGAGGGTTACAAGGCCAAAAAGTCCAAAGTTTTAACAAAGGAAGACGTAGGTTCTGGTGTCATATAAGGTCGATCGAATTTCTTCCGGTTTTTGGGTTTATTAGAAAGTTAACATTAAATGAAACAATTTGATGCAAAAAAAAATGCGGATAAAGTCATTTTTTTTCAAATTAAAGCCATTTTTAATATTTAATTAGTTTAGGGTTTGGGTCGACTATCTGGATACAAAAACAAGCTGTGCCCGCTAGTAGTGTTGTCATTGTCATTAAGAGGGTTAGACGAAGATAGCAATATGACGATATTACCCGTGTTTGTTTAATCGAATATATTCTTATAATTTGAGCGGACAAGCGCGGATTCGCCGATATCTGTTGCTATTTTATTTTCATTACCAATGTTGCCAAGTTATTTGTTGATATTTTTAGGTAAAGTAGATTAATATAAAAATGAAAATAAACATTATGCCATTACCGCATAAAGGTGTAACTTAGGCCGCGTAGCCGGCGTTCTATGGCGTAGCCCAAGGATGTTTATAATAGTTGCAGGGCGGGCGAAGCCCGCAACGCTAATATAAGATGACATAACCTCGTAAAGGTGTAACTTAGGCCGCGTAACCGGTATTCTATTGCGTAGCCCAAGGATGTTTATAATAGCTGCGGGGTGGGCGAAGCCCGCAACGCTAACGTATGATGCCATTACCGCATAAAGATGTTAGTATGAAAGGTGCAACTTAGGCCGCTGTAGCGGCCGTCGCGTATCCGGCGTTCTATTGCGTAGCCCAAGGATGTTTATAAATAAAATAATAAATATCCTTATTTTTTTTTAATTATATTTTATTATAAATAAACTCAATTAAGTATAAGACTTTTTGAAATATCCAACCAGCGTTAATGACTTCAAATCATGAAAATTGGTCCAACGTGACAACACAGTAAGTATTATGTCAAATAATGACACTTCTCGCATGGACATTTTCAGTAAAAATGTCAATTTATGAATAGTGTATTATTAATTTTTCGCGTCAAAAGTGTATAATCCGCAATTTTTTGCTTTTAACCTGTTCTATACAGCTTAGGCTATATGTTAAAATTTTAAAACTATCAAAATTCGACCGACCTTATATGACACCAGACCCGAAGACGTATGTATGTTTCTTAGTACTGCAGATGATGAAACATATTTACTTATGAAAGTTGTTATGATAATCGGCATTCTTGGGGCTTGTCGGCGCGAAGAACTAGCTAAGTTAATGTTGGATCATATTGAACACAAAGATTTGTATATAAAAATTGTGATTCCATTCTCGAAAACCAAAATAATGCGAGAATTTATTATAACAGAAGGAAATGTGACTGGTATCAACTGTTTAAGTATTTTTCGAAAGTATGCTAAACTTCGTCCTCTTAATGCAACTCACAGGCGGTTTTTTTGTATTCTATGGAAGATGCCCTTACAAAACGATTTACAGAACTGTAAAATTCATATTACTAAATGAAAGTAGATAAAATAATATATCGTATCTTCCCTGTTAGCAAATGGGTATATATAGCAGCGATAACCTTTTAAGATTTTGGTTAAAAGCCTACTTTGTAAAAAGTAAGAAGTAGGCCATTTTGTAAAAAGTTTTATTTTTTTTTTCTCTATTTTTGGCTTTCCTTTGTTTTTAATCTATTTGGTATCTAAATAAATATTTATATACGGTTCCATTTGACATTTTTTAACGAAAAACAAATCATCTGATGATTGTGCACATAGCCCCCTCTAGCGGCGACGGATATAAAAAAGTCATACAAAATTTTAGTTCTTACCATAGGCTTTCCAACGAGCGTAAGTTTGTCAAATTTGGTTAAGACAAACTGGAGTTATTTCAAAAGAGGTGCCCGCCCCCTGCCACAGTCTTTTTTGCGAGTTGATTTAAATCAAAATTGCACTTAGTTTAAGGCCCTCTGGCGGTAAATTATTTAGAAATTTCTCTTGGTTAATTTTGTAATTAAACTTTTTGAAGATATAGCCGGCGTCCATTCTTATTTGGCCACCCGGTACACTGATACACTTTAATTGCTTACTTTTTCTTGTCTTTGACATTCCTAAATTATCTAAAATTTATAAAGCGGAAAATTTACATAAAGAGAAATTTTAAATTAAAATTTTTAGGGAAGTATCTTTAAAGCTTTTTAAAATAATTTGAATTTTTCTCATCTCTACGGTTTACTTAAAATTAAAAACCTCAGGTATTTAGCTCTTAAGCAAAAAATGCATTTATTATAATGTAGAATTTTTCTCTTTGTCACAGAAAACGGTGCATATTTGCAAACCAAAGTAGGTTTTAATTATTCGGCGAAATGTTCTTAATACGCGTCTGTTGAAATTGTTGGAGTTTTTGCTATTGTGTTTTAATTGTTTCTTAATTATAAAAGCTTCACATAATAATTAAATTTAAAAGAAGCGTAATAATTTAGGAGGTTTATAACATGCATGCATGTATTGTGTTAATGATCTTTACGAAATGTTATACTTTTCTCCCTCATAATATAGAAGGTAGCACATTATTTTTTGAGGGAGGAAAACAATTTCTTCCTTGCAACTTAAGCATGTCACATTTTAAAAGCTTATATAGTTTAATAATGTTGGCATTAATATGATATTTTGTAGCATGTCACCATCACTTTTCGATTGTATTTTTAATCTATTATACAGGGTGTCTGGAAAATACGTGTACAACGTTTGATGACATACTCCTGACGTCAAAATAGGTCGATCTAAGCCGACTTAGTTATATCCAAAATTGTCTCGTTTAGCCGGTAGAGGGCGTCAAAAATTTGTAAAAATATTGGTTTTTCCTAAATTACGTGAAAACCTGCTAATCGATTTTAATGATTTTTAGTACGTAGACTAATACTATAAAATGTCTAGTAGTATAGCCACCGGCTGTAAATAAGTGGAAGTGTTAAAAAGTGATATAATACGTCAACATGTCTCCTCATTTTTTATATGAACGGCGTTATGACAACCCAGATATTTTTGTAGAGTGACTGGATGTATTTAGAAGCTATTTTACCTCTTTAATATTTTTCGTTGAATGAGCTGTTTTGCCAGAAGAAAATATTTACAATTACCTGCATACATCAATTATTAACAATAAAAATAAAACAAAGTACAACAAAGTTGAAAGTATGTATTGTAAGAAACTAAGTAAAACAAAAACATTAGTTAAGCAAATGTGTAAAATGACCGCCCTCTTGCTGAATACACTTATTAACACTCCTTAAAAAATGATCTTGGACCCTATCTAATGTCTCGGGGTTATTAAAATGGTTGCCTGCATTTAAAATCCGCTTCAATAAATCATCGCGTGTGTTTACCGGAGTCTTGTAAACTTCTGTTTTAATAGCGCCCCACAAAAAGAAGTCACACATATTTAACTCAGGAGAACGTGGTGGCCATTTTACTGGTGCATCATTGCCCCTTCCAATCCATCGGTTGGGATTGATGATGTAAGTATTGCCGAACGGCAACGGAAAAATGGAGCGGGGCACCATCATGCATATACCACATTTCCCTCCGAAGTAAAAGGGGCAAATTGTCCAGAAGAATTGGTAATGTGTCTTGCAAAAATTTAAATAAATATGGAATAACAATGGGACCAATAAGGTAGCGATCAATAATACCTGCCCAAATATTTAATTTAAATTAATGCTGATGATGTGCAACTTTAATGGCATGTGGATTTTCATCGGAATAAATATGTTCGTTGTGCAGATTGGTTACTCCAGATCTTGTAAAGCACGCCTCGTCAGTAAACATAATTGTTCTACAAAAATTTGGATCACGGATTCTTTTGTTTCTAATAATTTGACAAAATGTAAGCCGCATGGGGGGATCAGTCGGTAAAAGTTCTTGGACTTTTTGCACGTGATAAGGATGTAACAACTGTTCTTTTAAAACCTCATTGACAATCGTTTTAGGAACATGTTCTAAGCGACGGGTACTGGTACTTGGTTCTTCTTCAACTCTTTCCAGAATTATCTCTTTTGTTTCCACAGTTCGAGTTGTTCGCATACGACCCCTGCCTTCAAAGTTTTTCTCAAAGCTACCCGTTTCCCGCAGATGACGCTCGATATTGGCAAATGTTTGGTGGTTTGGTATTCGACGGTTAGGAAACCTCTCCATATAAACCCTAACACTCTGACGCCCATTTCCTTGACAAAACCCGTATACCAGGAGCATGTCAACCTTCTCAGAGTTCGTATAATTTTCCATTTTTAATGGTAAAATGAACTTGTAATTCAAGAATGTTGATCGTATACTCGAGTAAATTTCATAGACTGGAGACAATTTGTCAATAATTGTCAAATTATTAAATGCCATAGCAACAAGGTCACTTAAAAAATTATTGTTAGAGGTAATTTGATTTTAATATTATTACTAATAATACTAAATATTGTAAATATTTTCTTCTGGCAAAACAGCTCATTCAACGAGAAATATTAAAGAGATAAAATAGCTTCCAAATACATCAGTCACTCTACAAAAATATTTGGGTTGTCATAACGCCGTTCATATAAAAAATGAGGAGAAATGTTGACGTATTATATCACTTTTATAACACTTCCACTTATTTACAGCCGGTGATTATACTACTAGAAAACGTCATTTTATAGTATTAGTCTACATACTAAAAATCATTAAAATCGATTAGCAGGTTTTCACGTAATTTAGGAAAAACCATTATTTTTACAAATTTTTGACGCCCTTTACCGTCTAAATAAGACAATTTTAGATATAACTAAGTCGGCTTAGATCGACCTATTTTGACGTCAGGAGTCTGTCGTCAAACGTTGTACACGTATTTTCCAGACACCCTGTATAGTTGTTAGAGTTTACTATTTTTTAAAACAAAGCGTTTCGACAGAAGACAACGACATATGACAATAACAGCTGATCTGGTTGCGTCGTAAAAGTTCTCAGATCAGCAGTGGGCCGTAACAAGCTCACGAGTAATTTTGCGTCATATTATTTTCTTCCGATTGAGATGTTTTTAATTGTTTCTGTTTCTTGTGTAGTGCGTGTTTTAAACATTTTACTTACTTAAATTTTATATATTTCAGAGACTTTATTTTCTTGGTGTTTATTATTTAAATCTAATAGTGAGTACTAACACCATTTTGGGTAACTCATCTATAACCTATAATATTTTTGATTTTAAATGATTATGGATCATGTTTATTGTGTGCTCAGTGGCCTCGATGATATTGTTGAAGGAAATAAGGTTATTTACACCAATTATTTTAATTTCTTACTGTCATATTTACTAAAAACTGCCTTGTGTTTAAAATCGGGGTCAACGAGCTTCAATGGTATTTTTTTATGAAAATTTTCATACATGGCTAAATACTTTACATTTATATCATTTGCTTTTATAAAGAGGCCCTATTATTAGTTTATCTATCCATTTTAGTTACTAATACGGTGTTTCTTGCATATTTTCCTTTAATTTTATTATGTTCTCACATAATTATTTTGGGAGGTACGGGTCCATCAATATTTTATTTATATTTATTTTCTATATTATTTATATCTTTACAAAATATTACGACTCCTTTCCAAGATTTAAAAGATGGCGAAGGCGAAAGTCAAGGAACTTAGTCCGGTTCTGTTTCTGTAGCCAACCGCTTAACGTAAAATACACCAGACTTCAAGTGATGCGGCAAGGTTTTAGATTAATTTGACTTTAAAATGGGTATTGGGTCAAAGGCGGACTATGTTTTTGGCATGGGGAGGGTAATACTCCCGAAAAAAATGTGCTGGGCGGGGGGAGAGTGAAGTTGTTCACATTATAGTAACGATTTTCGATCGAGGAAACGGTAGAAAAAAAATAAGGTCAAATGCTTTTTTCCAATCAAATTTATAGAAGTTAAAAAAATTAATTAAAAACTATAGCATTGTATTTTTTAAAGGTGTCTGTCAAAGGTTTATTAGAGTCGATTCACTCAGTAAACCTGCAAGATGACCGACATGTCATATGACAAAAGTCATATTCTAGCTAAATAATAGCTATTTATACAATAAGTTGCGAAATGAGTGTCTTTTAGGCACGCGACGTGAAATTGTCCAACGAGGCAAAGCCGAGTTGGACAACACGTCAAAGTGACTAAAAGACATTGTTTCGTAACGAATTATATACAATATTTTTTCTACTGAGGTTTTATAATAAAAAACTTAATTTTACTAACATTTTATTACCTATGTTTCATTGACACTTGCCAAAAAATATTAAATTATACCTAGTCTGTGGTTACGCTTTAATTGTAAATAATTACCTGCGTTACTTTTAAGCACGTTGCTCCTGGTAACGTGCTTAAAAGGTTTTTAAGCACGCTGCGCTTAAAAGGAGGTTATTAAAAAACCATAATGACAATCGAAAAGAGGTTATTATAAAACGTCAGTAGAAAAAATAAATTTTTGCATTTTCAATGACTTTTGTCATATGACATGTCGGCCATCCTGCAGGTTTACTGAGTGAATCGACTTTAGCACCTCACCTTCCGTCTTCAGCATTGTCGATTGTTAGGATTTTAATATTTTGCACTTAACTTGTATCTTAGGCTGCATTTCAGGAAATATTTCTGTTTATAGAAGATGTCCGAAATAAGTGTGATGTAGTAGTAGTAGTAGTAGTAAAAAGATTTATTTAGCACGTGGCTACATGATACATTTTAACAAGTTTATACCCTTTTTTTTATTTATTTTTTGAATTAAATGACCTTTTGAAACTTTATTTGTCCTGTTGAGTTAATAAGAAAGATTTTAAACTTTTTTTAAAAGATTTTAAACTTTTTTGATTTTTAATTGACTTGTTTAATTTATTAAATTCAATAAGACCCTTATGAAAAACTGATTTATATGCAATATTTTTTGAAAAATTATTAAGAAAAAAATTATTGTTATTTCGTGTTAAATAATTATGTTGATCACTATTTAGAACAGTCAATTGCTTTAAATGTGGCGGTAACAAATCATTTTGAATTTTAAAAATAAATATTAGAACCAAAAACAATATTAAATTTTTTACATTTAACCATTCTAATTTTTTTAACATCACATTAATTTTTGTATATCTATCCATATTAAGTAAAATTCGCATTGCTTTATTTTGTAAAATTTGTAATCTATTTATTACACTTTCATCCGCCATAAACAAAATTGTAGAACAATAAAGAAAATGTGGTAAAATTAAAGTATTGTATACAATTTTTTTCGAATAAAATTTTAAATTTAAACTTATTCTTTTAAAATAACTAATTTTTCCCGCAATTTTGTAAATTAAATTTTCGAATTGGTTATTAAATTTTAATTTTGAATCAATCAATATACCTAAATATTTAAAAGAATTGACTATTTCTAGTTTATCACCATCAATTAAAATATTTATATTTGTATAATTATTTAAATTTACACCCATAACCATACATTTTGTTTTAGAAACATTCAATTTTAATTTATTAACTTTTAACCAGTTTGACAATAGAATCAGTTCTGAATTTAAAATTTCCAAAATTTCCAAAAGATTTTTACCGCTTATATAGATAAGAGTATCATCAGCAAATATTTGTATTTTAAGAAATTTTAGGACTAATGGCATGTCATTAATATATAAAATAAAAAGTAAAGGCCCCAAAATACTTCCTTGAGGTACTCCTATGTTATTAAATTTCTTTGTTGAAAAAAAATTACCAAATTTAGTTTTCTGTGATCTATTATTTAAATAATTTTGAAACCATTGATAAACTTTACCCCTTATACCATATTCAAATAATTTTTCTAATAATATATCTCTATTAATCGTTTCAAAAGCTCGCTTAAAATCAAGAAATACTGCTATTACATATTCTTCTCTTTCCAAGGCTCTTTTCCAATTTTCTACTACATATTGTATGGCTGTTTCACTAGAATATCCTTTTCGAAACCCAGCTTGAGAATATATAAAAATTTTGTTTTTATTCAAAAAATCCATAACTTGTTCATAAACTACTTCTTCTATTAATTTTTCTATATCCCATAATACATTTATTGGTCTCATTTCATTCCATTGTTTTGAATTTTTAATCTTTGGAACCGGAGTAATATATGAACATTTAAGTTCTAATGGAATTTCTCCTTTGTTTAAACAAACTTCAATAAAGTAAAGAAGATAATATCCAATAACTGTAAATGTTTCTTTCATCAGTTAAAACCTCGTTATAATTTTCATTTGAATTTAAATCATTTATAATTTTTCTTAAATGATTAAGAGATACTTTAGAAAAATTTTCCATAATGTTTTTATTTCTAGAAATTTTAGGACATATAGAATGGTTTCCAACATTTATTGAGGCAATAATATCTTCAACGCTCTGAACATAATATGAGTTTAATTTTTCAGCAATGATATTCTTGTTTGATATTTTACCTGCTTCAAATATTATTTCTTTAATATCTATTTTTGTAGTTGGTTTAACTAAATTCCTTAAGGTTTTCCACATTTTCTTACTGTTTTTTTTATTATTATCTATTTGTTTTTCATAATAATTTGTTTTTTCTTCTCTTAATACTGAAACACAAATGTTGCGATTTTTCTTATAAACATTCCAATCATCTTCGCTTTTTGAAATTGAAAATTTCTTGTATGCGTTATCTCTGTTTTTTCTAATGTCCATAATTCAAATTCAAATTCAAATTCAAACACAATTTATTTATCAAGAAACAATAAAAATAATACAACATGTGATTTTTAATTATAGATAAATTGGACTATACCGCGATTATATAGAACCGATATCACAGAGCACAAATAAATTGTGTCTGTGTGGTATAGCCCAAAATGATATTAATAACTAAAAAAACTATAATATGTGAATTATTGGAACCTATATTTAATTCAATCAAAGATTCAGCAAGGTAACGACCGACCCAGGCGCAAGAGAGAGAAGGACAGAGAGGACAGGTAGACAAAACTTAAAAACGACAGAAAAAAATAAAGAAAGCTCGAGCAGTTTCCAGGTCAAAACCAACCAATGCAGATAGCGCAATTATGACTAAAAAAGAAGAAAAGTAAAACAATAAACCAAATACAGACATGCTAAACCTCCCCCTTTTGCATATTTAAAAGAAATTGCTTGATATAATTATTAAATTTGTTAATTGAAAATTCCTTAACATTATTAGGTAAATTATTCCACATTTGAACGGCTATGAAACTGAATGACTTTTGAAAATTAGATGTACGATGTTGAGGTAGCCTGAAATAATTTAAATTTCTTGTAAGATGAGGATGCGCATAAGATTGAAAGTTTACTCTTAAATACTGAGGTTCCCCGATATTCAGTACTTTATACACAAAAGAGTACATATGATATTTTCTGCGATTCGTCATATTTAAAATATTATTATTATTCAAATACGGAGTTACGTGGTTCCTGAAGGGAATGTTAAATGAGTAACGCATACAGGAATTTTGGATCTTTTGAATAGAGTAAGAAAGCGTAGCTTTTAAAGAATCACTATAATGTTTTTATTAAACCAAGGTGTTGGATGTCTTCTTAGAAATATAGTTTTTTCTTCTTTTACTTTATTAATTGCAATCTGTACATTGGTTATCAGGTTTTCAAATATAATATTGACATCTGTAATAGTATAGTTCCAATTGTACAAAATAAGTTCCTTTGATAATTTTTCATAGTCAATAAATGTCATTTTTGTTATTTGTTTTTCATTTCCAGTAATATTTTCAATTTGAACAAATGTCCAGTCATGATCGCTTAGTTTCGGAACATTCATTATCCCAGAATTTAGAGAATGTTCATTGGTGATATATTTCTTACATTACATGCCACCTCTTTTCTTACTTATGTGGATGCATTTTATAATTATTTACATAGCCTAAAATTTTATTAAAATAGACTTAGTTACTATAGGCGAAAGAAAATAAAAGCTCAAAAAAAATTTGTTTCACGTCACTAGTTTCAAAAATTAATAATAAATAAAAATATTGCCTCGTTAATAAAAGTATATAAAAAAACTTACTAAATAAGGTCCAGGGACAGTTTCGTCAACCAAGTTTGATTAATACGAATTGTACAGGTTATCCAAACTTTATTGTCAAGATCAGCAAACTTTATACTAATTTATTTTTCTTTTTTCATAATCAGGATTACTTGCAAAGAACTTGCTTATAAATTAGACCTACGGAGAGAGCTATGACGAAACACCTCACGATCAGTTTAAAAAAATTAGACCTTTCAGGTTATTTGTACCAACTGATTCAGTAAAGCGTCATTCTTTAAATTGAATTGTAAAAAAGACGCAAAGTCACGGTCTCACGTAAACCTTTATTTAAGTCTCTAAGTTAGGTTAAGGTGACATGTTTCGCCTTATCGGCATCATCAGACCTTATAAACAATTAAAAAGTCATTAAAACATTTAAATTAAAATACAAACATCCACATCACAGCCAACGAACAATATAGACTATGTTGTGTGAGACCGTGAGTTTGCATCTTTTTTACAATTCAATCTAAAATCAGGTCTCTTTGAGAAAAATGGACGATTTCTTCGAATTCTTTAAACTTGCCCCATAATACGAGAACTTTTAAACAGCACAGGTTAATAATTAATTTGCGTTGGGCTACATGCTTAGCTTAGTGAAACTGTTGTTCCATTGCACAGAAAGTAAAAATAACTTCTTGTTATGTTTCACAAATTTATTTACTTTCCGGACACGTGTTGCGGCTCTTGCGGGTCATTTTTAAAGGAGTGCTAGAAATTACTCGGGTAGGGGTATTTTCTTGTACTCCGGAAACTAAATAAATTTGTGAAACATAACAAATACTTATTTTACTTCCTGTGCAATAGCACAGGTTAAGATGAATTTCTTCTTGTAAAAAATACCAAGAAGAAGCTGTGAAAAAGAAGAAAATAATAATATTAATAATAATACTAATAACGTCCTTTATTGTTATAAGTAATTCTAAAATTTTGGAGGAATTATTAAAGCTGTTTGAACCTCAAATAATGAAACAGTATTCGGTCCTGTTTAGACATGCATTGAAATGTAAATGGCTGTACCATGTATTGTTACAGCAATAACATAGCAGGAATAGGTGTTCCAATGCTTTTGTGCACTCGACATTATGCTCGATTATATTTGTCGTTAAACGTGATAATATTGTACATGAATAATAAGGATCTAAATAATGATACTCGCATTTTATGACGACTAAAAGTAATTAAAATAATGGTAAAACTCTTCCCGTGACTATTATTAGTGATTTCTATATAAAAGATAATAAAGTTTGTTGGGGGCGTATTTAGGTTGTGGTTCTGGGGGAGCCTAAAGACAAAGGCGAAGTTAGCTTATTGGCATAGATAATAATGCTTAAAAGTTAAAAAGGGGGGGGTTAGTCATATAAATTTGTAATAATATTCAAAATTCAAAATTCAAAATTCAAAAATATATTTATTTTCATTAAACAATAAATACATGAATTTAAATAAGTAAATAACATAAACAAATATATTGAAAGTTGTGATCATCAATAGAAAATTAGTGAAAGGTAAGAGCACACAGCAGATTTGCAAAGCGTATTGCTTGACTGCTAATGTGTGTGTGTTTGTGTTAAGCTAATGCGCGTACTCCAAATCTACTACATAAAATTTTGAGTATAATTTATCAAAAAATTTATAGATTTATTTTTAGATACTATAGAATTTAATATAATGAGGTATTTACTAGTACTTTTAATTGTGAGAGGGAACTATCTACTTTCTTTAGGTATGTTATTTTTTTAACTTCGTTAATTTAAAAAATATAAAAATTGCAAAGTAAGCAAACAAGCGAAATCAATCTTGCAGGCACAGGAGCAAAGAACATTTTTAGAGCCATTTTGTTTTCTAGAATTATTGGAGAACTAGCAATAAGCCATTTCAATAAACCAGTTTTAAATCTTACTTGACGAATCATAATTTGAAGATTTTGTGGAATAATGTTAAATAACCTAGATCCAACATATAAAAAACTTCTTTGTCCCAACGACGTGAACATTTTAGGCAATTTTTTATTATTATCAATGTGAAACCTAATTTGATAGCTTGGTGTATGTGGCAAGTCAAAATAATTAGTTCTAATTAAATATAGTAGGAAATTTTTGTAATATATATTTCTAACGTCTAAAAAATTTCAGCAACTGTCGAAGGTTTAAGGGTATTTTCGTAAGCTCCTCCCCATGCAGTTATTCCGTAGCTTAACAGAGACTGAACTAAAGCTACTGTTCGCATGCATACAACTTATATTATATATTTTTATATGTTTGAACAGATAAAATAAGGATCGAAGTTTCTTAGTAAGTTGCTCTATAATTATGATGGTTCCATTTGAAATGATTATCAAATAATATTCCTAAATAATTAACAGAGTTAGATTTTTCTGTTTCAAATATTTTCTTTTCTAAATGGTAAATCGACATTTATTTGCTCATTGAGCTGAAGGCCTTAGATATTACTTGCAAAGGGTAAATACTTGGTTTTACTTAAATTGATGATCAACAAATTATCATATATTATTTTGACATCTTTTTAGAAGTGGTTTTTCTGCTTCCCCGGTTTATTTGGTTGTTTTAGACCCTTTTAACTGACTTTTTTACATAATCAGTATGTTTTAACTTATTTCTATGTTTCTTCACATTATGTCATTTCGACACATCAATTTCTTATTCCATAACAGCTCCATTATGGTTTTATACTATTTATCATTTTCTCTCTTCTGCTAAAACCATCAGCAATACATTTTGCTGTCTCCTGATGATAAACGTTTCTTCGTTCGAAACATATAGATACCTCTGAACAAATTTTTGTTCTGTGAAATTTTGTGGAGGAAGACTTTTAGTTTTTTCTTTCCTATTCATAAAATAGAATTAAACGACTAGTAATTTAGACTGCATTTTCACGCCAATAAAAAGCCAAATATTATAAAAAGTAATTAAAAAGATGTGGAAAGAACATTATTAAATCACGTTAATGTAAATGCAAATCTCTATTATTTTCATAAAATGGACAACAAATAAATAGGAATTCCAAATTGTCGCGTTATAAACATAATTTAAATTATAATTCGCATCTGTATGTAAAGGCAACATTTTTGAAAACAATAAAAGTTAAATAAAATAAAACTGTCAGTAAAACTATTGCCAGTTTATAATATAGTATTTTTTATTCATTTAAACGTTATTGACAAACCTCACCTGTCTGCAATAGTCAATGAAAAAGTCACATTAAATTCAAAACTTAACTTTTTAAACAAAATATTCGATAACACCTTATAAGGTAAACTATTTTGTAAAATGTTAAAAATGTCTGCTACCAAAAGTCCTGCACTTGATTAATCGATCTAAAAATTTCTGATGTATATTTTGTATCATTTGTGGATTTATCAATCGTCGAATAGACTTCATTCAGCGTATCTACCAAGTCCAAGTCCATTATCAACAAAATTTTTAACGTTGCTCCACAAAAAAGTCCAGCAGGTTGAGAACGGGCGATCTAGATGGCCAGCCACTCTATAGCCCCTCGTCTATCCACCGACCTGGAAAACTGTATTTAAGTACTCTCTTACATAAACAGCCTAGTTCCATGCACCATCCTGTTGAAATCGTAAGGTTGAACTCGATAAATCAGGATCACTGTCATCTGGAATTAGGGTAGCTAGAGCTGTAATAAAATCATTTTAGAGAAAATTTAATTATGAACTTTGAGGCTTTCATGGAAAATCAAAATTTCTATGCAATTGACGAAGCTACATTTACCCGTGACGACATGAACAATAATCGAAACTCCCATGTATGGTCGGAGGAAAATTCTCACACAATAGTCGAAAATAATTAGGTAAGTATAGCGCCCTTAGTTAGTAATTCGAATAAGTATAGCGGGAATGAGGGCAGGCCAGGCAATGAAATGACACAATTGTATTTATCCCAACGTTTCGTTTTTAATAAAGACTTTTTCAAGAGTCAATAAAAAGGTCTTTAAGCCGGTATATTCATAATGCGGAATATTACAACACATTTTTTAGAAGAAAACACATTGGATGTAAGTATATATACGAACTAAGTCGAAAATAATTTTCAACACAGGGTTTCAGTAAACATGTGGTGTGGCATGATCGAAAATAATTTAATTGACCTTTTTCTTTTGGAAAATCGCATTACAGGAGATCACTACTTAAGTATTTTACAAAATACATTGCAAAAACTACTGGAGGAGATTCCTTTAAACATCAAAATTGAAATGTATTATCAACACGACGGAGCGCCTGCACATTTAGATCGTCGGGTCAAGCAATATTTGGACCAAAAGTTTCCAGTGATTTGGATTGGTCGCGGTGGTCCTATTAGTTGGCCTCCTACATCGCCAGACCTCACACCGTTGAACTATAATTTATGGGGTTGGTTAAAAAATGAGGTATACAAAGTAAAAGTAGATACTAGGGATGCATTAATTAGACGCATTAGAAATGCTGCACTCAGTATTAAAGAAAGGCAGGAAATGTTGGGAAGTCAATGGCGGTATTTTTGAAAATTTACTAAACCAATGATTTCTTTAATACAATGTTAATGTTGCATATTTTGGTTTAACAATATTATTATTTTATTTAACGCTGTAATTTGAAAACAAATAAATAATGAACATTTGGGTTTTTTCTTATTATTTTGATGCATATTATAAGCTACAGGGTGCTCTATTTAAAATAAGCAAGTTGTCTAGCATATTACATTGGGGAGCAAATTCCAACTTTTTTTTTATTTCCTGCACCAAACTTTTTTTTTTGATTCAACTACATACAAGTAACTAAAAAATACCTAAAAAAGTTTTTAGTTGGCTCGGACAAAGAATCTGAATTATTTGTTAAAAAATTCTAATTTATAGGTACAGTACATTTTTTATTGCATCTTTAGACACTCAGTTTGCCATTTTTAGTCTGCCTCTTGAAAGCAGCCTGTGGGGCATCTCTCGTAATAGTCCAACAGTTGTCGGCTAACATCTCACAGTTCCATTTTCCTTGATACCTTTTTTCCATGTTTGAGATATTCTGGTGGAACCTCTCACCCTGCTCGTCACTTACAGCATCACAATTTTCTAGAAAGTAATCCAGATGAGAATCAAGGACATGCTTTTTAACGACATAAATATTACACCCTAGGTTTTGGTAACATAAAATAAGTTGGGCAACCAGGTCTTTATGGATTTTTTGCTGTTTTCCATGTTAAAAAATGGTGTTAGGTTTTTCTGACGACTTTGGTATACAGAAAACGTTACTTCGTCTTGAAGTAAATTCTATTGTTGCAATCGAGAGGCCAATAGTTATGCTTTTTTCTTAGGCAATTCCAAATCCCTTATAAAATAATTGAATTCACTTTGACTTATTTTATGAGCCTTTTTATTGGAAAGTTCACAGACAAAATCGGGGTCGGAATATATGGTTACCGGACTGACCTCCTTTTTACCGGATACCCTGTATAAACAAAATGATCTGGCTTATTTACACAAACTCATCACATATTGCTCAAAACTCTCTAATTTCTCAAATACGAACAGCTCTCGATCAACTGGTGGTTGAAATAAAACTACCTAACAATTTTTTTTATCGTTTTTTGACCTATGAAGTTCATTTAAAAAACTTTATATAATTTTAAATTTTACCTAAACGCTGATACAAAATTAAGGCCTGTGAATTCTATTATTTTAATGGTTTAGACTATGATGATGTTATATATCATAGAAATATAAATTCATGAAAACAAACGAAAGTTACAAATATTACAAAATAATTGTATAATATCTTCGACTAGCCTTCAAAAATGCGACCATGTTATTCCAACCTAACATTATAAATCTTGGGTTTGCCAAATTCACTTAAATTGTTTTATTCATAAAATATTACTAAAAAACACAGATTATTTTATGAAAAAATTCAATTTAGAATTAAGCACAACATGAACTAGAAATAAAAATAATTTGGAAATACCAATAAAGAAAAATATAAAACTTCCTTTAAATATAATGGTTCAATAATATTCCAAATAGAAACTAAAATTCAAGTTTTTTTTCCAATTAACTATTTTTAGTTTTTGTTTAATTAGGTGTTCTTTTAAAAGGACAGTGGGCATAAACACTATCAAAATCTGCTATGCTTTTATTTTATATTAGCACATATTAAAAAATTTACAAAATGTTATTATTCATGATATTTAAAAAAACATCATTTTGGATGCAACGCAACTTTACATTTTTGACAAATAAAATTACACTTTTTATGACATATTCCACAGCGGCTTTGTTTCTCTTGTTATGTTACCAAGTCATCCAGTCTATAATATTATCTCAAATGTTTATTAAGGTAAACTTACAGATTGCCGACTCGGGCCTCTTTTTGTTACCTTTGTATATGTTTCCAAAAGCGCAATTGCAACTGATTGTCTGAAATGTAGGTGATCTTTGTCACCATTTGATGTTCGGTAAGCCATGCATTATGTAACGCTATATCTAGAGAATGTCAAAGAAGAGGGAAATATCATTTTTCCGTCTTTTTGACGTTCTGTATAAGCTAATATTTTGGTCGGCTCTATCGACCCCTCCCATATTTTCATTATAATTTTGAATTACATGAGGCCGTGGTACAATAACAAACTTTTTTTCCTTTTGATATAACCTTTTGACCGCTACAGTTGGCAAAATATTTGTGGTGTTTCATGCAATTGTAACTATGTTATTATCATGCCATTTACTTACCACAATGCTGTTATCGTCTGTTGTAAAATACTCAAACGTACCCCTATTCGTTTTTTTTAGAAGTTAGGGGGCAGTCTTTACCAACACGATTTTCCCGAATTGTTCCGCTACCTTTTAGATCCATATTTTTGGGTTCTTGCAACAATGCGATAGAAGTAAAAAAAATATCAAAGTACAAGTGAAAGTGTGTGCTGGGGGTATCTAGTATTTAGAATGTTAGCAAACTGCAAAACGATACTTGCCCCAAGCCCTAATTCTTTATACTGTGGTGCTATAATTGTAGTAGAACCTTGATAGGGTTCGAACTATTCAACATAGCCACTTGTTTTTGTACCGACCCATAATTTGTATCTCCATCTTATTGGCTTACCCCTGATAAATTGTTTTGTACCATGCCGACCAAAATATGGAACAATCGACTGTCGTCTATACTATGGTTTTCCACAAAGGGAGCTAAATCAATGAATTTTTTATTCAGAGCGTCGATAAGGAGACGAACCTTAGAAAATTTATCAGTTGCATTTAAATTGTTATTATCACAACAGTGCATGTTTTGCATTATATATTTGAATCTATTTCTTGATGTGGTTTCACAAATAAAAGCGTTATTAGTGTCTTTAGAATTTTCCCAATACTCCAATACATTGATCTACGGGGATGACCAGTATATCCACTTACTAATAATACACCAAAAAAACATTTAAAGGAATAATGAAAGTTAAGCGATTAGGCCACTGTCCTTTTAATAGAACACGTTCATATTTTCAAAAGCCCCTCCCACAAGAAACCTTACAATAACCTTAAATATTCATTTAAAACTTTCTACCGTATTTACTAACGTGTTTTGTTTATAATTTGTAACTAAAGGTGCAAACCGTGCAAATAGCCTAAGATATACATACCTCCGCTCATCCATGTCCATCGTCACAAACAGGTAGCATAACAACGTCAAAATACCTAATTTATACAGCTCAAACTGGTGAATAGTCAATTTGATCTCAACACGCGCTTATTTGTTAAGATAATAAGTGGTCTGCCATCTCTTAATCAGAAGTCAGAAACTGTCTGTACAGACTTTTGTAAAATTGCTTTTAAAAGGACAGTGGAATATATTATAACAATAAGTATAGAATTTCATATAAAAACTTTTAAAAAAACATTATCTTAGGGTCGGATTGGATTAATTGTTAATCAAAATCCTACTATTTTGTGCCAACTAGTATGTTACTGTCACTAATAGTTATTTTTAGTTATTATATTTTATAATTAAAAAAAAAATTTATCTTTTGACACAAGTACTTATATTTTATTGCTATTGATAAATAATTTCAATTTGCCACTTTCTGTCAATTTTTGTTACGCCTACAAAAGAAACTTCTCAAAAAC
This sequence comes from Polydrusus pterygomalis, assembly GCA_963969555.1. NCBI lineage: Eukaryota > Metazoa > Arthropoda > Insecta > Coleoptera > Curculionidae > Polydrusus > Polydrusus pterygomalis. The sequence continues at coordinate 37,189,562 of OZ018380.1, read as the reverse complement.
AAAAAAATTATTTAACATTGAAAGTTTAAATCACAATCAGGCTCAGACAAACCGGAAAGAGAAAAAAATGTTACGAGAACACTTTACAGGTAAAAACCTCTACAATCAAATTACTCCGTCAAAAAAGTTTTAGATTTGAAACGTTAGAACTGAAATTGACTTTAAAAACTCGCAAAAAACTTGGATTTATACTTGAAAATACTTAACCGTAGAGTCCGGAAAAGTGTTTTCGACATTTTCACATTTCTCGCAGACCGAGTAAAAGTAAAATTGGTAGCGAAATGTAAAAATATAATAAAGGTTTAAAAAATATCAATAAAAGTTGGTTATTCTGTATTTTTTTCTGTATGTATTAAATTTATCCCTGTTATAAAAAACTAAAAAATTGGCTCTAGTGTAATTATTTTCCCACAAAATATATGACTTATTCGGTCAAAATTTCATAACAACTAATTGCTAAGGTTTTAACGAATGGTCGATTTAATGAGGGAAAGGTAGAAGAAAATTATTCTCTTGGGCAAAATGATCATTTGCTTTTTTTAATAGTAAATACTGAGCCACTTATATGTAAACTGATCACAAAGTTTTTGTATCGTTGTTCGGAGTGTTCTAGCTATCCTCTCTAAATTTGAATTTTATTGATCGTACCAATACCTGTTTCAATTTTATTTTTTTTTTACTTGTATTTAAGTTTTTTTAAACTTTGCATGTCAAATAAAGCAGTAGAAGATTCTTATTTTGCACAATCCATTATTATTATTGGACTTTATTAGCTATAGACGAATTTTATCATCTCAGTAAGCCATGATGCATAATAGATAATCATATGCAATGTTAAACGACAAGAACTATATCACACTAGAAGCTATTTAAATTTTTGAGAACTACAGTACTGATTTTTAGTGGTAAGTAGCAAGCAAATGTTATTATGATTAATGTCAAGTTTTATTACAACTGCCAGTCGGAACTGATACAGTATATAAAACCAGATTATACCCCCAATAGAACTTGATAATTACTATGAGTATTCAGAGCAATAATGGCTATAAAGCATTCTATGGTAGCATTAACTCCCATTTCCTATTGGCTAAATTTCCGTATTATTATGACTACACAACGATCTAGCAATTTTCGTTGTCTTACTGTAGAAAAGCCCGTTGCTATCACATATAGTATTAAACACTTGTATAAAGAGTATGTGAATTCTTATAAGGAATAGAAGGCTCAGTGTATATTTTAAAATTCTCTTTTAAATAGTCTTGCATACATTTTTTCGCATATGTAATGGTTAGTTTATTAAAAAAATTGTCTACCTTTATAAATCAGAGATTTATGTGTTAAAGTTAAAGTCGGAATAGAAAGACTTGTTACTTATGCTGATCACGTAAAGTGTACAGAATCCGCTTGAATATCTTGTTAAAATTTAGAGTGAACTAGGCAGGCAGTCTCCAATATGTACAAACAACACAGTTCAGCATACACAGACAGATTGAGTCTGCACAACTTCCTAGCTTTAATATGAACTTAAAAAGTGGTGCTTTTTCATGAAAAATAAAAACCATTCCAAAAGGGTAACCCGAATAAGCACCGTAAATGGGACTTAATCAATATACATGTCGTAGGCTGATAGTGAAATCCGTCATTTCATGAAAAGCCTAGTCATATCATGAAGCGTGGCTAAAAGGTATATTGCAACTGGTTTGTTCGTTGTTCCCCAAAGCATTTTTTTTCAATTTTTTCAACTAATATTATTTTATAAAAATAAAATTTAAAATAAATTTTAAAAAAATGCTCTGGGAACAACGAACAAACCAGTTGCCAATATACCTTTTAGTATGCAGCATGATATGACTAGGCTTTTCATGAAATGACGGATTTCACTATCAGCCTACGACATTCACACCCCTTCTCATGGAAATAACAAGTTCATTCGAGACTACTTTCAATGCATAGCTTTCGCGTTTTAACCCTAAAATGTGCTTTTTAAATAGCAGCTTCTCATCGACATGTATTCCTAAAAATCTCGTTACTGTAAGGTTTTTTGTGCCTCCAATCGTCTGGGTAATGTAAGCATGACGGGACCTACAATTTAGCTTAGAACCAAACGACATGGTATGCACTTGATTATATTTTTTACGTACTCAGAGTATCTTGTCTCCCTGTCTCAATATTAGGAATGAGTAGCAAACTGCATTCTTTTATCCACTAATGTTCCCAGCACACTTTTTTTTATTAAGCGTATGCTCTCAATCACTACCGAGCTACTATTCGGTAACTTCAGGACTTGGTAACACATTGTCTTTCAAAAATATAACGGTAAGGTGATATTTTAATGAAAAAATATTAGTTTTAAAAAAACTAATATTCAAAAGGTTCAATTTAATTAATTAATAACTGTATTTAGACCATCAATATTGCCAGACTGGCTTCATGTAAATTTTCCTCCAATTGGTAATGTTGTCAAATAATTATTTTATAATAGAAATAACAGTAGAGCAAGAACCGATCATTGATGCACCCCATTCCATTTCCCGATATTGATTAGTTGATTGATTGAATTCATTGATCGACTCAGACTGAAAGCGCTCAGACAAATACTGTTGAAGTCGGACAAATCCAGTTTGTTGAGTACTATCCCTTCGCGTATGTAGTCAACTATTGTCTAAAATATAGAGCAAGAGGTTTACTTATAACTCTGGAGAAAAAGCCTTATTAAGCCAAAATCAAAAGATTACTAGTGATGTCAAGAATTTTTGGGAAAAATAGTTCATAGACAATTATATCGATCTGTGTAGGATAACAAAATGATTCCTGGTGGTTAATCGAGCTTTAGGGAGTCACATAGCATCATAACTGTGTCTTTGATGGTAAGTGACATTCTAAATCTGGATCTGGAAGGGTCTGAAGGGTAAGCAAGGCTACACACCACTAAGACAGTTAACCTATTATGCAGTCAGTGACAATAGTATCAAACCAAATTGATGTTAAAAAATTATCTGTACTGGCGCCGGTTGGACTTGTCTGAGGCTTTTTCTGTTAGCAAAACTTAGATATATTGATTGATCTCCGACCATTCTAAACTTTATTTTACAAGTACTGTGCGAGCAAAAATTATTTGCATCAAAGAGGGCTTGGATTAAAAAACGTAGGGCTTGGTTTAGATCACAATGATATGGGGACGATATATCTAACCAAATTTAGGTTAAAATTTTGTCAAATTCATATTATGACATGATATGCCAAACTAATGAGTAATAAAATAAGTAGACAAATACAAATTTATTTTTGTTGTTTACAAAATTAACAAAGTAAGAATATACAGAAAGAAAAATAATTACATAAATCGCTGAAATTGGCCACCGCCATGCTCCAAGCATAAATTCACACGTCTCATCATATTTTCGAAAGTGTTGACCAGCATCTCTGGAGAAATGATATCACATTCTTAGATAATCCTTCCTTGTAATTGTTCTAAATTTGAAACTGGTGTTTTAAAAATAGTGTTCTTTAAATGAGGATAAACGAAGTAATCCATAACCGTTAAACAAGGTGATCTAGGTGGGAATTCAATGTCTGATCGAAAACTGATCAATCTGTCGTCGAAAAAATTGCGTAAAGTTAATAGTTTCGGCGGCTGTATGGGCGGTTGCACCGTTCTGTTGAAAATATCCAAATCGTAGCTCGTCGTTAAGTAATTGCTCCACAAATGGATTCAAAATATTGTCTCTATACCGCTGTGCTGTAACTGTGTCATGGAAAAAAATAGGACCAACAATTTTTCTTCGGGAAACAGCTAACCAGACACCAATTTTTAGGGTGCCATGTGGACTCTACAAAAAAATGGGGATTTTTACTACTCCACATGCTGAGAATTCACATAACCGGAGAGGTGGAACCAGGCTTCAGCCGAAAAAATGCCAGGTTTAATAAATCATTTCTTTTCAATAAATTTTGGGTAAACCATTGAGAGTAATTCCTGCCTCTTTCAAAATCTGCGGCTTGTATTTCTTGGAATACTTGCTTTTTATAAGGAAATAAATTTAGCTGCTTCTTAAGAATAGTCCTGCTTGTTCCATAAGATCTTCCCACTTCTTGGGACAGGCGTCTTATACAATTTGTTGGCGTATTTTGCATTATTTCACGAACGTTTGCAACAAGTACTTCTGTTCTTACAGATGGTCTTTCTGCTCCTTTTTTGTGTTGTATAAAACCTGTTTCCCTAAACACAGCCACGGTTCTTTTCAGGCAATGATAAAAATCCCCAGCAATAAAAGCAACATTAGGAAAATGTTCGTGAAAATCATCCATGCACAAACCCGGATTGTATTTCCACTCACCATTTACTCTAACCCTGTTTCGAAAATATGCTTCAACCATGAATGTTTTGTGCTGTTCCATAAAACCCATTGTGTGAATTGTTCAAGAAATTGGAAAAATTAGCGATGAATCAAATTACTTGTAACGACTGTCAAAGATGACGGAATAACAACTGATTGATTGTTAATTCAGGTAGTTACTGGCACCCAACCGTTATTAAGCTCTACGGCTAAGCATTACGTCCTTAGATGCAATGCCCTCTTTGATGCAAATAATTTTTGCTCGCACGGTAGAAAGCAACAAGATAACCACAAAACACATCAAGTGATCCTAAAACATCGACGTCGGGTGCTGATATCTTTCGTAATTATAATGCTTTTCTTCTTGTAAAAATCAGTAACGAAATAATTTAGCTCTATTTATTTTGACGTTATAGCAAATTTTCGCCATATAAGGTTGTTATATCAGCTAAAATTTACACGTTATAGTAAAACTGGAACCCGTTTTAGGAAACCGCTGAAGAGAATTAAGTTATTAAGTTTTGTCATAAATTTATAAAACGTAAGGGTAATTTGCTTTCTATGAACGCTGTAATATTAAACACTAATTTTGCAGTAAATGGATATTTTATAATGGAGCGGTATGAATTTTAGAACACCGTCGCGGGGTAAATGCAGTTGTGCAAGAAATCAGTTTGCTTCGGTGCTGTATACAGAACGAGCTGGGGAGAAATTTTTTTTTTTATAGTTTTGCTATCAGTGCCAAGTGGCGTGCGGAGGAATATTGATGTGGGGATCTGCTTCAAAATTTGCGGATATTATTTTCTTTATTTTATAATTTTTTTTTTATAAAATACAACACAATATTAATTTAAAAAAGGAAAATATTAATATGTAATTTGGAAACACAAAGATAAATACAAAATTAAAATTAAAATGTTGCATAATATATAGCACACAACATTGTTAAGTCAGATGATCAAAGTAGAGGATTGTTTCAAAAACTTTCCAGTAATGTTAAATGCGTTAGGTCGACAAAATAAAGCAATGTCTTCCGCTGTGACCCCTGTTGTCATTTAAAAAAAGTATGCAGGGTGTCCCAAAAGTAATGAAACACAGAGCAACAGCAGACTCCTTAAGGCGAAATAATGCGATTTATTTAAACTTGCCTTATCCCAAAATTGATAACAACCAAGATACAGGGTGTCAAAGTTTTAATTTTAATTTCGTTTTTTTGCGATTATTTCTTAACGAAACGACATACCAGCACAAAATAAAGGATTTTGGGATTTTTTGAGGTGAGGAATTGAAAATTATCCAGAGTTTTTGTGTAACCAGTAGAGGGCGCTGCCTACGACATGGCCCACTAGTTTTAGGCTTTTTATATCGATCCGACTATTAAAAAAATAAGTTACTTTACTTCTTTTACATCAAAAACGTATAACTTATTGAAGTCTCTAGGAGCAACCATTTTTGAGATAATCGCATTTCATATGTCCAATGCAACTAAGTATGTGGTCCAAAAGCAACGGAAAATCGAGCAACGGTGAATTTCTGACTTGAAATTATTGTAAATCTGCTACATTTGCTAAGTGTCAAAGTTAATGTAGATACTTAAGGTTGACTATTTTTTTCTAATAAAAACGTTTTTCGTATACGGAATTACTAATTTTATTCTAATCAAAAATGTATTTAATTCTTAGTTTAATAACATTTTAAAAGTAACAAAATAGTTAGAAATAAAAATGGTAACGTCGTGATAGCAATTGTTCAAAATTGCCATCATTGACCTCAATACATTTCGCTATACGTTTTACAAAAGATTGTCGGACTTTAAACAAGAGAGCTTCATCATCTCTGAGCAGATTAAGAGAATTTATAATTTTTTGATTTAACTTATTATAACTCGTCATAAACATTGGTTTTCAAATAACCCCAAATGCAGAAGTTCATTGGACTAAAATTCGGACTTCGCGCCGGCCAAGGCAAGGGGCCACCACGGCCTATCCAACGTTCAGGGAAACGCATTGGAAAGTAAATTATGTCGAGGCATTACTAAAAAATTTATAATATCTACGTATGGAACGTAGAAAATTAATAACTTTGACAGATTATACTTTGTGTAACATGTTGTTACCGTAGAAACGTCGTTGTTTTTAATCAAGGCCAGCTGTGATAAATAATACGAATACACAATTATTTTAATTATTTTAGCATTCTTGCATTAAAAATATCGAATGCGATTATCTCGAAAATGGTGGCTCCTAGCGACTTCAATAAGTTATACGTTTTTGATGTGATAGAAGTAAAGTAACTTATTTTTTTAATAGTCGAATCGATATAAGAAGCCTAAACAAAGTTATGCCAGCTAAAAGTAGTGCATGGGCCATGTCGTAGGCAGCGCCCTCTACCGGTTACACAAAAACTATAAATAATTTTGAATTCCTCGCCTCAAAAAACCCCAAGGTCCTTAATTTTGTGCTGCTATGTCGTTTCGTTAAGAAATAATCGCAAAAAAACGAAAACAAAATTAAAACTGGGTTGTTATCAATTTTGGGATAAGGCAAGTTTAAATAAATCCCATTATTTCGTATTAAGGAGTCTGCTGTTGCTCTGTGTCCCATTACTTTTACGACACCCTATATAGTTAGGATAAGGTCAATATTTCTACTAGTATATTTTCTACCACCTTTTTACTTGGAAATCGTACCTCATACCCCATAAGAAAAGCAATGTCCAAGGAATAATAAGTATGTAATATAAATTTTTATGTTTCTTCCTAAAAGCTGCTGCTCCCTACTACCACCTAGTAAAATTACTAAATTTCTCTAGCAACATTGTAAATAAAAATATTTTTTTGCAGAAATAAAACACTTAGGATTTCTTTTATTTATTCATGGATTTATATTTGAAAAAAGAAAATTAGATTGTTTAGAAAACATCACATTTTCATTTTGTTTTTGTTTATATAAAGAGATTTTTTAGGATTTTCACGAGACAGATTTGCCTTTTTTTGTATACATGAAAATGTATTTTGATTGCTTTCTGCCCATATGCTTGAACTACATAAGAGACTCATGAATAATTCAGGAAGAAGTGCAAAAGAGAGAATTAATAAAATTGTTTTGTAGAAAAAAAGAAAGATATATGAAGCACAATAAATTGCTTTGGTTTTTCCCCAGCGTAATTTATTTTTTTCTTTGGCGAGGATATAAAAAGTTAATATAACCTATAAATTTGATTCTTTTATTTTCACGTAAAAGAATAAACAATATTCTGCGTTATTCGTGATTTCAAAAATAATAAATTATACATCCCAGTTTTCAGCCGTTAATAAAACAAAAAGGTTAAGCATGAAATATACGAGTATACATACCTAATTAATTTTAAAATTTATTAAATTGATGTTTTTTATTTTATAATAATTTTAAAATGTTTAATAAAAAAAAGATTTTCGGTCAAATTATAAGAAAATGGCTTTTAGTGGCACCATTAAATTTCCTAAAAAGTTAAATTATACTATATTACATGTTCTCATAAAACTCAAAGTAAGAGTTCAAATTTTTCCTTTTTTAAGTCAATAAACCATTTTATATTTTAATTTCATGGCTTACTATTTGAAATGTTTTTATACATTATGAAAAAAAAGCGAATCAGACCATTACGCATGATAGAGCACTTAATAAAGAATTGCTCGGACCCATCAAATAAATTTTTTTGGAATGTATTTTTTTTTTAGAAAAAAAAAATATTTTACACGGTGGATTATAAAAATGCTAGGTAAAGTTGTATTTATAAAAAAAAGCGTACAAGAATTTGAATGAGAAGTAAGTTTTGTCATATTTGCATAAAACTGGCTTGCCTAACATGCCCAGTTGCATAGGTTCCGGTTAATCGGCATTTCATTTTTATAGGTTGCGGTTATCTAAAAATGTTCAGATTAACCGTTGGTTTGGAATTATAGGTTGCGATTAGCGCCAAACTTGGGGTTTAACTAACAGTTAATTTAACAGGCCAAAAAGCACCCGTTGAAAATCAATCTTAGGATTAAGGTGGGAGTATCAACATGCTTGCCAACCTATAACCTATTTCGCGTAGATTTATTTATGTTTTCTAGCTTTTTACAAAATTTAAAGAAAATCAGTATCGACTTGATATTCTATAGGTAATAATTGACATATTTAATAAATATCAAGAAATTTCATAACTTATTTTAGGAGAATTGTATAGCGAAAAATATCGGCTAAGATTTTTTTTAACATTATTATGTCATTCTCACTCAATGTTCTTTCACTATACAATTCTCCCAAAATTAGCAATGAAATAAATTGATATTTTTGTAATATATCAGATACTACCTAAATAATGTACCGACAATATTGATTTTCTTTAAATGTTAGTTATTAAAATAATAAACTCAAAAAATCAACGCGAAATAGGTTATAGGTTGGCAGTAGATTGAATGACGTTGAGAATTCAACCTTAAAATAGGAAAAAATGACATACTTCTAACATATTAACCTAAAAATCCTAAAATACTTATGTTATAAAATATGATGATGATGTGATTTTATTATTATATTATACGTTCAAGGCAACAAATTGTAAAACGGTAAGATATGAAAGGTTAAGTTCAGTTTTTAGTTTAAAATTCGCTATGAAGTTAGCGACTATTTGGTTTAACCGGGACTTATAAAACTGATATATTTTATTAATCTTAACATTAAAGTGGTGCTTAATGATTGTTTATTGGAGGTTATCACACGTCATAGATTATCAAAAATGCAAAGCATTGGCGTCCGTGTAACTAATTTTGAAACTGCATGGTGGTAACGTTTGATAAACTTTGACAGAAGGCTCAAATTGTATCAATAATCGAAGAAGAATGGTCAATCCGTACTGTAGCGCAGCAAGAAATAAAAAACTATATTGAAAATTAAGCAACGCTGGGAACAAGAAGAATCCTTAAAGAGGAAAATTGGTTCAGGTCATCCCAAACATTCCAACCCTGAACAGGATGCTGATTTTTTGGGATATTTAGGAAACTGCAACTGAAAGGGATGCTGTTATTGATACAGCATTTCCTGCCTCCCAACCTACCGCCAGCAGGAGAGTCAAGGAATCTGAACTAAAATATCGCCAGCTGCGAAAAAAATGTTTCTTACCGAAGAACAGCGACTATCAAGGATTATTTTTGCTTTGAATTATACATACCGCAATCCTCAATTTTGGAACAGGGTCATTTCTACTCATGAAAAGACGTTCCAGTCGACTTATAACGGATAAATTTGTGTGTACCGTCCAAACAATACCAGGTTTAAAGAGCGATATACCAACCCCCTACTTCTAGACATGAGCGTTTATCTGTAAATGTGTGGTGGACCTGGTGTTTGCTGACGAATAGAGGAAAGATTTAATGCCAGAAAATACATTAACATTTTAGAAAACATATTGTTACCATCTGCGAGCAAGTATATCCCAACAATACTTTCATATTTCAACAAGATAATTGTCCAGTCCACACTGCCAATGGTGTAACCCACTAGTTTCAAACCCATAATGTGAAAGTGCTGCCTTGAGTCGCATATAGTCCCGATATCAATTCAATTGAAAATATTTAGAGTATAATCGTAAAAAAAATATATATAATCGAAATTTTAGGCCACAAAATTTAGAAGATTTATGGGAAATAATACATGCGTGCTGGGAAGAGCTTGATCCAAATATAGTTCCAAATATAATTCGGCCAATTCCGAATAAACTGGCTCAAGTTATAGAAAAACAGGGATATATGACCAAATATTAGATTTTATTTATTCTTGTTTAACGTTTTTTGTTTCTAAAACATGCAAAAATAAAAAAATAATTTTTGTTATTCTATTGAACTAACGCCCAACGCCAATGCTTTGCATTATTAATAACCTTTAAGAAGCGATAAGCCGGTTTTAAGGGAGTACTGAAATACAATTTTTCCGAGGCGGTGATAGGTTGACAGGGGGTCAATAAAATGGCCACCCAGATTGCCCGATCTTAACCCACGTGTCTTTTTATATTCCTACGTCAGACATTTAGTTTATAAATATAAACCCAACTCGAAAGATAAGCTTAAGGAGTCCATTCGATGAGTAATACGAGAAATTTCTTTACAGGTAGTATAAAATGTACAACTAAACTTTCCTATGAACCCATAATTTTACTAGAGGATTTTGAAAAAAGAAGATTGATGCTGGCCAGGACGAATTTTTAATTTTAATTTTAATTTTAATTTTATAACAAAAGGATCGTCAAAAAATCCGAGTGCATTTGGGTTAACCGTAACAAGAACGGGAAGTAAAAAATCATAGTAATAAAATAAATAATAGCAGGAATAGCTTGTGATTAAAAAAGGTGTTCTTATTTTTTTTAATGAATAACATGAAAATATACCTTATTTCTGTAGTAAAACATTTTATTCTGCTTTTAAAACTAAAATCTTACCAACTATACCAAATTACATGCTTAAACTGTCCCATACCAGTCACGCGCTATATTAGATAAAGTAATTAGATATTTTATATTTTACCATTTTATTGTGTCCCATAAACTAAATTTGAAACGTGCATTAAATTCGCAAAATGTCAAATTTTGAATTTTGTGGCTCGTTTAAACCAATGAACATTTGTTTAAACGTGATATTTCATCGTTATTCATACGTTCAATTATTTAATATATCAATTATGCAAAAATGCCAGTATACAATAATAATATTATTATTATTACAATAATTTTCTTGCCGCTTTATAATAAGCCGCCCACGAAATCAGTTTTTTCATAATACGCGTCTTCCTATATACCGTGTCGTGCACCAGACGATAACAACATTTATGAAATGGAAAGCAGTCAAAGTTTTTGAAAAAGCAGGGACTCATCCCAATGAATAATAAAGAAGATTAATGGATTATGATCCAGTGGAAGACGAGAAGAGAATGAGGGTATACTATAAGCCTCTGAGGAATCAGCTATTGTAATAGCTTAAAGAAAATTCGTGGCTGGAACAAAGAAGAAAGAATAAAGAAAAAAGAAGAAGGAAGAATAAAATTAGAAGTTATATACCGTTTTAATTTCTAGCCAGAGTCGAGGAGTCGTTAAACTAGACGCCAAACAAAAAAAACAAAAAAGTCTACTAAAACCTACAAAAAAAATTTACCTACCACACAAGAATTTACTACACACAACACTGCACCAATACCCACACCTACATTAACACCAGTAAGTTCCTAGCAGCTACTTACTACAGCTTCAGATCAGCACTGCAAGTCTTCTCCCTGAAACAGTGGGTTCCTCATAGCTATGAAGCATGCGCACGTGTACCTCTTCTGAAGCACAAACAGCTACACTGCACCCAATCAGACACCTACACAAACACTATTACAGTAAGTTCCTAACAACAAACACCTAACACTTCTAATAGCTTACTACTGCTTCAGATCAGCACTGCAAGTACTCTCTCTGAAAAAGTGGGGTCCTCAGATCGATTCATTCACAATTGACATTATGATTATTTTCACGAACGTAATTCTATCTTCTAATGAGATATTATCTTATTTAATAATTATATTGATATGAAATGTGATAAAATTCCAAATCCAAACTTCAATGAATAATGCATTAGTTCTGTTTGTGCTAACATTGAAAAATCCTGTAGGTCAGGAATTATGATGAACCCCTGTAAATATAGAAGTTTACCAAGTATGAAAACGTTGCCGGCCAAAGTTCTCTCCCTTATAGACTATAACGAATCCGTATAAGTTAATTACGAACCAGGACAAGAGAATTCGGTCCCTCTAGCTACGAGCAGGGTCTTCCTAAATAAATTAGAGAATTTGGACCTCGACTAGGTGGCCGGCGAGCCGCGTTGAATACATAATCAAAAGGCCGCCGTCAGAAGAGATTTAAAGTTAGACCAGGATGGTCCACTTGTGCTCAATTTAGGCCGATAAATTTTGGTAATTAATTTCGGCCTGCAAACCATTTATAGAATGGAGAACATTGGAAGTAACGACGGGGCAATAATGTGCTGAATTTTTAATAACTTTACGATTAGTTCTCGTTATACCATTTTCATTCAAGATAATGACCGTGGGGTGCCATTAGGGCCCTTTAAGGGAAATTTGCTAGTTTTAAAAAATTTCTAAATTTATTAAAATATGAAGAATTAGTATTTAAAGTTAAAGTTATTACCTTTACCATTGAATATCAAACTATAAGAAGGCCATATTATAAGCAGATTTCCTAAATCTACTACGTTAAGTTCATAGATGGCACAATGAGTCACCAACAATAAAGCGTGTTGATGCAGCCACTAACGACAAGCCTCTTCACTGCTAAATTAAAACATTGTTGCCGTCTGTCTGTTTGACTTGCTGCATGATCCCCTCCCCACTACCATAACCATACCGTCACGCGCATCGCGGTGCCTGAATTGCCTTGCCCTGGCATAATATATCGTCGGCTTAGTGCAAAAATTTATTAAGTCAAAATTGACAGTTTTGAGTTAAACTCAGTTTTAAGAAATGGCGGAGTTTAAAGTAATTTATTAAAAAAATGTGCAATAATGATATACCTAGGAAGTTGTCATGTGCATATGTACAAAGTTTTTTCAATATATTTTTACAAAATAGTATTTATTATAATAATATGCATAATTCATTAAGTGACTTAAGGAGTTTTCAACCCAACTACAAATAGCTATACTTGCTGTCGCTTTTTATCTACCTTTATTTGTATAACATTTAACACCTAATGCAACGGTAAAATCATTATGAAAATTGGTCCAATTACCCCGGAGTAATCAGCGTACATATTATTATCAAAAACATAGATACATTCGGGTGCAATTGAGACCCTCCTATTTTATTGTCTGTTAAAAATGCTTAAATCCTTAAAAATTCCAATAAAATACGATATGCGGCAACACCACGACATCACATCAGTGAATTTGAGACATCTGTTGCCGAGGCGCTGCATTTATAACTATAGATTTACGATCAGCTCCACAATGGCGGCCAAACCGTCTCCAATACAGTCTAAAACAATGCTGACAAGTTTTCTCGACGATCCGCTATTCTTATAGTTCGATATTCAATGCCTTTACCCACTCCACCAAGGCAGCATTAAACTACTTGTAATAAGACCAATCATTAGGTTAAAATCCTGTATTTTCTTGTACCGCTCGTGTTTCGTTTAATACTTAACCTAACTCATATCTACTCTATTGAGTGAGTGAGACTAAGTTCTTGAAGTCATAAGCATTTAAAACGGTAGCAAGGGTCCCTGATATGGGATATCTTAAAATGTGTGGATCTTTGGGGTTTCAAAGTTTAAAGGCGCGTAGGAATTATCAGGAACTCATGTTCCTGTGTAAAATTGTCAAAGGAGTGATCGACGCACTGAATTTACTAGAGCTCCTTTAGCTCCTTAATTTTAATGCACGCTGCCACGTTCACCAAATACGTAACATTAACCTATTCAAACCTCCTTCCACCGGACAACCTATGGAATCAACGATCTCAGGTCCGGAATCAAAAAGAGGTTTAACATTGATGCTGGCGTCTAGGATTTGTCAATGCAAATGAAATCTTACAAGAGGACCCTAATCCGATTTACGTACATTTTTATAGGTTATATTTGTTTATTTTTTTTCGCCATCTTGTAAAATCTAACGTTTTATACAATTTTATACCTTTATTGGCAAAAGGGCGTTTTTTCCGTATGCAAATAAATAAATAAATACTTAGTTTAATATAAGCTATTTTCTGATGTTAGAGTATGTTATTGTGCTCTTGGATTATCTCTATTATGTCCTAAAATATTAACTTTATATCATATGCATATGGTGTGAAATTATTATTAATAAAAACTTTTTAGTAGTTTCAGTAATATTAAATAAATACTGAATAAAAAAATTATTTGATTATGAGAAAAAGATGCCGGAAAGACTATTTTACAATTTAACGCAGTTTACGAGGTAATCTTAACATAGTATAAAACGAAGTCGCTGTCTGTCCGTCCCTACCTATATATGCTTAGATCTTTAAAACTACGCAACGGATCTTGAAGCGGTTTTTTTTAATAGATAGAGTGATTCAAGAGGAATGCTTTTATGTGTAACTAGCGACCCGCCCCGGCTTCGCACGGGTGCAATTTCAGAAAGTGGCATGCCGGGTACTAATATATCGGGTTTGTTCGGGTTTGTATTTACACCAGCGGGTTGCAACGCATGCCGGATACACGCTAGTTAGATAATTTAATAAAGCAGGAATTGTGAAAACATAAATAATAAACATGAAAAATATATGGCAATGTTTCTTATAAATACCTATCTGTTTTAGACAGTTTCTGATGCTTTGGAAGTTTCGTGTTCAACAATCCAACGAATTAAGGCAAAGGGGATAGAGAAGGATGTTGATTTTTAGAATCGCAATAAAGTAGCTATTTTGTCATCCCGTGGTCGACAACTTTACGAAATTCATGAACATAACATAAAAGAGCGTATTTATGGGATGTATAGAGCAGGTGAACACGTTACCATTCGCTCAATACAACCAAACCTTAAAATCATTAATGATGTTGAAATATCCACTGATTCATTAGCGGACTGTTAAAAAAAATTAAAATTTAATTGGCGTAAATGTACTGTATCAAACAGGCATTTTTTAGATAAATTATGTACAATTAAAAAAAAATGTATATTCACTATTAAATCTACCCAAATTAACCAAATTTAATAAAAATGTTGCTACATTTGTAGATAAATTGTGTAGATACAAACTATATCATGAAAAGGTCATCTTTCAGCCAAGAAAAAAGTTTCTGTCTGTTTCATGTCAAAGTCCGCTTCTAATTAAACATAATTACACCATAACCTTCTTAGCGATCGAAAACTTTTCCTAATTTGATAAAGAAAAGTTTTCTAGAATATATGTACAAGTTAAGTCAAAGACGGAACAAAGTTCATTATCCGATGCTATCTTAATTTTTATTTTCTGGTAAGGAAAGTTAGGCTATAAATTTTTGCAATCAGACTTTTATGTGATACTAAAACCGTACCTCGCTGAGCCATAAAATTTTCTTTTAATGTTATTGGTAGACAAAAGGACTTTTAAAGAGAAAAAGTTAAATATATTTTTAAATTAATCCTTGGGCCCTTGCTGTTGGAGAGAATCAGGAATTAGGTATCTAATATGGTTAATCTTATTGTTAAAATATGCTAATTTTTAAGGTTTCGCATAAACAGTAAAGTTCGGACATTAATTTATAGAAGCTACTCATTTGCCAACCAAAAATTTAAGAAAAAATGTATTGCTGGGTGTCCACATTCATTCGAATACATTATTCTTTGCACAAACAAGTTTATTACATCAGATAAATATCAAAGGCTATATTAAGATGAAATTCTCGGCGTCACTGGCGTATTGCCAACCTATAACCTATTTCGCGATTTTTTTTAAATTAACATTTAAATAAAATCAATATATTTGAAAAGGAGAGTCGGTTGTACGCCTTCAACAAATGAAATATTTTTTGTATTAAGCGTAATTTTATTACTATTGCCTAGCGCTTTCGGCCCATTATGAGGCCATCATCAGGGCTTAGGTTTTAAAAGAAAAACACAAACAAGAGTAAAAACGCAATAGGAACATTTATAAACATATTTTCTCTAGTAGTGGTTTTAAATTATATAAACAATACCTGACTGACATTTGACACATGGACACAAAGTGGTGAGGGCTACGAATAAAGAATACAAAGGAAGTAGGGTATTGTAGATTGACAGTTGTCCGGGATGGGGGCCGATGGCGGCAACATTTGACGCATGCGCGTTTCCGGTCCACCTGTGGCGTATCATTAAAATGGTAAAAATAAAATGATTAATGAAATTTTATTTGACGAAGAAAATAGAAAAAATATTTAGATTCATATATACCTATAAGATACGTTAAGGTTGGTGTAATAAAACAATACAACTATTTCTTTTAATTATTTATTTAAATAAGGTAACGGAGGTGAAAGGGTCCTTAATGTAAATATCTGGTTAAATAACTAAAAAACACCTGTTATTATACATTAAAAAAAAATTGCAGGAAACAAATTGTTTCAGTTAATAAATACTGATGAAGGCAAAATTATTGCCAAAACGTCTACGTTAAAAAATAAAATTTTAAAAAACCTTACTATTTCTTCATGAACCAAATCACAAGAAAATAATAAAATATAATATAATATAGTCCTGTTTATTATATGTACCTAAATAATATTAATGAGATTTCTAGTATACAAGAAAATTGTCAAATGACAAACTATGCAGATAATACAAACATTTTATTTATTTCTAGTATCAACAACTTAACAAGTTAATTATAGATACATAAACCCTATTTCTAAAAGCTATCCTAAGCTATAATAAATATTCAATTAGCATTTGCCTAAGCAGTTCATTCCTTAATTTTAATTTTCCATAGTTTAAATTATATATTATGTCAATGTCTCCACAATATTTATTAAAATAGAGCACAGTCTTATAAGTGGTGAGTTTTTGTATAGATTTGTCCTCGGTGTAGGAATATACAATACATGTGCGGATCTAGTATTGACTAAGCCTATTCTAAACAGAAGCAGTCCTAAGAACTCTTTATTATCTATTTTGTCTCTAATTATTTTATATAAGAAAATAATTCTTGCTTCTATACGCAATAGTCTTAAAGAAGGGAAATTAAACAAATTACACAAAAGCCCTTGATCTGTACCTCTTGGCGGATAAACTGAAAATGACTTGTAGTACAAAAATTTTAAAAATGTACGCTGAATATATTTTAAAAGAGCAATCTTATTGGCATACTGAGGATCCCAAATAGTTCATGCATACTAAAGTTTTGTAACTACCAGGGATTAATATAAAGTTATTATGGCGTTAACATTTTTAAAGTATTTACAAGTTCTTATAATAAATCCTAGCATATAAAGACCATGAGCTTCTCGAGCAACATATTTCACAATTATGATTGAAGTAAATAATTATTGGTTTTCTAAAGACAAACTGATATTAAATAAATCAAAGACCGTTATCACCTTGTTTAAGACTAACCGATACACTTTGGAGAATCCGGAAACCGTAACCATTAATGATTGTCATATAAGATTAAAGGAAGATACTAAAATCTTCGGTGTGTTGTTGGATAGTGAAATGTCCTGGAAGAGCCATGTCCTGGAAGAGCCATTTCCAATATATGTTGTAACCAGAAGGTGTTCCATTTAGATTCACAGTAGGATAATTATCTTCAGGCAGGTTTTGACATGGTGCCTTATAAGATATTGCATAGGAACGTACCTGCCAAAAAAATATAGGTTTTTTAATTATCACTGTTTGGCACCTTTACCAAATGACACAAAAGTACCTATAACGTGATACAACCTCTCTTTGTAATTTTTTTTTTAATATTTTGATATGAATTTCTTTGAATGATAGAAGGTTTGGGACTTGCTTTGAATTTTTTTTTTTTAATCAATGGTATCTCCAGTCGTCCTCAGGTGAATATTGGGAAAACGTTTCTATCATTCTAGAAACATCATTGTCTTCAATCTTTAAATATGAATTTCTTTGTTTATCGTACCTATACTACCATCCATATTTTATTACATTCTTTATCCATGGCTTTAAAATTTTAAAAATAGATTACACCAATAAAACATCTAAAAACTTTTATCGATACCTACATAATTTATGAAAAAGTGACAAAGCAGCTTCCTCAGAAGCATAAATAATGCAGAATTATTTGTATTCATATTCTTAATTCTACCTACCTACATATTTTCCAATATTATGTAATGACCTGATACAATATTTTCAAAACTTACATTTTTTAACCTGGCTACTTCAAAAGTAGGCACTACTGCAGTTGGGACCAATCTAACTTTCAATCTTGAAGTTCTGTCAACCCAATCTTCAGAAAAATGCTCGGAGCAAAGAACTCTATTTCATATAGGATCCCAATCACTTCGGTTTACAATTTTCAACCATGCCTTTTTTCTTGGATAATTATGTGGAAAACTAAAAACCAATAAGTATTTTTAATTTGCTTTTCTGTAGAAATGGGGTAACCCAGTCGATTAATAAATAAATAATATTTTTCTGGTTTTATAAGACGAACGCCCATGAATGACGAATGACATGCGAGGTTCGGAGGTTATGTGTATTTTGATATTAAATTAAATATTTACATTTTTTTTCTCTACAGATTAAAAAAGTTTATATATCTAAACATAAACTTACCGATGAAATGTAATGCCCAGTTTTTTACTTCCTAGCGTTTGGGAGCACCCACAAGCAGCACAATTAACCATATTTATAGCTTTTTCATTAACCCATAATACCAAACAATTAATCCGTTTTAATCGCTGTCCAGCGCTAAAAGTATACTCCACTGTCGCACTAAAGTAATTATAAGTTTACTAGAATTCGTTAAATGGAAATTAACTCAAAAACAGCAAAGAAAGCAGAAATCACAGCTCGACCTGTCAACTAGTGTCAACCACGGTCAACCACCAAAACAAACATGGAGTCATATTTAGACATTAGATGGGGGTTCAAAATGGCCGACTTCCGTCGGTTGCGTTGTAAGGCGGTTTATGCAAAATCCTACTTCCTTTGTATTCTCAATTCGATGGGTGAGGGATATTTCAGATAAAAAAAAGTAGTTACTGTACACAAAATGATGAATAATCGGAAACAGAACAGTGGTTTAAAAACTTTAAATAAGTTCTTAATAAATAACATTAAATAAAAAGGAATAAAAAGGTAGGTAACTCCATCAAATGTTTCAACGAAAAAAATGTAAACAGTATTTTCAAATTATATCTATATGTACAAAACCGCCCTATTGTTTATTAAAATGAGAGGAGTCAACAAGTCCACAAGCGTAGGTTAAGGCAAATAATAAATTCTTATCGCTAAAAGAGTCGAAAAATTGGATTTCGGTTATTTGTTTTATTGAGTCTTAAATTTAGACATGAATCTAGATAGTTAATTGAATGTCTATGGATTTCGAGGTCCTCGAAATAGTCCAAGTCACTGGTTTTTATAATTAAATTGATGTAAGATTTTGCTGTTAGAAGTTGGTGAGGAACTATGATTATTAAATTTGAGGTGCTGTCCAAATACGGACGTACCTGGTCGGTTGACATGTTTTTTATTCTTATTCCGAGTTTTCTTACGGTTTTTCCAATGTATAGAGCTGGGCAACTACCACGTGATAAGTTGTAAACGCCGCTTTTGTCAAGATGTGAAAAGCTTTCTTTATTTCTGACTAAACCAGACTGAAGATTGTTTTTGTTTTAAAGGAGATTGTTGTATCTTTTACATTTTTATTAAGTACTTTGGCTATCTGAGTAGAAATTGGACCTTTGTAAGATAAAGAAATATATTTTTTGTGTAAGTTATTTTGCGGAGGGGTAAATGCAGTTTGTTGATGTTAATCAATCAAAAAAAAAAGTTTCATTGTTAAAATTAATATCGTTGCCACATTATTTAGGTAATATCTGATATATTACAAAAATACCAATTTGTTTCATTGCTAATTTTGGGTAAATTATATGATACAAGAAGAATGACGCAATAATGTCTAAAAATCTTACCCGATATTTTTCGTTATGCAATTCCTCTTAATAATTTATGAAATTCCTTGACGCTTATTTAATATGTCAATTATTATTACCTTTAGAAAACGCAGTCCATATTAATTTTATTTAAATTTTGTGTAAAAGCTAGAAAAAATAAATTTATCTACGCAAAATAATAGGTTGGCAAGCATGTTGATCATTCTACATTTAAAGGCTGATCCACACCTATGCAATTTTACCCTGCATTTTTGAATGATGATTGCAACAGCTAATTTTATGATTTTTTTAACGCATATGCATCAAAATTTTGATTTGTCCACATTATTGATTTTTTAAATTTGGTTTTTGGTAATGTTTTGTTTTAATATTGGTGCAATTGGACATGGGGCACTGTTGCTTGCGAAACTCTAATTTGAGTAATTCTCCCTTTAATCTTTGCTGCAGATAAGTCGTCCCCTTTTGCAGCCATAGCAATCGCCAAACTCAAAAAGCAGCAGAATAACGCGGTTAAAACTGAAAACTGACAGATGTCTTGTTTATTTTTTTGTCAAAGGAGCGAAGTTATATTTATAAATTAATTCCACCAACAGAAATTTCTAGGGAATTTTGACAAAATCTCATGGGATGTCCAAATAATTAGAACTTGTTCTATGTTAAGGGTGAAAAACGCTGCAACCAACTGTGAATCCCAAATTTCATGTAATTTTGATGCAGGTTTGAAAATGCCAGGTGAAAATTCCTAGGTATAGACTATGGAGAACTATAGGGTAGGAGGCCGATCGACAATGGCAGCATTTTCAAATTCTGTCCCGGTTTTTTGGTTAGTTCGCTATTGACCGATAGATGGCTCTCGCGTCCGAAGTGGGCTGATGTTGTCTTCTTCTTCTTCGTTTTTAATATGGAAAACTAGATCCTCCATAGTTTTTAACTTTTACTTAAACCCTTTATTTTTCTGTGCTTTTACTTTTGACAATTGACATTTTATTTTTCGAAATAACAAATAATGTTTGAAGGCAAGACAAGACAAATAACGTTGTATTGTAATTAATTTCCATATTTATAATAAATAATGGTACAATTTATAAAAGTAGAGTTTGCTTTGTGTCGGGGTGTAAGACAGGATCTTTTTCAGAGAGAAAACGCAGCCAAATAAGTCTCTTTCTAGCTCCAAAGGTATAGCTAGAATGTTTAATACCCTGTATTTTAAAAACCAAGCATCGTTGGAACTTTATACAGGCCGAGTTTACTAATAAGTATAACAAAGTAAGTGTAAATTCATATAAAAGTCCTTATTTGTTCCTTAAAGAACTAATTTAAATAAAAATAGTTATTGCGTCCATAAGAAACCATTATTTGATAGCCCACTTCGAACACGCGCGCCATCTTACAGCGACTCGTAAAGCTGAATTACCGATGCTAATTTGGGACCGAATCCAATGCATTGCGATCGGCCTCCTACCTCAAGTCCTCCATAGTATAGACCCGCCTTTAGAGTAAAGGTAAGTTTTCATGCAATCGTTATCCGATGGTACGATAACCGAAATTTTAAAAATAGTATACGTCGAAATTTTGCAATTAATATGTCCGAATATCGTACCAAATCTGTGAATAAAAGTAAAGAAAAGAATAAACATAGTTAACAAAAATTGCATGTAATTTAAAAATTTAATTTTTCTTTAACTTTTTAAAGATAAAACCTGAAAATGGCATCAAATATATTATTTTAAACGACATCTATTGTCATATAGAAGCAATATATTATATACCGGTTTCTCTTCTCTTTGAAGTTTATACCGTGCGAGCAAAAATGATTTGCATCAAAGAGGGTCTTGCATCTAAGGACGTAATGCTTAGCCGTAGAGCTTAATACCTGTTGGGTGTCAGTAACTACCTGAAATAGGAATCAATCAGTTATTCTGTCATCTTTGACAGTCGTTACAAGTAATTTGATTAATCGCTAATTTTTCCAATTTCTTGAACAATTCACACAACGGACTTTACGGAATAGCACAAAACATTCATGGTTGAAGCATATTTTCGAAACGGGGTTAGAGTAAATGTTGAGTGGCAATACAATCCGGGTTTGTGCATGGACGATTTTCACGAATATTTTCCTAACGTTGCTTTTATTATCGAGGGGATTATAGAACCCAGTGCATCTTGCGTGCCAGTACGGTACCTTAGAAAAGGTCAGTCGTAAAGGGGTTTGTTCGTAACCCCTTTACGACTGACCTTTTCTAAGGTACCGTACTGGGACGCAAGATGTCGCACTGGGTTCCATAATCCCCTCGATAATCGATCCTGACAAAGTGATTTGTCTTTAAGCCCTGTTTCCTTCTGCCAAACTGAGCCTCACTGATGAGCCGTAATAACGGCGAAACGCGTCTGGGGATGTGTTTGGCGGAAGGAAACAGACAAAACTTTTTTGAGTTGCTTTTATTGCTGGGGATTTTTTATAATTGCCTGAAAAGAACCGTGGCTGTGTTTAGGGAAACAGGTTCTATACAACACAAAAAAGTAGCAGGAAGACCATCTGTAAGAACAGAAGAACTTGTTCGTGAAAAAATGCAAAATACGCCAACAAATTGTATAAGACGCTTGTCCCAAGAAGTGGGAAGATCATATGGAACATGTAGGACTATTATTAAGAAGCCGCTAAATTTATTTCCTTATAAAGTGTAAGTATTCCAAGAAATACAAGCCGCAGATTTTGAAAGACGCAGGAATTACTCTCAATGGTTTACCCAAAATTTATTGGAAAGAAATGATTTATTAGACCTGACTTTTTTCGGATGAAGCCTGGTTCCACTTCTCCGGTTATGTGAATTCTCAGAATACACGCATGTGGAGTAGTGAAAATCCCCATTTTTTTGTAGATTCCACATTGCACCGTTAAAAAATTGGTGTCTGGTTAGCTGTTTCCCGAAGAAGAATAATAATTGTTGGTCCTATTTTTCTCCATGACACAGTTACAGCACAGCGATATAGAGACAATATTTTGAGTCCATTTGTGGAGCAATTACTTGACGACGAACTACGTTTTGGATATTTTCAACAGGACACTTTCGAAAATATGAAGAGACGTGTGAATTTATGCTTGGAGCATAGCGGTGGCCAAGCAATTTATGTAATTATTTTTCTTTTTCTTTCTGTATATTCTTACTTTGTTAATTTTGTAAACAACAAAAATAAATTTGTATTTGTCTACTTATTTTATTACTCATTAGTTTGGCATATCATGTCATAATATGAATTTGACAAAATTTTAACCTAGATTTGGTTAGCTATATCGTCCCCATATCATTGTGATCTAAACCAAGCTCCACGTTTTTTAATCCAAGCCCTCTTTGATGCAAATAACTTTTGCTCGCACGGTATTGTTAGAAATTTATGAGAAAGAACACAATACACAATACACCGACAACAATCCAAATAAACGAATTCACATATATTTAACCAATAATTTTACTGGCGAGAGAACACGAGCGTGTGAGGTAAGTGCAAAGACTAGCATATTGACCGTACGACCGATAGCGGGCGGGTATTATCTTGCTAAAAAAAATCATAACATAAGCACACTGAGTCAAACCATTTTCTTATAACTTAAATAAATCGATAATAATAAAGAAGTTTCTAAAAATATATAGTATTCATCTCAAGAAGCAAAGAAAATATACTGGTAATAAGTCCTAAAACATTTAAAAGTCCGGTAGAAAACTCATGATACGAAAGAAACGTAAATTATTTTAACTTTGTCCGACGTCAACAACCAATAAGAGCAATTTTGGATCGTCGTATCGTCGGATAAAGGATGCATGAGAATTTATATTTAGGCCTGGTAACGCGATTGTCATTTAGTTTTTTGATCAATATTTTAAAACTTTTTAGTTTATACAATAAGACTTAAGAGCGTAGTTGTTACCCAATTGGTCCAAAAAACATATTCTATATTATAAAGTCAAAATTTTAATTTTATTAATCAAAGTACAAAAATGTTGGAACTATATTGACACTTTATAGGAAGAAGGTGAAGAGGTGAGAAGGAGACTTCGACTAATTTGTATGAATCTTAACTTATTTACTTCTTTGCTTGAAATCATGCCCCTGGGGATCCTTCATGTCAAACGTGTGTTTATATCGCAGCCATTTCCACTTTAATTCACGTCAAAGGCACAATCCTTCATCAACGTGTTAATAAAGTATTATGCTAATTTCTTTCGACAGAACATTTGTAATCCAAACTAAGTGTAATCTAATTCAAGGAACAGTAATTGTGAAGGTTGTAAATAATTTATTAGCCGCGTCTGTGTTCCATCAAACTTTCACAAAATCTTGTTTTCGAGTTGTCTTCTAAATAATTTATCCAAGTTTCCCCATTTATGTCTTCTCGTTCCACATTCGCGCTCGTTACACACATTTCGTTATTCAATTTGCCTCAGGTGAATACCAGAACTGTTTAATAGGCGAAGTAATTCATTTATTTTGCACGTATGAGTTTTGTTTAGGCCTATTTCACTTGTGATTAAAGAAAAAAATAAATCAGCCATATTATGCATTAAAAATTCTAATTTATTTTTATTATATTGGTGCAGAAGGTTCACTTTTGTGTTTATTGTTGTTTATAATTTGCCACATGGTTGTTTGTGGGTTTTCAGAATCGAAAATCGTGTATTTACCTCCTTTTTTGCTTTAGTTATCGCGGCCCGGTATTGCTAATGAAACTGTTGGAATGGATTTTTAAGGTATTCGCTTGGCCGGCCTTTATATGTAGTGTTTAGTGGAACCAGTGTTTCACGTTTGTGCCTTAAATCGTCGGTAAACCATTTTACTTTAGACTTCAAACGACTATTTGAAATTACCTTAGTTTTTCTGAAAAAGCGATACGTGCTAAATGGCAATGTCTCCACGAAACAACGGCACCCTGAATCAACATCCACGGTTTTATCACAAACTAACTAAACATACATTGTTAAAATCATTATCCGAACTGTGTTAAAAATGGAAATTAATACAATGTAAATTAAATATTTTTAGGTTACTATGACGGGGATGTATACAACTTCAAATACAGAACAAAGAACCACTGTACAAAAAGCTAAATACATTGTTTATGTATTTTTAAAGAAGGAACAATCAGCTCTGGACTTGATACCAAAGACATAGTTTTCATATTTTTCGATGTAATACAAAGAACCAGCACCCAGAATTTTTACGTTAGCGATACTAATTCCTAGGTACTTACAAAAAATAGGTACTTATATTAGCACAAAGTGATAACTGCATTATTCTTAATCCTCTGGAAGGTAAAGAAGCCATTTGGATCGATACTTTTCATAGTTTTAGCACAAAAATACATGCAATAACCGGTTAGATCGTTGTACTTTGTTCTTAATGAACTTTACGGGAATTACACACTTTAAGTACGCAATCTCTGTCACAGATGGCACTAAACAAGTTTTTTTGCAGATTTTAACTTTTAACAGCCAATATAAGTATGCAAGCAATTTAAATTAAACCGCGAATTTAATAAATGGTGGTTGGTGCAGTGTTCGTTGCATGAAACGTCACTAAAAATATTTTTCATCCTCTCTATGCATCTCGGGTTTTGAACCGTCAATAAAAGTTTTTTTTATCACTTCTCGATAGGTATCACAGGTTTCTTTGGTGACATCAAATGCCCATGTTTTTAATATAGTGGAAACTAACAAAGATCAACTTAAGTTTTTTTCTAATCCATAATATTAGTTATATATTTAAATGAAGTATCGGCCCATTCAATTATTATGCAATACTTGAAGAAATATATATGTTATACTATAGGTACTTTAACTAAAGTGAAAATTTGAAAAGGTAGAAAAAGACACTGGTTCATTTAATTAAGAAGTTTAAAGAATGATAAATTCCACTCAACATGTTCCGAATGCATAAATGGAAGCCATTCGTAATGTATGAAGGATGTGTACTGAAGCAGGTACATATTGTATCAATGTAAATGATTTATTGCTATTAAAATGAGAAGAAAATTGTAATAGAGAAAAAACTGCACTGCATTGGGATGATTAGATGGTTGTCATAATGACACCATAAACAGGTAAAGAAAGAAATGAAGAGAAAATGGGCACACATAAATGTGGGTAAGTACACATAAATATCAGGAAAAAAATTATAATAGAAACTAATATATCATAATCATGAAAAGTAAAGTAAATAATAGTAGTAGGTTTCCTTTTATTTCTGTATTTGCGGAACAATTAGCTGTGTACAATGTGCTAAGTTTTGAATTCCTGAAAATTTTTCGAACTTTACCAGAACTACGTAAAAGACTTTCTACTACTTCTATTCCCAAATAGTCAGATTACTACACTCTAATTGTTATTATGAAAATAGATTTTCTGAATAATTATGATACACAATTCGCACGTGCAAAATAAATGAAATACTTAACTTATTAAACAGTTCTACTATTCACCTAAGGCCAATTGAATAACAAAATGCGTGTAACGAGCGTGAATGCAGAACGAGACGACATAAATAAAGTATTTATAATAATTTTCTTCCTCACATTTAAGTCTACTTACCCACACTTATGTGTGCACATTTTGTCTTTACTCCTTTCTTTACATGGATAAGGTGTTAACCCTCTAATCACTTCAATGCAGTTCATTTCGTCCTCTATTACAAGTTTCTTCTTCATTCATAACAATCCATATTTTACATTTATACTAACCAGACCTCAATACACATCTTACTTATGATGTTTTTTACATTTGGTAGTTCTATTTGAAGTTTCTTCGGGAAACCTTAACTCGTAATTAAGTCCTTTCTGTCATCTGAAAGGCGTGTTAGGACGGTATGCCTCTTTTGAATTTTTAATATTTCTTTGTTCTTCCGAGGATGAATGTTCATACATTCGAGAATTTACCATCCTTTACCTTCCTAATTAGATATACCACTGAAGGAAGATTAAGGTTAGCGTCCACTGATTCGCACCGCACGATTCGCACGTGTCGCACGAATCGCAAGGAAGCATCTTTTACATTGGTTTAAATGAAAGTGCGTTCACTGCCTAGAAATTTCGAAGTGCGATACCGCCAACTGAACGCATCTCAAAAAAAAAAAATGCGATTCGTGCGACGCGTGCGGCTCGTGCGGTGCGAATCAGTGAACGTTTACCTTTAAAGTATCTCCTTAATTTCCTTTTCAATATGCGATAATTTTAAAATATGCACTTATGATCCTGTAAAATTCTTTAACCATTTTTTAAATTTATTGTTGAACTATTGGGACATTCGCTATTTTTCAAATGATATCCACAAAGAATAAAATGGGTTTTAAACATCCAGAAAAAATTCACATCCCCTTCCGCTGGCGCGAATATCACTGAGGCAAAATTAATTACCGGAAAACTAAATATTTTTCATGGCTCGTAGGCAATTAGTTTGCTTTGTAAGCAACTGCCAGCTCGGGAGCAAAATAACAAATTATCGTAAGAGAAAACGCAATAAACGGGCCGAACGTGGATCGATGACAAATAATGCCTGACACGTCATACGTGAGCGAGTGAGTTATGTCGTTTATTGAACTATCTTTGGTATTCACCTGTGGATTATTTATTGGTATTGAACTTGATTTTGTGTTAAAGTGTAAAATTTTTTTTTCATACTTTACAGACATATAATGTACCAATATTATGGCAAAATGGCGTTTTAAATATTGAACCTAAATTGCGAATCGAACTTGGATGTAATAAAAAAATTTTCTATTACTTAAAATATCATTCATATTAATGTCAGCATATAAGCTAGTGGGATACTATAACTAAATACTCGAAGATATGTTGTCAATTTAAAGTTGCTCAATAGATAGAAAAGAGATGAATTGGTGACCATAATACTCATGTGTACTAAAGCGATGCGAGTATTTTGGGCATATTTTCATTTATATATTCAACTTTGTCCTCCATAGCAAACATCTTTTTTTTTTACTAAGTCATATAGTTGAAGAGTGGTCAAGCGAAGTGATCTAAGTGCCATAATCGAAAACCACCAGAAAATTTAAAAAACTGTTTTAAAGCTAAGAATAATACAATAGTATATTTTTTTATAGATCTTGTGTTAATAAACATACACAAAAACATTCTTAGGAGAAAATTTTAATATCAGTTAATCGAAAAAACGTTTGTACATAAATTGAACAAAAAAATATAAAAAATATCTAAGGCTCCTTTTATACTGGGATTCTGTATGCGAGATTCAGATTCTCGCCATCTATGAATGCTTTTTATAACGAATAGGATGAAATTGGCACTTAGATCTTCTAGTAGGACATTGGCATAGGTACATAGATCATATTATAATTAGAAACAATTTTTTTTTTGAATTTTGGCACATAGATCACTTAGCTTGACCACTCTTCAGGTATAGAATCCCGTTATGTTACCTACTGATACTATTGTCCTCATCTTGGATGAGCCCTATTTAAAAATATGAGTTATTCACATTACGCATTATTTGTTAAGCAGAGTTTTTTTAATAAAGAACATTTGCGATTTTATTAGCTGTCACATGACACCCAAACCATCGAATGCAATGTATGTACCCGAACAAACAAAAAAAATCTATTAACTCTTAATGCAATTGTTGTGAATTTAATCTGCATCTAGCTCATTTTAGATCACAAGTATGCTTTAAAATATTGCATGGTGATCTCGAAAGAAACACCTTTTCATAGAAGTACCAAAACGTAATTTGTTTACATACTTTGCTATTTTTTTAAGTTAAGTTAAGAAGCAGACGTAATATTTGCAAACACTAAGATTACCAGTACATTATTGGCATTTGGAATAGTGTGTACTTAAAAAAGCGTACTATAGCAAGGCAGTTACTCAATGATTTGACAACTTCTTCTATTGTCAAACTGTGCACACACAACTATTCACATCACCATTTACCCAGTTGATTTATGGCACGTTGTGTTATCACCCAGCAAAAACAGTTTCATGTCGGAATATTTATGCAGCATGGAATCAATAGCGAAACAATGAACCTGTACGAAGGATAGAGTTTGAAGCAGATAAACTACTCCTTCTGCTCCTTGTCCCATAATCAATTTTTCCTTCATACCCTTAACGTTTTAAGGTATTTGATTGTTACCTTTCTTTCACATTCGTGGAAGCTTTTTCTTCAATTAGGCTTATCAGATTCTTATATGCTGCTTCTGGAAATATGTCTGATCAAGACCAGTTTTTACTTCTATATAGGTATGTTTAGATCTTTTCTACAGAACTTTCATTGCAGGAGCATTGGTTGTCATAATTTCTTTCGCAGGCCTTGTTTTCTCACCACGCTTCCCGACCTAAATAATTTTGATTGCTGCACCATCATCTACAAAGTTTTGAATAACTTTCTTTACCTTAAGGAAATCATCTTCGATGCGGACATTATGTGTAATCGGGTGTAGTTTTAACGATATTATTAAAAAAATATGTTTTTCTCACAGTCTTTGATCATCCTTCTCATCAATAATGTTATAGTAGGTTACCTCACATTTAAGGATTTAATAGGCTTTCAAAGTTCTTTAACTTCTTGTTTCAGGATAGAAACCTTACTTTCTAAACTAAAGACAAAACGGACAACTTAAGGCAGCTGCTTGTATCCGCTAAACTAAATTTAGAATTCCAAGACATCCCTTATCCAAAAAAAGTAAATGTATTTTTTTTTTGCCAAATGATGATGATGATGCTGCATACCTTAAAACAGAGCTGAAAATATCTGGCGCTCACGAGTCTAATATAGTTAAACTGAAAAATATCGATAAATTTAAAATTAAAGTTGGCATTAAGGGTGGCCACCGGCCATATCTCGGAAACTACTAAACATAAAAACTTGGGGAAAAAAAATTATAATTAAAGTGGTCATGAGAAAATTCTGGAAATTACTTTTAAGTTCCTCATTTCGCCGCAAGGGGGCACAATTGAAAATTATTTTTTTTAATTCTAAATTTCTTCGAAAATTCCCATATTAAGGTATAACTCTGATTACATCATCGAAAAGCCGAGACAATTCTGCATCATTTTGGTTTAAGGCTCATTGGCGTACCGACCTTGATAAGAGTGGGAGAAGCTATTGAAAGCGTAAACATTAAAATCGCTGTAACTTCTAAATGACTTATCCGATTTTACTAAATTTAAGCTTGTTTGGAAGTACCTTTAATTGTCGTATCCAATGCTACACGATAGTTTCTAATAAAATTGCTAGAGGGCGCAATTTGTATTAAAAATTATTGTTTTGGCAATAACTCTGAAACAAACAAAGATATCGAACTGCGGTCTTTACGTCTTTTCTTGCAAATTTTATCTACTTTCCGATTGTGATGTTATAGTTATACCGTATGATTTGAATTTTCGTGATAAAATAAAAAAAAACTGTTATTATTACAAATTGCGCCCTCTAGCAATATTATTAAACACTATCGTGTATTGTTGGATACCGCAATTGAAGATACTTACCTTTCCCTTCCAAACAAGCTTAACTTTAGTAAAATCAGATAAGTCGTTTAGAAGTTACAGCGATTTTAATGTTTAAGCTTTCAATAGCTTCTTCCACTCTTATTAAGGTCGGTACGCCAATGAGCCTTAAACCAAAATGATGCAGAATTCTCTAAGCTTTTCGATGATGTAATCAGAGTTTTACCTTAATACGGGAATTTTCGGAGAAATTTAGAATTAAAAAAAAAATTTTAATTGTGCCCCTTTGCGGCGAAATGAGGAACTTAAAAGTAATTTCCAGAATTTTCTCATGACCGCTTTAATCATAATTTTTTCCCCAAGTTTCTATGCCTAGTAGTTTCCGAGATATGGCCGGTGGCCACCCTTAATGAAACACCCTGTATAGTACCGAGCGATAAGTGTAAAAACGTGGGGCTAATTATTGACGATAATCTAAGGATCGATAGTCATGTATCATATCTCTTACGTAACTGTTATTATAAGCTTAAAATGTTGTATATTTATAGGAAGTCTCTGACGAGGGATATGCTAAGTTGCGTTTGTGTAACACATTGCTGGTATCTTCTTTGTTATATTGTTGTCAAACGTTAAAATTGTATTAGTGACGAACGTTTATATTAAATCGACTAAAATTATACGAGTAAATTAGGGCCTTAAACTATGCAGATATTTAATAAAAGTAGAATACTATTGAACATTCTAGAATACCATTTTTAGTGGAAAAACACTACTGTTATACAATATACAGGGTGATCCAACGAGAACTTAACACCTCGATGTTCCTGCTTTAAAATGAAAATGTGGAAAATCGCTCGGACCAGTTGATTTTTATTTCGAAGGGGACATCTTTTGCGTATATTGTCAATCTTGTTACTTCAAGCCCCTAGGAGGGAGGGGGGTAAGATCTAAATCATAAACGGATACCCCTATTTTATATAATTTTTTTGGATTCTGCATAAAATTCTGAACATTTTTTAGTAAAAGCATTATTAGTCTATACTTAACAGTCTCCGAGATATTGAGTCTTGAAAAATTACATTTTTGAAATTTGACAGGGTCTAGCTTTCTAACTGTACGTCTAAGAGCAAAACGGCTTACATGTCCCTATCTTCGATTTTTATTATCTTTCCAATAGTGTCAACTTCCGGTTAAACCGGAAGTACTATATTTCTTACATCCGGTTTAACCAAAAGTTGACACTATTGGAAAGATAATAACAATCGAAGATAGGGACATGTAAGCCGTTTTGCTCTAAGACGTACAGTTAGAAAGCTAGACGCTGTCAAAGTTCGAAAATGTCATTTTTCAAGAGTCAATATCTCGAAAACTGTTAAGTATAGACTAATAATGCTTTTATTAAAAAATGTTCAAAATTTTATGCAGAAAAATTATATAAAATAGGGGTATCCATTTAAGATTTAGATCTTACCCCCCCCTCCCTCCTATAGGCTTGAAGTAACAAGATTTACAATATACGCAAAAGATGTCCCCCTCGAAATAAAAATCAACTGGTCCGAGCGATTTTCCACATTTTCATTTTAAAGCAGAAAAATCGAGGTGTTGAGTTTTCGTTGGACCACCCTGTATTTTAATACATTATGAAAAAGTAGTTCTTTTGAAATTATATGCTGTAATTATTATGTGGCTGAAGAACAGCTCAGAACTATTTTTTAGAGCCTTTAGGAGTTACTGTATGACTTTCAACATTTAGAAGTTAAAGTATTAAAGAGCTTTACTAAATTCTAGCAAACCCGTCCGAAAGTATCTCATACTTTAATCTTGTATAACCACCATAACATAAAATATTCATGTCAAGAATTAACCTACACGCCACAAGTCCTAAAACTAGACACAAAGATTTTAATTCCAACTAAAGTTAAATCTCGTTCTCCTCTTGCCGACTTTCTAAATTCGCCAAACTCATGCATAAATAAAACGCTTAAGAAGTTTTTGCGACATCGGCCCCCAAAATAAATTTCCCATTTTATTTTCGCATATTTTTTGCAACGTGTGTACTCGACAAGGGCTCTGGTAAAGCATAGGCGTAGATAGGAGAAACGATTCTAGAAATAACATTATCATTATTTATTATTAAAGTAAGTTATAGTGGGTATTAATCTTTAAATGTAAACTATATAATAACAAGCAAACTTATTTGTGCTGTTGTATAATCTATACCACTTGGATACAAACAAAGTGTTGATGATCTCACTAAATAATTATTTTTAATATTTTTTAATTTTTATTTATATCTGGTAAATAAAAGGGTAACATGGAAATCAAGGCTGGTAGTATTAGTAGTAGTAGTTTAGAAGACGCTTAGCAGTAAGCAAAAAGGCCAGTGCGATCCTTTTCGCCAGCCTTATTTTACGAGTAATGTTACAGTTTTACGTAGGTTCCGAACCACAATTTTTACAGGCAGATGTTATTCTCGGCACATCTTTTACGGTCTTGCTGTAAGACCCCTAGTCCACCACACATCTGGATGGCGGCATTCTATTACGTTTCAGTGGTGCGACTCTAAAGATTTTGCCGAAGAACCTCCAATTCATCCAGATCAGTAACATAAGTGCTACTCCACGGAACACCACCCTTATTACCCCTGATTTAGGGAGTCCCCAACTTATCCTGATCGGTACTAGATATGTGTCTCTTTCGTGGGTTACTGTCCACACTGAACCCTCCACTTGGTTCAGGTGGTCGCTACTTCTCAATATGACAAAAGAATACCCCAATGATACCGGAGGAGCCCGAAAGCCCCACTCTCTATTGTATTGAGGCCGCCTCTCTCTCTTTTTGTGTTCAACTTCAACCGGATCAGAATACGTACGTTAAAGATAAAAATATGACTCCTGACTGCACCAACATTTTAAAATTGTGTTTTTAAACGTATGCCATTTCGCCTAAAAATTTCTCATATTTCCATATTTATTGGAAATAAATAAATGGATTTAAATAATAAAAGAAAAGCGCATATTATTATTATTATTATTATTATTATTATTATTATTATTATTATTATTATTATTATTATTATTATTATTATTATTATTATTATTATTATTATTATTATTATTATTATTATTATTATTATTATTATTATTATTATTATTATTATTATTATTATTATTTATATTTTTAATGGGATCAACGAAATGCTTGACATTTGACCCATTTTTGTAATTTTTTCTTAATTCATCTATAAAAAAAGAATAAAAAAGCGAATTTTGAAATTTAATCTTTACAGACACTCTAAGGAAAAATGTCACAAAAAAAAGTCAAGCGTTTACGATGAAATTTGTTAACATATCGCAGTCTCTGCGATATGTTATACATCTCTTCTGCACGAAATCTCAACCGCCCCTGATCGCGTCTTGAAAATTTTCGTCTATATAGCTGCTTCGTGAAAATAAAGTGCGTATGTTGTCGGCGTAGTTGTTGTTGTCGTCGACAGTTTCGACATTTTCACATTTGCGATTTTTTTTTTTCGGAAACGGTTAGAGTGGAACAGTTGAAACTTTGTGGTTTTAAAAAGGAATAGTGGGGGTACGTTGTGTAAAAATTTCAAATATACAGGGTGTATCGAAAAAAAGTTATTAAACGTCAAAGTCGACAAATATCGGATTCTTGTTCTTTATACGCACTAAAGTCCACGATTCCTAAAAAAATAATTATCGTTATGTCCAGTGATACTGTCAAAAAGACTATTCACTCTCAAAACATATATTTATCCAAATATAAAATCAAAATAACTGGTATATACATTATATTCTTTTGACTGGTGCTACAAATTAATTAGTATAAATCGTCAACTACCAATGACCTATAGCCACTGAGACCCAATCGGAATCCAGTACTCTGAAGGGAATCCAGTATATGATACCATACTTAGATACCTGTTCTACATGAGTTTATTAAGTACCTATATCTAGGCAGGGGATAATTTAATGAATTTAATTGGAGTAACTCTGAATAAAATGTTAATAATATATATTTTTTTTAACAAAAATACTAACCACATTGGTATATACAAAAGGTGTGTTAAAGTCTCGAGTATATCAATTAATTTACAATTGGCACAGCCCCAAAAATAAAGATACACAAAATTGGTGTCTCATTAGTAATTTGACGATACACCGACTTTGTGCATCTTGTTTTTTTGGTAATAAAATTAGGACTCTTTAAGAAATAGACTACTTCTTTAAATGTTTTCGTTAGGGTATGACTGTGGGAATGCATTTTCGGGAAAATATTACCACGAAAAAATCCAGGTCATTTGTAAAACACAGTAAAACGACTAAGAAATTATATGGCGCTCATACATTTTGGTTTTACTTCTTAAATATTTAATTTCATTACTTGCTTTAAAAATGCTGAACTTAAAATAATAATGACGGTGATTTATTTTATGTAACTTACTTATATCTGTCTAGGTAAGTTAAAAGAGCAGTGTTGATGTGATCCTGCTTTGTATATTATGGACAGTGTATGTAGGTACTTCTATGCCTCGTAATAAAAATACACTTTTTGAATTTTTCTATTAAGCAAATTATTTTAATATGCATGTCAACCATAAAAAAATAGACACAACATGACATGACAACATTACCATATTTCAACATTTCAGAGCCCAATTTCACAAGCATGAAAACATAAATACAAAAACGCATGTTACTTTTTTAAAATAAATTTTATGGTGCCGTTGAATAATGTAACGCCAATGGGTATGATCCTTATTTTATCTCTTCCCCATAAAAATGCTAAACGCTTTTCTACTGCTCACCACAGGGAAAGCAGCCCTTCCTTATTTCAAATTTTACAATCCATATTATCATTTACATGCATTTTTAGCTTCTTTTTTTCTTATTAACATCATAATACAAGAAAATGTTTATCTCGGAGCGCTTTTATAGATCAATAAAATAGGACTACAACTTTAAATATAAATAAAAAAATGGGGTTTGTGCATTATAAGAAAATCCAAGAATTAGAAATATTCGTTTTATCATTTCACAATAAATGGTGTTAAAATATTACGCACATTTTAGGGTAATAGTATTAGTAGCAGTTAAGGGGAGGCTTAGAGCCAAGCAAGTAAGCCAGTGCGACCCTTTTTGCCAACCCCAGGTTACGTCTGGGTAATGCCAGCCAGAAGGGACCTACTGTTTTACGTGGGTTCCGCACCACAATTTACCGGTAGATTTTTCATCACAGTATTACGGTCTTGTTACAACATTACCTATTCTCCACCGCAGACATCGACGGGGCAGCCTACTATATTTTCGTAGTGCGACTTAAAGGATGTCACCGCAGAGCTACCAATCCATCGGCATCAGTATAAGAAGTGTCACTAGTCACTTGTCACTCCACAGGACACCACCCGAATAACCGAATCCTCTGATTCAGGGCATCCCCCAATCTATCTGGGACCGGAAATGAGACACTTTCAACTGTTTCACTATCAACACCAAATCCTTCATTTGGTTTAGGAACATAGCTCGGCATCCCTTTTAACTGTTTCACTGTCTACATCAAATCTTTCACTTGGTTCAGGTGTGTAGCTCATTTCCCGGCCAGATGAATTGCGTATCAAATACTATGTAAAGTCAATTTTTTCTAAAAACAAAGCATTTCGACAATTGACACCCACATGCGACATTTACAGCTGAAACTGGTTTCTTCCTAAAAGTTCCCAGTTCAGTAGTGGGCCGTAGTAAGCTCACGCGTAAGTTTTCAGAGAAAGTTTTTTGGTGTTTATTATTTAAGTTGAACGGTGAGTAGAATAAACCAGTTTAGGTTAATTAACTCTCCTATTTCCAATACCAAACATTTCATTTATCATTTTTTGCTATTATAAATTTATTATTATTAGTTTATCCATTTTAGTTACTCTAGAATAAGTTGCCAAACCTTGCGGTCACCGAGAACTGATCCAGCTGCTTGTATTTAAAAACACATGACATTTTGGTAGCTTTGTACTACGCCGCGAACTTAAATCATAATATGACAACGCAGCATTGAACGCGAATCATGCGCATGCGCACCGTTTATCGCTTGATTGGATTTGGAACTACAATTATTGGGCGGCAAAACTCTTGTATGTTGTCAGGGTTTTTTATGGCGTTTTCCATTAGTAAGTTTAGTGCAACTTAAATGTATTTTCATGTTTTTTAATGAATAACGCCATACCTTTTAAGTTATCGCACGTTAAGGTCGATGTTTCAATTGTACATAAAATTAACGCTGTATTTTTGCAAGCCATTTGCTAATAAACCATTCAGACCCACTATAAGTTTGAAATATTGTCAACTAAATCACACCGTAGCCCGGCATATTTTGGATTCTCGACCACTGTACGTTGAGGTCGCGTCCCACTGTACACAGATCGAGGTCAAGTGCGACGCAACCTCAGCGGTATTTCGACTATATAAGCCAGGCCAGATTTAGCAGCAGCATCGGTGTTCATTGCCCAGTCAATCTACTAACAGGTGACAAGCCTTGGTCTTGGCCAAGTGACGCATCTGCTCATCCAATAACCAATAGGTGACAAGCTTTGGTCTAGGCCAAGTGACGCACCTGCCATTACACTAATCGACCTACGCGGAATCATAAAGGCGTCCCGGCCCACGAAGATAATTTTGTGACAATATGATGAATGCCAAAGTATTTTTCACCCTAAATGGTATCGACTTATTGACTGCAATAAAACTACCGGTTTAATTCCATTGTTATAAACAATCAACAAGCAAATACACTACAGGGTAGAACTTTAGATTTTTAATTTGTTATTAATAATATATGATTTAATGACATGAAAAATATTCTAAATAAATAATGCATATCAAATCAAAAATCATTTATTGTCAATTTTTACACCCTGTAACATATTTATTGAAATTGAAAAATATTTGGTAACATATTTTGAAAAACAAACAACATATTTTTAATACTAATAATGGTTCTAAAAAATCATAACGCGCCCCCATGTATGTTTGCCCCTCCCTCCCGCAAGGCTGGCTACGCCACTGTGTATTAGACACAAAATCTTACAGATAAATTAAAATATAAAGCCTTATACATAGTATATCAAGTAAAATCTAATAAAACAAGAACTTTTTGTATTTGGTTAAAATTGCTTCAGA
This sequence comes from Polydrusus pterygomalis, assembly GCA_963969555.1. Classification (NCBI taxonomy): domain Eukaryota; kingdom Metazoa; phylum Arthropoda; class Insecta; order Coleoptera; family Curculionidae; genus Polydrusus; species Polydrusus pterygomalis. Next base: position 37,151,943 of record OZ018380.1, on the reverse strand, counting down.
TAAGTCTTGCAAAAAGAAAAGAAATAATTACATCTGTCAGCGATATGATATAAAAAAAAATTACATATGTAGGTATACCTACCTACAACAAAAAATGTTTTATTACACATATATATGTATGCTACACAATGCTATTCTATATTTAGTTCTGTGTCGCTATCGCTATCATCCCAATTAATGATAATCGGTTTAACTGTAGTAAGAGGCACCTTAGTCATAATACTTGTTACACTGGCGGCGGCACTCGCCTCAAGTCCTTGGTCAAGTAAAGAATTATTTATATTTTTACAATGTTTTTAGCATCAAGAGATAAGTGGTTTTTCTTCAACGGAATACTAGAAGAACCACTATTAATATTTACCCACGGACGCCACATAATATCTGTTTTTATATATATAAATTTTCGGTAAATAATTTAAAATTATTGTATCGTAACCGTAGCACAACTTGAACACTTCCTAAGAAACATGAACACTGAAAGATGTTATCGAAAGCACAAGATAGTTAAATATTACCTGCTATAATTACAAATTATAATCCGACCCTGACCGACAGTTTCTTTGCATTTTTATGGCAGAGCTCTTACAAAACGTCCCAGGTAGTTAAACGGAGTCAACCATTTATTGTGAAAAATACTTTAAAAGAATTTAAAATAGGCCAGACTTCAACAGGGTGCCACGAATGACAGGTGACTTAGCCACGATGCGGTGTGTTCTTTTCTAAATAAGGTCGTTAAACCTGCCCGGGATCAAACCAGCTACCTTTCGCTTGCGATGAGTAAACGCTTTCTACATTTTAGGTTACATACGTAATTTAAACAATTTGAAGGTGGTAGACAATGAAGTAATATCAAAAAAATAATTACCTTGTCGGAGTTCCATTGTCTTTATTTTGTTACTTAACACAACGTTTCGGTTAGAGATACTAACTAACCGAAACGTTGTGTTAAGTAACAAAATAAAGACAATGGAAGTCCAAGAAGGTAATTATTTTTTTGATAATTTAAACAATGTTTATAAAAAAGGTGAATGTCAAAAATAATAATTAATAAGCTCGCTAATAAAAACTTAGCTTTTTTTGGAAAAGCTGAAAAATGACAAATTATTTTAAAAAATGTGTCCAAATTTTACATAAAGTACAAAGCCTGGTTTAAGAAAAAAAATCTTATTATAAAAAATATTTAAAAAATATACCGGGTGTCATCGAGATTATTGTACATAGCACCACAGTGTTATGTTAAAAGATATTTTAATCAAATTTGGGTTACTGTAATGTTTGAAAGGGATCTTTATTTTTACCTAGAAACCAACTGAATTTCACTTCCGGTTTAACCGAAACTACGCCATTTATGTTTTTTTTAAATGACAACCTGTACATTATATTGCACAGTCAAATTCTCCTCAAAATTCTCTTTTTAACGACATACAACAAGTTGACATTTACTTTCAAAATGGCGGCGTAGGACTCATTTTACCAAAAACAAAATGGTGTCTATAAAACAACGTATGCAATTGATACGGAAAAAATAGTGATAAAATCTTTTAAATTGGTCCCTTTTGTAATTCTTTAAGCACTGACATTTAGATTTTCTTCTTTTGTTTTTAAAGGAAGGTATTTTTTTATTGTTTAAAAAAATCTTAACTTTAACCCTATTTTATGGAGTTTTTTTAAATGTTATCATATACTTTTTATTAATTAGTATGAAAATCTAAAGTATCCTTAAGCACCTAGGGATATTTTCGAAATCAGAATGCGTTTTGCTTCAATAATAAAAATTTAATTGTTAAATAATTAACATGTTAAATAATTAATTTGTTTTTCTCTTTACACTACAAAATTTTCATTATAAACTAATAGTCTGATAATGGCGTTGACAAATACCAATTTTGTTATCCAAAGCCAACTTAGGTGGAACTAAGTTATTCAGTTTTTATTGAAAAATGCACGGTTTTTTTTTCTTGTTTAAAACTGAAGCAAAACGCATTCTGATTTCGAAAATATCCCTAGGTGCTTAAGGATACTTTAGACTTTCATACTAAATAATAAAAAGTATATGATAACATTTAAAAAAACTCTGTAAAATAGGGTTAAAGTTAAGATTTTTTTAAACAATAAAAAAATACCTTCCTTTAAAAACAAAAGAAGAAAATCTAAATGTCAGTGCTTAAAGAATTACAAAAGGAACCAATTTAAAAGATTTTATCACTATTTTTCCCGTATCAATAGCATACGTTGTTTTATAGACACCATTTTGTTTTTGGTAAAATGAGTCCTACGCCGCCATTTTGAAAGTAAATGTCAACTTGTTGTATGCCGTTGAAAAGAGAATTTTTAGGAGAATTTGACTGTGCAATATAATATACAGGTTGTCATTTAAAAAAAAACATAAATGGAGTAGTTCCGGTTAAACCGGAAGTGAAATTCAGTTGTTTTCTAGGTAAAAATAAAGATCCCTTTCAAACATTACAGTAACCCAAATTTGATTAAAATATCTCTTAACATAACACTGTGGTGCTATGTACAATAATCTCGTTGACACCCGGTATATAAGTAAATTTTTTTTTAGAGCAACATTTAAAAACAGTGTAAAATTGATTCATAAATATTAATTATTTGAATTTTTTAAATATATATTTAAATTAAAATATATTTTTTTTATTTACAAAATAATTTAATTAAAATATATGAAATATTGAAAAGGTTTTTATAATAACAATTAAAGTTCATAAATATGTATAATGTTTATTGAAAAATTACACCAATTTTATTGGTTTTAAGCATAACTACGTATAGACCTTTTAAAGGCAAATCTACTTGAAAAGTTTTTAAAAATTATTAGAGAGCTTATTTATTAGCAAGATGTCACTGATTAAACAAGTATAATAAGTAAAAAAAATCTGTTAACCTAAATCAATGGAAAGTTTTTATTTTTAAAACTACAAACATTTTTTTCTCTTAACAAAATATAATTGGGTGTTCTTATTAAAATTAAGTTGACTTATCTTTCTTTTAGTTATATGATAAAATTCCCAGCAAGATAAACCTAAAACAAAATGTTGTTATAATTATAACACTATTTACTGCGAAAGCTAGATTAAATTGATAAGTTTCCCAAAGTAATAATTGGATACAGTCATGCTATATTCTTATAAAAAAAAATTAACAAAAGAAAACTAAATTGGAAGAAATATAAAATATTTAATTATTTAAAATAATTATAGAATTGATCTAAAGTGTGTATTTTTTTTAAATGCATAAGAAATAAGAAAATATCACTTTACAAAAACATACGGTTTATTAACGCTTGTCTTTTAATTCCGGATCCAGGCTAAAGTGAAGGGGAGGGAGGATATTCATCAAGGTTTCAGAATGGCCTTGTTTTTGATATCCTGTCAATGCGGTGGCCAAGCATCATAGGAAATGCGCCGCAGGTGAAAATTTTCTGGGCCATGCTCAAGTTTATTAAAAAAAAATTCAGCCAATAAAAATTTTTGCAATAAAAGGGATAAAATAGGATTAATGTTAAAGCAAATTTAAAAAAAAGATACACCGAAATGAATGATCCTTTTTAATTTTTTTTTGATCCCAATATTCTTTATAAGATTTGGAGGTGGTTACTGACATAATATTTACCAGGTTCTCTATAGACATTATTATTGTGTAATTAATAATGAATATAAGTGTGTACTCTTTAAACCCAGTAAACATTACAGGAGCTCCCCCTTATTTATATCAATTCTGTTTCAAAGTTAAAATTATATGGACAAATTAGACTTTTTCCGACGACACAACAATTATTTATTATGCTAAAAATATTACGGACATCCAATTAATTATCAAAAAAGATTTAAACATTATATTTGACTGGTTGCAATCTTATAAATTAACTTTAAATTTTAATAAATCTTCATTTATGTACATTGACAAACAAATACTAGATTTGGAGAAGTAACCAATAATATTTAATGGGGAAAATATTGATTACAAAGATAACATAAAATTTTTAGGATTATATATTGATCAAAATTTAAACTGGAGAAAACACGTAAAACATACTCGAACTTACATTTCTCCGTTAATTGGGATATTCTTTAAAATTCGTCATTGTATACCTTTAAATTATTTAAAAAAATATTTATCATGCACTAGTACATTCAAAAATTCAGTATCGTATTTCTATTCTGGGTTCAGCCAATTCAATAGTACTAAAACCTTTAAAGAAATTACAAAATAAAATTATTAAATGTATTCATAGATTTCCGCACTAAGAACCAACAACAAATTTATATAAACCGAATAAATACCTAGATATAAATAATTTACATAATTTAAAAATTTGCATATTTATTCATTCTTTACTTTTAAAATAAAAAATTTCTAACATAACGTTTAAAAAACTTCATGATATTCATAGACATAATACTAGAGAAACTAATTGTCTACAAACTATTAAAATAAACAGTAACTTTGGAAATCGGTCATTCTTATAAAATGGATTAATATTATAAAATATTTTACCTGAAAATATAAAAAGATTAAAAAAACTAACTTTATTTAAATTTTATTTAAAAAATATTTTTTAGTATAATTTTCTTTCTTAACGAGTTAATCAAACGTTTATACAAAACGTTTTTTTTATGTATATACCTATCGCTACTTAGTTGGAGTAATAGTTATTATTGTTAGTTATTTTTATATACTTATCCCTGTAATAAACTTGTAAAGTTGGTTGGGAGTAAAGTAAAAAATAAGAAAAAATAAAAAAAAACCGCAAAATTGTTTTTGTTAATTAAGGTTATTAATTTTTAAAATAGATAATTCTGACTATTTTTGTCAAAATTTCCATCATATAGCTAGAAAACTAATAGTGTTATAAAAGTTACATTTCCTTAAGCTTTAATAGCCAAAAGTTAATTTGAAAAAATTGATCTATAATAATACACCTCGTGGTTATCATTATTTTTATTTATTATAAGGCCATGGAGGGGGGCCTAAAACCCCTGTACCCCACCCCTATAGATCCGCCACTGAAACCATCTACATGGGCGTGCGAGATATTATGACATACTTGGTTTCAAATACGTCTATATAATATTATGTGAATTCGGGATTTGACTCTTTCGGGTTTGCCCAGGTTTAAAAAAAGTTACTTTTCTTCCAAAACCACGGTGTATATTTATTAAGGAGTTTTATGTACATTAAAGAAATATGCAATGCAGTACCTATGGAAAGGTAGGGTGGGCTGTGGAGTATTTTCAAAAATCCGAACAATCCCAGTAAGTACACATCGTCAATATTAGATAGTAAAAGGTTTAAAAAAAAGTGAAGAAGAAAGTAGTTTGAACTAATTAACAATTTAAAATTCTACTAAATTCCTACATACTCGTATAAACCCTATTCAAACCAGTGGTATTTGTAGTACATTAACAGAAAATACATCTGCAAATAAAATTTATTTTATGTAATGGGTTCATTGTTTTAAGTAGGCTACATTGGTAGTCACGTAAGTAAATAGTAATAAATGGAAATTATGTTATTACGTTTTCCGTTGAGTATATAGAAGGGTAATATTTGTTTGTGATTCAGTATTTAAACAAGGCAACAATCATTGAAAGTATATACAGGTTGTTAATAATTTAATTGACTGCTAAAATTATTTTATTGAATTACTCCAAAAGGTTAAAAAGTTAGAAAAATGTTCTTTAAACGAAAACTTCGTATTTTATTACGGCGCAAAAAAAAATTATTTGCATCAAAGAGGGCTTGGATTAAAAAACGTAGGGCTTAGTTTAGATCACAATGATATGGGGATGATATATCCAACCAAATCTAGGTTAAAATTGTCGCAAATTCATAATATGACATGATAATATGCCAAACTAATGAGTAATAAAATAAGTAGACAAATACAAATTTATTTTTGTTGTTTACAAAATTAACAAAGTAAGAATATACAGAAAGAAAAATAATTACATAAATTGCTGAAATTGGCCACCGCCATGCTCCAAGCATAAATTCACACGTCTCTTCATATTTTCGAAAGTGTTGACCAGCATCTCTGGAGAAATGTTACCACATTCTTGGATAATTCTTTCTTGTAATTGTTCTAAATTTGCAAACTGGTTTTGTGGAGGTGGAACCAGGCTTCATCCGAAAAAAATGTCAGGTCTAATAAATCATTTCTTTCCAATACATTTTGGGTAAACTATTGAGAGTAATTCCTGCGTCTTTCAAAATTTGCGGCTTGTATTTTTTGGAATACTTGCACTTTATAAGGAAATAAATTTAGCTGCTTCTTAAGAATAGTCCTACATGTTCCATAAGATCTTCCTACTTCTTGGGACAGGCGTCTTATATAGTTTGTTGGCGTATTTTGCATTATTTCACGAACGTTTGCAACAAGTTCTTCTGTTCTTACAGATGGTCTTCCTGCTTCTTTTTTGTGTCGTATAGAATCTGAACGAACACAGCCACGGATCTTTTCGGGCAATGATAAAAATCCCCAGCAATAAAAGCAACGTTAGGAAAATGTTCGTGAAAATCGTCCATGCACAAACCCGGATTGTATTGCCACTCACCATTTATTCTAACCCTGTTTCGAAAATACGCTTGAACCATGAATGTTTTATGCTGTTTCCGTTGGTTGGTTGGTTGGTTAAAGGCGGGGGTCGGGTTCGACGTATCAGGCCCAAGCTTCTTACACTGCAGCCTTCTGGCTTATTGTGCACCCCAGTCTTGTTAGAAAAGATTTGTTCCTTCTATGAGGTCCAGTAGTTTTCTTCCAAGTTTGTCGTGCGGGAGGTTATCGCCACGTCGAATGTTTCCGAAGATTTTAAATCTTTTTCGGTTTAGCGCTTCGCAGCTGTATATGATATGGGAGGCGGTTTCATCCTCTTCGCCGCAAAGTCTACATTCAATAGGTCCATTATAGACTCCCATTCGTTGAAGGTGCTTTCTTAAGTGACAATGGCCTGTTAGTAGGCCTGTCACTTGCTTTAGCTGGGTACGCGTCAAGAGCAGCATTCCAGCTGATAGCTTCTTCGAGGGCCTATCGATGACGGCCCGTGCGTGTGCCTGGCCAGGTGTACCATTCCATCGAGATAGATGTTGTTTTTGTGCCCATCTGTCTAATGTTGTTTTGGTTGCCTTTTTTGATATTCCAAGGGCGGGTTCTGGGCCCCTGAAATTTTGAGCAGATCCGGTTCTTGCCAGTTCATCTGCTTTTTCGTTGCCTTTTATCCCTGAATGGCCAGGAACCCATAGGAGTTCAACCCTGTTGTTTCTGGCTGCCAGGTCTTTTAGGTCGTTAAGGCACTCCATTGTGATTTTTGATGTAAATCGGAAGGAGTTCAGAGCCTTTAGGGCAGCTTGGCTGTCCGACAGGATATGTATCTTTTGGTCGTGGTAGCCCTTTTCGATATTCTTTTGTACGCATGCTTGTATCGCATGAACTTCAGCTTGGTATACTGTGGCGTAGTTTCCCAGAGGGATGCTGATTTCCATTCTGGGTCTTTCCCCAAATACACCTGCGCCTACTCCGTTGGCCGTTTTCGATCCATCAGTGTACCAAACTAGGCCATTGTCTAGTGACGGAGATCTTCCTTTGGACCACATATCAGGGTCGCACCTGACATTAAATGGTTTTGTAAAGTTATATCTCGCTTTCATGCGATCGGTTTGCATCTCCAAGAGCTCGTCGTTGATAAGGTCCGTGGCTCTTGTGTGCCCTATTTTCTCGGGGCGTTGTTTCCATTCCCCATTTGCTTTCATCCTAGAAGCGCTGCAGTTGGCCTCCATTTTGATGTGTATATCTAGTGGTGTTAGTCCTAGTATAACTTCCATTGCTGCGGTGGGGGTGCTTCTCATTGCACCGGTGATACACAAGCAGGCCAGCCTCTGTACACTGTTAAGTTTTGTGGCTGTCGTGATTTGCTGTGTTTTTGTCCACCAAACTACAGACCCATATGTCATCAGGGGTCTGATGACTGTGACGTATAACCACAGCACCATCTGCGGTTTGAGTCCCCAGGTTTTCCCAAACAGTCTTCTGCATCTCATTAGACACATTTTTGCCTTGTTTAGGTTATTGTTGATATGTCGGTTCCATGTCAGTTTCGCATCCAGGGTTAGTCCTAGATATTTGACTTCGCTGACTGTTTTTATCTGTTCACCAAAGATTTTTAGGTTGTTATAGTTCCCTGCCTGTCTTCGTTTGGTGAATGGCAATGTTGCAGTCTTAGCAGCGTTGACTTTGAGGTTTACCTTCTCACACCAGCGTTGCACGATGTTTAGTGCTCTTTGCATAAGCTCTGCTAATATGGTGGCATGTGTACCGATGATGAGTATTACCACATCGTCTGCATAGCCTTGGGCGTAGAAGCCCTCTGCGTTAAGACATGCTAGTAACTCATCTACCACCAAGTTCCATAGAAGAGGTGACAATACCCCTCCCTGCGGACAACCTTGCGTTACATCGGCCTTTAGAGTATCCCCATGTAGGCTAGTTTTGATTTGCCGGTATTGAAGCATGTTGTGGATCCATCTTCGTGTGGTATCGTCGACTCCATGTCTTTTTGCGGCAGACATCATTGCGAAACAGGAGGCGTTGTCGAAAGCCCCCTGTATGTCAATGAAAACGCCTAGGGCAATTTCTTTGTGATATAGCGCTGTTTCGACCCTTGTTATTAGGTTGTGTAAGGCAGTTTCACAAGATTTGCCTGGTTGATAAGCATGTTGATGTTCGAGAAGGGGTTCCTTCATGAGCGCCCCGTCTCTAATATGCCTGTATATAAGTTTCTCCAGCGCTTTTAGTAAAAATGAGGAGAGACTTATGGGTCGATATGCCTTGGCTTCGGTGTATGTTGCACGTCCGGGCTTAGGGATGAAGGTGACATTTGCTGTTTCCGTAAAGCCCATTGTGTGAATTGTTCAAGAAATTGGAAAAATTAGTGATGAATCAAATTACTTGTAACGACTGTCAAAGATGACGGAATAACTAATTGATTGTTAATTCAGGTAGTTACTGACATCCAACAGGTATTAAGGTCTACGGCTAAGCTTTACATCCTTAGATGCAAGGCCCACTTTGAAGCAAATAATTTTTGCTCGCAGGGTATTATTTATTTATGAAATGCGCCATTCGTTTCTTTTACGTCATTTTTTAAATCTATGTTATCATCATTATTAACTTAATTTCTAAAATACGGATCTGGGATTTCTTAATTTGAATTTTTAGAGTACGTTTTACCCCAAATATCATGACTAACCCCTAAAACTAAACCCTATTTACTTATGTTTCGATCCAAATTAAACGCAATCAGGAAAATCTTGGAACTATATTGTCAGTACGGCGTTAAAAGAAATAATTTTTCCACCCACTGGGATGATAGAATCAATTCCCAATAACAGTCATGGTCAAATCCTTGCCATAATATCATCAAGAAAACAGAGCTCTAACTTTTCTGTGTCGTTCACACGACACGCTCTCTTTACTCTGTGCCGTGTCTTTTCAGCCCTCTTAGCCTGGATCCACATACATCCGTGATACGCATCCGTTCTGTATCACATGATTAATATGAACCAATGAAATTTTAGGGAATAAAATTTCATTGGTTCATATTAATCATGTGGTACACAACGGATGCGTATCACGGATGTATGTGGATCCAGCCTTATACTATCACTTGTCACTTCCAAATCCCCAGCTGTTTGGCTCACTTGCTGAAAATTATTTGGTTTTTGAACTTTTCTTTTAATTATGCTGAACCTAAGACTTCGGAATTACTACTATTTTTATTCCTAAGAATTTTGAAGAGTAAGTTGCATACACACATATTATATTTTCGCTAACCTAAATTTTTTTTTTTACAGTTAACCTACGACTCACATTATGACGACCCATTTTAAAAAACTCTTTACGCTATCTTCTAGTCTTACTTTTACTGTTTTATTAATTACTTTTTCCTCACACTTGATCACTTTTTCTCTCCTTTTCATCAGCATGTTTAAATCCAAATTTTACTTTTTTCTACGGCTGTACTAATTATTTCGCTTCACATATTATGGGCCTTGCTTCCTTTAATTTTACTATTATTACCCTATACCTGGCAAATTAATACTTCGGTACTTTGTTCTTTGGTGCTTTTATGACTTATAATGTTAATGTGTCCTTCTCACTATTCTTAAAGCCTAGGTTAAGACGTAACACTAGTTATTTTTCTTTTTATAACATCTTGATTCTCCTGAAGATGAACATTTCTATATTTGAAACATGTAGAGTTATCTTTAAATAGAGTTAATTTGAATATATTAGTGGAGGAAGACTTAGATTTTTTCTTTCCCTTTTAATCTTTTACTCCACTTGAAGTATGGACTATTTCTTCAATTTAAAAAATAAATAGTCTACACGCAATGAAAACATTTCAGTTATATAAAATATTTATTAATTTCAAGTTAGTTTAGCTTTAAAAACAGTTGAGATACGAGACGCGCTAGAAATAGGTCAAGAAAATACTATCGTATAAAAGAACACAAATAAACTGAACAACAAACTTTTAAATCGTTAAAGTCCTCATTAATTTTTAAGACTGCAATTACGGTGTTTTCAGTTCAGTAATAGCAACCTTTTTTAGTTTTAATGGACACAAGCATGCCCCTGGAATTCCACTGAAAAGATTCTGAAAGACTGAAAGAAAGTTACGTTTATTGTTTTAAAGCGTTATCGGTGTGTATAAAACTGAAAGAAAACGGGCCATTACATATTTTTTACAAAGATAAAAAGAGTTTTGCTTCGAGCGTTAGCAAAATTAAATGGAATATAAATGGAGTTGCAGAATATTCGGAAAATACATTTTTACCTTTTTCTTATTGATTCGTAAGATACGATTTAATAGTCTATTAAAGTACACGTTTCATAAGAAGCGGTTTTAGCGCACGCATCTATTTTAAAAAACGAGCCACAAATAGGCGAGTTTTTTTATTGACACCTACGCTAAAACGCCTTATGAAACATGTGCTTTATACATTTTTTTCTATTTCACCTTTTATAATCAAGAAAAATACATTTTAAAAAGAAAATAAATCATTCAAATTTTGTGAATTTTTATGTCTAAATTTTATGTTGGTAATACTATTTTTTATCATAGTAGCCTCTGGACAACAAAAATCATTTTGCAAACTGTCATTTTTTGATTTATTGACCCATTTTCACCACGAGATTCTAAAGTTATTTTAGCGACATGAGATTTGAAATCGGACGGAATACGTTGTGTGATCCTTGTACATTCGGTACATATACAGAGCGTTCGGAAATTCGGGATATTTTGCTACTTTTTTTAGAATTTCAAAAGACGTGATTTTACGTCACGGCATTGCAATTTAGTATAGCGAAGATGGAAAATTCAAATAAAGTTGAAGTTAAAATCGACATTGGAAGGTTAGTAGATTGAATTTTGCATAGGATTTGGCAGAAAATGATAGCTTGAAGTATCTACAAAAGATTGATTTATAGATTTATGCAACCAACATACATGACTGTTATCCACACAGAATGAAAAAGTAAGTTATCAAGCTATTTTTCCTCTGCGAAAAATTGGTTTTCTCGCAAATCACAAAGGCCGCGCAAGTCAATGAAATAAAACATTTAAATGTTACCAACATCAAATAAAGAAAAAACGCGTATCGAAATAGCTTCATTACGATACGCAAATGCGTATCGTACTGAGCCTATTATGAACGTGAAATAGAAAAAGATTATTTAAGAGAAACATAGTACTTTAACAAAAAAAACTTAAATATTTCGGTGTTGGTACCTCCTATATCAAATATTTTAGTAGTTATTTTAAAGATCGTGAGCAACGCGTTGTTTTAAAAGGTGATGTATCGGATCTCATCACAATTAATAAGGGTGTTGCTCAGGGCAGCATCATTGGCCCCTTACTTTTCTCTATTTATACTGCAGGGTTTGGGCTTTTCTTGAAATATTGTAGATCCCACCTGTATGCCGATGACACCTAAATTTATTTCTTTTTTCTAAATAGTTTATATCTATTAGTTATTAACAAAAACAATGATCACCTTGACACTATTGTTCAAGTTTCAAAAGCGCACGGGTTCGTGCCTAATGAGCTAAAAACTAAGCTGATGTTATTCGGTACAGCTTTAATAAATAACCCGCTATTTCAAAATAACATTAACAATAATAAATATTTTACTTATACTTATCATTTCGTTCATTTTTATATCTTTTCCTTAGCTTAGGAGTTTGGTTATTAATTTGTTTATACAGTGAGGACCTAAAGTCCGCCCCCCCCCCTTCTAACTTCGAAACCGTTCGGTATATTTTAATAAAATTTTAAACGATAATATTTGAACAAGTCTTGCACTTTTTAACATACCAATGACAGCTTTAAATGTAAAGATTACAGCTGGGTCTGCTTTTGGAATATTTTTTTAAATGGAAAGGGGGTTCCAATGGTACCTCATTTTGAAGGTCTTTTAATGGTTAAAACATTCTCCAATTTAAAAAACATTTGGTTCAGTATTTTCTAAACAGGAATCAATAATATCGGATTCTACATTATGACTATCACTGTTTATAACACACTTTTTTTACCTATAGTCATAGTCTATTGATTGTTGCTGTCATACTGTTTTTAAATGTCTGATTGACAGAAAATATTTTTACCTCGAAATTGTCTTAAATGGCTCGTTCTTTAGAAGATAAATTTGAAGCGATTATTATTTTTGGCGAAGCTAACCGAAATTACCATGCTGCTGTTCGTATGTTCAATGAACCATATCCGGAACGCCAAATATGCAGAAAATTTTTGCGAAAACTAATCTTAAAATTTCAAGAAACTGGTTCGGTTAAAGACGCACCAAGGTCTGGAAGGCCAAAAATCGTGGAAGATGTGAAAGTCCAAGTTTTAGCTGAAATGGTTGTTACTCCCCAACAGCCAACGAAACACGTGGCTGAGGCATGTAATGTTTCTCGTAGTTCTGTCAAAAGAATTTTGAAAAGCCATAAATTTCACCCATATAAAATGAAAATTATACACGAATTAACAGAAGATGATCCAGATAGACGACTAGAATTTTGCGAAATTATGTCAGAAAGAATCGTAAGGAATAATAACTATTTACGGAATATCTGTTTTAGCGACAAAAGTACTTTTTTCTTACATGGACGAGTTAATACCCAAAACTGTAGGTACTGGAGTGATGAAAACCCTCATGTTTTTCGGGAGGGACACACACACTTTCCCCAGAAAATAAATGTTTGGGCAGGCATTTTGGGTAATCACATTATAGGTACCATTTTTCTGGAATATAATCTTAATGGCCCCAGGTACCTGGATATGTTGCAACATACAATTACTCCACTTATTAATGATGTTGTTGCCCAAAACCCACATGAGTTTCAAGAGGTTGTATTTCAACAAGATGGTGCCCTGCCACACTATTTTAGGCAAGTCAGAAATTACCTAGACGAATCTTATGAAAATAGGTCGATTGGTCGTCGAGGTCCGACAGAATGGCCAGCTAGATCGCCAGACCTAACGCCTCTAGATTTTTTTCTTTGGGGATACGTTAAAACTGAGGTTTATAAAACGGCTCCAGGCTCATTAGAAGAACTCAGGCAACGAATTACAGATGTTTGTTCAAGGATAACGCCACAGGTGCTTCACAATGTCCGAGAGGAATTTACTAATAGAATATTTATTTGCCAAGAGGTCCATGGCGGTCATTTTCAACAATTACAATTGTTTGATGATGATTAGTATTATAGTGAAAAACAAGCGTGGGGCGCTTTGTGCTATATTTTTCGTATATCGAGTACCCCACGCTTTTTTCACAATAATACTAATGTTTATCGTTCATTATTATTTTCTGCCTATATTAAGAAGTTCAAGAATTATTTTAAACTATATTTATTTTCCGCTTTTTAGTTTGATTGATTATTAAAGCGTCTTTTTTAGTTTTTTTTAACTATATTTATTTAGTAGTACACCAGGTACATATAATATTATTATATTTTTTTTTCATTAGATATAAAATAATGTAAACGTTAGGCCCTATGTTAGTTTTCTTATATAATTCACAAACTTATATTAGTGAAAAAGTCCAATTTTAAAATGTGATTAAACGTAAAAAAAAACACAACCTTTTTAAATATCGACAAACGCCAATAACGTCCTAAAATACAATATGACATTTTGCTTAAAGGAGAACATTCCAATTTGCTTTTCTGCTCTTTAGGAAACTCCCGCAATTAAAAGAGCAGAAATCGTTAACCTTTCCAGTCCCTGCTAATGGTATTTTATATACACTTTTACTTGGCTGTCGGACTGAGGCTTTGTGTCTTCGGACACGTATAAGAAATTTAAATTTGCCATCAATTTTTTAGGTCGGCCGTTTGGATTTCGAAGTTGCCGATGTTTTTCACCATCGTCATCATTGGAAAGCTTAGACAATTCTGCATCATTTTGGTTTAAGGCTCATTGGCGTACCGACCTTGATAAGAGTGGGAGAAGCTATTGAAAGTGTAAACATTAAAATCGCTGTAACTTCTAAACGACTTATCCGATTCAATAAATTTAAGCTTGCTTGGAAGGGGAAAATAAGGATCTTCAATTGCCGTATCCAACAGTACACGATAGTGTTTAATAAAATTGCTAGAGGGCGCAATTTGTAATAATAACAATTTTTTCGATTTTATCCCAAAAATTCAAATCATACGGTAACTATGACATCATAATCGAAAAGTAGATGAAATTTGCAAGAAAAGATGTGAAGACCGCAGTTCAATATCTTTGTTCGTTTCAGAGTTATTGCCAAAACAATAATTTTTAATACAAATTGCGCCCTCTAGCAACTTTATTAGAAATTATCTTGTACCATTGGATACGACAATTGAAAGTACATACCTTTTTCTTCCAAACAAGCTTAAATTTAGTAAAATCGGATAAGTCGTTTAGAAGTTACAGCGATTTTAATGTTTACACTTTCAATAGCTTCTCCCCCTCTTATTAAGGTCGGTACGCCAATGAGCCTTAAACCAAAATGATGCAGAATTGTCTAAGCTTTCCAATGATGTAATCAGAGTTATACCTTAATATGGGAATTTTCGGAGAAATTTAGAATTTAAAAAAACAATCTTTAATTGTGCCCCCTTGCGGCAAAATGAGGAACTTAAAAGTAATTTCCAGCAATTTCTCTTAACCACTTTACTCATAAAAAAATCTTTCCTAAAGTTGTACGATTAATGGTTTCGGAGATAAAGGCGACGTCCTCGCTTATTTGACCACCGGGTACACTGAGAGAAAACTCTATTAGCCGTAGCTATAGAAATCCATTAGTAGTAGCAGAAAATCTGCATTAAATAGGCATCGAAAAAACAACTTTGTTGTAGCTACTACATTCATTTGTTTAAAAATAGTTTTTAACCTCAATTTGGTCGTTTTTTAAATATTATTTTTTTGCCTATCCGCGGATACGGGCACAAATGGATGGAAAATTTTGTTTTTCGGGAAAAAGTCATTCTTGATAAAAAGTTTTGCTTGTAAAAAAAATGCAATTCACGAATAGAAAATTTTGATTTTTTATACAGTGTTCGCAAAAACTTCCAAAACATTTTTTTATTTTTGATCAAAATGCCAATTAGAAAACTTATTTAGGATAACGTTTGTAATTTAAATCCGAGACATAATAAATCTTCGATTTTTTTAGTTTTTTTAATTTTTAGAGGTAAAATATTTTTTTTTGGATAGCAGCATTATCGGTCGAAATACATACATTATCAATGACAGAGAGGTATCAAAAAGTTACAAAAAATTATTTTTGGTGTTACCAGAAATATGTATTTTTAATTTCACAAATAATAATAATAAGTTTATTTAAAATTTACTAATAATATAATATATGTTTATGTTGTCTTCGATAAACTTTAATCCCCTGAAGCTGAGGTTGTTAGGGGCAAATCTTAATTTTTGTTTTAGTATGTAAACTCATAAATCATAAATATGCATTAAAAATCAAGTTTTTTAAAGTAAAAATGTTAATTTATAGTATAAACGCAGCTTTTTTGAAGAAATATATTACCTATAATAAAATTATTAGTTTATAATTTTTAAGTAAAAAATATTACTTATATAAATTATTTAGTACAATATTAATTAATTAAAGTATTTCTAAAAATATTTTCAAATTGTCTGTTTTTAATATCCATGTTTTTATTTCGACTTTAAATTTTTTAAATGAAATCAATTTTTTAATTTTTGTTGGTAAATAATCGTTTAAATAAAAACATAAATATTTGAAATTTTTTTGTCCTATGGACTTATTTATTTTAGGTTTTATGGTTATTTCATTTTTATGACGTGTATTATGATTATGGTTTTTAAATTGTATAAGGTTTTTATTTTTAAATATATATATTAAGGTATTATAAATGTAAAGTTGTCTTATGTTCAACTTTTTTTTTTTTTTTTCTGAATATAATTCTTTTGAAGGATAAAGATAATCTTTATTGTATATAATTTTTAGAAGCCTTTTTTGTAATATTTCAAATTTTTTAACTAAAGTTCTATTTATTCCTCCCCAACCTAAAATTCCGTAATTTAGGTGAGTTTTAACTAACGCGTAATATAATATTTCCATATGTCTTACATTTAAAATTTTTTTAATGTTTTTAAAAATCGGTAGTATCCTTCTTAATTTTTTAATTACGTATTCTATGTTAAAATTCAAATTTAATTTACTGTCAAAAATAATTCCTAAATATTTTATTTTATTAACTTTAGAAATTTGAATGTCGTCATTTATTTGAATACTATTCATATTTTGTGGTAGGTTATTTAGGTTTAAAGTAAAAGGAATATAATTTGTTTTATTAAAATTAATTGTTAACAAATTGTTATCAACCCAATTTTTTATAATTTTAAAATCTTTTTTAATTTTATTATTTAAGTTTTGCCAATTTGTATCGGTATAAAAAATTGTAGTATCATCTGCAAAACTATGAATTTGTCCATCGCAATTTATACTAAATAAGTCGTTAATATAAATATTAAAAAATAATTGTCCTAAAATTGTTCCTTGAGGAATACCATACTTAAATACCTTTGGATAGCTTTTTTCTTTATCTATTTGAACATAAGTTGGTCTATTTTTCAGATAATTTTTAATTATTTTTAATTGCTTTCCTCTGAATCCAATATTTTCAAACTTTTTTAACAGTAAATTATGGCTAACTGTATCAAAGGCTTTTGCTAAATCTAGAAAAATACTAATACAAGGTTTTTTATTATCTAGTGCATCACATATTTGTTCTGTTAGATAGCAAATAGCATTTTGTGTTGATTTATTTTTTTGAAACCCAAACTGTTTATTAGAAATAAAATTTATGTTTTCCAAATAATTTTCGATTCTTAATTTTAAAACTTTTTCGAATACTTTTGCTATCGAAGATATTAATGTTATTGGTCTCTAATTACTAGTTTTACTAGAATCTCCATTTTTAAAAATAGGTTTTATTATACCAATTTTGAAAGTTTCTGTATATATACCGGTTTTAAAAATATTATTTATAAGAAATGTTAGTGGTTTAGAAATAGAAGTTTTAATAGTTTTTAATATTTCTGTTGTTATTCCGTCGGCACCAGGAAATGATTAGGTACATTTACCTCTAAAAATTAAAAAAACTAAAAAATCGGAGATTTATTTTAAATCTTAGATTTAAATTACAAATGTTATTCTAAATAAGTTTTCTAATTGGCATTTTGCTCAAAAATGAAAAATAAAGGTAGTTTACTCTTGGAGAAAAATCATGTTTTTGAAGTTTTTGCGAATTCTGTATAAAAAATCAAAATTTTCTTTTCGTGAATTGCATTTTTTTTATGAACAAAACTTTCTATCATGAATGACCTCGTGAATGACCTTTTCCCGAAAAATGAAATTTTTCATCCATTTGTGCTATTGTAAACCCTATCCGCGGACAGTCTGCATATTGCAGTGGTAAAAAATATCTTGTATTTATACAAAAAATATAATTTTGCAATCAATTAATGTCACGTAGTTAAAAAAAAATATTTTTATCATTGGTAGTCTTCTGGCTACTACTAAATTACCTTTTTCTAATTTTGACATATAAAGTGACACTTTTTAAAACTGATTGACATTATGAAACGTCTTACTTTTTGTAACTAGTTGCATAAAGTAAAATTTTATGCAATTGGTGACGAAAAATGTATTTCAAAATTAGTGACAAAAAGAATTATTCTATTTACCTTAACATTGAGTAAAGTGTCCATAATGTGGAAACTTTTAGATCTTTCTTACCCTCGAAATATGCAAGTAAAACTTTCTCATTAACATGTTTAATTTTCTTCTCATCACACCACGTAACAAATTTTTCGTATGCCAAATCATAAACTGCCTTTGACTTTTTGGGAATTACTGATAATAGAGCATTACCTGCTGCCTCTTCAATATCGCTTGGTAGCTCTTCAGAACTTGAATGAGTCATTTAAAAAAAATAAAACTAAAAATATATCAATCTCGCTAAAAACCTTCCGTCTAGACTTTTTTACAAAATGTCAAACTGACAACTAACATGAAGTAATAGCAACAATAGCTATTTATGCCATCAGTTATATGTCAAAATTAGAAAAACTAAATTTATGTTTTCCAAATTTTTATCAAATATATTAAATTTAATTTTTTTATTACTTTCTTCAAAATTAGAAAAAATCTTGTATGCAATACGTTACGAAATGAAATTTTGTGTAACTTGTGAGTTTTTGCGAAACTCACTTCGTTCGTTCCGCAAAAATCTCACGCGTTACACAAAATTAGGCATTCCGTAACTGATGGCATAAATAGCTATTTTCTGCGCTCATTTTTTTTAGTTACGTATTCGCCATTTTATTTTATTTTTTATTAGATTTCTTTACTTTTCTTTAGCCAAATTAAATCTCTGTAGTGACAGTAAGGCTTTAAGCCAGTTACCTAAGTATATGTAACTAGTTTTAAAGAATAAAATAAAAAATTTATAAAGCCAGATGATGGCCTTATTTTTTTATATACTAATTTTTATTCTAGAGATATTTTGCCCCAGACTATCACCATTGATGTTTATTTTGAGAAAATAAAGTAAGGAAATCGTAATAAAAAATGAAATGGCGTATAAATTCTTACCTAAAGAAACATATCAGTTGGAATAAGGCATAATAGAACACGAATATTTTAACGACAATGTTTTTTATATGAAAACAATTATTTTTACAACAGACATATTTTAATGGTTAAACGGTATTTTGCTTCTGGAAAAAAAATCGAAAAGGCGTAAAAATATGTTGTCAAAAACACGACCTGGTGTGTGTCTAATCGAAATATTTAAGCGATGTAAGAATTTCTTTTTGTGGTAATCCAGACATATATTCATAAAAAACCTTGTATTGAATGATTTTCCTTAGAAACAACAACAATAAAAAAATAGTTTACTAGTAGCCTAATACATCATTTTTAATAATCCTATTTTACTAAAAAATTATCTATTTGCAAGTCTACTATCCCCTGTTGCTGTATGGGACACCAAGTATAACAAATGGTAACAAACACCCAGTGGCGGCTCGTTAATGAAGGGCTCTGGAGCGCCGCCCTCCCTGCAATTATTTCAAACAGAATCTAAACATACTTTACTTAAAAAACCAATAAAGCAATCTATGTAAGCAATCCATTAAAATAATTCAAACCAAACATAGCCCTATTCCAGTGGGTAGGTTATACTGAACGCGGGCATAAACCAAACATAGCCCTATTCCAACGGGCAGGTTATACTCATAGACAAGCGAGTTGCGCGCTCTCACTAAGCGCGGGCGCCGCGGGCGGGCGACCGATTATCCGTCCCGATTCAACGCGGCTTCTCGATGAGTTGCCATGACGACAAAGGCGTGACGTCACCTACACATCGCACAAGGAGCGCCACAGATGAGCTCCAATTTTCCGCGCCCAACAACAGCTGTTCGCGATGCTGCGGTAGAATAATCGATATATTATGTACTCTGACGAGGCGACCTGTCGATGCCGCTAGGCGTTAATGTTTTGTTTATTTGTTTTGATTTGATTTATTAGTTACTTTATAAAGTTGGAAAATGCGTGTAATATGAAGGTCAGTGATTTACAGAAGCTTGCGTTTAGTTCACTGAGCTTAAGTGAAAAACTTGATTTAAAAGCCACTAGAAATTGAACATAGTACAAGTGCAATTAAAATGTAAAAGTAAGGCACAGTTTACGCGTAAGTTTGACAAAAAAATATATAATAAAAATCCTAGATATGCGGTTGTGAGGACAAAATTTTTTTTTTGTTTCGTGTGTCTTCTTTTTGACGGGGATGATAATTGGACTATAAATGGGGTGCAGGACTTAAAACATCTTTCAGAGAAAATAAAAAAACATGAAAATAGTGCAAAACATCGTCATAATGTGGTAAGTTTTGAGATGCTAGGACAAACTAATATTTTAACTTGTTTAAGTAGTGCTTATGCTGATGAAATTAAAATTCACAACGAGAAAGTTAGAAAAAATAGACACGTACTTTTAAAAATAATAGACATTTAAAAAATTTTTAATTTAAAGCCAGCGCCCCCCTGACTCGCTTGTCACGAGCCGCCACTGCAAACACCTCGGCTTGTAAAAGATCTAGTTAAAAATAGTTTAGATTTAAGAAAATTCCTGAAATGCTTTAACGAAAAAAAAAGAAACATAAAACCCATCACTTCACGTTTGGCTGTAAACTGCAAACTAACAATGCCTACTTTCCTGAAAATAACCATGAAAAGGTAGTTTTATAAGCAATTTAGCCTCAGAGGAAAATTGGCATTTTCAGGGCCTGTTAGTAACGTTCGTTCTTTTAACTGACAAATTTATTTCACGCTTTTATTAATGTTGTTTAGTACCGGGTGATTCAATAAGAAAGGCAGCTGGCCATATCTCGGAAACTACTAAACGTAGAAACTTGGGATAAAAAAAATTATGATTAAAGCGGTCATGAGAAAATTCTGGAAATAATTTTTAAGTTCCGCATTTTGCCGCAAGAGAGCATAATTGAAAAGTAAATTTTAAAATTTTAAATAACTCCGAAAATTCCACATTAAGGTATATGTTTGATAATACCATTTTAAAGCTTGGACAATTATGCATCATTTTGGTCTTATGCTCACTGGCGTACTGACTTTAATAAGAGTGGGGGAAGCTGTTGAAAGTGTAAACATTTAAATCGCTGTAACTTCTAAACGACTTATCCGATATCTTTGTTCGTTTCAGAGTTATTGCCAAAACATTAATTTAAAATACAAATTGCGCCCTCTAGCAATTTTATTTGAAACTATTGTGTACCATTGAATATAACAGTTAAAGTAACTTACCTTTCTCTTCCAAACAAGCTTAAATTGAGTAAAATCGGATAAGTCGTTTAGAAGTTACAGTGATTTTAATGTTTTTACTTTCACTTGATAAGAGAAGAAGCTATTGAAAGTGTAAACATTAAAATCGCTGTAACTTTTAAACGACTTATCCGATTTCAATCAATTTAAGCTTGTTTGGAAGAGAAAGGTAAGTATCTTTTATTGCCTTATCCAATGGTACACAATAGTTTTAAATAAAATTGCTAGAGGGCGCAATTTGTATTAAAAATTAATGTTTTGGCAATAACTCTGAAACGAACAAAGATATTGAGCTGCGGTTTTTATATTTTTGCTAGCAAATTTCATCTACTTTTCGATTATGGTATGATAATTATACCGTATTATATGAATTTTCGGGATAAACCCAAAAAAACTATTATTATTACAAATTGCGCCCTCTAGCAATTTTATTGAGAATTATTATGGACAACTAAATACGATTGGCGAAAGTTCATAGATTTCTCTTCCAAACAGTCTTTAGTTTGCTAAAATCGGATAAGTCGTTCAGAAGTTGCAGCGATTTAAATGTTTACACTTTCAACAGCTTCCCCCACTTTTATTAAAGTCGGTACGCCAATGAGCATAAGACAAAAATGATGCATAATTGTCCAAGCTTTAAAATGGTGTTATCAAACATATACCTTAATGTGGAATTTTCGGAGTTATGTAAAATTTTAAAATTTACTTTTCAATTACGCCCTCTTGCGGCAAAATGCGGAACTTAAAAATTATTTCCAGAATTTTCTCATGACCGCTTTAATCATAATTTTTTTTATCCCAAGTTTCTACGTTTAGTAGTTTCCGAGATATAGCCGGCTGCCTTTCTTATTGGATCACCCGTTACAAAGGCGGCAGTATTTATTTAAATAATACTTTTTGAATTTGATCATTAATTCCACAAATTCCTGCTGAAGTTGTTTAGTTCAAGTGCCTATAATTTTGTAGTTTTGTTATGTTATGTTATGTTATAAGACAGTAACCGATTTAGTGCCAGAATTTCTATTTTACAAGTAAGTGTTTATAGACATGTCATATATGCTAGAATGCCATCTATAGAAGTATTGTATTTTCATTCGACCTGGTTCAATCCAATCCATGGATCGAAATCCCCTTACCACACCCGCGAATCTAAATTCCCCCACCACACTCGCGAATCGAAATCCCCCCACACACCCGCGATCCAAATCCCCCCACCACACCAGCGAATCTAAATCCCCCCACCACACCCACTAAGTTTTTCTTTGTATATATTTTTATATTAGGCAAAAATATCTCTAAATGTTTTCAGCAAGCAAAAATTATTTGCATCAAAGAGGGCCTTGTATCTAAGGACGTAATGCTTAGCCGCAGAGCTTAATACCTGTTGGGTGTCAGTAGCTACCTACCTGAATTAACAATCAATCAGTTATTCCGTCATCTTTGACAGTCGTTACAAGTAATTTGATTCATCGCTAATTTTTTCAATTTCTTGAACAATTCACACAATGCGCTTTACTAAACAGCACAAAACATTCGTGGTTGAAGCATATTTTCGAAACGGGGTTAGAGTAAATGTTGAGTGGCAATACAATCCGGGTGCATGAACGATTTTCACGAACATTTTCCTAACGTTGCTTTTATTGCTGGGGATTTTTATCATTGCCTAAAAAGAACCGTCGCTGTGTTTAGGGAAACAGGTTCTATACAACACAAAAAAGGAGCAGGAAGACCATCTGTAAGAACAGAACAACTTGTTGCAAACGTTCATGAAATAATGCAAAATACGCCAACAAATTGTATAAGACGCCTGTCCCAAGAAGTGGAAAGATCTTATGGAACTCTTAAGAAGCAGCTAAATTTATTTCCTTATAAAGTGCAAGTTCAGCAATTTATGTAATTATTTTTCTTTTTCTTTCTGTATATCCTTACTTTGTTAATTTGGTAAACAACAAAAATAAATTTCTAGTTTTCTACTTACTTGTTACTCATTAGTTTGGCATATCATGTCATAATTATATAAATTTGACAAAATTTTAACCTAGATTTGGTTAGATATATCGTCCCCATACCATTGTAATCTAAACCAAGCTCTACGTTTTTTAATCCAAGCCCTCTTTGATGCAAATAATTTTGGCTCGCACGGTAGAATAAATACATAATTGCATTTAAGTAGGTATTTAATATAGACACTTGTTTACCGGCTTTTATTCAAATATTAGGTAAGTTGTCAAATAAACTTCCATTTTTTAAATTTACAGACGTTAAGATACATTTTATTATTTATTTAAAGTAAAATTTACTTAGAGAAATTAGTGGGCATTGGTGGGCATTTGTCAAGAAAAGAGGGGTATTAGTTAATTAAAATAAGGAATTGGAGGCATTAGTAGACATTAGTGTAACAGAATTTTTACCGCGGTTTACCCCCCGACTTTTTCTAATTATTTTGTAACTCGTTCACTAATGAACTCCTAAACTAGTAAAATAAAATATGAAAATACATTACAAAAATAAAGAGAACGTTGTATATTTCTAAATAAGAAAATAGCGGGACTCTGTCGTAATAAAAACTGATAGAAGCATCTCTCGTCTTGATTTCTTTTATGGCCATGTTATACGTATTTATTTTATTTTATTTTTTAAGAAAACGGTGTTCTTCTCCTCGCTTTTTTTTTTATGTAAATACGTATTTTAAGTTGTCAGGATAAATTTTCATTTGTTTCGTTCTACATCGTTTTCGCGAATAAATGAGTATTGACACTTTTTTTTTTATTCAGGTTAAATATTAATAAAAAGCATTGCCTTGGAAAATTGTATAAATTTCATTTATTTGAAAATTCATCATTGACTGAATCCTTATTAGAAAATTGAATCCAGACAAAAATTTTATTTTTTATACATTTTTATAAGCAAAATACGTTTTCCACACTAGTGCGGAAATTTTTTTTGGCACGATTATGTCCAAAATCCGTGCGGAAAATTGGTTTTTCCACATTAGTGTGGAAAAATTTTTCGGCACGATTATGTCAAAATCAATAATATATCAATTATAACTTGTAGTTATTACTTTTTTTCTCAGAATTAGTTACTGTTACATATGTATATGATTGTTATAGTTAATTAAAAATGGCATGGAATGGCAGACTTGTGCGGAAAAATTCATTTTCCGCACTTGTTAGGTAAATAACTATTTCGTGCTTCCAAAAGGAAACGCAAATTTTTTGGTGTTTTTGTGTAACCTGTGTTGAATCACTTGAAAACAATAAAATAGGCAAAACGCTAAACAGTCCCACCATAATAGTAATTTTTTAAAAACCGACCAGAAAATAACCTTTTTCCGATCGCAAGACCGGAAAAGTGACGTTATAGACCGGAAAAGATTTTTCCGGTCCCAGTTTTTTGTTTTTCCAATCGCTCTTTGATCATACAAGCTACCTTGATTTCGTTACTATGACAACAACATTTCGATGTATTGTCGAGTGACAGTTCGTTGATTTTTAATTTGTTGTTTATGTCAAACTTGTTTCGCGAGTTCGCAAATTTAACAATAAGAATTCAGATTTTGAATTATCCGACACGGAAAATGAGATTTCAGAAGAAATTTTGGAAGCAGCAAGGAAAGCGACTTACGATATAATATATAATCGAAAGCCAGGTCCAAAGTCCAGGTCTCTCCAAGCTTCCAGGACTCGCCTACGGCTCGCCTTGGAAATGCTTGTCTCGACCTGAAAAACACTGCTTTCCGGTCTTGTAACGTAAATTACTATTACGTTACAAGACCGGAAAGTAGTGTTTTTCAGGTCAAGACAAGCATTTTCAGGGCGAGCCGCAGGAGAGTCCTGAAAGCTTGGAGAGACCTGCAAAACACTAATTTTCGGTTGCGTGACGTACCATATTTTTTTTAAGACCGACACATCGATATACATTTAATTCTTTATTTTATTTTATATTATTTTTAAATGCTTCGTAACGGGCTTTTGATTTTACTGGCAATATATCGTAAGTCGCTTTCCTTGCTGCTTCCAAAATTTCTTCTGGAATTTCATTTTCCGTGTCGGATAATTCAAAATCTGAATTCATATTTTTAAATTTGCGCACTCGCGAAACACGTTTGACATAAACAACAAATTAAAAATCAACGAACAGTCACTCGACAATACATCGAAATGTTGTTATCATAGTAACGATAAACGGAATCAAGGTTGATTGTATTATAAAAGAGCGATTCGAAAAATGAAAAAACAGGGACCGGAAAAACCTTTTTTTTTAAACCGACCAGAAAATTTACACTTTCTGGACAATTTTTTGTCTAGAAAATAACGTGTTTCCGATCGCAAGACCGGAAAAGTGACATTAGAGACCGGACTCTAATGTCACTTTTCCGGTCTCTAATGCCACTGTCACCCTGTTTTTTGTTTTTCCAGTCGCTCTTTGATAATACAAGATACCTTGATTTCGTTATTATGACAACAACATTTCGATGTATTGTCGAGTGACAGTTCGTTGATTTTTAATTTTGTTCTTTATGTCAAACTTGTTTCGCGTAGATTATAAAATATACCGAAGTGTCGGTCTTAAAAAAAATATTGTACGTCACGCAACCAAAAATTAGTGTTTTCCAGGTCTCTCCGAGCTTGTCTCGACCTGAAAAACACTACTTTCCGGTCTTCTAACGTAAATTACTATTGCCGGTTCCTCACGTCCATTTTCCGGTCTTGATCGACAAAACGTTATTTTCTGGACAAAAAATTGTCCAGAAAGTGTCTATTTTCTGGTCGGTAATAAAATCGGTCGGTATAAAAAATAGTTGCATACGATTCACAAGGCCGGAAAGTATTATGCAAGCATTAAAATGACAGGGTGACATAATAATTATCTAATATTTTTTTAAGGAGACTTATTTTAACATTTTCAATTTTTTACTTTATGTTGAAATTTAAGGAAATGAGGCATTTTTTACCCAATCGCAAAATGTGGCCACAGGTATACCAGGAAGACACTACATTTAACAGTACGGAAAGTTCATAGGAAAAAAAAACGTAGTTTTTTAAAAGATCGCGTACAGTATGTTGAGATTCGCGGTTAAATTCAAAGCCACTAGTGGTGCTCCTCAGGGTAGCAATCTAGCCCCCTTAATATTTTTAATTTTTATCAATGACATAAGTAATAATATGTCCAGCAATGTGCTGCTTTTTGCAGATGACTTAAAACTATTCAGAGTAATAAGTAATTTATTTGACTGCATATTGTTGCAGAGGGACCTAAGCACTCTGGAAAAGTGGTGCAAAATTAACAACTTGCCCCTGCCTGAACGTATAAGCAAATGCTTCGCCATGACATTTATAAATAAGGTAGACCTTATTCGCTTCAACTATAGCATTGATAACACAGTCATTAAGCAGTGTGACAGTTTTAGAGACCTTGGTGTGGTTTTCGACCCAAAGCTTTTCTTTACTTTTCACACCAGTAATACCTACAGTAGTGCAATGAAGATGCTTGGACATTATAAGGAATTCGGCTGATTCTACAAATACTCAAAGATTGAAAACCCTTTATTATTGTTTCGTACGATCCAAACTAGAATATGGTGCTATTATATGGCGCCCATCTTCCACAAAATACATTAATCTTCTAGAAAACGTCCAAAGAAAGTTTGTCAAATACCTTTCCTTTAAGGAAGATGGCACATATCTCCCTAGAGGCACTGATCAAGATGCCCTTTTGATAAGATTTTAGATACCATCGCTTCTCAATCGTAGATATTACTTGTTCATTCAGTTCTTGTTCAAAGTATGCAGGTCGCTCATCGATTGTCCTATACTACTATACTGTATAAACTTCCATGTTCCCTCACGCACTGTCAGATCCTCTCCCGTCTTCCATCTGCCCTGCTGTCTCCTTTTTTTTTCTCACTTAATCTTAATCAAGTGGTGTTTCTTTTCTGGGTTGACGGGCTGTATCAAGTCGTCTCAGAGTCTATTGCTTGAATTGAGAAATGATCGTACTATATTGCATGTTTTAAGGATGACAGACTTTTGTATGTTTGTATGGATATTCGGGTTGCGACCGAGTTCCTCAAGATGTGTCTTAAAGATGTATAGGGTGATGCCTGTGGTTGAAATGGTGAATGGTATGATCGTTATTTTTTTTCTGTTTCCAAAGTCTCTGAACTTCCATGGCTAATTCCGAATACTTTGCTATTTTCTCTCTATATTTTGTTTGAATGCTGGGGTCGTTAGGTATGGATATATCTATAAGATAGGTGATTTGTCCTGTTTTGTTTTGGAAAACGATGTCTGGTCTATTACATGTTATTGTTTTGTCTGTATAGATTTCTACGTCCCAGTATAGTTTGTATTCGCTGGTATCTATGATGGTGGTTGGGGAGTATTTGTAGTATGGTATTTCTTCTGTTATTAGTTGTAGCTTAGCATATTCATTTTCAATTATGGTTTGTGGGGAGTAATTGTAATATGGTTGTGTGTCCTGGTGCAGTTGGTACTGTGATGATATCGCTTGATGAATAATTTTTGCCATCCTGTTATGCCTATTTGTGTATTCAATACCGGCCATTAGCTTACATCCTGATATTATATGGTCTATTGTTTCCGGAACAAGGTGACATTTCCTGCAATTGTCATTTGTGATTCTGTTATCTTTTAGAATATACTTTTTGTAGTTATTTGTTGCTATGACCTGATCCTGTATTGCCAGAACAAAACCTTCCGTCCCTGGGTATAGTTGGCCATTTTGTAGAAACATATTGCTAAGTTTTTGATTTATCTCCTCTTGGTGAACTATATTGTAGTGTCGCCATTGAGGTAGGATTATAATCCTACCTCAATGAGTGTCGCCCATGTAGTGGCTTTGATGACCATATTATCTTCTTTCCTTTAGTTTGGTCTTGTATTGGGGGTTCTTCGTGCTCTGCTAGGTTTAATGGGCTGTAATTTTTATCTATTTGTACTATGGCTTGGTGAATTGCGTGTTTTTTTTTGTAGAAGTAAGTTCTTAGGCTTCTTATTTGCTTGGCGTGTAGTTCTTCGAGGTCTATTATTCCTCTTCCTCCTTCTTTTCTGTTTATTGTTAGTCTTTCTTTGCATGAGTTTGGGTGTTGTTTTCTATTTTTTGTTAGTTGGGATCTTGTTAGTATGTGTATGTTTTGTAGATCTGTAGTAGACCACTTTATTATCCCAAAGGAGTATGTTAGTATTGGTACGGCAAATGTATTTATTGCTTTAAATAGATTTTTTGAATTAAGTTTCGATTTTAACAGTAGCTTTAGTCGTGTTTTAAAGTTTAATTTTGTCTTGTTTTATTTTGGTATGATCTAGTTTATTACTTTGATAGAATCCCAGGTATTTATATGCTTCGTGTTGTTCCATCTGTGGTACCATTTCTTTGTTAAGTGTCTCTTGTGACTGTCTTTTTTCCCATTTTCCTCTTTCTATATGTAGTTCTACAGTACTTTACATTTACTTATTCCGAACTCCATGTTGATATCATTCGATATGGTTTCTGTTACTTTGAGTAGTCCTTGGAATTGGGTCGGTGTCGGTGCATAGATTTTTATATCGTCCATGTATAACAGGTGATTTATCTTGTGTAGTGTTATTCCCTGTTCTTTAATTTGGTATCCATATTTTTTATTATTAAGTGCGGTTGATAGCGGATTAAGGCTCATACAGAACCAGAGCGCACTGAGGGCATCACCTTGAAATATCCCTCGCTTAATGTTCTGTTTCTATGTGTTCTTTTTCGGTTTTTAACAGTATTTTAGTTTTCCATGTCTTCATGCTGTTTGAGAGGAAATTTTGAATAACGGCGTGTAGTTTGTATAAATTTAGGACTTGTTTAAGCCATCCGTGCGGAACCATATCGAAAGCTTTTTTGCAGTCGATGTAGGTTATGTGAAGGTTGTGTTGGTGATTTTGGATTTATTATTATTATTATTATTATTATTATTATTATTATTATTATTATTATTATTATTATTATTATTATTATTATTATTATTATTATTATTATTATTATTATTATTATTATTTTAAAAAAAAGTTAGATATGGTGATCTGGTAAGTATCGTAGTCACGCCCAAGTTGTGTGCTTGAGCTATGAGAATTTTCCTGTAATAATAATAATATGCGTATTATTTTCTCCTCAGGTATACTAGGACGACCACCACTTTCTTTAACATACCAGCATTAAAGTGTTAATATTTCGTAAACGGTTATAAAGATTGATGCACGGTTTTTGTAGAATGTAAAAATGTAAAAATATACAATATGTTTTAATAAAAAAAATTGATTCACGTAGAATTTTTATGATTCACCCTGTATAATATATTCTTTCTAAAAAAATACATTAAAAAAAAAATTAATTTGACGGGACCGAGGGATTCTTTATTAAGTGGGCGGTATTCTATAGAAAAGACTGACCCGGTTCTTTCTCATACCGGTGTTTGTTTGTAGACCGTAATTTTCATAATATGAAATAAATAATCGCCCCCATAGACTTTTGAAAGTATATTTCCATAAAATGTATATTAATGTTCAACTTAATAATATGGCTTCCAATTGTTGAATAATAATGAAACAAATATTTCCACAAACATAACATTCTAAGGAGGTGGAAGCCAAACTGCTGC
The DNA here is from genome assembly GCA_963969555.1 of Polydrusus pterygomalis. Taxonomy (NCBI): domain Eukaryota; kingdom Metazoa; phylum Arthropoda; class Insecta; order Coleoptera; family Curculionidae; genus Polydrusus; species Polydrusus pterygomalis. The sequence continues at coordinate 37,121,856 of OZ018380.1, read as the reverse complement.
CAGGAATCTTGTAATGAATTTTATTTCGCTTTGAAGTAAATCCGACCCGACGAAAAAGCCTTAGAAAAAAGCCCTCTGGGGAGAAAAAGATAAAAGAGACCCAAATGAACCGTGCTGGCTACAAATTACCCAGAGTAACGCAACCAGAAACACGCCCGTTCTGCTCTATTTCGAACAAATTTGAAAATGGGCCATTAAAAATAATGTATGTATATTTCGGTGTGCATCTACCAGCTGTCCATCTGTGACGATTAGTAACAAGAATTTTAAATTTTCTAGAAAAAGTACCGAGTAAAAAGTAAAAACCACTTTAACAAATTAAAGTTTTTTGAGCGGTATTAATCCAAACGTTTCCGTTTAAAGTGGGTCAAAATCGGGTTTAAAGAAGTCGGTTACAAACAAACATACATACAAACTCGAACAAACCAGAACAAACGACAAAAATTTTCAAAATTTTTATTTTGACGGGTAAAATTTTTTAAAAAATTTTCTTTATTCTTACCGACAATATCTATACGACCCCACATTTGTTTCATAACTATCAGTTATTGTAATAGGTAATTCTGACATATTGACAGGTATCAAATTTTGACAAGAGAATTTTTTGCGTATTTTTTTCAACTTTCCACCGTCAATATACATACGACCTTATAGTTTTTCCATTAATTCCATTTTTTTAAACGATTTGACATATTGACAGCTGTCAAATTTTGACAGGAAAATTTTTGCGTATTTAGTCTCCGCATTGAATACTATACGACCCCATAATTTGTTTCGTCAAAATCGCTTCTTTGTTTTATACCTGACAGCTGTCAAAATTCGACAGGAGAATTTTTTGCGTGTATATTATTGTATTGTCAGCGGTTCGTGATAAGTCTACAAAATTTAAATTAAATCTGACCGTTTAAAGTGGGTCAAAATCGGGTTCAAAGAAGTCGGTTACGGACAAACATACAGGTGAAGCTAATAATAATAAAAAAAGCCTGTTAAAAAGGGAGATTTTCCAAAGTTTTTGAGTTTCTGCTTGAAAAGCGTCTTTGTAATAGTTATTTTGAGACTAATGGACTGTTGTGAGTGACATAGTCGGGGGCTTGGAATTTGTGCGATCTAACAAAAGCTTTCGACTGTGTCTATCACAAACTCCTGTTAAGAAAACTATACCACTTTGGCATAAGTGGTATTCCCCTTATTGAGTCTTATTTTTCTGATAGGCGGCAGTTTGTGGAGATTGAAGGTGTCAAGTCTGATTTAGGCTATGTTCAATATGGAGTGCCACATGGATCCGTCCTTGGGCCCCTCCTGTTCCTGTTTATAATTTATATAAATGATCTGTGTTATTACATGCAACGGATTTGCAATTTGACCATATTTGCAGACGACACTACTTTTATTACTTCTGCTTCTAGTCTGGAGAATTTGTTTATGATGTCACAACTGCTGCTGAAGGGTGCAGAAAACTGGTTTTCTTGCAATCTCTTGCAGCTTAATACGAGTAAGACTCAAGAACTGGTTGTCCAGAGTAATCGACTATTGAACAAAAACAATAAATGTAAATTACTGGGCATCAGTCTGGATAGTTCCCTATCCTGGGAGGCCCACATAACTGAACTGGGATGAAAATTGTCGAGTACGATATTTCTTCTTAGAAATTTGCGTAGGTGTTTCACTTTGGACGTTTTGAAATCGCTTTACTTATAGGCCTTTTTCATTCCCATATGGCGTGCGGAAACAGTGCAAATGCACAACAGATCTTTCGACTCCATCAATGATGTTCTGTTCAAAAATTTATTAAAAAGTATTCACTAGATCATTGCTTTTATACCTTGAATGAGTACCTGTTGGCCTCCTCGTGATCACTGTCCGGATGCTGTGCATTGGTTGTGAAGGTGCCAATTTTGTGTGTCTTAATTAAATTTTTTTTTTATTATTTTTTTTATTTTACGTATGCCTATTTCCGCAACAAGGCCAATCACCGACGCCAGGGAATTTGTCACACACTATCTGGTAATTTTGCCGAATCCCTCTTTGTCGAGGGCAGGGTTCTTTAACGTGCCAACATCCATGACATGGGACCCACAGTTTAACGTCTCTTCCGAAAGAAGGTGCACCTCTTAAAACCAAATTCCAAATTTTAACATGGACGTTGCCGGCCCCAGGGATCGAACCCGGGACCTTCGATCCGTGAGGCCGCTGCACTGACCACTAGACCACAACGCCGATAAAATTTTTAATTGTATTTTAATGTTTGTGCATAGTTTACTTTTATGCACTAATTTATTGTTATTTATATACATTTGTACATTTTAAACTATATTTTACCTATATATTATTATCTATTATGCTCTTATGCAGCTGAAGTTTTGCATATGGGCTAGAAACTGAATTAAAAAAAAAAAATTTTTAAAACTTTTTTCGATATTTTCAGAAATTATTTAAAAAAAAAAATTTGACAGATAATACGAATCACGTGACTACTATGTTTTTGCTTAATTTGCATCTCGATCGAAGCAGAACTTGATGCCAAAGTCAAATTTCGAATAAAGCTATTAAAAATCCCTTAATATGATGCGGACTTTACTGGTCACACTGTATATTACGAATTTATCGATAAAAATATTGTACCATTTCTGATATGAAAAAATAAATCACAGGGATTCAAAATTTATAGAAAATAAATTTTAAAGCCGTAACTTGGCATAAGGGCGTCGGAAAATTTATCTTCAAAGAAAAGATCAAAATGTCCGCTGAAACCGAAAATCTATGATTTAAAACCATTTAATATTGAGAATCTACAATTCTTTTGGGGCCGTGCCTCAGGGATATAGAACAATATCAGTCCCTGGGGATGTCTGATTTTTGAACACTGTTGCCAAATTTACAATTTTTCTTTTGCTTTGTATCCATTCGTAGGTCTTTAACGTGTTTCGAAAGTGTTTTACGAGTAAGTTACATTTTTGTACACTGCGTGCTAATTTAGGTGGAGACCGGTATATTTTAAATGTAGCAAAACTGTTTATTTTAATTAATTGCAAAAATGTTTCCAAACTTTATAAGGATTCGGCAGGTACAATTATATTACTTTATATCTGAAAGGCATTATATATTTGGGAGATTAAATTTTAATGAGGATAAAAATCAAAGTTCTTTTTAAAGGTATAATGACTCTACAATAAGGAAAATAATCTAATACAACAGGTTTGCTAAGACATAGTTTGTATTGATAGCTTATTTTATACTAACCCATATTAAATAAATTGCTAGTGTATCAAACCCGCTTTAGTGTTATATCAACTCCAGATTTGCTAGAACAGTGTTTTTATTGGTAGTAATCAGCTCCATAAGCAGCACAGTCTTGTTGAATAATGAATCACTTTTAATGCAGCAATTTTGTTAAGAAATAAATTGTATCTTCTCAATGCCACACATTTTGTTCCCAGTAAAGCGCTTTCTCTACAATTAAGAAAGCAGAACAGCGTTTCCAAAAACGAATTGTATCCTTTAGAACCTATAATCCACAAGAAGTTGGTGGGGGTTCGTAGCGATCAACGAACGACAAGAACAATATCACACTAGAAGCTATTTAAATTTTTAAAGACTACAGTACTGCTTTTTACTGGTAATTATATGTTTTGTTAACTGTAGCAAGCAAATATTATTATGATTAATGTCAAGTTGCATTACAACTGCCAGTCGGAACTAATACAGTATAAAACCAGATTACATCCCCAATAGAACTTGATAATAATTACTGTTAGTGTTCAGAGCAATAATTGCTATAAACCATTCTATGGTAGCGATAACGCCTATTTTGTATTGGCTAAATTACCGTGATATTATCACTACAGCACGGTCTAACAATTTTCGTTATCCTACAGTAGGAAAGCACGTTGCTGCCCCATAGAGTTTCAAACAATTGTATTAAAAGTATGTGAATTCGTTTAAGGAATAGAAGGTTATTTTCTTAGTGTACAAGTGTGACTTTGTAACTTGGAATAAATTCAGTAAATTCAGTGCAATTTCTTTTGGAAAAAAACACGGGTTTATATTTAAATTAATACATTTTAAGTTGTGGTATTTTTTATAAAAAAGGCAAGGTATCGTCGTTTATTGCGCTATTATACAATAAATATAGTTTAAAAAAACTAAAAAACAAAAAATAAATATAGTTTAAAATGTTTCTTGAAATTCTTAATATAGGCAGAAAATAATAATAAACGATAACATTAGTATTATTGTAAAAAAAGCGTTGGGGCTCGTTATACGAAAAATATAGCACAAAGGGCCCCACGCTTTTTCCACAATAATACTAATGTTAATCGTTTATTATTATTTTCTGCCTATATTAAGAATTTAAAGAAACATTTTAAACTATATTTATTTTCCGCTTTTTAGTTTGATTAATTATTAAAGCGTGTTTTTTAGTTTTTTTAAACTATATTTATTTTTCATTTTTTAGTTTTAGACTTATTGTTAAGAAAAAAATGTTCTTTTTTGTGATAGTCATAGAGAGGTCCGGAGTAGAGATGGAATACTGTCACTAATTTAACAATGACTTTTTGAAATGGCTAGATTTAAAGCAGTGGATCCATGTTTTTGGCTGGATTCAAAGCATTGGATACACAAACCCGAACAAACCCGCTCGGCCAACGGACCAACTGATAGCGAAAGAATAATATACCAACACTATTAAGCCGAGTGCTCGAGCTGGAAAGTAGGTACGCATGCGCATACGGTGAGCTTTATCTCTCTCACTCTCATACAGAGGATCTGTAAGGAAATGATTTAATTCCGGCGATCCTGATCAGGATAATGAGATAAACTTATCAAATTATTATATTGTCAGCGGTTCTTGATAAGTCTACCAAATTTACCGTTAAAAGTAGGTCAAAATCGGGTTTGTTCGGGTTTGTATCAAATTATTGTTTTGTCAGCGGTTCTTGATAAGTCTTGATAAGCAAGAAAATAGAAACTTTGCTATCAATTGCATGTATAGATCTCCTTCTACAGACCTAAATCAGTTTTTAGTTAGCCTAGAATCTTACTTTCATCGTCATATTAGTGGAAATGTAACTGAGCTTTTTGTTGGCGATATTAATATAAATATTCTTCAAGAATCGGAAATCACTGCGACTTATTTAAATGTGCTGGCAAGTTTTGGCTTTTCAGTGTGTATTGACAAACCAACTAGAGTTACGAATGAAAGTTCCACGTGTATTGATCACATTTTTCTAAAAAATGCTTCGATGTCTGATTTCTCTTCTTATGTACTAGAAACAGCAATTACTGATCATTATGCAATTGGACTTAATATTTGTAAAACAGAGCAAAGCAAAACTAAAACCCCAAATAATAATAAAACTATCAAAAAAGTTAATTATGAAAAACTAGCCAACATAATAAGCTCCACAACGTGGGAAGAAGTAATATCACAAAAAGAGCCTGAAACAGCCAATAATAAATTTATTTCTATTCTACAACAATGCATTGATCGATCAACAGAGCTATTAAAACAAAAAAAACTACCAAATAAATTAAAGCCTTGGATATCCATTGCCATAATAAACTCAATTAAGCATAGAGACGCCCTAAAAAAACAATTAAGAAATAACCATAATGTTGATGCTACAACCAGATATAAAACTTATAGAAATAAATTAAATAAAATTATAGAGAAAGCAAAAAATAGTTACTATAAAAAAAAGTTATCTGAAAATAAGAACTGTCCAAAAAAGGTATGGGATCTTATGAAAGATGCCGCAAATTTTAGAACAAAAACAAAAAAAATAATTAATATAGTAGATAAAAACGGCACTATTGAAACTGATAACAAAATCAAGGCTAATATTTTTAATAAATATTTTACAAATGTAGGAAAAACGCTTGCAAACAAAATTAATAACACAGACAATACATTAAATTTACCCACCGTAAATACTCCACAATCAATGTTTCTTAAACCCGTCAATGACGAGGAAATTATACTAACCATAAGATCTCTTAAAAATGGTTGTAGCCCTGGATTGGATAACATTAGTGTAGAGCTACTTAAAAATATACATCTTTTTATAATAAGTCCAATAAAACACATAATTAATTTAATCTTTTCAACTGGCGTGGTACCAAGTCACTATAAACAATCTGTTATTACTCCACTTTTTAAGGGTGGTAATGCAGGTGAAGTAAGTAACTATCGACCAATAACATTAATTAATAATATCGCCAAAATTTTTGAAAAATGTTTTAAAAAAAGAATTGTTGGCTTTTTAGAAAATCATAAATAAGCTTCTATCCCAAAACCAATTTGGGTTTAGGGCAAATAGAAACACAGAATTGGCCATCTACGAATTGATAGAGTATGTTAACAATTGTTTAAACCATAACAAAAAATGTGTCGCTGTATTTTTGGACTTAGCCAAAGCATTTGATACTGTATCACATAAAATACTCATAGACAGAATTGAGGAACTGGGATTAAGGGGGGTAACATTAAATATTATTAAAAATTATCTGTCAGAGCGAATACAGTATGTGAATGTCGAGGGATACATTAGCAACTCTCTAGTAACAGAAACGGGAGTACCGCAGGGCACGGTGTTGGGGCCAATCCTGTTTCTGGTATATATTAACAGTTTATTTAGTCTGAAATTAAATGCTAAAATTATTTCATATGCAGATGATACTGTGATTCTTTTCGAAGATGATGAATGGGCAACAACTCTAAGAAAGGCTGAGATCGGTCTTTTTAGAGTACGTATGTACCTGGACAAAAATCTACTAACCTTGAACTATACTAAAACTAAATTTCTTGCTTTCTCAACTTCGGATGCAACAACATGTGATACACAGTTACTAAAATTACACTATAACCAATGCATGTTTATGTCTAATAATACAATGTGTAAGTGTGACATGGATATCAAAAGAGAAAAGGCTATCAAATATTTGGGTGTAATGGTGGACGAACACCTGAATTGGAAACATCATGCACAACATATAAGTAATAAAATAAGATCAATAATACCCATTTTTTACCAACTTAGAAATATCTTATGCAAATCACAATTAATAGCAACATACAAAGCATTAATTGAAACAATATTTAGATACGGACTAATAATTTGGGGTGGACTAAATAATACAAATTTAAGAACACTACAAGTCACGCAAAATTATGTCATCAAAGTCATGCTAAAAAAAAATAGGAGATATCCGACTGAACAGTTATATTTAGACAGTAAATTGCTTGATATTAAACTTCTCTATGTCTTACAGTCAATAATTTTTACCCATACTTCTTTTGTAGAGAAAAAAGTCAGTCATCAATGCACAACTAGGGCCATCTCAAACCAGCACATAATACAAAATTTATATCGAAAGACGCGATGCCAAAAATTTGTTACTTTTATAGGTCCAAAATATTATAACACATTACCTGTGAGGATACGAAATCTTAGCAAGAAACATATTTTTATTAAGGAGGCTAAAAAGTTTATAATAACAAATAAAATATTGTTTTTATAAAAACCAAAATGTATAGTAGAGATGATAAAATATCTGTACATGTTCACTGGGTTGCGGCTGAGGTCTTGGTCTGGATATATGATAATAAACATATATATCTTGCGCATTTATTGTAGATGTTTTTAATATTTTATTTTACTTAACCTGAATAAGTTACTAAGTATTGTAAAGTATTTTTATTATAAGATAACGGAGCACAACACAAATTTTGCTAAAAATTTAGAGTGCTCCATTTACGAATTGTAAAATACACTGTATATGTAATTTATGAAATAAATATTTGAGTATTTGAGTATTTGAGTCTACAAAATTTAAATTAAATCTGACCGTTTAAAGTGGGTCAAAATCGGGTTCAAAGAAGTCGGTTACAAACAAACATACAGGTGAAGCTAATATAAGCGTGTTAAAAAAGTCGTCGATACATATATTCTTATTTTTATTAATTCTTTCAATTAAAATTATGGTTTAAAATAAATCAATATCATATTGGAAACCAGCTTAAAACTATACAAAACTTTTTATTTTAACTGTCTATCGAACTCCAATAACAACAAAAAGAATGCGAAGAAAGCCACCTATGCTCAAAAACACACATAAAACGAAATGGCCCAAAAAACATACCAGTAAAAACCTTCATAAACTTGGCACCAGCGCCAGGGTGGCTTGCAGCCAACATCGCCGCCTCCGGTGATATTAGCAAGCGTCGTGATTTATAGGGGGTCATGACAAAGTGCGAACGGCAAAAGAAAGGATTATAGTCTACGCCATGATAGTCACAAATTTTACTGCTGCGCTACGAGACACGTTACGTTGCCAACTCTCCTGCTATGAAGCTTGCATGAGATAACCGCATCATCTAAATAGTTAAAATAAATATAGTTTAAGAAAACTAAAAAACACGCTTTAATTAACCAAACTAAAAAGCGGAAAATAAATATAGTTTAATATAATTCTTGAAATTCTTAATATAGGCAGAAAATAATAATGAACCATAAACATTAGTATTATTGTAAAAAAAGCGTGAAGTGCTCGATATACGAAAAATATAGCATAAAGCGACCCACGCTTTTTTCACAATAATACTAATGTTTATTGTCCATTATTATTTTCTGCCTGTATTAAGAGTTTCAAGAATTATTTTTAACTATATTTATTTTCCGCTTTTTAGTTTGATTAATTGAAGCATGTTTTTTAGTTTTTTTAAACTATATTTATTTTTTATTTTTTAGTTTAAGTTATTGTTAAGAAAAACATTTTTTTTTTGAGTAGATTGAGCTAGATTAGTAGATTATTGTATTGTCAGCGGTACTTGATAAGTTTACAAAAATTTAAATTAAATCTGACCGTTTAAAGTGGGTCAGAATCGGGTTCAAAGAAGTCGGTTACAAACAAACATACATACAAACCCAAACAAACCCGAAAAAACCCGAACAAACACGAACAAACGACAAAAATTTTTAAAATTAAAAAAAAAAAAATTAAAAAATTTTTTTTAGACGGGTAGAATTTTTTTTTAACTTTTCTCTATTCTTAGCAACAATATCTATACGACCCCACGTTTGTTTCATTACTATCGGTTATTCTAATAATTCTAACATATTGACTGGTGTCAAATTTTGACAAGAGATTTTTTTGCGTATTTTTTTCAACTTTCCACCGTCAATATACATATAGTTAAATTCACATAAAGTTTTAATGCCAAATGTCAAGACTTGTCATTGTCTAGTTACTTTAGATTTCACCAACTTACTAAATTTCTTATACAGCCAAGATGAGTCAGTGTTTTTTCTTTTTCTTTTCTGGAATTGTTCGGCCAACTCTTTTTATTTCTATCTCTTTTTAATCGTATGAAATAATACAAGATAGACATACTTTGTGTGCAGTACAATTATACTAATTAAATTTAGCCATTAGAAATCTATATTTTATGAGTTGCTTCAGTATTTGACAAGTATGACAGAACTGAAATGTCACGGCGTTAAAAGTTTATGTGAATTCAACTATGCGACCTTATAGTTTTTTCATTAATATCATTTTTTTTAAACGATTTGACATATTGACAGCTGTCAAATTTTGACAGGAGAATTTTTTGCGTGTAGATTATTATATTGTCAGCGGTTCTTGATAATCAACAAAATTTAAATTAAATCTGACGGTTTAAAGTGGTTCAAAATCGGGTTCAAAGAAGTCGGTTACAAACAAACAAACATACAGGTAAAACTAATAATAAAAGCGCGTTAAAAAGCAAAACAAATAACCTACCAATAATCTCATGTGACTTTAGTGGCGCCATCTGTATTTTAAAAATATGCAAAATGTGACTGATTGACATGTTTTATTTGGAAACAATCCATTGAAACTTGCCGTTTAGCCAGCGCGGCCCTATACGCTTTCGTGTATAGGGACGTTTCGACAGTTGACACCCACATGTGATGACATTAATGGCTGATACGGGTTCCTTCTCAAAAGTTCCCAGTTCAGTAGTGGGTTGTAGCAAGCTCACGCGTTTGGTTTCAGAGAGTACATTTTCTTGGTGTTTATTATTTAAGTTGAACGGTGAGTAGAATAACCCAGTTTAGGTTAATTAACTACTTTATTTCCGATAACAAACATTTTATTTATCATCATTTGCTATTATAAAATTTAATAATAGAGGAAAGTACCCAAAGTCGGGCCCCCATTTTGTTTTTAACATATGTAAAATAAAATATTAAGAAAAAAAACATCGCAGTACTTTAATGAATACTTTATATAGTTACTAAATCAGTTTATTTTACTTGAACATAAAAATAAAAAAACTTTTGGTGGAAAAAAATACTTTTAACAAACATTACGTTTTATTGAATTTCGAAAAAGGCTTCCTAAAGTGGGCCCCAAGGTAAAAAAGAAATAAAAATGTTTAACAAACGTTAAAAATGGATATAACATAAACAAATATTGTATCATTTATAACTCACATTATCGAATGTCCCCAAAACTCGAAAAACGAAAAAACTTAATATACAACTAAAAAAAATAACAGCTTGGTCATTTTTTGAATAGAATCAATCGCCTTTTCCATATCAGCCGAGGACCAGGTTCTTAACTTTCTGTTTTTCGCCATCTAAACGTCTTGATATCTGCAACAGAGATTCAAGAAAATCAAATTTATATAAGATAAACCTGCTGGACGGTTTTCACTTGACAAAATAGGGGGCCCGCTTTAAGAATCCTAAGGGGGCCCAGGTTAAGCGCGAACGTACTTATTTTTCTAGACCTTACAATTTTTGAATTGGTTGTGAAAACTAAATCGCAATATCATAAATAGAAGGCTATAGGGATGTCATTTAGGAATATATATAATTTGAGGGACTTACCAATGAAACAGCGTCAGAAATTAATTATAAACACGCCCACAAAATAACTTTGAATTTAAGAATTCGATTAACACGTGGCAGCCGGCAACAACTGAAGGTAACGAGTGTAGGTGGCGCGACGTATGCGGGCATATTGAAAAGTATCAGTTTTAAGGTGGGAGTATCAACATGCTTGCCAACCTATAACCTATTTCGCGTAGATTTATTTATATTTTCTAGCTTTTATACAAAGTTTAAAGAAAATCAGTATCGACTTGATATTCTATAGGTAATAATTGACATATTTAATTAATATCAAGAAATTTCATAACTTATTTTAGGAGAATTGTATAGCAAAAAATATCGGGTTAGATTTTTTAAACATTATTATGTCATTGTCACTCATTGTTCTTTCACTATACAATTCTTCCAAAATTAGCAATGAAATAAATTGATATTTTTGTAATATATCAGATATTACCTAAGTAATGTGCCGACGATACTGATTTTATTTAAATGTTAGTTTAAAAAATAATAAACTTGACAAAACAAAGCGAAATAGGTTATAGGTTGGCAATAAATTAAACGACGTTGAGAATTCACCCTTTAAGTGTTTCCGATAGATCGCGACTCTATACGGAGTCAGCAGATAAGGGGCCCACTTTAAGAGAGGGGCCCAGGTTTGGGTACTTTCCTCTATTAGTTTATCCATTTTAATTATGGTACAATAGGTTGCCAAACCTTGCGCTCACTGCTTTTAAAACACTTTTATAGTTAGAGTTACACCCAGGAATACAGCAGGGGCTTGGCATGTTAATAAATAAACAAACTAAAAGAAAAAATAGTACTTACCTGAGTACCTAGGTATCTAAAGGTATCCTACCTCCTTACGAACTATCTTTACTAGTTATATTTTTAAACTAGTTCACATATACCTTCAAGATTAAAAAAGTTTAAAAAAAGTTAAATACAAAGTAAAAATAAAGTAATTGAAACAGGTATTGACACGATCAATAAAATTCAAATTCAGACAGGACAGCTAGAAGACTCCGAACAACGATGTGACCTGCGCAACAAATACGTTAAAACCAATACTACGGCGCGCGGCGATTGCCGATCACCACGAACTCCCCCACCAACGTCTTGTGGATTAAAGGTCCTAACGGATACAATTCCTTTTTGGGGACGCTGTTCTATTTTCTTACTTGTAGTAAACGCGCTAAACTGGAAACAAAATGCGTCGCACTGAGAAGATACAATTTAGTACTTTTCAAAATTGCTATAATAAAAGTAGTTCTTTATTCAACAAGACTGTGTTGCTAATGGTACTGATTACTACCAATAAAAACAATGTTCCAACAAATCTGGAACTGATCCACTAAAGCGGATTTGATACACTAGCAATTGATTTAATACGGGTTACCTAATAAAAATAAGCTATCAAGCTAAATGAACACTTCAATATTTAATAAATTTACTGTAGCCACAAAACAATAAAGTTCCCAAAGAGCTAACTAGTATACAAAAAACACAACTTTTAAATTAAAACAAATAAAATTCTGTCGCCATTATAAGACCCGTAAACAAACCGCTCTGGGCCGGCCAGGCTATTCGATTTTTCACTTTATTATTGCGATTACAGCAAACGAGCACCAAAAATTTTCACTAATATTTTGTAGAGGTTCTTAGCAATCATGTCACTTAAATTTTCTATTAGATATCAATCGAAAACCGGATAAAAATAAAAATTAATACGACACCGACACCTAGTTCGCGCGTAAATTATATACTAAACCATGGCTAACCTCAAAAAAGTCACGTGACACATCGATCTTCAAGCAGTGTTGTCGATGCTTCTGTTTCACGGTTTCTTTCAAGATGGTTGTTCTAAAAACACTCCTCCAGGGATGTTAAAATGGTTTACTTTTAACCGCATGTAAATTAACATTATCATGACAATGTGAAGTTATTACCTCATAAATTATGAAGCGTACGGTTTCAGTCATGTAAAATTATATACAGTGTGTCTGCTTTAGTACGCACCATACGGAAAACTTTTTTAATATTAATTTTACGAAAAAAAGTTATTTTTCATAAAAAGTTCTGCATGGTCTAAAACTTAAAACGCAATCTTAAGATGTTAAATTTTTTCAGTCGTATACGAGATTTGTCAAAAAATATGAATCAAGAGTAAAGTACCATTATTTTGGACAATATCGAAAACTTTTATGAAGAAAATTTATTTAAAATTGTAAATTAGGTTGAAATATACAGTTATCTCTTTACTCGTTAAAAATTTGATAACCTTTATGTTGCATTATTTTTATGATGCATTAAATTAATTGATACATGGGTGAATATTTGAAAATTGGGTCCAGACCTGTCCCAGCATATTATTTTTTTTATTTAAAAGAAAATTGTAGTTACAAGTATTTCATAGTAGTAATTACTTATCATAACAATAGGTCAGTAAATTTAGTTCACGAGTCATTTTTATATTTTTCAAAATTTGTCGTTAAAGTGCAAAATTGTAATTCCCCTGTTATGTCCCTTCAGCGTTATTATGTGCTACATTTAATACTACTACTTAAAAATATTAGAAATTAAAAACCTAATGACATAAAGACGTACCAGAATAATTTACATTAACGTTTAAATAGTTGTTAAATTAGAAAATATATTAATAATTTTTTTAAATTGTCGTTTACAAGTGTCCCTATATTTTTATGTAATTCCCCTGTATAATAATTTGACCCCGATTACGGATGATAATGACGAAGGTGCCAGTATTATTATTGTACAGTTGGTAAAATTGCGATGTAAAGTTAGCCGTAAGTGACGTGTCGTGTTGTTTGCTTTTCACAATGAGTTGAAAAGTGGTCAGCAACCGCGGAGGTCGTCTTAGTGCCAGTTACTTTGTAATTCCACTGTTGCACGTGTAAACGTGCAAAAAGTAAGTATTATTTACTCTTCTACCACACTTTTGTATAAAATCATTGGCCAAAGTTAGAGACAAAGTTATACAAGTAATAAAGTAGATTTTGTTAGATTATTTAGTCTTTAAATAAGAAAATGTAATTCCCCTGGTGTAATTCCTCTGTAAAATTATACACCAGGGGAATTACAGGTCTACCAAGGGAATTACCATATAAAGATAGGGAACTTATGCCTACTTCATTTTTAATGTATTTTCTTTCATTACCTTAGTTAAGCGTAGCTTTATTTTAGTTTTTAGTTAATCCTAACCTTTTTATTACAGGCATATGTGAAAATGGCAAAAATTAAAAAATTAACACGAGAGGAAATTTTGTAAAAAAAACGACTATCCGAAAGAGCCAGATATCACCGTATTAAAAATGACCCTGTGAAGCGCGCAGAGCAGCAAGAAAAAGAGAGATTAAAGTATTTAAAAAAGAAAGAACAAGGTAAAGTAAAAGCAGCAAAAGACATGACTCCTAGAGAAAATAGACTAGCGCGAAAACGGTGGAAAGAAAATGTTGCTGCCTTTCGTAGACGACAAAGTGAGATGAAAAATATCACCAAGAGATACATAAGGGACAACACGCCGGACTCTTTAGCTGAAGAGCGGGAAAGACAAGAAGACCGAAGAATATTGGCTGCCAAAAGAAGATCGAAGAACATAAGAAAAATTCGAAACAAAGTGATAGAAAAGAAGAATCATGAAATACAGAAGTTGAAAAAAGGGCTCGAAAAATACAAGAAACGATTACAACGCGTCAAAAACAATAAAGAATCATTTAAAATATTGACTCCAAACTGTAAAGTTAATAAAATGTTAGATGATCCAACTTCCAGCGCAAAAGAGAGTGTAAAGAAACATTTATTATTTGGAGAAGTCATGAAGCAACAGCTTAATGAAAACTTTTTTAAATTAAATTCTTCAAAAGAAAAGCATATTTTTACACGGGCTGTAACGGGCAAATTAGTAAAAAAATATAAAATTTATAATGACATAGGAAATATTTCGAAGAAAATGATGATAAAAGCAGCGAAAAGTCATTCCCTTTTGGACCACCACAGAAAACCTAGAAGAAATAAAATAAATAGAATAATTAAAAATTTAGTTCAACAATTTCTAGAAAAAGACAGTAACTCTCGTTTGTGTGCTGGAAAAAAAGAATATATAACGCGAAAAAAAGAAAAAAAACAAAAGCGTGTATTAACAGACACAATGAAAAATTTGCATAAAAAGTTTTTATCATCTGGTACGATACGTATTAGTTACAGCATTTTTTGCAAGCTTCGTCCATTTTGAATTGTTCATCCAAAGACGAATGATCGTGATACGTGCTTATGCGTTACTCATGCTAATTTTGATCTTCTTTTGCAAAGTCTCAATCAGTCTAATATAATTATTATTTCCAATCACCAGAAATTGCTGGATTATATATGTTGCGACCGTTATAATGAAGCTTGTCTGGCCCGAAAATGTCACCAATGCATATTAAAACAAATTCAATATAACTGTCTTAGACTTGTAAGAAATATATTTTTTTTATAACCATTACTGGTATATATTTATCATTTTCTTTTTGTTTTTAAATAGAAAATGTAATTTTCCTGGCGTAAGAAGTAATTCCCCTGCATGTGTCATTTCCCTGGTAGCCGTATTTCCCCTGGAGATAAAAAACAACAATAATATCAAAAATAATATCTGACCCGTTTGGGATTTTATTGTATGTAGTGTTTTTTACAAAGAATGTGTAAAAGTGCTAAGAAAATCATTGATCGACTCTGTTGCCATTTCTCCATATATATGGAATCCATTTTCAAATATTTACCCACATAACAAAATTATTTATGTTACAATAATTATCAACTAGAATACAGTGCTAATAATATTAATTGCGTAATAAGCGTGTATGAAAAAGTACATCAATTTACTATTGCTTCGACGTATCCGCCTTTTCTTACAATACAGGTTTCCGCTTTAGAACAAAATTCTCTGAATACATTTTTAATTATATTCGGAGTTATACCCTGAATTTGTCCGTAATAATTATTTCCAAGTGTTCGACGTTTGTGAATAGCCTATATTGGTATACCTTTTCTTTTAAGTAACCCCATAAATAATAATATTATGGGGTTAAATCTGGCGACCTAGTTGGCGAAAAAATCTCGGAATATCGATGAATTAACCTTCCATTAAAGATAATTTGAAGGTATTGCCTTACTTCCATCGTACTAAGACATGTTGCGCCATCCTGCTGTTACCATACCTGTTGCCGTTCATGTATTGGTAGGTCATGAAGAAAATCATGCAACTGATTTCGTTTAAAAATTAGATACCGTTAAGAAGTCATAGATTGTCGAAAAAAAAGGCACAATTATTTTATCCTGATGTAAGGAATGGAGTCAGTCCACCATCGACAATTTTGCGAATACACTGTTCCATTAGACGTAAGAAAAAAATATTTTCCTAGCCATAAAAGGATCGTCTCCTACCTTTCCTTGGATAAGAAAACAAAAATCTAATCGTCTGTCGTAGTCTACAGGTTTTAAAGTATGGATACATTGTGGTTTATATGGACGAAACTTGTTCTCTATAAGAATTATTGATATTGCTTCTTTACCAATTTGATCTGGAAGCGAAGATGCCCTTTCTCGCAGGGATAATTTAGGTTTTTCCACTGCAGATAACAATACATTTAACTTCATCTTATCAGTTGCAACAGTTTTTCGACGTTTGTTTGCAAATTTATTTTTAACATCTCCACATGATATAAATTTTTCCATAATTCTCACTTTTTTTATTTTACTTTACTCCCAACCAACATTACAAGTTTATTACAGGGATAAGTATATAAAAATAACTAACAATTATTACTCTAACTTAATAGGTAAGTATATAATAAGTAGGTATATAAAAAAAATACAGTTAAAAAAAATTACTCGCTTTGTATTATAAACGTATGATTAACACGTTAAGAAAGAAATTTATACTAGAATATTTTTTTAAATGAAATTTAAATAATGTTAGTTTTTTTAATGTTTTAATATTTTTGGGTAAAATGTTATATAATATTAATCCATTATATAACAATGACCGTTTTCCAACGTTACTGTTTATTTTAATAGTTGGTAAAAAATTAGTTTGTCTAGTATCATGTCTTTGAATATCATGAACTTTTGTTAACGTTATGTTAGAAATTTTTTTTTTTAAAAGGAAAGAATAAATGAATATGCAAATTTTTAAATTATATAAATTATTTATATCTAGGTATTTATTCGGTTTATATAAATTTGTTGTTGGTTCTAAGTGCGGAAATTTATGAATACATTTAATAATTTTATTTTATAGTTTCTTTAAAGGTTTTAGTACTATTGAATTGGCTGAACCCCAAATATAAATTAGATACTGAATTTTTGAATGTACTAATGCATGATAAATATTTTTTAAATAATTTAAAGAGATACAATGACGCATTTTAAAGAATATCCCAATTAACGGAGAAATGTAAGTTCGAATATGTTACGTGTTTTCTCCAGCTTAAATTTTGATCAATATCATATAATCCTAAAAATTTTATGTTATCTTTGTAATTATTATTTTCCCCACTAAATATTATTGGTTGCTTTTCCATATCTAGTCTTTGTTTGTCAATGTAAATAAATGATGATTTATTAAAATTTAAAGTTAATTTATAAGATTCCAACCAGTCAAATATAATTTTTAAATCTTTTTTGATATTTAATTGGATGTCCCTAATATTTTTAGCATAATAAATAATTGTTGTGTCGTCGGCGAAAAGTTTAATTTGTCCACATAATTTTAATTTTGAAATAGAATTGATATAATTAAGAAACAATGTGGATCCTAAAATAGTACCTTGTGGTACTCCACATCTAATTGTTTGATAGGACCTAATATTACTTCCTATTTTAACGCATTGTTTTCTATCTTTTATATAACTTTCAAACCAACGATAAATTTTTCCTCTTATGCCTATATCAAATAATTTAACTAATAATATATCATGGTTTACAGTATCAAAGGCTTTACACAAGTCTAGAGATAAAATGCCGCATTTTTTTTGGTATCTAGATTTAATTGAATATTAGTAATAACATCCATAGCTGCAACTTCAGTATTTCTAGATTTGCGAAACCCATTATATTATTACTAATGTATAGTGTACATTTTTCCCTGGATGCCTGTTATAAAATATTCCAGCTGCTTCTCGACAAGTTTTAGAATTATCATCAACGATTAAAACAAATTTTTCTTTTTTCTTGCACTCTAAATATCACCGGCATGTTGAATGCTAATTTCCACTAAGTTAATTAAATTAGAGAAAATGTGCCATTTCAAAAGTTTTTTTTTTAAATGCAGTAATTGCGTGGCCAAACTGTTTGTGATTCATTCATTATTTGATTAAATGTTTTAATTTAATTTCCTGAATATCTTAACTTATATACTGTTAAATAATTGTCCTTTAAATAAAAATATAGATATATTTACATGTTTCTATTTTTTACAGAACATTAAATAGTAATAAAATGTTGTAAAATTATGTATTATAGATATAATATAGTAAAATTTCCTTTTCTAGTTTTAATAACTTGCTAATATATGAAAACAAAAATTTACAATCTAGGTAAAAATTGTATGGCGGTTAATATATTTTATAGGAAAATTTAACAATGTAGGTTAAAGCCAGTGGCGGCTCGTTAATAAAGGGCTCTGGGGCGCCGCCATCCCTGCAATTATTTCAAACAGTATCCAAAAATACTTTACTTAAAAAACCAATAAAGCAATCCATGTAAGCAATCCATTAAAATAAGTCAAACCGAACATAGCCCTATTCCAGCGGGTAGGTTATACTAAGCGCGGGCATTAATTCAAACCAAACATAGCCCTATTCCAACGGGCAGGTTTTACTCATAGACAAGGGAGTTGCGCGCTCTAAATGTTATACTAAGCGCGGGCGGGCGACCGATTATCCGTCCCGATTCAACGCGGCTTCTCGATGAGTTGCCATGACGACAGAGGCGTGACGTTACCTACACATGTTTTGATTTGATTTATTAGTTACGTTATAAAGTTGGAAAATGTCGTGAAATATGAAGGTTAGTGATATACAGAAGCTTGTGTTTAGTTCTCTGAGCTTAAGTGAAACACTTGATTTAAAAAATGCAGAGCGGCCACTAAATATTGAACATAGTACAAGTGCAATCAAAATGTAAAAGTAAGGCACAGTTTACGCGTAAGTTTGACAAAGAAATATATAATAAAAAATCCTGGATATGCGGTTGTGAAGACAAAAATTCTTTTTTTTTTGTTTCGTGTGTCTTCTTTTTGGCGGGGATGATAATTGGACTATAAATGGGGTGCAGGACTTAAAACATCTTTCAGAGAAAATAAAAAAACATGAAAATAGTGCAAAACATCGTCATAATGTGGTAAGTTTTGAGATGTTAGGACAAACTAATATTTTAACTTGTTTAAGTAGTGCTTATGCTGATGAAATTAAAATTCACAACGAGAAAGTTAGAAAAAACAGACACGTATTTTTAAAAATAATAGACATTTCAATTTTTTTTTTATTTAAAGCCAGCGCCCCCCCTGACTCGCTAGTCACGAGCCGCCACTGGTTAAAGCTAGTAGATCTAAGTTAAATGTAAAGGTGTCCTTTCGCTGGCGCGTTCAGTTGCCACAGCTGGTGGGAGTGTTCTAGCAACTGATGTATAATTTTATATGATTTGTACATTTCCGTTAGATGAGCTCGGAGACGTTAGCCGTTCCTGTGACGATGAATAGCGCGATCGCCAGCCTTGGCAACCGAAAAAGCACTTTAAAGGACGTTATTTTATAAACCAACGGTATGTTTCGCTTATCCCACAAAATACGATAAAGTAAACTATTTACCTATTAAAAAATACTTTACTTTTGTTCACTTATTGGGTGGTTATAAGAAAATCATAAAATTACCGCTCTAAAGATATTTTTTACACAACTTGACACAGCGCAAAAATTGTGACAGTCACGATGCAAATATTAGTAAAGAAACGGGGCGCAGACCCTCTCGGTTCCTTATGGCCGCTCTGTCGCACACAGTTGGCATCTTCCCGATGCTTACAAATTAGTTTCCTATACACCACGGCAAGTGACCATTTGTTATTTTTGCGCAGTAACAAAAATAACAAGAAACGAATGATTGGGTAATTTTTTGGGAACAAAAATGCATCGAAAAGGACCGAGAAGGGTCAACCAGCATTAGTATTTCCGAGCAGACGGTATCGTACCGTTTTTCGTAATGTCTATTTTGACACAACCGTTATTGAAATTGTACCTATACATTGCTCGTACCGTGCGAGCAAAAATTATTTGCATCAAAGAGGGCCTTGCATCTAAGGACGTAATGCTTAGACGTAGACCATAATACCTTTTGGGTGCCAGTGACTACCTGAATTAAGAATCAATCAGTTTTTCCGTCATATTTGACATTCGTTACAAGTAATTTGATTAATCGCTAATTTTTCCAATTTGAACAATTCACCAATTGGCTTTACGAAACAGCACAAAACATTCATGTTTGATGCGTATTTTCGAAACGGGCTTAGAGTAAATGGTTGCTTTTATTGCTGGGGATTTTTATCATTGCCTGAAAAGAACCGTGGCTGTGGGGCTTAGGGAAACAGGTTCTTTATAACACAAAAAAAGGAGCAGGAAGACCATCTGTAAGAACAGAAGAACATATTGCAAACGTTCGTGAAATAATGCAAAATACGCCAACAAATTGTATAAGACGCCTGTCCCAAGAAGTGGGAAGATGCAGGACTATTCTTAAAAAGCAGCTAAATTTATTTCCCCTTAAAGTGCAAGTATTCCAAGAAATACAAGCCGCAGATTTTGAAAGACGCAGGAATTACTCCCAATAGTTTACCCAAAATTTATTGGAAAGAAATGATTTATTAGACCTGACATTTTTTTCGGATGAAGACTGGTTCCACCTCTTCGGTTATGTGAATTCTTAGAATACACGCATGTAGAGTAATGAAAATCCCCATTTTTTTGTAGAGTCCACATTGCACCCTCAAAAAATTGGTGTCTGGTTAGCTGTTTCCCGAAGAAGAATTGTTGGTCCTATTTTTTTCCCTGACACAGTTACAGCACAGCGGTATAGAGACAATATTTTAAATCCATTTGTGGAGCAATTACTTGACGAGGAACTACCTTTTGGATATTTTCAAGAGGACGTTGCAACCGCCCATACAATCGCCGAAACTGTTAACTACTTAAGTACGCAACTTTTTCGACGACAGATTGATCAGTTTTCGATCAGACATTGTATTCCCAGTTTGACGGTTATGGATTACTTCGTTTTTCCTCATTTAAAGAACACTATTTTTAAAACACCGGTTGCAAATTTAG
The DNA here is from genome assembly GCA_963969555.1 of Polydrusus pterygomalis. Taxonomy (NCBI): domain Eukaryota; kingdom Metazoa; phylum Arthropoda; class Insecta; order Coleoptera; family Curculionidae; genus Polydrusus; species Polydrusus pterygomalis. Next base: position 37,100,604 of record OZ018380.1, on the reverse strand, counting down.
AACAATTACAAGAAAGGATTATCCATGCTGGTCAACACTTTAAAAAATATGAAGAGACGTGTGAATTTATGCTTGGAGCATGGCGGTGGCTCATTTCAGCAATTTATGTAACTATTTTTCTTATTGTTTCTGTATAGTCTTACTTTGTTAATATTGTTAACAACAAAAATTAATTTGTATTTGTCTACCTACTTATTTTATTACTCATTAGTTTGGCATATCATGTCATAATATGAATTTGACAAAATTTTAACCTAGATTTGGTTAAGTATATCGTCCTCTAATCATTGTGATCTAAACCAAGCTCTACGTTTTTTAATCCAAGCCCTCTTTGATGTAAATGATTTTTGCTCGCGCGGTATATTAATGAGACCTCTTCCTCTCTCATTTCGTTTTAACTTAAGTGTATAGCGTGGGTGGTGAAATCTGAGTTTTGTCAGCAGCCTGCGCGTAAGTCTATCTAGTTTGTGCAAATCCGTGTCTAAGTTCTTAAGAATTTCGAATGAATAGGTAAGTGTTGGTGTTACCTAGGTACTGATGGCAGTAATAAGGTTACCAGTATTCAGATAGGTATTAAAAAGCTTTGTTAGGGCTATTATATTTGTTTTAATACTCCCTTTTTAGGCTAGTGTGATTTATTTGTTGGTTTTTGGATATGCCTCCGCATTTATATATTTTATTACCATCTAGTATATCTATGCCTTTAAGTACGACATTCAAGATTGCGCACTTATCGCGCATCTTAATCAAAAGACATTTACTATATTATATTAATATTATTATATTCGCCTTAATCGTCACCAGCCCGTTAGTAGGGTGACTGTCTGGAAAGAACTGACGTATGGACTTACTAGACTTACCCCCTTTCGGTCAAACAGTGGAGACTTTAAGCTAAATTATTGCGGTGCGGTTTAGGTAGATTTAATTTTTATATTATATAATGAAATAAAACATGGAATAATCAAGTTTTAGCTTTTTTAACCTATACATTAGGATGTAACAAAGTTTTTCCTAACATATTTTAAATTTCTTTTTCTGCATTTTTAAGTCGATAACTTTGCCCTGCCTTTTAAAAATATTTTTAAAAAGAAATGAGGCGATATTTAATATTTTACATTTAAATCGGTTGCTTTAAAGTCAAACAAGGTGGAATGGCTTGACATTTTTTTTTTGAATTCTGCACCGACAGACATTATAAAGAAAATAGTATAATGAAACCTCGTGCAGATATAAATTTTGATGATTTTTCGGCGGCCATTTTGAAAATGTGAAGAAATGTCAAATTAATTAAAATAGTGCGTTTAATAGCTGTGCCAAGTGGTTTAAAAATAATTTACTTTTAGTAAGAAAGGGAGAGCTTAATTTCTTTTCGCAGTAGTGCTTTAAGCTGAACCTTTTTACACTCAAATTAGTAATAATAATAATAATAATAATAATAATTGTTTTTATTGTGGAAAATAGTAAAATACATTAAATCATTTAAGGCAAAAAGATATATAAAAAAGAGTTATACAATTTTCCCACAAGGGCAGAGTTCGCACTCATCTGTCTGAACAGTGAGCAGCGCTTTTACACTCAACCCAGTACTATATAATAGAAAACTATTTTAGATTTCCTATCAAAAGGAAAGGCTTATAACTAATATAAAAAAAAAAAAATATATATATATATATATAACATATTAACATTAAATATGGCATATTAACAGTAAAGGTATCTTATTTTAACTATTAATTGAAAAGTATATTTATTTCAGTAGCATTTGTTTTAGTTTACGTTTAAAGTTGACTAAATTCAAGGATTTTAGAGATTCAGAAAGTTGGTTATATTGCTTGGTGACGTTATAAGAAAAAGATCCACGAAATTGGGTGGTTTTGTGTTGTGGCGGAGTTAAAAGATTTCGATACCTAACATTTAGATTATGGACAGAGGTTCTAAATTTCAGTTTTTTAAATAAATAAGCAGGTTTTTCATTGGTAATAATTTTATGATAGAATATCAAACAGTGTAGAAGTCTCCTCTTCTCCATATTTAGCCAGCCTATATTTTTGAGAGAATAAGTAACATGGTCTTTTCTTTTCAAACCGCACACAAGCCTAACGCAGGAATTCTGAACGAGCTGCAGTCTACGTGCATCTACATTAAGCAAGTTTGGGCCGTAGACTATATCTCCGTAATTAAGGTGCGACAGGACCAACATTTCACAGAGCATGGTTCGACATTTTTTGTTAAGTAAATGGCGATTTGAATATATTAGTTTTAAATTGCAGAATGCTCTTTTAATTATAGTAGTTACATGTTTCGAAAACTTAAGTTTGTAGTCCACAATAACGCCTAAATTCTTTGCTTCATCGGTAAGGGTAAGCTTTTCATTATTAAGAATTATATTAACATTTTCTAAGCATCTAGAACGGGCAAGAGCTCTACCAAACAACATCACTTGTGACTTTAAAGGATTGAGCGTTAGACCGTACTTGTTAGATATATCGCAGAGAGCCTCGAGGTCGCGATTAATTAGGTTACAGGACGCAAGTATTTCATTAATAAAGAATGACAAATAGAGTTGCGCGTCATCTGCGTAAAAATGGGAAAGACAATAACGAAGTACCTTATAAAATTGAGATGTGTACAAGGTAAATAAACGAGGCCCCAGGACCGAGCCCTGAGGGACTCCATTAAGAACAGGAGCAAAATCAGACAAATTTCCACCAATTCTTACTGCTTGGAATCTTTCTGTCAAGTAAGCAGCAAAGAAGCTAGTTGCATCCGTAGAAAACCCCAAATAACCTAATAAAACAAGCAATAGTTGGTGATTTATAAGGTCAAAGGCTTTAGAATAGTCAAGCAGCACTAAGATTGTCAGTTTATTGTTATCAATGTCTGTAAGGATATCATCAGTAACCTTAGTTAAGGCGGTTACACAGCTATGTTCTTTTCGAAAACCAGACTGTTGCTCGGGAAGGATGTCATTGTCATCAATAAATTTTGTCATTTGCCCCTCAACTATCTGTTCTAAAGTTTTGGAAAGTACACATAAAACACTGATAGGTCTTAGATCTTTGAATTCGTTGGGCGCTGCAGTCTTAGGTATAGGTACAACATGCGATTTTTTCCAAACAGAAGGAAAAGTATTGCTAGAAATGCAAAAATTGAATATATGTTTTAGTGTGTTTAAATTTTCAGTCAGGAGTAATAACAATTTGATTTGGTTTTACAATTATGTTTACATACAAAAGGAAATGCATGACTACTAAACAAAAGTTGAAAAATAATATTCGCGTTTTATATCTTTATTTTGAAAGGTATATTGCATTGCAATAACATGTAGTCATATTCTGTTAATATTGCATGCGCCCGTACTACTTAATATTTTAAATTTTTTTTAAAAAGCACGAAATTGAAAACATACACTTAGGTTGAAATTTACCATTACTAAAACATACCATCCAGAACAGAAGGGCCTTATTGTTTGTATTTCAAATAAAATTACAGGAGAATTTGACTTTTACAGTTAATATACTCCAAAGCGTTTTGTCGATACCAACTTAAAGCAACCTAAAGCCACAAAATCAAGTTTATAAAAAAAGTTTGTTAATAAGGTTTTTCCAAGCTCCTAAAAAAGTGTAATTAGAGTGAAAATTACATAAATTAATTTTCAACCAATTAGAAGGCTCCTTTTTGTTTACGTTGCTTATAGCAACGGGAGATTATCGCGATAATTTTTGTTAGTTCCTAATAACTTAATGAAATTAATAAGTGATAATTTTTCTGTCAAAAAGCTGCTTTATATGTATTGGTCACTCAGAATAAAATCAAAATACATTTTGTTGCTAACTTATAATTTTTATTGATACTAACCAATTTGCTTTACATATCGAACGCCTGGGCTTAAAGAGACACATCAAAAGTTTAACTAAACTCATCGGAAATATGTTTTTTTAAGTTTTATTTGTCAGCTATGTTGACATGTAATTTCAGATGTTATGGTTGAAAACGAATTAAAGTTTTTAATGTTCCTGAAATTTTAGTCATAAACCTTAGTTACTAACAAGTTAAATCAACTTCTATTGTAAATATATACTGCGTCATATTTAACTAAACTCATCCTAAAATATGTTTTTTTAAGTTGCATTTGAATTTAAAACTATAAAGACATTGGATTTCAGATATCAAAATTTGTTATTTAATGTTTCTCACATTTTAGTAATAAAAATTAGTTACTAACGGCTAAAATCAACTTAATTTTTAAAACTCTAATTAGTTACAATTAACTAAAGCCGCCGGAAATATGTTTTTGTAGCATTTTAGCAAAAAAATTACAATAAGAAAAAACTACAATTTAATTTATGAAATTTTCTTACCGAATCTCCCACGCAGCAGAATTAATTCCCGATAATTTTTTCTCGGTTTCACTCATGTTTTTGTTGATAGAAAATTTCCCTCGTCGTAATAAATCCGCTGCTAGAGAGATTTTAAGTGATAATATTACAAAAAAAACTATTTATTTTAATCCCAATCAACAAGTTAATTAAAAAAAAGTTGAAAAAGCTGTTAATTAAACGCGGTGGCAAAAATATTTTTTCCCGATCGAGTAAATTCAACCCCAAGGAATTGTTTCAAGAACGAAAAAGCCCATTGGGATGAAACAAGTATAACGAACTGTCTGTGCCACAAATTACCTATGGGACGCACCCCAACTAGGAGCCCCTTTTTGCTCAATTTGAAGCCAAAATTAGGGGAACATTTCTGATTAAATAGAAAGATATGCCCGCTTTCGGTTATAAGATAAACGATAATTCGGTGATGAATTAAAGAATAGAGAACTCTACCAAATAGAGGAAATCAAAGAGGAAAATAAGAAATAGTGGGCAAGATATGCATTTTCGTAAACTACACATTTTCTTTCTGCGAACAATTAATAATCATTATTATTTTAGTGGTAGAGAAAAAGTATATAGTTAATCATTATTTTATTGTAGCGATTAAATGCTAAATAATATTTCCTTTTTTAAGACTAATCATAAAATACAATTCTTATTGTAAAAATGCAAGATAAATGATGTTAATCAAAGTATTTATTTTTATTTAGATAAGAAATACTAACAATACACTAAGAAAAAAGAATTATATTTCTTATAATAATTTACATACTCTTTATACAACTGTTTAATAATATATGTGACAGCGACGCGCTTACCTACTGTAAGACAACGACAATTGCTAGACCGTTGTGTAGTGATAATATCACGGTAATTTAGCCAATAGCAAATAGGAGTTAATGCTAGCATAGAATGGCTTATAGCCATTATTGCTCTAAATACTCATATATAGTAATTATAAAGTTCTATTGGGGGTGTAATACGGTTTTATATAGATACTGTAAATGTTCCAACTGGCAGTTGTATTGAAACTTGACATTAATCATAATAATATTTGCTTGCTGCGGTTAATAAAGCATATACTTACCACTAAAAACCACTACTATAGTTCTCAAAAATTTAAATAGCTTCTAGTGTGATATTGTTCTTATCGTTTAACATTGCATAATATAATTATCTATTATGCAACATGGTTGACTGAGATCGTAAAATTCGTCCATAGAATAAAGTCCAATACTAATGATGTGATGTGCGAAATAAGAATATTCTATTGCTTTATCTGACATGCAACTTCTAAAAAAACTTAAATACAAAGTAAAAATAAATTAATTGAAACAGGTATTGGTACGGGTATTGGTACGATCAATAAAATTCGAATTCAGACAGGATAGCTAGAAGTCTCCGAACAATGATGTGACCTGCGCAACAAATTCGTTAAAACTAATAATACGGCGCGCAGCGATTGGCGATCGATAAGAACCACCACTAACTTCTTGTAAATTATTGGTTTTGACGGATACAATTCGTTTTTTGGGAATCTGTTCTGCTTTCTTAATTGTAGAGAAAGCACTGTACTGGGAACAAAATGCGTCGCATTGAGAAAATACAATTTACTTCTTAACAAAATTGCTGTATTAAAACTAGTTAATTATTTAACAAGACTGTATTACTAATGGAACTGATTACCTACTACCAATAAAAATACTGTTCTAACAAATCTGGAATTGATATAACACTAAAGCGGGTTTGATACACCAGCAACTTATTTAATATGGATTAATAAAAAAATTAGCTATCAATACAGACTGTGTCTTAGCAAACCTGCTCTATTAGATCATTTTTCTCAGTGTACTTAAATTTAGAAAATGGGTTTTAAAAACGTCACTGCTATTGTGAATTGATAGCTAATAAACAAATAATTACCTTATTATTTTTGAACTATATATTAAGACCCTTTACATTTTTAAGTTTAGCGAGAGAAATCTTGACTTTTGTATAGGTATTGGAAATGGGCCATTTCTGGTTTTTCTCAGACAATAAATGATACCGGGTACCACCCATTTTCCAGTTGCATATAATACATATTTCTTATATTTTGCTGAAGCTGATATATTCTATATTTCATTTATTTACACCCTTAAAATTCGTATATTGTTTTTTATTGATTAACCCAGATTCTAACCAATAATTTACCCTATTTCACCCCACACTATCAATACAGATCAAGTTCCTGTATATTGTCAGCACAACACTCGACTTGTCGGTGTCAAATGTTGATTTACGGCACGTATCTGCGTAATTACGACAGATGCTGTCCGGGGTTCCATAATACATTTACATTTAAATTACACGCTTCTAATAGGTATTGTGGGTGTATGCCATGGACTTTGTAATATAGATTTAGTAATCTTATGGAATTCGAAGTCACCCGTAAATTTGTAATTTAATTTTATAGTGCCCGTATCAATTTTTCGAGTTATTATATCTACTTTTTTGTCAGTTGTAGAAATAATATAGTATAGTAAAAATTGTGAGTCAACTGACTATAGAGAAGGCAAGCCAAGAGGAACTATCCAATGTTAATATTTTAACGCTCATAATTTTGGACAACGCCACCTAAAAATCTGTAGATTAGGTGTAAGTGGCAGACTTTTGACACTGTCCAAACAGTCTCACGTAGTCCTATGAGAACAGTCACACAAAAATCTTTACTACCTTTTGCCTTCTTCATCTCTTCAACTTCTGCAGAAGTCGTTAGCTGGCAATTGCATACGTTCGGCGTGAACAGGCAATATCCGGTGACTACGGCAGTGACATTTCTTAGGTATTTCCGAACATGTCGTAATGAAGCTGCTGTTTTTCCTATTATCAAGTATGGACCACAATTGCTTGAAAATGCTAACAGTTGTCAGCTATGTCAATCTTCTTTGTGCAAGTTGTTTAGCTATAGGATCTATCTTCTCTTTGACCGATCCCAGTGATCTAGCCACAGTATTTTATGCTAGTTCGGCAGACATGCATGCGCCTTTTTCTGGCAAGCGTATGAGTAGCCTGAGATTGTTGCGAGAGCACCTTACTAGTTTAGATTTAATGCTAATGGAACAAATTGCCTTTAACGCTACTAGACTATGTATATCTGTACCTGAGAGCTAAACTGTATTAACTCACAAAAATGAAATTTTACAGGAGAGCAGTTTTAAAATTTTTATAAAAATATTAACGCACTGAAAACTGTATTAAATCCACACATCAAACTTTAGCAGCATTATCCCCATAATACTATTTTGCTCGGAAAATATTAGGAATACCTTTAACAGTACCTACTTTACCAGTATTAACTCCATAATACTCTTTTGCTCGGACACGGTTGAGGATATGATACAGTTTAATTCTGTCTAACTTTAAAAGTATAATATGTGTGGCTTAATACTATTTTCCATGTAAAAGAGCAGGTTGTGTTTAGTAGTATAAAGCCTAATATCGTTTTTTTTTTTCTAAAATGAAGTTAATACAGTTTTGCTCCCAGGTACAGATATATATATAGCTATTGATGCAGCACCAGGCCAGGACTGTTTTATCTACTGCCATAATTTCTGTAAAAATTTGTAACGAGTTATGCCAAACGACGCCTGTGATAAAAACGTATGCAACCCAAATATCCGAGTTAAGTTACTTCGCTTGTAAGTATGCACATCGCAGCCTCGAGCTTCGTTATCGATCTTTTTTTTTAGGTGGAATGTCTAGGTTTTACGTGAAAAAATTCATACAAATATACCAGAAAAATAATTTTTTATGCACTTGAATAATATAAAATACAAAACAATACATAAAGCTTCTTTTTCTTGGTAGTACATGCAATCTGAATTCTAACAGTGCTGGATAAAATCATACCTCATAGTATCAGGATTATTCGGGTGATTAGAAAATTATTTTTTATTTTATATATTTAACTTGTATATTTATATGTTACCACCTGGGAAGCAAGACTGTATAGTATTTTTTATACATAAAAAGTTCAAAACAGGTCGATTTAATAACCTTCGCTTTGTAAAAGTATTTAAATAATACGCAGCATAAAAGCATACATTTCCTGCATTTATTCACTTTAAAGCCAAATAAAATAATTTTTTTTAAAATGATCTATTTCTTGTTAGCGTTAATTTTAAAAATTAAATTCTTGGACAAAACTTCTAAACATACGTAAGTTTAGAGGTATGAGAAAGTAAATGAAAATTTATTATTACCAATCAAATAAATATCTGGATGGGCGGCATGGGCCAACACACAAATTTAAAAGGTTTGCCGTTTGTAATAATAATTTAGGGTCCATTATTAATAATACAGATCGAGTTCTCGTGTATCGTCATCGATACACTCGACTTGGTGACGTCAAATGTTAATTTCCGGCATCCTGTGTAATTACGACAGATGCTGTGAGGGGCACTATCACGCATTTACATTTTAATTATATGCATGGAACAGTTGTTAAGGTTTAAATAAACAATAAATGTATTGATTTTAACAAGTCCATTAGTTAAGATTAAGAGCGTGATGTTTTTAAGTTTAGATTTAATTATTTAGAAAATGCATATCATGCTTGTTTAACCACAAGAATTTGCAGTATATTTTTCCTAAGAGCTATACAATAATACAATTTTGGTATTTTGTACAGGAAATAGGTATAAGAAAAATAAATAATCTTCTATGTTATAGTTGCAGAATAAAAAAACCTGCTTTCAAATAGATTGTTTTCATTATTATCCATGGTCAATAATAATTGGAAGGATGGAGAAAAACGATTTCTAAGGTTTATTATTGGTCAGTAATGGCCGTTTTATAGATAAGTAGTGGAAAAAATACTAATATCGTCCTGCTGTTTCGCGTCCTGAGATCCTGTAAAATCGAAAATAATATGTGCGCCATTTCCAGTTTTATAACTTTTACACTAATATTATTTTACATTTTAAATAACAACGGAGTTAAATTGTATCACTCTAAATGATCACCCAGTATTAATTTGTGTCACATTAATTACCTCATGTGCGTTTAATACCAAATGTCATTAATATGCATTTTGTCAGAAATAAGTGCTATTATGTTTATTTATTTATTAAATATTTATTTATATTACTACTCGGGTTAAGTGATTTATTGTATTAGAGGGCGAGGTTGTATATTATCGGATTGGAATGTAGAAGATAAACTAGTTATTTTTAAACAAGTACTGTAACATTATTTTCCAGATGAGTGCAATATTATTTTTTGGATCCTTGATTTTTTTTAATGTATGTCATACGTTGGTTGGTAATGCAATGCGTAAAGAAACGCCATTCATATGTCAGTTAGTATTGCATGCACAAATGAATGTAGATCATATAACAACTAGTAATGACTCCAATAAAGGAATGCATGGTAAATAATAATATTTTCAAAAAAAACATAAATTAATTCAATTAATTTTGATCAAATCTCTTTTATTATACCAGTTTTATATTTAATATAACGCTTTGCGAAACTACCTGCAATAATTGAAGACTTGAAATAAAAACCGGACTAAGTGCCAAAATTCAAAAATTGTGTTAGAACTTGAAAACAGTGCTAAATGCCATTGCCAACAACCTATAAAACGTGCTATGTGCCAGGAGTATCGTAAATATTTTTTCTATTCGTTGAAAGATGGCGCGCTGTGTAAGTCCAAATGCCGAATTAAATAGAAAACATAGATTGTCTCAAAACTACAATTTTTGCACTTAGCCCGGCTTTTATTTCAAGTCTTCAAATATTTTACATCTAAAAACAGGTTAAGGTAACTAAAATAAATGTATTTTTTTTTAATAAAAATTGTGTTTACCTTTGTGACATTTTAAGCTGATTTTAAAACAAAGCTTGATGACTCCGCCTACGTGCTTATTGGAATGTAAAGTTTGAGCTATTGGTTTTGGACAAGAAGAGGCTTCCAGATATTGGGGATATCTATACTTGGTTTACTAACTATATGGGTATTTTGATTCATGAAAACTGCATCTTTAAAATCCCCTTGACATAAGGTATTGTGAGAAATGCTTGCTCCTCTTTCGTTTCGGTATTAGTTTTTAATTCGCGATTTTTAACTTTTGAGATGGTATTAGTTACAAAGGTTTCAGGGTAACAATTCTGCTTTTTTGATGTTTGAAATTTCAATATTAAGGTCTTTGTTGCAAACGTTAGATGCTCTGTGATAAAGAGTTTGAATAATGCCGTTTTATGGAGTTTGAATAATTCGATCCGTGATTAAGGTATTGTCCTGTATGAGTGGGTTTATTGTGCACTAAAGTTTTTATGTTATCAGCACTTCGTTTGACGAGAATATCGAGAAAAGGTAGAGTGGAATGTTTTTCCGTTTCCATGGTAAATTTATTTGATTGTCTTATACTATTAATATGTTCCAAAAACCGTATCAGCTCTTCGTTGCTGTCTGTCCAGATAATAAAGGTATCATCAACATATCCAAGCCAAAGTTTAGGTTTAATCTTGGCAGTGTTATTAGCATGTGACTCAAACCATTCCATGTACAGGTTAGCTTTATTAATAATAATTAAATTTAACCAAAATTATAGATAATAAATCATCTAAAATATTTTATGTAGAAGTTAAGGTAATTATATTACCTAAAAGAAAAATCAAAGGTTAATAATATCAACCAACTAGATCAATGGTCAATACCGATGTAAGGATTTTTTTTAATTAAAGAAACCCATAACGCATATTGATCTTTGCTGCTGCGAGTATTACGTTTGAATAACTAAGATGTGCCTAACTGTATTCAAGAATTTAAATAGTTTTTAGTTGATTTTGGTTTTAAATAAGTCCTACATCGAAATGGTCCCAATCTGTTAAAACAGACATTGCATTTAAAATTAAAAAGTTGGTACTTAGAATAAACTAAACATCCTGTAGACGTGAAAATAATATACTTTTAACGATAAGCCAATCCAAAAAATGTTTGCACTTTTTTAACCTTGGTTGGTTGGTTGGTTGGTTGGTTGGTTGGTTGGTTGGTTGGTTGGTTGGTTGGTTGGTTGGTTGGTTGGTTGGTTGGTTGGTTGGTTGGTTGGTTGGTTGGTTGGTTGGTTGGTTGGTTGGTTGGTTGGTTGGTTGGTTGGTTGGTTGGTTGGTTGGTTGGTTGGTTGGTTGGTTGGTTGGTTGGTTGGTTGGTTGGTTGGTTGGTTGGTTGGTTGGTTGGTTGGTTGGTTGGTTGGTTGGTTGGTTGGTTGGTTGGTTGGTTGGTTGGTTGGTTGGTTGGTTGGTTGGTTGGTTGGTTGGTTGGTTGGTTGGTTGGTTGGTTGGTTGGTTGGTTGGTTGGTTGGTTGGTTGGTTGGTTGGTTGGTTGGTTGGTTGGTTGGTTGGTTGGTTGGTTGGTTGGTTGGTTGGTTGGTTGGTTGGTTGGTTGGTTGGTTGGTTGGTTGGTTGGTTGGTTGGTTGGTTGGTTGGTTGGTTGGTTGGTTGGTTGGTTGGTTGGTTGGTTGGTTGGTTGGTTGGTTGGTTGGTTGGTTGGTTGGTTGGTTGGTTGGTTGGTTGGTTGGTTGGTTGGTTGGTTGGTTGGTTGGTTGGTTGGTTGGTTGGTTGGTTAAAGGCGGGGTTCGGGTTCGACATGTGGCTCAAGCTTCTTACACTGCAGCCTTCGGGCTTATTGTGCGCCCCAGTCTTGTTAGAAAAGGTTTGTTCCTTCTACGAGGTCCAGTAGTTTTCTTCCAAGTTTGTCATGCAGGAGGTTATCGCCACGTTGAATGTTTCCGAAGATTTTTAATCTTTTACGGTTTAGCGCTTCGCAGCTGTATATGATATGAGAGGCGGTTTCGTCCTCTTTGCCGCAAAGTCTACATTCAATGGGTGCATTATAGACTCCCATTCGTTGAAGGTGTTATCTTAAGTTACAATGGCCTTTTAGTAGGCCGGTCACTTCTTTTAACTGGGTGCGCGTCAAGAGCAGCATTCCAGCTAATAGCTTCTTCGAGGGCCTATCGATAACGGACCGTGCGTGTGCCTGGCCAGGTGTACCGTTCCATCGAGATAGATGTTGTTTTTGCGCCCATCTGTCTAATGTTGTTTTGGTTGCCTTTTTTGATATTCCAAGGGCGGGTTCTGGGCCCCTGAAATTTTGAGCAGATCTGGTTCTTGCCAGTTCATCTGCTTTTTCGTTGCCTTTTATCCCTGAATGACCAGGAACCAATAGGAGTTCAGCCTTGTTGTTTCTGGATGCCAGGTCTTTTAGGTCGTTAAAGCACTCAATTGTAATTTTTGATGTAAATCGGAAGGAGTTCAGAGCCTTCAGGACAGCTTGGTTGTCCGACAGTATATTATGTACTCTTGGTCGTGGTAGCCCTTTTCAAGATTCTTTTGTACGCATGCTTGTATCGCATGAACTTCTGCTTGGTATACTGTGGCGTAGTTCCCCAGGGGGGTGCTGATTTTCATTCTGGGTCTTTCCCCAAATATACCTGCGCCTACTCCGTTTATAGGTCTTACAAATAATGAGATTGAATAGTGGGCCATTTTACGTAGACCACCCTGTACTTAGTCAAAATCAATACGCGTAAGAAACTATATTAAAAGAAGAAACACAATCCGACATTCTAAAAAATTAATTAAATTGTCTATCTGGAAATAACTTTGCGGAAAATTCTATCTATACTTTATAAACAAAGAAGAACACATAAATTAAATGAAATCCGAGCTCGACAAGCATTAAAAGTATTTTATTTCATCCGCTGTCTGAGGCAGAGTAAAAAGCAATTAATTGCCCCCACTAGGACATTCCTAAACTCCTTGTAATTAAAATTACATTAGAGGGAAACAGATTGATAAAGCCACGATATTTAAAAAGAAAGGAATAATATAGATATATGAGTATGATTTAATACCGAATGGCATGTTTGCTTATTCTCTGGTATTAAGAAATACATTTTGTAATATCTGCTTCGTAATAACTTAGTAAGTGGCGTGGGTGCGTTCAAATTTTCATATAATAGAAGTTTTATATAAGAAGAATAATTACATAACAAACATAACTATATACAGCGCTGCGGTAACGCACGTAAAAGTGGACCGTATTAAAAAAATGTTGCATAGCAGCTTGGCTACCTTTATAACTTATTTTCTGCCAATATTTCACGAATGGCCTCTCGTTAGGTTTACCATTACGTTGAAAGTTTTTCCAAATACTTTGCTTGTTTCTTCCATCATCTCGTAGCTCCGTTAGGACTGTATGCACCTATTGTATTCCTATATTCCTTATTATATTCTCCTGATGATGAATGCATATGCATTCGAAACATGTAGAGAATTAACCCTTTAATAAACCTTGAAACTTATTTTAATATACCAGTGGAGGACGACTTAAAGTGTCTTATTTCTTTCCCTTTAAACATACACTCCACTTAAAGTATGGACTATTTCTTCAAGTTGAATTTAGTTTAGTTCAGAAAATGTTGTATTCAATGAAAGATCGAGTAGAAATGATTTTTCTTTAAGGTGCTCGAGGTATGTACTATTAAGGACATTACTTTTAATGATATACAGGTCCCTAACAAAAGCGTTAGTCACGTCTACATAAGCTATTTGGTTTTAAAATTTCAAGAAACTGGATCTGTTGGAAATAAAAATAGACAACGACCTAGAGTTTTAGATGAAGATATGCAGACCGAGGTTATTGGGGAAATTTCTTTAAATCCAAAAGTGTCAATGCATCATTAGGCAAAACTTATCGGCACAGAAACATTTCGTACTATGTTGACGATGATTACGTACAGAAGAATTAGCTTTGTGAAACCATCACTAGGAGAATTAAGGCTATACCCGAATTTATAATAAAAATCTTCCTCTTACCTAAATTATCACGTGAATAAACAGATATTATGCCGCTACTGGAGTGATGCTTATCCATTCTTTTTTATAGATGAATATACTTAATATTTCCAAAATATGAATGTTTGGGAGGGAATACGGGAAAACAATATCATAGGTCCTGTTTTATTGAAGGAAATTTATGCACCCAAGTTTATACTGAAATATTCAAACAAATTATGTAGAGCCCTCGATTGTTCATAAACTTGAAAACCAAAGAGGCTTACAAGGCAATTTAAATTTGGATGAAGACTTCTACATTTCCAGCAAGGTGCACCCCAAGCTGTGCTGTTGTGGCGAGAGAGTGGCCGTCAGTGAAAAAAACAGACAGCAGTGTCTATTGTAATCGAAAATTTTAAATGTAACTATACTTACACCATTTTTAAAATCTATTCGTTTTAAGTTTCAGCAATAGAAATGAGCTTCAGTTTATTTTATTTTAAATAATCTGATTTGGAAAAACATAACACATATAATTAGTCAATAATATAAGTGGAGTGTATGTTTAAAAGGGAAAGAAATAAGACACTTTAAGTCTTCCTCTACTGGTATATTAAAATAAATTTTAAGTGTTATTGAGGGGTAAATTCTCTACATATTTCGAATGTATAAATAATGAATAAATACAAAAGGTACGAACAGTCCAAACGGAGCTACAAGATGATGGAAATAACGTAATGATAGACTAAACGAGAGGCCATTCGTGAAGTATTGGTAGAAACTAGGTTATAATGTTATCATAGCAGTAAGCTATGTGTCATATTATTGAGACAGCACTATAAGTGTGAGGAGAGAAGAATATTTAAAATTGGAATAGTACACTGTTAAAAGAAAAGAATCAAATTTAACTTTTTTTTTATGTCCCAGAAAGTCCACTCCCGTTTTTTTGTCATTTTAACTAAAACCGCTTTAGTCAATCAGTAACTCATTAAAAATATGTTATTACTATTTTGACATTAATCTGATTTTATTGTGCAGTAAAAATTACAACTTAATTAGTTAATTTGACACATTTTTTATGTTAGTATTAACTTATTTTAAAATTTTAACTAAAAAAGATATTGATAATGATTATAAACTTTATCAAAGTTACTAGTATTTGATTACTTTGAACCGTAAAAGAATTGCATGTTAATTTTAGTTAGCTGTTATGTTAAAACGACTTCCAGAAAAGTTAGTTCTTAAAATCTGATTTTTACTAAACACAAAAGAGTTAAAATAACTAAACATTTTAAGTTAAATTTGATTTATTTTAATTGATTATAAATTTTTTTGATTCTCACGTCCAGGATTTCTAACAGTGTAGTCACATAATAATATGTGACTTCTCAGTTACTCCTAATTTTGAAAAACTTCTACTATCTACTATTCCAATTTTAAATATTCTTTACTCCTCATACTTATGGTGCAGTTTCACTAATATGACACATAGCTTACTGCTATGATAACTTTATAACTTACTTTCTACCAATACTTCACGAATGGCCTCTCGTTAAGTCTATCATTACGTTGGACGTTTTTCCAAATACTTTACTTGTTCTTTCCATCATCTTGTAGCTCCGTTTGGACTGTTAGCACCTATTATATTTCTTATATTCCTTATTCCATTCTCCTGATGATTCGAAACATGTAGAAAATGTACCCCTCCATAAAACTTAAAATTTATTTTAAGATACCAGTGGAGGAAGACTTAAAGTGCCTTATTTCTTTCCCTTTTAAACATAGAGTTATGTTGTTAAACAAATTTTGATAGGTTAGATAATGTAAAAAGTGCATAAAATAACAAAAAATAGAAATAAAAATATATTATTGTGATTGCACCTATCGCAATTTCAATGTTATTAGCAAAAGAATAAGATGATTGGCATAGAAGAATCAATAAAACAAAAAAATTATATATCTAGTTAAAAATAAAACATATACAGATCTTCGGCAATATCTATTATGATTCTAATAAATTAATGACGGTGTATCGTTAGATACGACATTGATTCTTAATTAACTTTATTTTAGCAAATTATAACATAACGAATTTATTTTATTTCTCCAAAGTACTATTCCAAATCTGCATTTAAATATATAATAATTACAGTCAGTTCCTAAGGTAATTTCAAATTCCTTCCTACTTTTTTAAGGAAGTTATCTTAACCATATACCTAAAAAATAAATTGGCAAATTCTCGTTTATTTTATAGCCCCAAGCAAATCTATCTCGCCGTTTAATCAAAAGTGTTCTCTTTAATTGCGCTTTTAAAAGAGATACAGTCCCTTTTTGGGGTGCGTCACTATAGGTAATTGGCAGCCTAGACAGTTTGTTAAATTTGGCATTTTTTCTTTTCGGTTGGGTTTTTTCTTTGATGTGCCATTGTTCCAGAGCTACTTAGGTTTTTAAATTACATAGTAGGTCTAAATATATTATGTAATATATACAGTGTGACCAGTAAAGTCCGCATCATCTGGGATTTTTTTAAATTAATACCTTTATTCGAAATTTGACTTTGGCATCAAGTTCTGCTTCGATCGAGATGAAAATTAAGCAAAAAAATAGTAGTCACGTGATTCGCATTATCTGTAAAATTTTAATTTTTTGCAAAAAATAATTCAAAAGTAGGGTAATTTCTGAAAGTATCGAAAACAGTTATTGGAAAAAGTTTTTTTTAATGCAGTTTCTAGCCCACATGCAAAATTTTAGCTGCATAAGATAATTTTGATTTTTTACCCATATTTTGTAAATTGCACCTCTTTTTCAAAATAAGAGTCAACGCAACCTACAAAAAACTTCTTAGTTTTGCAATGCTTTATTTCAGATACATTTTCTTTAAAGGAGCGCCATATTAAATGTGTGGTTTTCTACAAAATCAAAATTGAGCTATTAAAATTTGGTCGCATGTGATGCAAAGTTTATTTGTTTTTGACTCTGTATAAGGCAACTTCATAAAATAAGTATTTTTGAAAACGTAGTTTGTGCTGAAAGTGATACACCTTAAGTTTAAGACAAAAAAGAACATAGTGTCATCAGTAAAGTGTTCATTAAGTGGAAAATAAATTTTAGTGGTGGTTAAAAAATCAAAATTATCTTATGCAGCTGAAATTTTGCATGTGGGCTAGATATTGCATTTAGAGAAACTTTTTCTTCTCTTGTATGTTGTCAGGGTTGTTCATAGCATTTTCCATTGGCATGTCAAATATATTTGTCAAATGCATTTTTATGTTTTACCAATGAATAACGCCATAACTGTTAATCTATCGCACTTTTTAGCCTTATTTCTCTGAAATTACCCACTCGATTTCAAGGAACAAGGTATCGTTGAAAAGACAATTTAGTACTTTTAAAAGAATTCTCCAAGTAGCATTTTTAGACTCATTTTGGTAAATGTGTCGAAACTTATGTTTCTGTTTTCGACACAAAAAGGAAACTGTTGGCTACAAACTTGGAAACATTTTCGAAACGTACACATTTTAAAGGGCGCTATCGCACATGTTTCCGAGTGGTTGGTACTAGTTGTGACTTTCGCTGTTTCGAGACATATTCGAAACTTTTAAGGAAAATGTGTCGAAAATGTTATATTAAATGTGTTTATTCTCAATCTTAGAGGGTGCTGTTTGAAAATGTCTAAGTGGACACAACAAGGAAACAAAATTTTGGATTACCTGCAGGTTGTGAAATAGAAGAAAAACAATATGCAGACGAAATAATTTTACCATAATGCCTTTGTCAGAAGTGAATATTCTATGTCATGATTTATTTCACTTAGTTATTGCAAAAGAGAAACAAAAAACATTGACGAAATAAATTTTATCATGTATTTTAGTAATTCAGCTTGATATTTTTTATGCGCTCTTAATTTAGTTGCATTTACAGAAAAAATTATATTTTGCAAAGAATAAAATAACGTATTAAGCAATAGTTCTATTAGTTATCTACTGATTGAGACACAAATCACCAAACCAAAAGGGATAACTTAGTTATCATTTCGGGACAGTGGCGTAACTAGCCCTCGGACCTGGGGGTGGCCTAAGGTGGGCCTGTTATTGTGACTTGCAGTGGCGGCTCGTGTAGATGCGGGCCGGCGGAGAGCCCGCCGCGGGCGAAATGCGCCGCAGGCGAAAATTTTTTGGACCTCGCCCAAATTTTAACAAATTTGGTCAATAATCAACAGTAATATCACAAGACTTCGGTTTTTTATCGGTTAGATTTTTCAGCTGTCAAGAAAACTTTTTTTGGAAATTTTTCGAGTTGAATTGGGACATGTTCATTCTGATTAGATCTCGAGAGCGAAGCTCGAGGGATTTAATTTTTGAATAAACAAGTCCAAAGTTCAACGAGTATTGCCAAAAAAGTTTGAGTGAAAAATGGAAAATTTAACCAATAAAAAAATTATGGTCGACTGATATTTATTTTGGCAAGATTATTTCGTACATCGTTGAATAAACATGCTCAAAGTTCAACGAGTAAAATTGCCAAATAACTTTGAGGCTGACAACCAAAATACATTTATTATAATTTTATTATTGTATGTTTGGTTGCCAGCCTTGCAGCAACATATGTTAAAGCAAAAGCAATACGTCAAAATTTTAGATTAGTTATGTAATAAATGAAATTGATAGGTTTTTTAAATATTGTGTAATTTATAAACACGTTCATTGTTATGTAAAAATTGATGCTATATTTGCGAGGCGAGTAGCGAGCTTACAAAGTCAGCCTTTTTTTTCTGGGGGGGGGGGCGGCCCCCCTTGGCCCCTCTGTAGTTACGCGCCTGTTTCGGGGTAAAACGGTTCTACTTATACAGATTTTTACATTTGAAATTTAAATCAGTCGTCGGTTATAAAACTATATAAAATATAAATATTATCTTCGCAATGTTAACCGCTTACTCCCGAACGTCACATCTAACAAGAATCTAGAGATTATATTAGATTAATTTTCGACAAAGTCTAAGATTCTAGCACAACTCCCGAGCTTAATATAAATTTAAATATATTCAGCATAACGAAAATGTAAATATGGGTATAATGTGGACTTAACACGTTTCGCGCACAGATGCACCGTTAGTTCTGTAAGTAAAGCGTGTGGTTTTAGGGTGGTTTATTTATGGTAGAACTTGGCACATATGTTGTTCATATTAAAACTGAAAGGGTAACATTTAAATATAAATTTTAAAGTAATTTGCCGCAAAAATGAGTTAAATGAACTGAATATATGGTTGACATGGGGCTCAAAAGTCGTATATTATAAATAAATAAAACAATTTTAAAACATAACGTACAGCTAGTTATTTGGCAGAATTAAAGGGCTTTAAATTTTATAAGCGGTGTGCACTGTATAAAATATAGGAGGCAATATAAACGTTATGGGAGAAAATATTTTTCTAACCACCTGAAAAATCCTTACAAAATAAGGTTGCATTTCATCTAATACAGTTAGATATTAAAATGCAGATTTAGATTTTAAAGCACTACTAAGAAATTGAAAGTCAATCATCTCAATAGGATGTCACCACCTGCCAGGTGTTGAATATAAAATAATGGATCAATCAAAGACCCCGGTCTAGCATCTGCTTTAAGCTTATTCTATGCAATAAAGAAAATAAACAAGCGAAGCTTTTGGACACGGAACGGCACTGGAGGAAATGCAAATTCAAAGTAGCAGCTTTTATAAATCAAATAACTCCTATATCTAATTAGTAAACCATGATGATATCCCCAATATCTGGAAGCCTCTCCGTGTCCGAAACAAACAGCTCAAACTGCACACTTAAATAAGCACGTAGGCGGAGGCATCATGCTCTATTCCACACAGATAGTATTTAAGACCTGTGGCCTTAGAATTATATTTTTTTTTACATTTAAAAATTGTTAGAGATACTAACTAACCAAAACGTTGTGTTAAGTAAGAAAATAAAGACAATGGAAGTCCGACAAGGTAATTTTTTTGATGATACTTTATTGTCTACCAGCTTCAAACTAACATAAATTACATTGAAAAATAATATCTACTAACAATGAAATTTGCCTGGTTAATATATAAATTAATATAGTTTAAAAAAACTAAAAAACACGCTTTAATAATTAATCAAACTAAAAAGCGGAAAATAAATATAGTTTAAAACAATTCTTGAAATTCTTAATATAGGCAGAAAATAATAATGAACGATAAACATTAGTATTATTGTGAAAAAAGCGTGGGGCGCTTTGTGCTATATTTTTCGTATATCGAGCACCCCACGCTTTTTTCACAATAAAACTAATGTTTATTCATTATTATTTTCTGCCTATATTAAGAATTTCAAGAATTATTTTAAACTATTTATTTTCCGCTTTTTAGTTTGATTAATTATTTATTAATAATATAAAATAATAATAAACAATAGTACACAAACATTTTTTGAACATCAATCCATATATTTTTGATATGCTACCACAGTCAATTAAAATAATTAAATCGTTAAATAATTATAAAAATAAAATTAAAAATTGGATATTATCTAATCCAAGGGATATATTCAAGAACGTCATTAATAAATAATGAATAAAATAAAGAATATATATTTATATATATTATATACATAACGTATTGTATCTTCGTATATTATAGTGATATAAAATACAAATAAAATATTGTCATGTTTGTTTTATATTATAATATAGTTGTGTCTGAATTATGAAATATATTCTTTACAATAAATATTATATTATTATTTACCTTTAAATTTATATTTAACTTATTATTATATTTAACTCACTACAAGTATTTACTTCTGTGTTTCGGAATTAAGTTTATACAAAAAAAATATATATTAACATTAAATGTAAAAAAAATGATGAATAAACTTTTTATTATTATTATTATTATTATTATTATTATTATTATTATTATTATTATTATTATTATTATAATTATTATTATTATTATTATTATTATTATTATTATTATTATTATTATTATTATTATTATTATTATTAAAGCGTTTTTTTAGTTTTTTTAAACAATATTTATTTTTCATTTTTTAGTTTGAGTTATTGTTAAGAATTTTTTTTTTTGAGTAGATTGAGCTAGATTAGTAGATTATTGTATTTTCAGCGGTTCTTGATAAGTCTACAAAATTTAAATTAAATCTGACCGTTTAAAGTGAGTCAAAATCGGGTTCAAAGAAGTCGGAACAAACCCGAACAAACCTGAACAAACCCGATCGTCTATGCGGAATTATAAGAAAATAACGGTATTTGCAAATTTTTTAAAAATTTTAATTTTCCGACATTTTCCATACCTACATATTTTAGGAGAGTTGGACATAATAGGGTATTAGTCCGATAGATGGCAACAGACATTTGGCATAACTAGGCGGTACCTGGTTTTATCAACCTACCCGGTTTTGTCCAACTCTATCCTTCCTACCTAAGTCAGAGAAATAATTTCTACTTGTTTATCTTGAAACAGAAAAGGATACGTAGATAATGCAAAATGCAAAAATTATACATTAGAAACCTATTCTTTACGAACAAACATTTTAAGAACAAAAATTTCACAAACTAACTTTCGACAAAACGGCGTCCGGATAAAATAAAACTTATTACTTATAGATGAAATCAACTAACGTGCAAGGCACGCATTAATAATTATGATCCCTAATGAAAAAGAATTGAAAAATCAATGAAATACAATTTATTTTGTCAAATTTCCACTTTAATTGAACAAACTTTTTCTTTACACGACGCGTTTCGCTACATTGTAGCTTCTTCGGGTGTATGGTGCTAACGAATTTTATTTCAGTACAATAACAAAATGGTCTAGATACTTAATTACTTAAAACAGGTATATACGTTACAAACTTAATTATTTGAATATGTTCTTAATACTGTTTATAATTTTATAATAAAATTAGTTACATACACCCGAAGAAGCTACAATATAGCGAAACGCATCGTGTAAAGAAAAAGTTTTTCAATTAAAGTGGAAATTTGACAAAGAAATTGTCTTTCATTGAGTTACAATAAATTTCCATCCTCAACGATTCAAAGTTCAAAAAAAAAAAATTAAAAATTTTAACCTGTAAATTTTTGGTTAAATGAATCATAATAATTGTAGGTACTTACCGGCTACAGAATAGCAATTAGAATTCAATGAAATATATTTTGAAAACGTAATTAAATGTAATAAAAAGCACAAAAACGCCATTCATTACTCGGTGTTTCAGCTTATTACGGTCCAGTACTAATCTGGGGATATTATTATGTCCCAATATCAGCTGATCGATGGCAAATTTCTGCTGTCATCTGTTTTAAAACGAGAGAATTCGTGCCGTTTACTATATAATTTGGGCTTTATCATTTACAAAATAATATAACTACTGACAAATAGTTCGGTATTACAGCCGCAACCTTTTGCCAATCGTCCAAAACAGTTTCATATAACCCTTAATATTTCTTTCCATTAAAACTCTAAGCTATAAACTTAATCCCGAGCAATTACTTAAGACGGCTACGACCTATATCTTGCTTTCCCAGGTTTGTGCTATCTCTTAAATCTGGGCTATTTTACCGCTTAATTTTGTTCTCGAAATTAAACTCTAATTAAGTTGAGGTGGCATTACCGGTAAATGAGTAAAACATTTATTTTATACCTAACGATAAATAAATTAAAATTGTTGTTTACAACAAAATATAGATATGACGAAATTGTCACGCTAATCAATAGTTGCCAATTAGAAAAAAATTAAGAGTCTACCATCGCTTTTAGTCGCGACATGCATTAATACCATTTTCTCGAAATCCTCTGAACCTATCGACTTTATTTCAAGATGTATTTGTTTATTAGGACATAACAAATCAATTCTGGTACATTTAACTTCTATAGTATTTACGATCGCCAAGATAAATAGTTCCAAAAATAGTTGCAGGTATTTGGCTGTCGCCAAATATCACCTGCAAATTTAAGTGAATTGGTATAAATTTGGTATCACAGGATAGCTAAACGTTCAAACGTTCTTGGTCATCTTGGTAATCGAAAAATCTGAGCCATAGGAAACAAAGTTTAAGGATTTGCTTGAAGGTGGTAGACAATGTAATATTAAAGAGTGGCTTTGAAGAACTTCAATTGTCTTTCTTTTAGTACTTAACATAACGTTTTGGTTAGTTAGTATCTCTAACCGTTTTCAAGTGTCAACTAAATTATAATTCTAGAGCTACTGTCTTAAATACTATTCATGTGCAATGAACGTCGATGATTCCTTCAAAGTGTTTACTGAAGTGTGAGGTTTGAGATGGCTATTTGGACAAGGAGAGGCTTCCAGATGTTGGGTATATCTATACTTGGTTTCCTAAATATAATAGTGTTTTGGTTTATAAAAGTTGCTTCTTTGAATTTGCGTTTTCGCTAGTTCAGTGGTCAGAAGTCCAGGTTTTGGACAATGGCATGAGTAAATCATTTCTGTGAATATCATTGTCATTTTGTGCAACCTAATATTATAGCATGCGAGCGTGAAAACACAAATCAAGGTTACGTTATTTACATTTTACAAAACGTATTAGTACATTCATACATATTAGTATATTCTTCACAATATTTCCCTTAAGTGTGTTGAAACTTGCGAAGAATAAAATCACTGTATCACAGTGCCCTAGCCCTAAAACCTGTCAGCCTCATAATAATTATTACTTTATCTTCCCAAGCCTAATTATTTTGCGAATAATTTAAAATTCACAACGTTGATGTGTAAAAAAGCCCAAATAGTGGAGTCAATCTACGGAAAAATGAGGTGAGGTCCGTAAAAATTTGATAGAGGTTGGGGACGTGGAAAATGTTGTTTCTTGTGATAAGAGTAAAGATATTCCAAAATTTCGACAAAAAATATTGATCGGAACCATCCCAAAAATCCAAAAAACTGTTTTTTTGGGTTTTTTTTAGGTCATTTTTGAAGTTTAATTTTTTTTTGGACCCCTTAGACTTCTAACTAAGATTTGGGAGTTGAACCCTTTTACTGTCAATGTTCAAGGAAGCTTTAGTTCAAATTTGGAATCTTTGCGATCATTACTTCCCCTAAAAGATATATATATATATATATATATATATACCTACCGTAACCTACCGCGCCATGATTTTTTTATATGTCTACGAGGTTTTAGTGAACCAAAAAGCGGCAACGTCGCAAATGTCGCGCCAAACAACATTTAAGTCGCGGTAAATGCTGTATAACTTTTGAGATGTCGCGGTAATGACTTAAACTTTTTTTGACCGAAAGTTCGTAAAAATTTAGGTACTTTCTTTCATGCCCATGGGTTGGAACACGTTTACCACTTGTCTCCATTAATATTTGATAAAAAAATTATTTTCCATCGACGACCAGTTGTTTTAATCTGATATTCACTTGACCAACCCAGACCCGACTTGGGACTGCAACTAGAGTCGGACTAATGTTTTTCTACCCCACAACACTAAACGGAATATGATGGTATTCTCACTATTCTGTTAGCGAAGAACTACGGAGGACAACTTTTCCATATATCATCATGGCCCAGACGGCACCCAATGGTCTTTAAATGTGTCTGTTTTATCTTATTTTTCCATATTTATGGCAATGTTCATACAATTCAGAAAGCATATATATTATATAACATAGATTTACTTTTGAACCTCTCTATGTAAAAAACATATTTTTATTTCTTGTATTGTATAGGCAAATTGAGGTACAAGAATAAAAAGGAAGTTTATTTTCTCAGTAAAACCTACTAAATATAATGTCCAAATAAGGATAAAATTGGAAATAAAATAATTATTATTGTACCTACTTATAATTAATTCAGTTTTTTTTTTATCTTATTCTTAGGTACAGTAAAATGCGTGTACCATGGCCAAACAACTACTATATACGCATATAGGAGAGTCTTTGAAGTCAAAGTCTACTATTAAAAATCCTAGCCGCCATGGTGTGTATTTAAAAGTTAAAACTCCGGTCGAACTGTGAAAAAATACATTTAATTTACCGGCACGTTGGACAGTGCATAAGACACGCCCTAACCGCTTAACCCTTGTTTACGAGTTTTACAAGTCATGTTTTTAACAGTCTAACACAACTATTTGTGTGTTTCATTGCAGCTTAGACCTTAGACCACATCCTATTACTTAAGTCAGCCTATTAGGGGTATAGCAGGACCAGACATATATCTGCTTACCTAGTTTTATTAGAACTATAGACATCGACGAGGTTTTTGTATTTGTACTCGAAATTTCCGGCAGGCTTAATATTAATGACCAATAGACACAGTAACCTAGCGTAGAATCTACTCACCCTCCTTTCGGCTACATGCTTGCGCAACGAAGACAAATAGTGTTTGCGTTTAGGTACCTAATATAGTTCTACCGAAAGATAGAAACACTTTAGCGCTACGTTTCGCTAAATACCACAAATTGTCGCGGTAAACCACTGTAAATCTCGAATTTTATCCGTGGCTATACAGTACTCATCTGTGGGTTTATACATTATATTGGCCAAATTCATGTAGCTAGCCAGTCTAAACGGAGATAAATAATAAATAACTTAAATTATTGTACTTTAAGAGCGTTTTTAATTTCATTTGCTACCAACAAAACACTGTTACTAAAAAAAGGACAGGTTTGAAATTTACTTCTTATATTTTTGCTAATGTAAAAACGATGCGAAACATTTCTACCTCGTGTAAGTAAAACGAGTTTATATCATCCTTCTTAAGATAAAATGGACAGAAACTTTACACTGTAGAATAATTATTGTATGCAAACAATTATCATTTCACAACCTTTTATATAATAATTATTAAAATAGCCGTTTTCAAAAAATTTTATATAGCATTTGACACAGAAGAAAAAAGGGTTTGTTCGGGTTTGTTAATTCTGTGTTGGCTACAAGGTAATGTTTCACGAATCGCGATGACACGATGTTCTCTATGGTTATCCAGTGTTGCCACAATTTTGTTTTCAATCGTTACAAATTTGCTTAAAAATCGTAACAAATTTACTAAAATAGGAACAGCATTTAGAATATATCTCCTCCCAATCCAAAGGGACTTCTAAAAAAACCGATATATTGTAACTTCTCCCCATCTCTTCTACCAATCTAAAGTGACGTCTGAAAATAGGTTCTATGCTATGTACTGTAACATCTCTCCCGTCTATAGTAACTTCAAAATGCTCCCGTCCTGTGTATATAAAAGTTCTTCCCCCCTTCCCCGTCCACAGTAACCGACATCCCCCTCATACCCAAAAATCATAGGTCAAAAAAAAAACTTGCTTCGAAACGTAAGAACTTGTAACAGATCGGCAACACTGATT
The DNA here is from genome assembly GCA_963969555.1 of Polydrusus pterygomalis. Taxonomy (NCBI): domain Eukaryota; kingdom Metazoa; phylum Arthropoda; class Insecta; order Coleoptera; family Curculionidae; genus Polydrusus; species Polydrusus pterygomalis. The sequence goes on along the minus strand of OZ018380.1, from coordinate 37,074,040 downwards.
AGCGCACCCCGGGCAATTTAAAATTACGATGGTAGCGCGTCGTGACTCCGACCTGTATGAATACGTGGTTATTTGGTTGCATAAGTAAAACCAAATCAATGTCATCCATTTACTTTACCTTTATATTTGTAGGTAAGTATTATGTATTATGTGCAAGAAATGGCCCTAATCAACCAAATATGTTTTAGCGTCATTTGGTTCTTGGATTTGCTAGGCCTGTCTCCGAACAATACGAATAAGTGTTTATTTAGTTGCAGAAGCAAAACCATTTCAATGTCATCGATTTTCGTTACTTTATAAATTGCCGCCACATTTAATTTCGTAGGTACTTTTAGGTAGGGTTACCATTCGTCCGGAATTTAGCCCGTTACGGCCGTGAATGCATATTAATAGGCCATAAGCACTACTCGGGTCTACCATTTTGCGGTCGCGGGAATGAAAAAAATGACTAAAATTTATATAAAAAAAATAATTTCGTTTTTCATTTGCTGCCCCTCCAAAGAAAAATATCCGGACTTTGTCCGGAATTTCGGGCCTGTTTGTCCTGAAAAATATTCTAGATAGATGGTAACCCTATTTTAGGACAACTTAATAAGTGGAAATTTCCACTTATTAATTGGAAACTTCCATATAATATGTGGAAATGTCTACATCTGTATTTGGCAATTTTAAATTTATCTGTGGCCCTTCAGAGTCATCGTATGTTAAGGACTTTACGTCGGTGAATTTGGAAAGGATACTTTAACCAGAATACTTTCATGTTCAAAATCAATATTGATTACTCAACAGAAAAAAATATGGTCTCGAAAAACAAACATATTTCCACGAAATGTATAGACTTACAGTCATTTATAGCATAGTGACGAAATTCGAGATCTACAGCGGTTTGTCGCGACATTGTGGTATTTAGCGTAACGTCGCGCTAAACGGTTTCTCTTCCTGTGGAACTAACAATACTTAGAATCTCAAGGGGCTGACGCCCCCCGAAATGTTGAACAACAAATGCCGAATAGTTTTATATGCACACAAATATTGGTGGTAAATATTTCTTTAGATAGTAGATAATTATTAACGAAATTTTAATATTTTAAATTTTTCGGAGAACTCGGGCGGCGCTTCGACAGTTGACAGCCATAGATGACATCAACACCTGATACTATCTCCCTCCATCTTAAATAATTATACTAAAAAGGTTCTGATGTGATAAATAATAATTTTTTTTTATACAAATACTTTATCAATTTTAGCTTTAAAAAGATGATAGAAACTTATTTTGCTAATGCCCGTGTTCTAAAGTCTAATTAATGAAAGAACTCGCCGCATCACTTGTCATTTTTGGCAACCTGTTAAAGTCTGGTCTATTTTAAGTTATTCGGTTGGCTACAGAAACAGAACCGGACTAAGTTATTTTACCGTCGCCTTCGCCATATTTTAAATTTTGTAAGGGAAGTTTAGTATTTTTTACCAAGATATAGTTATTAATCTTATTATTTAAAAAAAAAATATTGACAGGCCCGTACTTACCAAAATAATTATGTGAAAACATAAAATTAAAGGAAAAGAAGAAAACAACATTTATTTCTCTTAGCGTTTATTTATACAAAACAAAAATAGTTAGGTATTAATAAGTAAACATGGGAAAAATAAAGGACCAATATTTATTACCTATTGCTTGTAGCTAGGCTAGTACCAGCACAAATTGTGTACAGGGCGAAGTAAATATTAATTTTATAAAATTGGCGATGATTTGATGTTAAGCAGATATGAATCAGATTTGGTGTAGTTATGTTTTTGAGGGCAACAAGGAGAATTCTATAATTAGTTTTAGTTTAGCTTTTAGAAAACGCTAGTTAACCGGCTCGCGCATGACGTCACAGCGAGACAAAAGTTGACATCGTTTATGCAGGGAAGATAGCTATATAGATAGAATAAATAAAATAAAAAACTTGAACAAAACAGTTTAAAAATTTAAAAATATTTACAGGTTATTAGGTTAAAATTTGGCTGATTGATGATTCGGATAGCCATTTTTCAAAGTTATCAACATTCATTTCGCCATGGTAGTCTCCCTTGTTGCTCTTCGATTTGAAGATAAGCCGAGCATTTTCGATAAAGCCCTGCTGACCTCCTGCATGTAGGACAATGTATCTAAAATAAATATTAAAAATTTAAATAAAAAATAATAATATTAGGTAGTAACCCCTCGTTTTCTAAACAAACATCCAAGTATATTATTTAGCGTATACAATAATCATTATTTGAGAAAAACATTGTTTTAAACATTTTTCAGTTGTTGACTTTTGCAAAACAAAAAATGAACATTCTTTAGCCAGTATATGTGTTCCTTTTACTTTTAAGTACAGTAAGAGAATGTTAGCCGCTCTACACTTATTGCCCAATGGCATGGGGGTCCAACGGGGGAAAGGGCAAGGACCCCTAGGTCCAAATAGTTTATATATAGGTGCTAACACTATTTATTTCCAGAAATTATTTTTGTTATTCCTATGCCGTCTCTCCTCTTACCTATACCCTTCTCCCTTTTCTTTCCTGACTGATTTAATGCTTTCATCTTGCCAGGATTTTCGAAAGGAGCCGTTTGAAAAAATCCACGTCTCATCCAAGAATACATATGGCTTTTTCTCTGCTCCTAGCTCTTCATTCTCCATGTATGCGGAAAGAAATCTTCGTCTCTTGTCTGCTATACATGGCTTTTCCATAAGTGCACGTCTATTGTCATCTTTTCTATAGCTGAAGCCTAAGCTCTTTACGAGCTTTAGTACTGTGCTAAGGCTTCCAGCAAACTTATTCCTCTCATGGAGCTGAGCATGTAAACTCTTGATAGTAACTGATTTTCCTACAAACAGTTTCATAAAAATTAGGTAAAATAAATATACTTAATTTATAAATAAAAACACTACTGCCTCCTGATTCTAAGATGCTTTCTAGCTGTGTAAAGAAAACAGTAAAAACCAAAAAATATAGAAATAAATAATTCTGATAACGCGAAAATATGCCTATAAATAAATATTAATTTCCACACTCTGGCTAAATTACTTAGTTAGTGGTCAAGCCTCTATAGCATGCACTTTTTAAGTAGTCAGTTAAAGTATAACATCAAACTTTTAAGTGGTAGTTATAACCTAATCGGAGACTGTTTAAATCAGCTGTTATGTGTGTGTAGGTATATGTAATGTTATGTTGTCTTTTAAATATTGTAAAAAATGTTTTATATTTTGTTATTTTCCCACACCGATACAGTTTACCTTTATTGGAAGTAGTAAGTAAGTACTGCAGTTCCTAATTTTTTTATAAAACCTGTAATTTCTGCAATAGAGGTAGAAATGCACTGCTAAAAAATAAAAGTTTTATTGTTTTTTAAGTTGGGTTAAAATTTATTATAGTTATTACTTACGTTCTGCATACATATTATAAATTTCATCCCTGACCTCCACACGTGCACCCTCTCGTAAGTCATCGCTTAAAGGTTTGGCCCTCTTTCTGGATAAAGTACGACGATCTTCCAAAGGTCCATCCTTGTATCGTCGTACAGAGAATTCAGGAATTTGCAATGCTTTAACCGTCTCCTAAAAATTTTTAATTTATTTACTAATTTTAGTTTTAAACCAAGCAACAATTATTTATTTAAAGTAAACTATAAATATTATAGGCCCTGGTGGGTTTCTCTAAAATAGCTATTTCTCTCTTTACCACATAAACTCAATGTTTATTTTCTCATATTTGGTTTTTTGATAATAACTCAAAAACAGTGGCTTTCACGACAAAAGATACTCTATACAAATTTAAAGAGGATAAAATTTCCTATATTTTTTGCACATAATTTTTTTTTGTAGCACACATATGTTAGGAGTTACACCTCCGTGAAGTTGCACTATTTGAAAAAAAGTAGGTATTATATTTTGTTATTTGACTATTTTGGCTTGTAGGTACAAAAATTTGGTTTTTTGATAATGACTCAAAAACAGTGGCTTTCACGACAAAAGATATTCTATACAAATTTAAAGAGGATAAAATTTCCTATATTTTTTGCAGATAAATTTTTTTTGTAGCACACATATGTTAGGAGTTACACCTCCGTGAAGTTGCACTATTTGAAAAAAAAGTAGGTATTATATTTTGTTATTTGACTATTTTTGCTTGTAGCTACAAAAATTTGGTTTTTTGATAATAACTCAAAAACAGTGGCTTTCACGACCAAATATATTCTATACAAATTTAAAGAGGATAAAATTTTCTATATTTTTTCCAGATAAATTTTTTTTGTAGCACACATATGTTAGGAGTTACACTTCCGTGAAGTTGCACTATTTGAAAAAAAGTAGGTATTATATTTTGTTATTTGACTATTTTGGCTTGTAGGTACAAAAATTTGGTTTTTTGATAATGACTCAAAAACAGTGGCTTTCACGACAAAAGATATTCTATACAAATTTAAAGAGGATAAAATTTCCTACATTTTTTGTAAAAAAATTTTTTTTGTAGCACACATCTGTTAGCATTTACAGCTCCGTGAGGTTGCACTATTTGAAAAAAAAAAGTATTATATTTTGTTATTTGGCTATTTAGCACCAGCCGAAAGTTCTATCTACTTCCGTAAACCTGGAAAAGGAAAAACTGCTGAGAGGTTATATTCAGCAAGTAGCCTCTAATGCCAAGAAGCAACCAAGCACATTCTGTTCTTGCATGCCTTCATTGTAGTGTTCCGTCTACTGAAATATTTATTACGAGTAGATTTTCCTGAATAATACTGAATTTTTACTTTAAAATTAAAGTGCTTTTTTTTGCTACAGTTTGTAACAAGTATACTTGGATTTTGACTTTATTATTCTGAATTAATAATAGGATAATGTTAATTTACTATAGAGAGTGTCCTAAATTTATATATTTTGCTGGAACTACTCGAGTGATATTTCTACTCGAGTGATATTTAAGTTCAGGGATCGTACCATCCATAGGTTATCATAACAAAATTTAAATTCAAATTTGTCAAAGAAAAATAATAATACTGTACAGGGTGTGCCAAATATAGTGATTTTGATTTTATTTCAAATTTTTCTTAATTTTAATTTATGGACTGTTTTTATAATCTAATGTGAAGAATGGTCTTAAATCCATGGTAATTTAGCGCTTTTCTATAAACAGAATTTAAAAGTGGGACATATAATAATTGAACAATATTAAAGAACATTTACCTGAATAGCGCTGAGCTGAGGGTGATGGTTGTTAAAATATTCGTACACATTTTGTTCAAATTTCTGTGCCAGCTCATTTCCTTGCAGCATAGAATAAGATTGTTTAACCTAGAACAAGGGGTACGGTTGAAATATAAACAATAAAACATTTAGTAACTTTCCAGGTGTGTATACCTACCTACCATGATTTTTTTTTAAACTGCGTATAAAAGGTCTAATATTAAGCAAGCAATGCTCTATGAAACCGTGAAAATAAATAATCTAATATGCGAAAATTATTTCAGATTGAATTTGACCCTCGATTTTGAATATTCCCTGTTTCTTTAAGTATAGAAAAAATGAGACTAAAATATTTCAAAACTAGAATTTCTTATGTAAGAATAGTAATTATTGCCTTCGGTGTTATTTTTATTTTCCTTTATCCTGAAAAAAACAATAAGATTTAATAAATGGGCATTACTCAAGAGGTTAATTTAAATATATAATTTAACATTTTTCTTTTAATTGGTAAGTCTCTTTTAGGTGATTTTTTATGGTATATTATACAAACAATTTTCTAATATTTCTGCTTCACATTCCAACGTCCTTAAAATTAAAAATATATTATTTAATAAAGAAATTAGAATCGTTTGCTATCTTACATCCTTCTATTGCATCTCCCTTCATAGAAGAATCTCCCTTAGCCTTGGTAAGAAAGACCACCACTGCTTCTGTTACATTATTTTCTTAATTGATCCTCAGCCCACTGCTATGACTCAGAAGTATCAAATCTGTTCATTTATTTCAGTTGTTAAGGAGAAGCGTTTGCTTCACAGCTTACATTTTGTAAAGCTCCATTGGTGACTTTCCTCGCATTTCTTAAGAAAGATTTCATTATGCCTAATCTAAAACAAATGAACAAAAAAATGGTAAAGTGTTTACCTAGAACTTTTCTTGCAAAATAAATCGTTTTATTAGTACCTACACATACAAAAAAAGGTGAACTTTAGCTATAGTAACTAGTAACTACTCCTACCCTACTACACTATAAATAACCAGGTGAACTTTCACACTTGTAATGTAATTTGCTATTTCAAATTGCACACCGTTTTTCTAACTAAGGAGAAACAACATACCTATTAAATTAATAAAACAAGTTTGTTGGAATTTTCCCCAATTAAGTTTGATTTAGGTAATTTATTAAAGAAGCAATGATTATTGAGATTGTGAATTATGTTGGTAAAAATACATGACTTAGACAATCACAATATAAACTTACCTTACCTTTATAACAGAATTTAAAAATAAATACTGATTATTCTTGTATTTATAAATTTGAATCCACTGGAATACAACCACTAAAACTATTTTCGGTCCAAACATTAAAAAAAGAAAGACGAATTTCATCTCACATATTTTAGGGTTACGGCGTGTCTTATGCTCGGTCCAACGTGCCGGTAAATTCATGCATTTTTTCACAGTCCGACCGGAGTTTTAAATCTGTATATATACACACCATGGCCCGCTATAACTTTTATAGTGTCCATGAATTCTCTGCCCTAATACCGCATACATTTTTTTTATCGCAGTCACTCGCATTAGGTGCTGAAACTTAGTGCAGAAAAGTAGTTTTAAAGTTTTCATATAAGTTTCTATCTAACAGAAATATTTTAAAATATACTTATCTTTTAAAAGTAAAAAAACTGTTTTCAGTTTGACCAGCACGTCCCGGACGTCGCTCAGGACAGGCACTCTGTAAGAGAAATAGACATAGCGAACGTGTGCTAAATAAGTACGATTGCTATATATCGCTATTTTTCATATAGAGTACCACATCAGACTCGAAACCTCACACGGAATCCGGTAAAACGCCATTTTGCGTTACCGGTTACCGCGACGTGTGGTGCATAGCGCTACGTCGCGGTAAAATTTACTTTAATTCCAGTAGTTTAGTGAACCACGGTTATTCAAATATTTGGCAACATCGCTTTGGCGCCCTAGCTACCGGAAGATAGCGAAACTTTAGCGCGACGTCTCGCTAAATACCACAATGTCGCGGCAAACTACTGTATACCTCGAATTTTGTCGCTATAAATTACTGTAGATATATATATATATATATATATACGTTTTTCGGACTAAAACTTGAAATTAGGCTATATTGGTTAAATCTTCACCAAATTGGATGAAATTTGGTGTAAAAGTGGGTCATGGTGACCACAATAAGTGGTCCAAAGATGAAGTTAAAATAAGAAATATTTTTGATAAAAATCCAAAATTTTGAGTTTTTTCCCAAATTTTGAAACTGACCCCCATCCTGTCAAATAAATCGCAGAGTACTTAGGCTCAAATTAAAGGCTATTTTATATAGTTTAACGTGGTATAACTTGTTTTCCAAGATTCGCTCATTTGTTGGCCATTTACGCCATATAGGTATACATATATGCGCGCGCTGATTTCCCACTTTTATTGTATTATAATGGTTTTTTTTACTATAATATTGTATTTAGCGTATATGCTTTTTCTTACATAATTATATATGTAAGAAAACATAGACATTATTTATTTGGGGTTCGTTCGTGACAAAATAATATTTTTTTTACTACACCTCCGTTATTATGGTATATTATATACTAGGTATACTATATACAACTTTTTTTTTAATTTAAAAAAAAAACATTTGCGGTTTTTTTAATTCAAGACGAGACAAAAATTTTCTTCTCATGATGCCTACTAATATCATGAGATAAAAATTATTTTTAAATCAATGACAGGTAAAAAAATTGTGTATCTTATGTTTTTTTTTCCTTCGAATTTTTTTAACTGCTGCAGCAATGCTGTTAGCAGACATGTATATTTTATAGCGTTTAGAATGACTTTCCATGATTATTAACCACTTATAATTCAAATATTAATATATTATATATCAAGCATTTAATAGTGACTGTTATTAAAACTCAATAACCGAAGGGCAATTGTCAAAACAGATAAAATCAAGATATCATGTTGTTGCGACGGTAACCAGCGCTGGGACTTGACGTTCATGACATGCTTAGTTTTTTATTATTTGTACAAAATCGTATGGAAATCTTGGGATTGCATTATAATCTAGTGTATATTCGATAGTATTATTGAGCAAACACATATATAATGAACATATAATACAATAATATAATATAGTATAATATAATATAACATAATAATATTTATATATAAAACGCTAAATACAATATTATAGTAAAAAAATACCATTATAATACAATAAAAGTGGGAAATCAGCGCGCGCATATATGTATATATGGCGTAAATGGCCAACAAATATTTGGAAAACAAGTTATACCACGTTAAACTATATAAAATAGCCTTTAATTTGAGCCTAAGTAGAGTACTCTGCGATTTATTTGACAGGATGGGGGTCAGTTTCAAAATTTGGGAAAAAACTCAAAATTTTGGATTTTTATCGAAAATATTTCTTATTTTGACTTCATCTTTGGATCACTTATTAAGGTCACCATGACCCACCTTTACACCAAATTTCATCCAATTTGGTGAAGATTTAACCAATATAGCCTAATTTCAAGATTTAGTCCGAAAAACGTATATATATATCTTTTAGGGGAAGTAATGATCGCAAAGATTCCAAATTTGAACTAAAGCTTCCTTGAACATTGACAATAAAAGGGTTCAACTCCCAAATCTTAGTTAGAAGTCTAAGGGGTCCAAAAAAAAATTAAACTTCAAAAATGACCTAAAAAAAACCCAAAAAAACAGTTTTTTTGTATTTTTGGGATGGTTCCGATCAATATTTTTTGTCGAAATATTTGGAATATCTTTACTCTTATCACAAGAAACAACTTTTTCCACGTCCCCAACCTCTATCAATTTTTTACGGACCTCACCTCATTTTTCCGTAGATTGACTCCACTAAAAGGTTAACGCTGCTAAAACTCCTTGGCGTTGCAAAAACTCCCTGGCATTGCAAAAAGTCTCTGGTGTTGCTCAGCGTCGAAAAAATTCTATTTGGCGAGGCTGTTAATCTTATAAAATATGTTATAATGAGAGAGATAAACAACAATTAAATATGTATTTTTTTTCTTATTGGCATAAAGGAATTTTGTGCCAGATTCCCCAGATCAGATAAGGTTTGTCCTGTCGAAATAATAAATTTAAAATATGTTTCTATCATAATTTAATTATTGTTGTAGCGAGCTTTGCAAGTTTAGATTGATCAGTTTATTGGCTTTCCTTGGGAAAAAAATGTAGGTGAAAAAATTAGGTGGAACCTTGCCCGATTTATTTAGAACAAAAACTGTGTTGTGGGCAGAAATCACCATTTCGAAATTAAATAGAAATATTTATTCTATCTATGTTTTTCTTTGAAATATTAAGAAATACACTTTACTTCATGTGTTGTGAATTAAGACAATGTTTTTATTATGCTGCGTTTAGCTATTCGGTAAGTTTTATTTCAATTTTTTTATAATTTTTTTTAATTGTTATTTTGGCCCTACCAGCTTTAACAATAACTGTGCGCTATTGCGACAAACTTAAGGGGAGGGACGCCAGCCAATGTCTTAAAGGCAAATTTAATAAGTTTTGAGAGCTGTTAACATTTTGAGAATATTAAAAGAAAATATTGTGGCATATCGGACCAGTGTGTAACTATTTTTTATATTGGAATACACAGTGATCCAAGTATAATAGATACCCTGGGGCGGGTAGACCACGATGGCCGTTTCGTCCTTTTTAGGACTCTACGGGCAGCTATAACCCAAGCAATTCCAAGAACGACGGAAAAATTTACTAAAAGCCTCTTTGCAAAATCAAAGCGGCCATCAATACACCGCATCGCCATCCCAGCGGAATTAACTCCAATATAAAAGGTAGTCACACTGGTAATATCGAAATGTAGACAACTAAATAAACCACGAAGTGCACCACAATCCAGTATAGGGAACGCTATTTGCGTTTTCACCGAAAATATCTGCCATTTTGCAGACCAGAAAACAGATCAACGCTGGCACCCACTAGAATGCGCGCAATCCGCTTAAGTTTTGAGCCATAAAAATGTATAGAAGATGATAAGTGTCCACCAAAATAATTAAAAGAAAATATTGTGGCATATCGGACAAATAGCGTTCCCTATACTGGATTGTAATGCACTTCGTGGTTTATTTAGTTGTCTACTTTTCGATATTACCAGTGTGTATTGATGGCGGCTTTGATTTTGCAAAGAAGCTTTTAGTACATTTTTCCGTCGCTCTTGGAAATGCTTGGGTTATGGCTGCCCGTAAAGTCCTAACAAGGACGAAACAGCCGTCGTGGTCTACCCGCCCCAGGGTATCCATTAAACTTGTATCCCTGTGTATTCCAATATAAAAAATAGTTACACACTTGTCCGATATGCCACAATATTTTCTTTTAATTATTTTTGCGGACACTATATTATTATCTAAAAATTTTAAAAATATTGTTATTAAACTAATATCTTTTTACATTAAAAAAACAATTTATAAAAACTAATTTACAATAAACAACTATTTTCAATAAAATCAAAAAATTAGCTTGAAACATAATCACGTATGATGAAGATTTAAGACCACATGGGACTAGTTAGAGCGCTAAACCTTGATGATGTTCCTCGCAGCATCCAATTACAACCTCCGACGTGTGCTTAATCCAGACTTTAATCTTGTTTTGTTTCCAGCATGCTTCATCACCGGTTAATCCAGCCTTAACTCTGCGGTTTTGCCCACGTTATGTCATAACTCAATTTTATTGGTTGCTTGACGATAATTATAGAGAGTTATGGGAACGTTGCGGTTTTATAGAGTTTGTTATGAATATCGAAAAATTAATTGCTAGTTTTTTATTATCAGAAGTTTAGTTTGTGTTAAACATAATCTGTTTTCTAAACAATTTTAGTACTTTTAAATTAAAATGTGTCGCCTGCATTTACTTAAGATTATTTAAAGTTTGTGGACAAATTTATTTTTTTGGCCTCAAGTTTGCTGCATTTTGGAAAAGATCATTAATCTTTGCACTAAAAGTTTAGGGAGAGTTCACATACGAAATAATGTATGTCACATTCGAAATTAGAATTTCTGTATACATGTTGATCCACTAATAGCCAAGTGCACCCATTGGCTATAACACGAGTAATACATAACCCGAAGGTTAAACTTAGCTCGTAATTAATTTTAATTTAAGTGCACCGCGCTTGAGTTAGCTAATCCGAAGTTAATATAATTTTATCGTCGTTATAACGTCGCAAAATTTAAGGAATTTTTGGTTTAGTGTAGTAGGAATCGTTATTATTGGCGATTTTTTAACCCGCACCACGCACCATTTTCATTTGTGACCTACTTAACCTAACGTTACAACTAACATTTTTCTCTGATTATTTTTTATTTAATATTGTTATATTTTTTAAAACAAGACCGCTGGTTAAACATGGACAAAAAAAGAGCCAAAGGAGGCAATTTTTTGCGGGGAGAAAAAAAGCCTGCTAATAAACTTAGCACATAAGCATCGCGCAGTTATTGAGGATAAAAAAACCGATGGTACGTGTGTTCAAGCTAAAAATAAGTCTTGGTATTTAATTTATCGTTAATTTAATTTGCTGTGCTTTAGCCGAGGTCCTCTTACGTTACTTTTAAATAGCAGAGCAAAGCATAACAATGATTTTTTCCTCCCCCCTTGCCGCGGTTAAGTATGACCCTCTATATTTCACTTGTCCTCCTCCTCTTCGAATTGCAGCATTGTTTCAATAATATATACTTCAAATTTTCGATTTCCATTTGCCTCTACGGAAGTTATAAACAATAAACACGTATACATAACCACAATGCCGCGTCGTTTTTGACGAGTTAAAGAAAATCCCGTGTTAGGGTTTTAACCTAAGGATTAAAACGCGGTGCACTAGAAATTTATCGTTAATCCGTGAGTTAGCGTTAACCCTGGGTTAAAAACGTCGGTGCACTTGGCCATAAGGGTGGCGAGCGGCTGTATCTCTAAAACCATATATGCTACCGACTTCGAGGTAAAAAATTTCTTATGAAATGTGACCAAAAAAATCATCGCAAATAATTGTTATGATCTAATTTTACCGCTAGGGGTCGTAGTCACTATGCTATGATACCAAGTCATTAATTTATATTAATAATTTCAAAACAGGCTAGGTACATCAATAATTTTTTTTATCTCAGTTATATCCTCTATAAATTGGACCGCGTTATGTAATTACGAATTAAGCGACAAAAATTTAAAAACGAGTTAACGGTGCCATCTTTTAGTAATCATTAAAACCTATGTAACAAAAACTTTTTTTAATTAAATTTCCTATTTTACCCTTTTTACAGGCACTTGCAGTAAGTGACATTTTCTTATTTGTCAAAGTTAATATTATAACTAACGTTTTGTAATAAGGAATTATTCGCCAACACGATATTACAAAATATAATTTTATTATATTTATTTCTGTAATATGAAATTAAGCGTCAGTTTGGCTAAACTTAATCTGCAATCATTTTCATACTAAACCAGTGTAGTTTTATTTTTTTTAGTTTTGTTATAAAGAATTAAGCGTCATACATGTTGGTTAATTCTTTATGAAGATTTAAAACTATACTAAACTTTAATAGTTATATCGAATTAAGCGACCATTTAGTATATTATAGTGGTCATAAATTGGGCAATATCAGCAATTTTAAAACATAGGCATAGGTATACTACATTTCGGACCTGCTTAAAAAGAAACAAGGTTTTAAGGTATTTGGTACGACTTTGGGGCAACTCAACCAAATTAAAAACCTTTTGATTTAAATATCTCGAAACAGTTAAATGTCCCTTAATTCGTAATTATATAACGCGGTCCAATTATGTAATTACAATTTTTTTATATGTTTGGCAGTTGTAGACAATAAAGTATTACTAAAAAAATTACCTTGTCGGATTTCCATTGTCTTTATTTTATAGCTTAACACAACGTCTCGGTTACTTAGTATCTCTAACCGTTGTCTAGTTTAATCTCTTTATACTTGAAAACGAATATACAAGTTCATTTAGGATAAAAGTGCTTTAAAATAAGCCAGAGTTTGTTAAATTTGGTTAGTGCAGATTGAAGTTACAACCATTAAAGTATTTTTAATTATTACCATTCTTCACACCGTTACCATGCTAACTGCGAAAAATTGTTATCACACAAGGTATAATGGATATTACTAAGATTATAAAAACTTTAATGTCTTTGCTTTCACTTAAGTAAAGTAAAAAAAGCCGGTTTTTTTTATTATCAAAAAAAACTCAACCCTAATGCGTGTGGCTACATATTTTTTTGACAGTTTTGCTTAAATTGTGTGTTTCCTTAATATTTATATTATTATTATTTTTTATTGGGTACACAGAAAAAAGTAAAAGGTTGAATTAACGCAAATAGGTTTGATTTAACCCAATAATCAGTTTAAATAGCAACAACGCAATGATTTGGTTAAATCAACTCTATGAAATGATTAACTTGGTATGATCAAATCAATCGAATGATTGGTTGATTTAAACCACACTAAAGATACATTATAGCAAATAATATAATTGAAGTAACAATATCATTGGGTTATTTTTACCATATCCTTGTATCCTTGTATCATTTTAAAAATTTGATATTGTTGTTACAACCCATTAGAATATAAAAATATAGTATACTATATATAATATAATATATTATTATCCTTACCCAAAAATGTTTCCACTAGGTGTGGAAGCCCGCAACAGCTTTTTCAATTCCATTGCACAATTTTCCTACACTCACAAAGAAAGAAAAACATGAGGAAAACCATAAATGAACTCCAGACTCCAGTGCCGCCACAAAACAGATAAGGTTATGTTGTTACTGTTGTTATGCGAATGCCGCGAATGACACAAAACAGATAAGGTTATGTTGTTACTGTTGTTATGCAAATGACGAGACACTTGCTGCTTTATTAGCGTCCCTAAACTGAGCTGCCATTGGTCAATTGGCGATGCCTGACTATCTTTCAAATTTACTAAAATTAACACGTTCACATGCTAGAATCTAACCGACAGTAGGGTTAAAAGGAATTTCAAACCGAAGGCTATTAAATAGGTAATATTAACAAAATGAAATGGTTGATTAAACCATACAGTATTGTTTAACACAATATAATGTTTGAAATCAACATTTTGATTAGATTGAATTAACACAGAAAAGGTATAATTAAGTATTAATATTTTTACCATTTAAATTAGTTTGTTTTTACCCAATGAAGGTGATTCTAACAATTTAAATTGGTTAATTTAACATTTTACACTCAACCCAATCAGGTAGTAGAAATAATCGAGGAAAATTGTTTAAAAATACCCAAATTGTTTTAATTTAACCTTTTTAAAAGTAATCCAATGGACTTGCTTGATTCAACATTTTACTTTTTTCTGTGTATTGTTAATGATCACATGACTTCGAATAAGTGAGCTAGTCACAATTAATAAAAAGTTTAATGAAGAGTAATACTATTTTTTTTATAAAAACTCAACAAGAAAACAGAATTTGACAACAATTTTAAATTCATATGTTTTATTTTAGACACACCATTTTTTATTAAACTAAAAACCGATCCATACCTATGCATTTTCACCCTATATTTTTAACCCTGCATCAAAATTGCATGGGATTCACATTTACGCATTTCAACGTGAGTAAAAGTTGCAGCTTTTTTCACCCTTGAAATAGAACAATTATAATTTGCACGCCCACATGCAATTTTGTCAAAATTCCCAAAAAATTTCTATTTGTGGAATTGATTTATAAATATAACTTCGCTCATTTGACAAAAAAATAAACAAGACATACCAGTTTTCAGTTTTTATATTGGTTTTCTGCTGCTTTTGGAATTTGGCGATTTCTATAGCAGCAAAAAGGGGATGATTTATTTGGAGTAAAAACTCCGTTATTGCACTTATAGAACTGTATCAAAATAAACCGATTTAATATTCTACTAGGGACCCCGAATACAAAAATTAAACAAAGAGAAATGCAACTCTACAAAAAATAAAGAGAGAATTACTCAAATTGGAGATTTGGTTGGAAGCAACAGTGACTCATGTCAATATGCGCCAACATTAAAACAAAAAATTACCAAAAACCAAATTTTAAATAAAAAAAATCATTAAGTAGAGATCGGGACTTTTGATGCATATGCGTTAAAAAATCATAAAATCAGCTGTTGCAACCATGATTCAAAAGTGCAGAGTGAAAAGTTATAGGTACCGATCTGACTTTATGCTAAAAATAACAACCCTAAAATAAATAAGGAAGAAAGCTGAAAACTGTACTTTTTGAGTAAATTTGACACCATAATTATTGTTAGAGTGCTACAAAAAAAACAGAAAAACAAAAAATTCATAGACAATTACGATGTTGCCACACTTGAACTAACTAAGCTAGTTTTGATGCGATGGTAAACTTATGAATAAAGGACATAATATATGCAAAATGCATATAAGTATATGCATTTTTTGCATATTTTTTCAATTTATTAATAAAATGTATATCTATCATAAATTATTATTTTAAGCATATTTTTATGTTTTCAGCATTATCAAAAAATTTAAAACGTTAAAGGTTTAATGTCCAGTTCGGTACTTATTTCAGGGATTTTCCAATCTGAACATTATATTAATTATTTGGTATTTATTGGAGGTTTCCGGGGTTCGCAGGTATATTGTTAGGGGTTGTTTATTGTTACTTAATAATGCGTTATTATTGTCTGCTTAATAAACTGTATTTATACATATCCAGAACCTGTAATTACCCGGTGGGGAACATGGAATAAGGCCGCAGTATTCTATGTAGAGCATTTCGAAGTCATTAATGAATTAATTTTGGATTTAGATGACTATTCGCAGTGTGTTGTGCAAAGTAAAGAGTTGTTAAAAAGTGCAAGTCTAGCTAAAGATATTGTTTTTATTAAGGTTAATTTCAGTAGAAATTTAAGTTTAAGAGATTCAATTAGTATTCTTGAAACTTTTTCCGCTAAATGTAACAACATTCCCGATAGAGTCGGAGGTCAAATAAGGAACACATTGGATGTAACTGTAAAAAAGAATGAGGGATTTAAATACTTAACTGCAGTAAAAAGCATGTACGAGGGTAAACCATCCAACGAAGTTGTATATTGGCCTTGTATTTTGCTACCTAAGTTGCACTATTGTCCGATTACATCAGTAGATGTTGAATGAAGCTTCTCTTTGTATAAACGTATTTTTACTAATAGAAGACAATGCTTTTTAGTTAAAAATTTTGAAAAATATTTAGTACTAAATGCATTTTATACAACTTTAGGTTAAAAAATTGTTTACTTTATTTTTCTTTGTTTTTTTTTTTGCATTTGAAAAAAATAAATATATTTTTTAGAACCTAATGTATTTCTTTACCTCATTTTACTATAATAAATTAAACATTGCATACCAGTATGAATATTTGGTAAAGAAATACAAATAACTGCATATTTTGAATGAATTTAAGTGCATATAATCCGCCTTTTACTTATGAATTAAACGAAATCAACTTTTTCGTTAGCGAGAAAAGTGATGCATATGGCTGCTAAAGTTGTTTAAGTTTAAGATATCTTGGCCTGAAATACAATACAACGCTTATTCTTTGACGTAACCGATATCATATGTTTTAATAAGCATCATTTTGTAAGCAACTTACTTACAAGAACTAACTTTTATACTAGACTAAATTTAAACTCCTTTATTAGATATTGAGGTATTTGTTCGCGGCATGCGATATTGTCAAGTGCAAAATTTAGCTAAAAACTGTAAGAACATTGTCATTAAATTAAACTTTGTGCTCACGTAAATTTAGGTTCACTTATTACCACTCCCGTGTATGATGACAAAAATTTTGGTTTGGTGCACTTTATCAAAAAATTGGTAATGAAATTATCTGTTGAAAATAATTATGACGATGCCTCAAAAATATTTTTCTATTAAGCAATTGCTCAAACATTTTTAGCTATTCAAAGGATAAAGTTTTAACACAATCTTTACACAATCTCACACTCGCAGCTTAAAGAAAAGTTCGTACATTTTTACTACAAAAAAAACTGAACTTTAAGGGCCATGGAAAACTTTTGGATCCCGTGGGGGACACAAATGGCCAAAGTTGAAAGAAACCTGGCGCAACATTGTTAACATTGTTAGCAAATAATTTTGTTTTTTCAAAGAGCCAGGCGATACAAAATGGTCGATTAAATGTTTCAATAAAAAATCTTCGGGCAATAAAAATATGCCAAAGATTTCATGCTATCATTAGGCAAAACGTTTTTTAAACCCTTTCTTTACCTTACATTGTACTGTAATATAGTTAATAATATACTTACGGTACACACCTATACCCCACTAGACACTTGTAGGTAACTGAAGTATGCTGAATCTTACCTGTAAAAAAAGAATAAATTATTATCTTAGTAGGTATAGACGGGCGATTTGGATATTTTTCATTGAATATATCACGGACTTCTCTATGACTTCTACTTTTATCTCCACAACACAATTTAAGCAACATTTCTATGCGGTCATCTTCAGCAAGGTGCATTTTGGATGTATTTTTAGCAGAGCAAAATTCAAATTTGAAGAACATTCACTGACATTCTTTAACGTCTCAAATTAAAATGGCAAAAAGTCGAGAGACATATCAATAGTGCATAAAGTCTGTTCAATGGCTGCTGACCGTTACGTCACGACTAGTGATTATCTTTCTAACATTCGTGATTTAGGTGAGATAGTAAATTTGCATGAATAATGAATGTCGTATAATTTTATGAGTCAAAAAAGTTTTATTGTCATTCTTGACGTAAAATTTTTAATCAACATTATTTCAAAACGCAGTTTACGAGGTGTAAGTAGATATAAAAAAGCAGGAATTGTGAAAATATAAATAATAGACATGAAAAATATAGGGCAATGTTTTTATAAATACATATATGTTTTAGAAACTTACTGATGCTATGGGAGCTTCGTGTTCAAAAATCCAACGAATTAAGGCAAAGGGGATAGAGAAGGATGTAGATTTTAGGAATAACAATAATTTAGCTATTTTGTCACACCGTGGTCGCCAAATTCAGAAACATACCATAAGGGAGCGTATTTATGGGATGTATAGAGCAGGCGAACACGTTATCATTCGCTTAAGTCAACTAAACCTTAAAGTCATTGATAGTGTTGAAATATCCACTGGTTCATTAGCGAACTGTTTAAAACAAATTAAATTTATATGGCGTAAATATACTTTATCAAACAGGCGTTTTTTAATAGAGCAACCCCACATAGCCCAAAAACGAGTAGATTTTTTAAGAGAATTTAAGAATAACGGAAACTCTCAATTCCCTTAAAAAATGTTTCTCTGGATGAAACCTGGATATACAGTAAAGGGGCTTTTAGGCAAAGTTGGCAAGATACACTTATACATACTGTTAAAAAATCGTCAGAGGATGTACTATACAGGGTGTTTCATTAAGGTCGAAGAGCGGCCATATCTCGGAAACTACTGGGAATAGAAACTCAGGAAAAGAAAAATGATAATAAAAGTGGCCATGGGAAAATTCTGGAAATAATTTTCAAGTTCCGCATTTTGCCGCAAGAGGGCGTAATTGAAAAGTAAATTTTTAAATTTTACATAACTCCGAAAATTCCACATTAAGGTATATGTTTGATAACACCATTTTAAAGCTTGGACAATTATGCATCATTTTGGTCTTATGCTCATTGGCGTACCGACTGTAATAAGAGTGGGGGAAGCTGTTGAAAGTGTAATCATTTAAATCGCTGTAACTTATAAACGACTTATCCGATTTTAGCAAACTTAAGATTGTTTAAAAGAGAAATGTATGCACTTTGACCAATCGTATTTAGTTGTCCATAATAGTTCTCAAAAAAAATGCTAGAGGGCGCAATTTGCAATAACAATACATTTTTTGATTTTCCTCCGAAAAAATAAATCATACGGTATAATTATGATACCATAATCGAGAAGGAGATGAAATTTGCTAGAAAAAATATTAAAACCGCAGCTCGATATCTCCGTTCGTTTCAGAGTTATTGCCAAAAAAATTATTTTTAAGACAAATTGCGCCCTCTAGCAATTTTATTAGAAACTATCTTGTACATTGGATACGACAATGTTTACAGTTTCACTTGATAAGAGTGGGAGAAGCTCTATTGAAAGTTTAAACATTAAAATCGCTGTAACTTCTAAACGACTTGTCCGATTTTACAAAATTTAAGCTTGTTTGGAAGAACCTTCAATTGTAGTATCTAATGGTACAAGATAGTTTCTAATAAAATTGCTAGAGGGCGCAATTTGTATTCAAAATTATTGTTTTGGCAATAACTCAGAAACGAACGGAGATATCGAGCTGCGGTTTTAATATTTTTTCTAGCAAATTTCATCTACTTTTCGATTATGGTATCATAATTATACCGTATGATTTATTTTTTCGGAGGAAAATCAAAAAATGTATTGTTATTGCAAATTGCGCCCTCTAGCATTTTTTTTTAGAACTATTATGGACAACTAAATACGATTGGTCAAAGTGCATACATTTCTCTTCCAAACAGTCTTTAGTTTGCTAAAATCGGATAAGTCGTTTATAAGTTACAGCGATTTAAATGATTACACTTTCAACAGCTTCCCCCACTCTTATTAAAGTCGCTACGCCAATGAGCATAAGACCAAAATGATGCATAATTGTCCAAGCTTTAAAATTGTGTTATCAAACATATACCTTAATGTGGAATTTTCGGAGTTATGTAAAATTTAAAAATTTACTTTTCAATTACGCCTTCTTGCGGCAAAATGCGGAACTTGAAAATTATTTCCAGAATTTTCTCATGGCCACTTTTATTATCATTTTTCTTTTCCTGAGTTTCTATGCCCAGTAGTTTTCGAGATATGGCCGCTCTTCGACCTTAATGAAACACCCTGTATAATATTATTCTACATGCTGCTTCAGAAAATGGATTTGTGAATAATGCAAGTTTGATATTCAACTCTGGCCTGAAATCGGGTGATTATCCTGATTCGATAAATAATTAGAAATGGTTTGAAGAAAAATTTTACCAAACTTGAAAGAACCGTCGCTTATTATCATGGATAACGCCACCTATCATTCTGGGCTATTTGAAAATATTCCAAATACAAGTTGGTCAAAAAGATTACTTATTGCGTGGTTAGAACAAAGACAAATTCCTTTTTCACCATTGGCAATGAAGGATCAGATCTGGATAATAGTGAAGCAGCATATCCCATCCAAACGTTACAAGTAATCTGGAAAACGCTATTTATTTTATTTTTTAATTATTATAATTTGATTTTAATAGGTTTGACGAACTAGCATTGAAATATGGACATCGAGTTTTAAGACTTCCTTTATATCGTTGCCACTTTATTCCTATTGAAATGGTTTGGTTGGAATGTAAGCACTATTATGATGCAAAAATAAGTTCTATGCATCCTGTAACAAATGTAGTTTTGGGTCTATGGAATGAAGTCATAGAAAATCTAACAATGGAAAAATTATGTAAAAACACTAATAAAATTATAAATGATGTGGGGAACGGAAGGATTTATCGATGCTTCAGATACTCTTCTCGTTATTATTAACTTGGACGAATCTGATGATGATGATGCTCGCGGAGATGATTTATTTTAATCATTAAAAAACTGTGTGGAATGGTTGAATATAGAAAACATTATATCCTTTCGTACAAGGAGACTTAACACCAGTAATTTTTTACTTCCAATTTTCCTTCGTTAATATACAAAAGCTACAGAGAATTCTTATATCTAGGGCAGTACAGAGCTAAAAATTGTAGTTTCCTTTTTGGAAGTAATGCAAATTTTGAAATTCGGACGTTGTATGATGCTTGTGGTTATTAACTTAGACTTACTGGTAAAAAAATTAAGTCAAGACAAATAGTTTGTCCATAATCCGGGAAGTAAGATTTTGCTGAAAACCGCATATACGCCCTCTGCCGGTGCAAAATAACTAACTATACGGCGGCAAAAATATAAACAGATCGACAGGCGAAGCGCCGAGAGACAGCGCATCTTACCTCTGCTAGAATGGCAAAATTGCGTAACTTCCTTTCACTAGCTACCACGCTTAACAAAATTAAATAAAATGCATATTTAAGATAAAAGAACTACTTTAGAAAAGAATATTTTTAATTTGGATCATACAAATTTGACATCGACTCAAAAATCAATATTTTGTTTGAGTATTATAGAATATAAAAATTGAGGAATTAAATTAAAAGGTGAAATTTAAAATTATTTAAAAAAAATTATTTTACATAAAATAAGTTTAATAAAATAGTATTGTAATTATCTAAGGGAATTGGAAAAAAATAATAACATATTTGAACTATATTTAAATAGTTCAATGAGGTTTTAAAAATTGATTATTATTAAAGTGCGGAATATATGCAAAATGCATATATGTATTATATATATATTTTGTCAGTGTTATAATAAAATGCATATTTTTCATAAATTATTGTTTTAAGAGGATATTTTCATGTATTCGGCTTTATCAAAAAATTTAAAACGTTAAAGGTTTAATTTCCAGTTCGGTACTTATTTCAGGGATTTTCCAATCTGAAGAATATAATAATTATATTTACATTTTGGATATACACAAGATATTTATTGGGAGTTTCTGGGGTTTGCAGGTATATTGTCACTTAATAATGATTTATTATTACCTGCTTAACAAAGGGTATTTATATCGATTTGTAATATACTTCTGTTTTAGTTTATCAAAAGATTTCAGTATTTTCAGTGTGAAACTAGTAAATTCAAATTTGTGTTCAGAACGTCTAAGATGTCGAAAACGTCTTCGTGGATTAAATATTTCCCAGAGTTAGAGTTTAGTGGATAAAAAGTCTTTTCTAAAGCTTGTACAAAAATTATTGTTTGTAAAAAAAAGTCCCAAATCGATCATAATAATAGTACCTTTAAAAAAATTGCAAAATCCGCAATTTTTGCAAAAATTTTGTAAACAAACCATTCCTGACAAGTCCACGCTTAGAAAAAAAAATGTCCATTCAATATACGAAACCGTTTTAGTAGAAATTAGAGCTTTACTGGGTGATAAACATTTTTACATTATTGTTGATGAAAGCACAGATGCTTGTGGCAGATATATCGCATATCTTATTTGATTGAAGCACTTCAACAACCCGAACAAACCCATATTAAAACTCATATAAAAATATATTTTTACTAATAGAAGACAATCCTTTTTAGTTGAAAATTTTGAAGAATATTTAGTCATAAATGCCTTTTATACAATTTTAGGTTAAAAAATTGTCTACTTTTATTTTTCTTTGTTTTTTTTTGCATTTTTTAAAAAATAAACATTATTTTTAGAACCCAATGTGTCTCTTTACCTCATTTTACTATAATAAATTAACAAATATTACATACCAGTATGTATATTTGGTAAAAAAATGCAATTAACTGCACATTTTTAAGGCAAACAAGACATATTTATGCGCATATTTTGGCTGAATTTAAGTACATATTAATCTTTTCATAAATTCTCGGTGTACAATTATTTTTTTATACTATGAAATGAGCATAAAACCAACAATAAATTTCAATATTTTATGAAACTTTTATTAAAACCCTTTTTAATTTATTATAAATTAAACTAGATTGCATTCACTTTATTTCCTTTTGAAAACAGATTTATTTTCAGCTTAAATTAGGCTTCAATGCGATATTCTTCAAAGCCTTATATCTCCTACAAAGGAGGTAGCTCAGCTTATCTGCAGAACAAAGAGAATGCCGTATAATATATTCGTATTGATTGGTCCCATTATGTTACTTACTCTGGAGAGCTCTGTAAAATCGAATGGAACAGGAAAGGTAATTCCAATCTAAATCCATCAATTCCTTATCAAGTTTTAACAACGAAAAAATTGCATCACAGAAAAGTATTTTATTATTTAGAAATTATGTATGCTTATAAGGGCCGTTTATGCAATTTCTAGCTTAAAAAGCATTTTAGTCTCAATTTTAGGGTTTTAGGTAGTTTATACAGGGTCATTTTTTAAAAGCTTACAGTGGTTATATATTCTACATTAAAGAAGATATCAAAAAACAACCAATTCAACAAAAATGCGGGAGAATAAAAATGAGGTATTCTCTCGACCACCCCTGAAGCACTGCCTTCATCTACTTAAAAAAATTTTTTAACGGCACTGTGATACCTCCCTGGTAAGCCTTTCAAAATACTTTTCAACCATACCAAAATTAATGAGATTTGAACACGAAATATTAGGAACATTTTAAGAAATTGTTTTAGAACTGGCTTTTGCAAATTTGGCAGGAAAAGTTAGAAAATAAAAGTAAATAATAAAAATTATCCCAAGCTTAAATTAAAACACTATGTCATTTGTTCCCCTTTTACAATGTCAAGTTCATTTTTCTTCTAACACGTGCTGCTTGCAGTTGAGTTTATTTAACAAAGAAAAGGTTACTTTTCTAAGATGTTCTAGTAAAACTAAAATTAAAAAAAAATCTTTTAAATCTATAAATTTTGCACACAATGTGTATGCTTTGACTCCTGCCGGGGTAACTGGGCCGTAACAAGCCTGGTACCCCAACAGCATTTTACTTCAAGCTAACATGATGCTTTGACTTTTACAAAAACCATTTTTTTCTTTTTTTTTCCCTCCCATTTTACTACTTTTACATGTCTCCGACAAAGTTTAATAAAACTTAAGACTTTTCACTACTTCTACCCAATGATTTTTACAAAGTCTGTTAAAACGTTCTAATTTTTCTGCCCAAGACAGGGCCTTAGCACTATCACTTGACTTTCCAGCACACTGAAGTCTTGTCGGTCTTCTGACTATTAATTTTTTACATCTCGTGTACACCACTGAAAGCTCCAATACGGCATAATCCCACTTATTATTTTCTCTATTGCTAACAACATCAGCATTGTACAGGGTGGCCCATTAATAAGGGACGCCGGCTATATCTCGGAAACCATTAATCGTACAGCTTTCGGAAAAAATTTTTATGAGTAAAGCGGTCATGAGAAAATTCTGGAAATTACTTTCAAGTTCCTCATTTCGCCGCAAGGGGGCACAATTAAAAATTAGTTTTTTAAATTTTAAATTTCTCCGAAAATTCCCATATTAAGGTATAACTCTGATTATATCATTGGAAAGCTTAGACAATTCTGCATCATTTTGTTTTAAGGCTCGTTGCCGTACCGACCTTGATAAGAGTAGGGGAAGCTATTGAATGTGTAAACATCAAAATCCCCGTAACTTCTAAACGACTTATCCGATTTTACTAAATTTAAGCTTGTTTGGAAGAGAAAGGTAAGTAACTTCAATCGTCGTATCCAATGGTACACGATAGTTTCTAATAAAATTGCTAGAGGGCGCAATTTGTAATAATAACAGTTTTTTTGATTTTATCCCGAAAATTCAAATCATACGGTATAGCTATGACATCATAATCGGAAAGTAGATGAAATTTACAAGAAAATATATGAAAACCGCAGTTCGATATCTTTGTTCGTTTCAGAGTTATTGCCAGAACAATAATTTTTAATACAAATTGCGCCCTCTAGCAATTTTATTAGAAACTATTGTGTACCATTGGATACGTCAATTGAAGGTACTTCCAAACAAGCTTAAATTTAATAAAATCGGATAAGTCGTTTAGAAGTTACAGCGATTTTAATGTTTACACTTTCAATAGCATCTCCCATTCTTATCAAGTGAAAGTGTAAACATTAAAATCGCTGTAACTTTTAAACAGCTTATCCGATTTTACTAAATTTAAGCTTTTTTGGAAGAAAAAGGTAAGTACCTTTAATTGTCATATCCAATGGCACACAACAGTTTCTAATAAAATTGCTAGAGGGCGCAATTTGAATTAAATATTGTTTTGGCAATAATTCTGAAACGAACAACAATATCGAACTGCGGTCTTTACATTTTTTCTTGCAAATTTAATCTACTTTCCGAATATGATGTCATAGTTATACCATATGATTTGAATTTTTTGGATAAAATCAAAAAAACTGTTATTATTACAAATTGCGCCCTCTAGCAATTTTATTAAACACTATCGTGTACTGCTGGATACGACGATTAAAGGTACTTACCTTTCCCTTTCAAACAAGCTTAAATTTAGTAAAATCGAATAAGTCGTTTAGAAGTTACAGCGATTTTAAGTTTACTTATTCAATAGCTTTCCCCACTCTTATCAAGATCGGTACGCCAACAAGCCTTAAACCAAAATGATGCAGAATTGTCTAAGCTTTTCGATGATATAATCAGAGTTATACCTTAATATGGGAATTCTCGGAGAAATTTAAAATTTAAAAAACTAATTTTCAATTGTGCCCCCTTGCGGCGAAATGAGGAACTTGAAAGTAATTTCCAGAATTTTCTCATGACCGCTTTACTCATAAAATTTTTTTCCGAAAGCTGTACGATTAATGGTTTCCGAGATATAGCCGGAGTCCCTTATTAATGGGCCACCCTGTACTATTTACTTTGTTTTCCTGATGATGAGTGTTTCTACACTCGAAACATGTCGAATTATTATGAATTATTCAAGGTTCGCCTAGTTATTCTAATAAACTTGGGGAGACAGAATGTGCTTTTCTTTTTCTACACATTTAACTCCACTTTGAGTATGGACAACTTCTTCAAAAATTAAACACTATTGCTAAAACTATCTATAAGAAACATACATACCCTTATACCCGCTTTCATTATAAAGTTTTAAATATTCTTTTGTACCATTTTAAAGAGTCTTTTGTCTTGAATTAGTTTTCCTTTTATATATTTTAATTATTTTCGTATAATAATATAATATCATAAAAGAGAAAATTTTGCCGGTAAAATTTTTGACTGATGTGAAAGTCTGTAGCTTGGCAATTTTGCGAATGAAATTTATAATAAAATAAAATCACGAGCCGTTAGGCGAGTGATTTTTGTCAAAAATTTCATGAGAGAAATTACAAAACAGCAACAAAATTTAATAAAACCAAGAGAAAATTTTGCCGATACAAAATTTTCTCTCGAATGATATTCGACAAAACTATTTCACGAGAAAACAATTAAAACACGCTGTTTATTTAGCAAACTAGAATAGTAGATTCTGTAACCAGGTTGGAATGAAAATTCGATCCGAGTGGAAGATTCCGAACGCGAGCGTAGCGAGCGTAAGGAACCACGAGTATCGAATTTTCATTCTAACCGAGTAGCAGACTATATTTTCTCCACGACCATCCAGTTCCATATCTGATTCATCCGATTTTTCACTCATTTTTTGACTTGCACTAAAATTTGTCTGAAAATTATTATTACAACGCGGCCATTTTTATCTGGCACTGACAGTTTCGAAATTCATGGCAACCTATGTCGTTTATATCAATTACAGAATATTCATTCCGTATCTTGTTATGGAATGAAAATACACGCAAAACGCATAAGAAGCAAGTGTTTCAGAATAGATATTCCAACTCAAGAGCGAGAATTTTAACATTCTATTATCAAAAATGATTTTGGAATTATTGCATTCAGTAATGGTCTTGGAGAAACTATATTATTTATCGGCTATCGATTTTTTTTACTTCTTCGATAGATTGGCACCCAAATCTTGCATTTTCGTTTAAATTGCTCATTTTGTCTTTCTCAAACCAGGATGATATTTGTCAGACTAACAATAGTTTTTACCTGACATTTATCAAAATTTTGCCGCTGAAAAACCAAGGTGTTGATTTGGTCCAGGTGTATGCAGGGTGTTTCAATAAAAACTCCCAGGTCAATTATTTCCAAAACTAAAAGCGACATGTAAATTCTGTAAACGCCAGTTTTTAGCCTCTATGATTGGCTTCACAACTGTGTAAAAAATGTGTTTGAATAATACAAGATGTATAGGTGGCACCACGGTGCTAAGAAATTTTTTCGATGACAGGAACTTTTAAATGTTGTCGTTCTTAATAATATATAAAAAATTTTGATAAATCCAACATAAAAGGAGATATTTGGAGTTAAGTTTTTTTTTTAATAATTTTAATTATAAATATTTTTAATATCCTTTAGCTGATTTTATTTTAATTTTGGTAATGATAATTTTAGTGATAAAACGCTCGTGTAGCGCTAAATTATTACGTCCAGTGACATCTCAGGAGGCGCCTTAACAAATAATATTGGCAAAAAATAAGACGCCACTAAGTTTTTGGTAATTTTTATTTTTTTTTTCGGATTAAGCAACTAAAAATATCCTTTTCTTGTTTCTTAAATTGTTTCTTATCTTGCTTCGTTTTCGAGAAATAAAAATAAAAACAATTTTATTGCATATCTCTGGAAAACAAAAATCATTAAATAATTAAAACGTTGTATCTTTTGGTATTAATCGAAATACACTATTGAGAGTTTGCAGAACCGAATTATTATATCGATTTGCTATGTGTGTATATGAAAACGGCAATAATTTTGGACACCTCATTGGACCCCATTAAATAGTTTCTGGTATTGTTCTAATTTTCATTAATAATTTTGTGTAATTTCTCATCAGTTTTTTTATAAAATTTAAAACGTCTTTTAATTTTATTTTATAATGCTTTAATGCTTTTAAACAGCAAAAACTACAACGTATTAATTATTTTATGATTTTTGTTTTCCAGAGATATGCAATAAAATTTTATTATTTTTAAATTTAAAACATCTTTTAATTCTATTTTATAATGCTTTAATGCTTTTAAACAGCAAAAACTACAACGTATTAATTATTTAATGATTTTTGTTTTTCAGATATATGCAATAAAATTTTATTATTTTTATTTCTCGAAAACGAAGCAAGATAAGAAAACAATTTGACAGACAAGAAAAGGATATTTTTAGTTGCTTAATCCGAATCAGTTCTAATTTTAGCTTGTTTCTAAAAAAACTTTATTTAATACTATTATATTACCACATTCTCTTTATTGTTCTTCCATTTTATATTGTGCTAGTGAGGAAATATTTGATAAATTACAAATTTTACAAAATAAGGCAATGCAGATTATTTTAAATTGTGACAAATAATATAGAAAAATTAATTTTATGTTGAAAAATTTAGATTGGTTGAATGTTACAAATTTAATTTTTTATTTAACTGTTTAAAAAAACTTTAAAATTACATTTAATTAAAAAACAAAATGATACGTAATATTTGATACAACTTACAAAATGTTTAACTTTTCTGTCTGTTTTTGTTAAAAGAAGGTTGCGTTTTAAAATTTAAAAATAAATCTATAAAAATGTGTTAAAAAATGTATTAAAAAATATTTAATTGTAGCTTTTTGCCAAATATAACATGTTACTGCTACTACTACTACTACTACTACTACTAGATGCTTTTCGTAAAAAGGAAATAATATGTAACTCATATTTAATAATAATTGTAACCTAATATTTTTGCTAATTCTTAGAAACCTAAATTTAAATTTTATTTCCTCTATTTATAAAAAAGTCGAATATTTAAATACTTTGTAACTCTTTTTGTTCAAAATCTTGTCGAGTAAAACAGTTTTCAAGGGAAACACTTCCACTTGGCTTTTATAGTCTTATAAAACTGTAGCTTCAAAATGAATGCAAAATGAGAATAAAAGACTTTGTTTGTTTAATTTGTAGGAACGAAATTTCATACAAATCGGCGTATCTTGGCAGAACCAAGATGCTATTTATTTCAGGAAAAACCTACCGCTCTTTCAATTCTCAAATTTAAAGAGAGAGAATTATTGGTTTATTTTTAAAAGAGTTAAAAAAAAAGTATCATCAAATATTTTAAATTTAGGATTGATATTACCCGAATCTTTGCGCCGTACTATGGGATAGACAGGTGGCTCCAAAGGTGGCCGAAAGTTAAAAAATCTATGTTATAGGCACACTATCTTATTCTAAATGGTTTAAAGGCGATTAGAAATAAACATGGGCATAAAACTAGCAAGTTTAAAATTGATCATTTTAGTCACAATAGGGAACTTGACAAAAATTTTAAATGGGAAAAAATTTTTATAAATCATAAGTACATATTGTCATAAAACATATGGCAGCAAAAAAAAACAACTTATTTCCTCCCAAAGGACCGCTAGAATGATTTAAAAATGCCCCAAACTTCAAATTATTCCAAGCGGGTAAAAACGCGCTGCTAGTAGTCGTGACGTCAAGGGGTATCATTTGTCAGGTTTGTGTGTGACATCCACGAAATAGGTTATAGGTTTTCAATAAATTTGATGATTTGTCAGATTTGACATCCACGCGTCAAGCGACACAACCCTAAAACAACAATAACAATAACACACAACAATCCAAATGCAAATTGGGTCGCTCGGCACCTGTCAGGAGTGTCAGGATGACGGATGACCAAAAGTCATACCCCCTGACATCATCGGGATTCGCGCGCTTTAGAGATCGTTTGAAATGCTTTTGACACGCGCGAAACTTTAAAGAATTTTTACCAAGTTATTTTTGATTTTTAAAGAGTAATAATTGGGGAATACTTTTTTCAGGCCAAACTAAATCATATTATTGAAAAAAAAAATTGGAAAGTTCCCTATTGAGTAGTTTTGTCCTTTACTGCGCTGGTCACATTCATTTTAGTATGTAGTTAATATTTTATTTTTATTTTATGGACGATATTAGCTGGTCAACATAACATTTTTCTAATTTAATTTTACAATAATATCGTTTTTGACACATGTTTTGGTGTAGATGGAAGAACAAACAGAGGCTTCTATTTTAAACCAGAACGTGCAGATCATGTGCCTAACATTTTTTGGCAAAAATAATTTTAAAAAATAATTGATTCTATTAAAAAATATATGTAAATTCAATAGTTTGATAATAGTATACACTCGTAGTATTAGTAGAAATGGTAAGGAGACCAAATAATGTCGTGCGATCAGTTGAACATTTCCAGCGATTGCTATAAAATACAGAAAATAAGAACCCCTTATCCATCTCAGAATGTTTAAATAGTCCATCAAAATATTTGGATCATCCGTGTTTTCGCCATATTAATGTTTTATATGCCAAAAAACAACACTTTTGTCTTTTTGGGATATTTTTGCAGATACTTCGTTAAGAAGGGGCATTGTTTTTACCGACAGCATGTCCGTCTAAGTCGTTGCCATCGAATTGTTTAATAATAACTTGTCAGTTTAACAAACAAGCTTAATTTGTCGCTTAGCCTCTCACCACCGATTCAGGGATCCGTCAAAACGTGATTTTGATGTACCCCCGTCTTTGACAACTCCTAAATATAGTCAAATCTGGTCTTATCATGCGGGTCCAAAGGTCACCGATCATATGAATCAAGTCGAAAATTCCAGAGCTTATCAAAATGGTGTGAGGGTATGTAGGTATCAATATACTCGGAGAAAAGAAACATAGTTTTTTTATTTTAACTCTCGTGAAGATAGCCACATATATTATTATTATTTTTACAAAAATTATGTACATAATAGTACAAAGCCGAACAAACCTTTATGTATTAACGTGCCATTTTTCCTAAAGAAATGTTTAATGAGGTCTTAGACGTGTCGTCAAATTCCTAATATAATAATTATAATAAACTTTGTGATCAGTGGCGTGCAAATTTTATGTCGCGTGCCATCAAATTGCTTGGCCATCCCTGTAAATACAGGGTTAGGTATCTGGTTTCATCTATTTATCATAGTGCGCTGTGGAAATAATAATTTGATTTTGACAATTTTAGTGACACATTCCTATATGTCAATAGTTGCAATTTCCGATAAATCAACGAATTTATGTCGTAAAACAAATTATATTAAGTAATTCAGTTGTGCAAGTGCAAAGACATTTTCGTCGCGAATTTAATGTGGAAAGACACGGAAGAATTCCAACACGCCAAACCATAATGAGGTGGGTAAGAGATTTTGAAGTTAGAGGGAATGTTGCATCAAATTTTCGTGGAGGTTTACGTACAGTCAGAACACCCGAAAGTATTGAACGGGTAAGACAAGCTGTGATAAGAAGTCCGAATCGATCTGCATCAAGGTTGCGTTGCGCATTTCCAACAGGACATTGCGAAGAATTCTGCATTCTGATTCGCACTTCCACCCATACAAAATCTAAGTTGCTCATAAGTTAAAAGAAGCAGACAAACCAGTTCGTATTGCTTTCGGTAGACAATTTTAACAAATTTTAGAAAATGATGAAAACCAGTTAAATTTCTTGATGATGTCAGACGACGCGCACTTCCATTTAAGCGTAATGTGAATAAGCAAAATTATCGTTATTGGTCCGACGTAAATCCGCAACAGCTTCATGAACGACCCCTCCATGATGAAAAAGTCACCGTATGGTGTGGTGTTTCAATTTTTGGTATCATAGGGCCATATTTTTTTGAAGAAAACAACAGAATTGTTACAATAAATTCCGAACGTTACGTTAACATGTTACGGGTATTTTTACAGCCCGAATTGCGAAGACTAGGACAAAATCATATTTGGTTCCAACAAGATGGGGCTACCGCACATACAGCACGACAAACTCGAATTTTGTTGCAAGAAATGGTCCCCGGTCGCTTGATATCAAAATTTGGTGACATAACGTGGCCAGCTAATTCCCCCGATTTGACGGCTCCTGATTTTTTTTTGGGGGATATCTAAAGGAAAAGGTTTATGAAAGGCGTCCCAATACCAGCCAAGAACTTAAAATACGTATTTTGGAAGAAATAAATAATATTGGAGCAAAATTGTTGGAACGAGTTATGCAAAATTTTAGATCCCGATTACAAAAATGTATAGATAGTCAAGGAAGTCATTTAAAAGATGTTATTTTTAAAACATAAATTGCACATATTAATATTGTTATTTTTCATAATTTTGTTTCAATAAAATATTTTTTGGTCTTATAACAGATTTTTGAAAATAGGTGATACCAAATGCCTAACCCTGTAGTATACCTACTAAATCTATTTATGACAATAATAAAGTGTCACTTATTTTAGCAATAAAATTACCTAATCTAAAAATTCAATGGAATTTAATCCGATTAACTATTTCAAGATATAAAAAGGAAAAATGGTAATTTGCCAACCAATAAGTAGAGAACAGTAGCAAAAACACTCGTAATCAATTTAAGGATTATACAGAAAGTTGTCCATGAAAGAAAGCATAATATAATACCGAAGAATATTAAAAAATGTAAACAAAGAAAACCGTTTATAATTATAAACTAAAAACTGAAAAACTGCCATCATCACTTAGAAATTCTAAAAAGTCCTCGTAATCTGAGTCGTCCTTGAATGGAACAATGATCATCGGCGCTACTTCGACATCTAATACTACTTGTTCTCGATCCCACCAATTTCTTATTAATTTTTCTGTATGTTCCACCGATTTCTTCCAGTACTCCTGGATTATTATGATCCAACGAATCTTGCCAAACTACCTCTACTTACGAGGATTCAGGACCATCACCTACATGTTTTTTATAAAAAGATTTTGCCCCAGCCCATATTAATTCTATCGCATTAAACTGGCAATGCTATGGCGGCAGTCGTAGAACCTCATGGCCATATTTACGCAATATTTCATCTAAAGCGTATATTTTGGGTGATTTGAGAGACTTTGCCATTGATAGGAGTTCGGATTTTAACATATTATTTGGTAAAGGATTTTGGTTGTGTATTTCAAGCCACTCATAAATATCACTTTTTCGCCAAGATGAACTAGATTGTTTATTTAAAATTCTTGAATGATATGATGTATTGTCTAATACAAATAAAGACGGATCATCTAAATTTGGGATTAATTATTGAGCTTTTAGCCATTTTTCAAACATTTCGCAATTCATATTGTCATGATAGTCAGAACTCTTTGATGTTGAAGAAAAAATTAGGCTTGCACCTGGAACATATCCTGAACCGGCATGTAAGATAATGAACCGCTTTCCCGTGGTACATCCCTTTTTTTTATGCTTTTCACAGAATCATCTTGCCAAGATTTTGAACCAATTCCATTTGAAAATATCCATGTTTCGTCTAAAAATACTATTTTTCTAAATTTTGATTTGTAATTTTCCGTATAGGTATATTTTTAAAAACTGAACACGCTGACTCACTATCTGTGGCTGCTCACATAAAAATGTCCGGTTACAGTATTTTTTTATAGCGAGAAAACAACTTTTTTATTAATTTTTATAAGGATTGAAGTCCAATTTCCAAAACACCTCGAATTTTTAAATTTTCTTTTAAAACTGGAAGAGTTAGATTGGTTTTTGATCAGTTTAAATCATAAATGACGTTCCGAAACTCCATTTTAATGTTTTCGCTCAAATCATTAGTCTTTGGCTTTCTTCGTTTACATTTTTTTGTATTCTTCTGTATTATATTATGCTTTCTTTTATGCACAATTTTCTGCACAGTCCCTAAACTAATTCCCAGAGCTTTTGCTACGGTTTCCAGCATATTGGTTGGCGAGTTTTCACTTTTTTTTTTCATTCTCGAAATAGTTTAACAAATTAAGCACCATTATTTTGCTTGGTTATGAAAAAAAACAAAAAATTTCTTTTTATCGTTCATATTGTCACATTAAATTAAATTGTCAAACTCACAACACTGACATCTTTAAATCAAGACGAAGGTGGCAGGTACAAACTTTTGTGAATAGCTGCAAATTAAATACATATCCTTTTCTTTTATGTCAAAATTGCACAAGTCTGTCATATTTATCTTACAGATTTATATTTGGATAGTATGATTAAAAGCAATAAAAAAAAGAAAAATTGAAAAAATTGTATGCATGTCTTTGTTAAATCGTAAGACCCGCACGATAAGAGCGGATCTGACTTTACCTTAAAAGGCAACGAATGACTGCAACATACAAAAATAGTATTTTGAGTAACCAATACTGTTTTTAACATATTGGTAATAAAAGCAGCATCCGATACATGTTTTTATTATATTTACTCTACGGTATCCCATAAAATAATGAAATATTTAAATACTTTGTCACCCTTTTCGTTCACAACCGTGTCGAGTAAAACAGCCTTTCAAGGAACATACTTCCACTTGGCTTTTATAGCCTTATAAAACTGTAGCTCCAAAATAAATGAGAAATGGGAACAAAGAGACGTTGTTTGTTTAATTTGTAGGAAGGAAACTTCATACAAATCGGCGTCTCTTGACAGAAGCAAGATACTGTTTGTATCAAAGAGGAGCTATCGCTCTTTTAATCGTAAAATTTTAAAGGGGGGAATTGTTGGTTTGCTAAATATAAATTTATATTCTGTTTGACTTAGAAAAGTTCAGTATCGTGTTCGCTTTAATACCCTACAAGTCTCGGCCTACAAGGTCGCATTGATCACATTCATATTCCGATCAAATTCACATTTTTGTTTTAATATAATAACTACTACTTATCGTTCTCTAACCGTTTTCAAATGTAAACTAAAATATAATACTGGGGCTACTGTCTTACATACTATCCACATGCAATGAAGCTGGATTGCTCGGCCTAGGTGCTTACTGAAGTGTAAATGTAAACAAAATTATAATTCTAAGGCTACAGTCTTAAATACCATCTGGGTGATTGCGCCGCCTACGTGCTTATTTAAGTGTGAAGTTTGAGCTGTTTACTTTGGACAAGGAGAGGGTTCCAGATGTTGGGAATATCTATACTTGGTTTACTAAATGTACAAGTGTTGTGGTTCATAAAAGCGGTTTCTTTGAGTTTGCGTTTTTGCCAGTGCTGATCCTTGTCCAATACCTTGGCCTCTGATCACTACATATGATATTGATTTGCCAAACAAGTTCCGCTACACCTGATCTCGAAGTTTCATCTCTTTACGTTATTGTAAGGAATGCCTGCGAACGAGGAGATTTCTAAAATAGAAGGATAACCAAAAACTATAACTTTGAAACAGCCTTTCCGTAAATACGCTTAGAAGCTTTCTTACAAAAAGTAAAACCCCTCAGCAATGAAAACACAAAAAAGGTTCATCTATCAAATACCTTGCAAGTGTGGCGTACATTGGAGAAACTAAAATACACCTTCCCGTACGAGTTAGGTGAAGGTTAAAAGTGAGTGGGTTACAGATAACCCTCCACTGCGAACATGCGGTCTATTGTGGTTCACACCGTGTTTATATTTCCCCCAATAGGTCTAACTTTTTGATGAAGTTGATGGTGCTGGGGGGAGACATTTTTCATGTCATCCGGCAGCAGAGTCACCTCGCCAAATAGGGCGAATCTGATTCTTCCTACTGCGGGGCAAGCGGACATCATGTGTTCTGCTGTTTCTGCATCTTCCATGCAAAGCCAGCACCCATCTGTTGGGGCTATTCCAATTTTATGCATATGGTGTCGCAGTCTGCAGTGGTCGGTATACAATCCCACTAGTGTTGGTTTATATGGCTGTTTATAAATGCTTTTGAGTGTCTTAGACCTGGTAAATTTAACCGGTGTCTTTCCCATTTGCTTTTTGCTTCAGCTAGTCCCGTACGAGTTAATGAAAATCTGAAACTTTGAGATCAGTTATAGCGGAACATGTTTGTACCAACCAAAACCATATGCAGTAGTTGTTCAAGTATAGATATCCGCAACATATCCCTGTCCAAAACAAACAGCTCAAGCTTCACACTCCAATAAGCACATAGAAGGAGTCATCGAGATTTATTGCACATGGATAATATTTAAGAAACGTATAGTAAAAAAGAAAAGCACAAAGTCTTTCTCCATAAGTTTATTAGAATAGCTAGGCGAACCTAGAATAATTCATAATAATTCGACATGTTTTGAGTGTAGAAACACTCATCATCAGGAAAACAAAGTCTTGTCGGTCTTCTGATTCATTTTTTACACTTCGTGTACAGGGTGTCCCAAATTCGAGCCTCATCATGGGGATCTCGGAAACTATAAGAGATACAGCATCGGTTAAATTGTGGCAAAGTTGCGCAATTTCGTACTGAGCAATATCGCAAAAAAATATCTGAGCTATCTTTTTGAGTTTTTGAAATTTTTGCAAAAAACTAAAATTTTGAGTTTTTGTTTTTTTAAACTGCTTGACTTATTTTATCCGCCACAGAAAAACAAGCACAACATTGTGAAGGCAACTTTTTACGCTCCATATTGTGACGTTTTTAGAATTTCGTTACAACGTTTCGTTTTTATGGAACTATTATCAACTTTAATTTTTTAAATACGGACCTGCATTTTTTATTTTATTTTTTGATAGTCCTTTAAGCCCTGAATTCAACCATGTACCACACTTAATTATATTTAGACGTTTTGATGAAGTTATTACATCTTCAGGAATGTGATAATTATTTTTAAATACGGCCCTGGTGTTAGTTACTTACTCTTTTTACCACATACAACATGTAAATGGATCCGGAATTTTATACAAATAATTTACTATATTTAAGTTTTTATATAAATTGTAACAAAGTAAAAATAAAACCAAACAAAACAAAGGTTGCTATGACAAGAACTTTTACTTGATTGTTTGGCTTAAGGTGGAATTCTCAACGTCATTTCATCTATTGCCAACCTATAAATAAAATTAATATCGTCGGTACAATATTTAGGTAATAGCTGACATATTACAAAAATATCAATTTATTTCATTGCTAATTTTGGGAGAATTGTACAAAAAGAATGACATAATAATGTTTAAAAAAATCTTACCCGACATTTTTCGCTATAAAATTCTCCTAAAATATTTAATGAAATTCCTTGATATTTATTTAATATGTCAATTATTACCTATAAAATATAAGGACGATAATGATTTTATTTAAATTTTGTGTAAAAGCTAGAAAAATTAAATAAATAAACGCGAAATAGGTTGGCAAGCATGTTGATACTTCCACCTTAATTATCTTGACAACTGCAGTCACCATTTATACTGAATATTTCAGCAAAATTATGTTTTCTGCTTTAGAAAAGCGCGACATGTTACGAGTTTATTATTCTTCCAATAGGAATTCACAAATTCCTTGTGGCCGTTATTTACAGGACTATCCTGAACGCTTGCAGCCTCATTATAGTTATTTTGCTACGCTTGATACTAATTTAGCCCAGTATGGTGGTTTTAATAAACCAAGCGTCAAATATACACCAGGGCCGTATTTAAAAATAATGATCACATTCCTGAAGATGTAATAATGACATCAAAACGTCTAAATATAATTAAGTGTGGTAAATGGTTGAATTCAGGGCTTAAAGGGATATCAAAAAATAAAATAAAAAATGCAGGTCCGTATTTAAAAAATTAAAGTTGATAATAGTTCCACAAAAACGAAACGTTGTAACGAAATTCTAAAAACGTCACAATATGGAGCGTAAAAAGTTGCTTTAACAATGTTGTGCTTGTTTTTCTGTAGCGGATAAAATAAGTCGAGCAATTTAAAAAAACAAAAACTCAAAATTTTAGTTTTTTGCAAAAATTTCTAAAACTAAAAAAGATAGCTCAGATATTTTTTTGCGATATTGCTCAGTACGAAATTGCGCAACTTTGCCACAATTTAACCGATGCTGTATCTCTTATAGTTTCCGAGATCCCCATGATGAGGCTCGAATTTGGGACACCCTGTACACCATTGAAAGCTTCATTACGGCTCAATCCCACTTATTATTTTCTCTATTGCTAACAACATCGGCATTGTACTATTTACTTTGTTTTCTTCATGATGAGTGTTTCTACACTTGAAACATGTCGAATTATTATGAATTATTCTATGTTCGCCTAGCTATTCAAATAAACTTGTGGAGAAAGACTTTGTGCTTTTCTTTTTTTCTATACATTTAACTCCACTTTGAGTATGGACTACTTCTTCAAAATTTAAGAAACGAAAAAAATAGGGGGAGGGGGCTATTTATAAATGCTGTAACACTTTTTTTCTTTGGTATTTTAACGATATATTCCAATAAAATGAACAGTACAATACAACTTTTATAGCCTTAGTATGAATGCGAAATCGCAATAATAAAGGGACTTGATTTGTTTAATTTGCAGAAAGGAAACGTCACACAAATCGTCTACTCTTGACAGTAACTAAATGCTGTTCGTATCAGAAGAAGAGTTATCGCTCTTTCGATCGTAAAATTAAAAGGGAAGGAGGAGGCTATTGCTTTTTAAAACAAATATTTATGTCCCATTTAATAAATAGAGGAAAAACTCAAAAACAAAACTTATCCAGAATTTTCATTAGATTAAAAAATGCTCCCTCTGATATAAGTTTTACCATGAGTATTTTGGAGAAAATCCGGCTTTTTGTTTGGCCACTATAGTTACGTCCCCTAGCGGCCAACCTAGAAACTTAAAAATATTTTACAGCAATTTCTCTTAGTCACTTTTGTAGTTAATATTTTTTTCTGCAAACCGTCCGTTAAAGGGTTTCCAAGATACAGCCGGTGTCTCTTTTTACTTGTACACCGGGTACAAATATTTACCCGATAAAAAGTTTTTGAAAATAATCATCACAAGCTAAGGGCATAAATCCAAATTTATAATAAATTAAAATTCCGTGAAAACAAAACAAATTCTTGGACTTTTTACAGGCAATCTATTTTAAAAATTTAAAATTGTATTAATTTTCCTGAAAAATTTAAGAATTTTGAGAAATTTTTGAATCATATTTTGTGTACAAACTAAGCCGATAAAAAGTTTTTAAAAATATTCATAACAACAGCACAATGGGCATAAATCTAAGTTTACAATAAATTAAAATTCCGTGTGTTAAGTAAACATGCCTAAATCTTGCACCAATTCACTTGATAGCATTAAAACTTCTCACGCCTGACCTGCATTAAGCGTACCAAAGATTCGTGTTTCGAATAAAATTTACAATAAATTAAAATACCGCGTAAGCAAAACAGATTTTGTGACTTTTTACAGGCAATCTATTTTAGCAATTTTAATTTTATCATTCTGCCCGTTAAACCAAATCCTGCATTGAAAAATCCCCTTTCAAACTTATTTGCATAAAACCGTATAAAACCTAGGATTAAAGTCGTGCAGTTTCGCAAAATACATAGCGGCATACGTGCTAAACTCTGCATTAGGGGGATTGGTAATGTCGATAGGGAGGGTCACTAAATTCTCATACGCCAGAGGACAATAGGCTGCCCTTCAATTTGATGCAGATAATGGGAAGATCACGGACGTAGATTGGAAGTGGTATTTGACAGCACGCTATTTCGTAATATACATACATATATGCGGCTGCCTGCTACACTAAGTAATGGTTAGTAACTTTGCATTTGCTATTTTTAAACAGCTAAGCAAAGTAAATATCTTTGCTGAGGTAAGTTGTTAAAGGAACGTTTCGCGAACAACTTTGATGAATGAGATGCGTAGCACAGAACACCAATTAAGAGGAACGTTATAAACGTGCTATACTTGGTCGATGCCGCAGTGGCTTTGAAATGACATCAGATGCGAATGCAACTCCCCCAAGTGTAGTGCGTTTACATGTAGGTATATTATATAAAATAAATAAAACAATATTACAGTTTTTTTCATTCGTATAAATCAA
The DNA here is from genome assembly GCA_963969555.1 of Polydrusus pterygomalis. Classification (NCBI taxonomy): domain Eukaryota; kingdom Metazoa; phylum Arthropoda; class Insecta; order Coleoptera; family Curculionidae; genus Polydrusus; species Polydrusus pterygomalis. The sequence goes on along the minus strand of OZ018380.1, from coordinate 37,034,237 downwards.
CACCTGAAAATGATCACAATTGACTTATTGTAACATCGTATACTGGCCTGCATTGTTGCGAAGGGATAAAAACAGCCTACAAAAAATCGAAAATTTTTGTTTACGTTTTTGGTATAACCTCCGAAATTATGATCATATAACTGCAAGTCTGATAAATTCCGGTTGGCTTAATGTTGAAGAACGTTTCAAATTACAATTGGCTAAAACTACTTTTAAAATTACTGGTAATGGTTCTACATCCTATCCAGTGGCGTAACTAGCCCTCTGGCCTGGGGGAGGCCCTGTTATTGTGATTTGAAGTGGCGGCTCGTGTAGAGGTGGAGAGCTCAAATTTTAACAAATTTGGCCAATAATCAACAGTAATATCACAAGACCTCTTTTTTTATCGGTTAGATTTTTCAGCTGTCACGAAAACTTTTTTTGGAAATTTTTCGAGTTGAATTTGGACCTGTTTATTCTGATTAGATCCCAAGAGCGTCTTGGCAGGCAGCATTGGATTTCTAACTTTACAGACCTGGCTTGGAGTTCCGATTCCGAGTTTTAGTTGCGCGTATAGGGTATAGACTAGACTAAAAATATAATTGATGAATAAATATAATTAATTTATGTAGGTATTTTGTATTTTTTTTTTTAGTTTTTATTGCTTAACACTTTAACTGATACCCTACCTCCTAGTCATAGTCAATAGCAAAAAATAAAAATATAAAAAAGGCATACCTACTCAAAAATAAAAATACAAATAAATATCTTACCTTTAATTAAATTGAGCTTTAAATACTCAGACTCAGAATTTTGTCATATAATTTAAGATAATTAAAACAAATAATTTAATAAGGTTAGGTTTAGCTTCACGATTCCTTCCTCCAACGAACTACATAATATTTTTTTCAGTAAATTTAAAGATTAACTTGAAAAATATAATATTTAAAAAAAATTCAATTAATCAATTTGTCGTTTGACTTATCGTATCGTTCACATTTGGGTGGTCTGGCAGAATAAATTTGTTTCTCGCGGATTCTGGAGGGGGGGGTGCGGGCCCCCCTGGTCCCCCCTAGTTACGCCACTGATCATATCTACTTAATATTTTTACTAAAGGCAGTGATACGCATAACCTGCTTACCAGACATAGATAACTGTTTAGTGTACCTCGTCACTGAACGGAACTCTTTAAGGGATCGTTTTCCTACAGTGCTATCACACTGTATAATTTCCTTTCACTCCATGTAAGACCTCCCAATCAATTTATATGCTCATTAGATTAGTTAAAAAATAGATATTGGGGAGCTGAGATTGGCCTTTGAGATGATTATTGATAGTGATATAACTAACGGTTGTTTTTATGTTTTTCTTTTTTTAACGTTTTTGAACACATATTTGGTTTAAACATTTTCTTTCGTAAGATTAACTAATTTATTAGTTGTAATAGGTTTTTAACTAGCTCATTGTTATAGTTTAGTATTTTGTTATGTAAATAAATATATCTTCTTATAACTTATCTAGGGTGGTTGTATAGAGCAACTGGTTTGGATACCGCCACCCCTTTTCCAAATTTTATGTAACCACTATATGTTTACCAAAATAAAAGGCATTTTGATTGATTGATTGATTGATTGAAATTAATCAGTGAAGAACTATATTCCACGGTAATTGAATTACTTCTGCCAGAGATTAAAAAAAAATGGACAAAGTAAAGTTGCCACAGTGGATCTTTTCCCGTGCGTCATCAATCAACGATCAGGACTCAACGGTTTTAATAACTCTGCATCCTTATTTATTACAGTAACAAGTTTGAATAAAAGCATAAAAGAACGTCTCCAAGATTCCGCAATAATATAACGTGCTAGACAAGAATAAAACTATAAACGTCAATTAATTAGTTTTTTTATTTGTTTAGTTGACTACCGTTGTATTTTAGAACGTCATTGTCAACCTTGTTTTGATCTGCCAATCTAATTCGTATTTTGTAAATTTGTGTGCCTTAAAACTGTTTCTTTTTCTAAAAATAGTTCTCTTTACAGCTAATTATACCCACCATCTGTTTTGGCGGTAAGTATTTATGGATTTTAATAATAATTTATTTATTTTAAATATTCTAACCGTGAAAGTTCTTTGAAAAGTTTACGGCAGTGGCTAAATTCCCTCAAATGAAAGGATGTCAAAAATTTGACTTTTGCGATTTTAATAGTCAATAAAACACCAAACTTTTCTAGATTTTAAGCTTTAAAAGTAGTAATAAATGTATTAACATTTGTTTGTCAATTTCTTTATTTTCGTTAGAGTACAAATAAACCCCGAGAGAAACTAGGAATTATAAATAATTTTTCGGGATATTATAAGGTACGTCAAACGGTAGGCAGGCACGTCCATTTTATGAACTTTGACTTAGTTTTGACTTTTTTCGTCTCGTAATTTTTATTTGATTCATACGATTTTGATGACGTGAAAGTGATGACGCACCGGAAAAGATCCACTGTGGCGACTTTATTTTAAATTAAAAATTTAGAGCCATCGACCTTTACCTGATAAAAAATTGGAACCCTATTATTTTCAGATCCTTAAAAATCGGTATAATGTAAAATATCAATATAGTTGAACAAAGCTGCCAATATATTGTTGTGTTCCTCTGTTTGGGGAGCGGGGATCATGTCCACCACGACCCTCCTGGATCCGGGCTTGCTGCTCCCTTTGTTAAGATTTATAGAAACGATGCGTTTGCAAAAAGTCTCTGTTTTAATTAAATGCAGACTTATCAAAATACTGTCGGAGATTCTAAAGCTAATACGCACTTATTCAGAATTTCCCTAATGCTTTGCCCGTCAACATTCCTCTAAATAGCTATTTCACACAGGACTTGGCAGTCGTCACAAAGGGGATTCGAGCGTCATTGAGCTTTAGGCTTGACAAGAACAGCCGCGTTCAATTAGTTGATTGGATTATGGGCAATGGCTGCAGAAGATATCACATGACGGGACGTATGGTCATGTATGCTGTCTGTAGAATATATGCGCTCTATTAAATATTTGCTTTATGAAAATTGACTTTTAATCAATAACACAGTTTAGTATTAAGTTGATTATTAAGGATTAAATAAGTCGTTATTAACTCAATAACTAAGATTTTTTCTGATTTTAATTGAATTAACGTTTATTAAAACGAATCTCCTTTGAGCTGCTTATCTGTTTTAGACAATTTATTTATTATCATTGTCTTTATTTTGTTACTAAACACAACGTTTCGGTTAGTTAGTATCTCTAACCGTTTTCAAGTGCAAACTACATTATAATTGAGGGCGCAGGCAAAGAAGGGGAAATGTCAATATTTCCTCATTTTAAACCAATCAAACCATCAGATAGCAAATAAGAAAATCTATCGAGTAGTAACGTCATAAAGGCGAAAAAGAAGAAGAGTCAAAAGATATCGTGACTTCAAGTTTTGCCATACAGGCGAAAAAGGGGGAATGTCCGCGCGGATCAGGCTAAAAAGGTGGAATGTCGCAAAGCAGTGCCTGGCTTGGCGGTAGTCTTTTTGTCTGCGTATCTGCTGTTTATTTGAGTGGACAGGTGCAAACAAGTAGTGCTTGTGTAACAAAGTAAAAAAAATAGTACAATGCATTCAAGTGGCAGTGCCTGCGATGACTTTGTTCCCGAGGTTCATGGGAAAAGAGGAAACTGTTTGGAAAACCATCTGATGTTTCAAAAAAACTTAACAATATTCACGATTAAAAAGTGTACTCCTTTAATTTGAGCCACAGTGTCTATATATATATTTGTTAAACTTAATAAACTTTGTCATTTTACTTTTGAAAATAGTTTTTGTAAAGAAAATACGAGAATATTAGGAAATTTTTTATGTGATTCTGTGACATTCCCCCTTTTTATACGTTATGATTTGTACCACTTTAAATTTTATTACGTTTTATAAAAATTGTAAGGGAAATTTAAGTAACACATTTTTGTCTTTCCATGTCCAATATACATCCCAATTTATTTCAAAAAAGGATTGGGCCTAAAACTACCACATATAAATTTATAGGGTTATAAGCTTTAAAATTGCTTTCCTAAACATTTACATTTTTTGACCTTCCTCCTTCTTTGCCTGCACCCTTCAATTAATATAGAGCTACTGTTTTAAATACTATGCATGTGCAATGATGCACGATGACTCCACCTACGTGCTGACTGGAATGTGAAGTGTGAGCTGTTTGTTTTGAACATGGTGAGGCTTACCGGTTTACCGGGTTATAAGCTTTAAAATTGCTTTCCTAAACATTTACATTTTTTGACCTTCCTCCTTCTTTGCCTGCGCCATTCAATTAATATAGGGCTACTGTTTTAAATACTATGCATGTGCAATGATGCACGATGACTCCACCTACGTCTTGACTGGAATGTGAAGTGTGAGCTGTTTGTTTTGAACATGGTGAGGCTTACCGGTTTACTTAATATACGAGTGTTTTGGTTCATAAAACCTGAATCTTTGAATTTGTGTTTTCGCCAGTGCTGTTCCTTGTCCAAAACCTTGGTTTGTGACCACTCAATTTGATGATGATTGATCCAAATATCTTCAGCTATACCTATCTCGAAGTTTCACCTCGAAGCATGTTTCAGATGATCTTTAACTGGTGGGATTCCGGCCAAATGTCGATTTAGGTAATATTACGTTTAATAATGTCAGATATTAAATTTTAGATACAGGGAAGAGAGCGTGTCCAAAAGCACTGTTTCCCAATTTGTAGGACTCAAATCAAATCGCAATACTTTCCAAGATATTTTAATAGATGGTCAACGTGAGATATATATAATATATCTATTATATGATATATATTATAATCTAACTAGAATAAAAATTATAATAGGACACAACGTGTCCATCATTGCCAACAAGGGCGTCGCCAGCCAGTGAGCTAGGGAGGGGCAGCATAGAAGAACTGTATAAAACATTAAGATGGAAAAGTTTTAATTAAAAAAAAAAATAGAAAACGAATAAATTATTTACATACAAAATCAATTTAAACATAATCGTCTAGAGTTGCTAGCGAATTTGTTGGTTACTTTATTTATAAAATCGTCCAAGTTCTTGAAAATATGTTGCCTGTGTACACTCATCATGGCGGGGCCATTGAGGCGAGTTCCAGTAATCGTGCTCCTCAACCAGGTTTTGATTCTCCTCAAGCTACTGAATTACCTTTCAACTGTACAAGTGATGGTACAAGTAAAGCAATAAGAATCCTCAAGGCCTTCTTTATCGCAGGAAAAAATCGTCAGTTTCCTTAAGGACTTCCACAACACTTAGTTTGGTCGATTCTGGTTTTTCCTCCCATATTTTTTTCCAAAGTTCTAACTCATTCTTGATATCCAAAATACCGTAAAAGTTTCTGAATTCCTCGCATTCCTTTAAGGTCTTCCAAAGATATGTTTTTCATTTGCGCAGGGTGTAGTTTTGTTAGGGCAAAGGATGGTATATTTTCTTCAGAGAACCTTATTTCGAGGGAATTTATAATTGAGTCCAAATAAGGAATTATCATAGACCTCCGCCAGAATTCTAAATGGCTCTTTGCCGCGTGGTTGCTGCGTTGGTTGTCTTTCAACAGTACGGGGCCGTGGGTATGGATTTCATATCTTCCGTCGGTCCAATTTTTCCGCAATAGCAGTAGCATCTTTGATAATATCTTCTGTAACTTTTTCGGGATCGTTACGGTGGTCTTTGATCAGTTGTAAAATGCGACTAATATGCTGAACCGTGTCCAAGGATACTGATTGGAGCACGCTTACTGTGGGTTCTCTAATACCGGAATATTAGGATATCAATACGAGGCTAAAAATAAATGAAGCTTTGGAAGCTGCCGCATGGAGCTGATACGCATGTTTCCTTGTCGCATTATTGCCATCTCGAGACAATGTTTCTAAAGCCTCCATTATAGCACAAAAATTATCTTTAAAAACTCTGATGCTTTTGTGTTTTTCGCTCCACCTTGTTTCGCATAACCGGGAAATATTGGGTATTAATTTCCGTCTTAGAACCGATTCTCGAAAAAATGTTATTATATCCTTGATGGTCCCAACGGTATTTCTGATGTCGGGCTGGGCGTTCAAATCATTGATGACCAGATTGAGCTTATGTGACGAGCAATCTTCGCGAGCCGATGCAGTGTTGCCGTTGATTCCCGGAAATTCTCGGTTATTGTTTCGATTAGCCGGGTGCGCGTAATTTTATTTTTAATTCCAGTAAGCCGTATTTTTAGAACCTCTAGGGGGGGGGGGCAGCTGCCCCCCCCCTGCCCCCCTCTGGCGACGCCCTTGATTGCCAATGTAATTTACTTCATTTCAATCACTGACCCTGGTTATTAAAGAAAACGATGTGTCACCGTGTAGTGTGAAATAAATACCAACCACCACCCCGATGAAACTTTAACACGTTAACTGCCATGTAGGTCACCGGTGACCTACGGGTAGTTGTTCATGGGGCGCCGTGTGGGTCAACGGTGACCAACAGTTAATTTTGTCATTAACTTTGTCGAAACTCAACATAACATAAGATTTCGAGGCGGTAAGATGACCTACGACGTTTCGTCTAATGCAGGCATCATATTTTCCTTATTTTGTATGTTGCCTACCATTTAGGTTTAGCCGTATAGGGACACCGGTGACCAACACCGCCCTGAGCGCCGCGTAGGTCACCGGTGACCTACACTTAAACATCAATATTACAGCCCTGTGGAGAATGATATCAAAATATTTCAGATATTAACAGTCATCAAATGGCTTTTTCTAGTCAAAAATGAAAATGGCGCCGAGGGAAATTTTTTGAAAATCGGCTTGGCAGTAAACGTGTTAAATGGGCGATTTTGCATCACGAGGTCATATTTATCTCAAGTTGCAGCCATCTGGCCATGAGAGTTAAATTGGCGCTGTTGTCGCTTGACTCGCTTGATGATTCTCCAGCTGGGCGAGTAACCGGGCTCTGTTGCATATTTTTGACGTATAGAAGAGGAAGACAGTTATATTCCGACCTTACTATAACGCTTCCCAAACTGCGCCAGGTGCTAATTGGAACAAACCAGTCAGCCCGCCATGTCAAAACTGTCAATTTTTCTTGTCTACGTTTTTTTCTTAGGAAATTAAATTAATTTTTTATTATGAATTTAATATCTAATACAAATCTATTAGTTTTTATTCTAGAAAACTTCGCCGATGTGTGTAATTTTTCAGTTATTATTCCAGCCTAATATGCAGGTAATTATTTTTTATTGTTTATCAAATTGATTTTACACTTATTCCAATTTATCATATAGGAAATGAAAGTTTACAATAAATAAATTAACATGAAATGTTTCACATACGTAATAGGTGTTGGTTAACAAGCCAATCTTAACAAAATATCACTGGGCAGCCTGCAGATAACTGCAACACATTTGTGCCCTAGGTAGTACCTCAATCTATCAGTTACGAACAGATAAGTTTATATAGTCTCTTGAAATGATAATTTTAACATTTTTGTTTTACTGAGTAGATTAGAAGTATAACATAATGGCACAAAGATAATGGTTTGAGCTAACTCGATAAGTAGATTGAACCATATTTTATTGAGAAATTTAATTTCTACCCGATACTGTTTCTTTTGTTTCAGAGAATGCTGTAAGAATTACCTGATAGTTTATGTATGTTTTAGTACGTGTCTCGTTGCATCCTAGTGCTTGCGTTTTATACAGTATTTGTCATATATTATATGAATTGAGATAATTCCTGATGAGTGAGACCTGTGAGACGTAACCTAAGGACATTAGTTTATTCTAAACAGTTATTTTTGTTATGGTTGTCAATGCAGTTTTCATTTATAAATAAACGTAGAAAAAATTATTTACGATAAAGTACTTCCTTCTTTATTTTCCAAATCTTTGTTAATATAAAAACGTGCATTATTTATTCCATAAAATAAATACTTTTGTGCGTCTTTTTATTGATTTAATAATACTTATATTGAATCACAAATTAAATCAATAAAAACTCGTTCAAAAGTTAATAATAAAATTGAAAAGTTCTAAAACCGCTGTTCAAATTTCCCGCCATTGTGCCTCTGATGGCCAGCAGGCACACTAACTCTCTCTCTCTTCTTTCTCTTTCTACTGTGTTGCGATTTTTTAACAAAGAGTTAACATTTCTAACCCTATAAATTTTCTTTGCCAAACACTATGTAATACTAGTTATCTAGTACGCTTCTCTCCTCGAGAGTTTGTTATCAAACTAGTTACATAAATCTTTCGAATAACGTACCATTATTGTACTTTAATCAAATGGACTCCTAATGCAAATTCCCGTGAACAATTCGTGCTATTGTTGCAAGGCAATAACTACAGACCGGAGATGTAAATTAGTAATATTGCAAGTCCACTAGTAATAGCAACTGAATACATATTAGTCAGTGCTAACCTATTACCTAATGGAATATCGTAATTCACAAGGCCATACAGAGAAAAGTCAAGAGTCTACCCAAATGTTTTGCAACACGAAGTGGCAATAATTTAAACGTGCTTGAAATATATTAGTCAGCCTTACTTACGATGGTCGTCCATTGGAATATTTCGAACAGTATTGCGATTTGAATTCTGCATATTAAAATAATTGGGTTTTCCTACGACCACCTATGAAAATGAGAAAAAAAGCACGCCTAACTTGGCTGGAAAGTCCTTTATATCATACGCGTGTTGAAATATTTTCTTTCAATAAGTGTGTTGAAATAATATAAAACAGCGGATGGCCGACGAATTTGACAGCCAAACTATTTAAAAAATAACAAACTTACGGGACCCGTGGAGCGAATTGGGGTGCTGGGTGGGGTAAAGTACACTAGGGCATTACTGCAAATTAAAAAAATCCATTTTTTTTTTAATTTTTGGGAACATAAGAGTATTTATGATAAAAATAATAATATATTAAAAACGGAAAATATGTCAGGCTACCCACCAAACATGTCAACTAAGTTGAACCACGAAAAAAAATGGGACAATTATAGTGCAGAAATAGAATACCCTAGGAAATACCGGATAAAAATATCCGTACAATGTTTAAGGATATGGGACAAGTCAATGTGCTTTATGTAAGTAAATTTATTTTAGCAATATTCAAAACAAATCAAATATGCATGTAACTTTTATAATAATTAACAAGCTATCGATATTTAACTCCATCTCTATCTTTTTATAATGTTGAGGTTATGTTTTAGTTTTGTGTTTTGTTGTTTTTGTATGTACATTTAGGTATATTATTCTTTTATTGAAATAATGCAAGCAGCTAAAAAATCAGAAATGAAATTTATTCACTTTATATAGATAGTAGAATATGATGTGCGTAAGCAAATAGGAGAAAAAGTTATTATTTTTTATTTAAATCTAGGTAAGTTAAAATGCAACAAATACTTACGCCAGGTTAAAATGTGTAAGGGGGCATTGTATTTATTTTGTTTTAATATAGACGCTTCTGTTGGAATCCGCCTTGAAATTTGTTTTACATTTTCCAACTCTAGAGTTGAAATACATTTTTCCCACGACCACCTATGAAAATAAGAAATAAAGCACGCCTAACTTGGCTAGAAAGTCCATTATATCACACGCATGTTGAAATATTTTCTTTTAATTCGTGTGATGAAATATGGATAGAAGAAACATGGAAATTATTTCGTGAACATATGACCAGGATATTGGAAGAACACAAAGTAACAACCAGACACAAGAAACAACAATGGATGACGGAAGAAATATTAGATCTTATGGAACAGAGAAGACAATGTAAGGGCAAAACAGAAGAATACAGAGAAAAACAAAGAGAAATAAAACAAAAAATACGAACGGCTAAAGAGAGATGGATGAGGGATAGATGTCGGGAAATGGAAGAGTTTGAAAGGAAACATGACGCGCTAAACATGTACAAAAAGTCCGGGAGGTTGCTGGTTTGTATAATAAGAAAGCTACTAACATATTAGTGGATAGCACGGGAAAAACTATTATTGATGAAAGAGAAATTCTTGACGTATGGAGTAAATATGTAACTGAATTGTTTGAAGACGACAGACCAAACATACAGGGTAATGCAAATCAAGAAGAAGGTCCAGAAATTTTAAAATCTGAAGTTCTCCATGCCATAAAATCAGCCAAAACCAAGAAAGCAACTGGTCCAGACAACATCCCAGTAGAGCTCTTACAGATGATCCACGAAGACCACATCACTGCTCTGGTTAAGTTTTTTAATAATGTATATACTACTGGTGAAATACCCGAAGAATGGTTGAAGTCTGTTTTTATAGCACTTCCGAAAAAACAGCGAGCAAGGAGGTGCGACGAATATAGGTTAATTAGCTTAATGAGCCATACATTAAAGGTGTTTCTGCGCATAATACATGGAAGGATGAGAAGTCGATGCGAGAGGGATCTGGATGAGACGCAGTTTGGCTTTAGGAATGCACTAGGCACCCGGGAAGCACTTTTTGCCCTGAATATACTTCTCCAAAAGTGTCGTGACCAACGCAAGGATATTTATGTATGTTTCATAGATTATGAAAAAGCCTTCGATAGGGTTCAGCATGAAACACTTTTAAACATACTAAGAACCATGGAAATCGATGATAGAGATCTGAAAATTATAGAAAACTTGTATTGGAAGCAGAAAGCAGTGGTCCGAATCGATGGAAGACTAACAGATTAATGTTGCATTCAACGAGGCGTCAGACAGGGATGCATTCTCTCCCCGCTACTATTCAACATCTACTCGGATATAATCTTTAAACGGGCGTTGCAAGATAGAAACATTGGAGTGAAGATTAACGGCGAACTGATTAATAACATTCGATATGCCGACGATACGGTCATCTTGTGCGATAGTATCCAGGGCCTTCAAGATTTGTTGAATAGTGTAAACACGACAGGAATGGAAATGGGTTTGAAGATGAATGTCAATAAGACAAAATTTATGATATTCAGTCGCCAACCGCACGCCGATGCTTCCATACAGATTGACCAACAAAACATTGAAAGAGTTACCCAATTCAAATACCTTGGCTGTTATATCACAGAACATCTAGACCCTGATAAAGAGATAAAGTGCAGAATTGAAACAGCTCGCACAACTTTTCTGAAAATGAGATCATTTTTCTCTAACGACAACTTAAACCTAAAATTACGTCAAAGAATGATCAAATGTTATATTTGGTCCGTGTTGTTGTATGGAGCTGAGACCTGGACCCTAAAGGCTGCCACGATCAATCGCCTGGAAGCGTTTGAAATGTGGTTGCACAGAAGAATGCTTCGAATACCCTGGACTGCTATGCAGACCAACGAAGCAGTGTTAAATAGAGCAAATACCGTAAGGGAATTGTTTAACACTATTAAAGTGCGAAAGATATCGTACCTCGGACATGTTCTTCGAGGAGACCGATACAAGATACTCCAGCTTATAATGAAAGGTAAAATCGAAGGCAGCCGAGGAATTGGAAGGAAACAGACGTCATGGCTAAAGAACATTCGCGATTGGACTGGAATACGCAGTGCCGAACAACTATTCAGATTAGCCGAAAACCGCGAACAACTCGCCAATGTAATTGCCAACGTTAGGGGGACCTGATATGGCACCGAAAGAAGAAGAAGATGAAATACAAAACACCTGATGGCCGACGAACTTGACAGCAAAACTATAATTAATTAAATCAATTATAAAAAATCCTTTCTTTCCGTTATTTTTAGGAACCTGAGTATTTATGATAAAAATAATAATATATTAAAAAGGAGAAATATGTCAGGCAACCCATCAAACCTGTCAACATGGTCAACTAAGTTGAACTACAAAAAAAAAGGGCAGCTATAGAGCAGAAATAGAATATCCTAGAAAATACCGATTTATAATTTTACAATTATCTCGGATAAAAATATCCATACAATGTTTAAGGATATTGGACAAGTGAATATGCTTTAAGAAAGTAAATTTATTTTAGCAATATTCAAAACAAATCGAATATAGATAGAACTTTTATAATTAACAAGCTATCGATATTTCACTTCATCTCTATCTTTCTATAATGTTGAGGTTATGTTTTAGTTTTGTGGTTTGTTGTTTTTGTATGTATATTAAGAATATTTAGGTATATTATTGTTTTATTTAAAGAATGCAAGCAGCTAAAAAATCAGAAACGGAATTTATTCACTGTACCTAAATAGATAGTAGGTATGATGTGCGTAAGCAAATAGGAGAAAAAGTTATTCTTTTTATTTAAATCTAGGTAAGTTAAAATGTGTAAGTGGACATTGCTTTTATTTTTTCAACTCTAGAGTTGAAATAAATTTTTCAACTCTAGTGTTGAAAAAATTTGTGTAACACAATGGTGATACCTACAAACTATGAAAAACAAATCAAACTCTTATTGATTATTTTGTATGGTCGTAGGAAAAATTGTGTACATTACTCGTGTGAAAGTGATTTTTTCTACTGACGTTTTATAATAACCTCTTTTCGATTGTCATTATGGTTTTTTAATAACCTCCTTTTAAGCGCAGCGTGCTTAAAAAACTTTTAAGCACGTTACCAGGAGCAACGTGCTTAGAAGTAACGCAGGTAATTATTTACACAATTAAAACGTAACCACAGACTAGGTATAATTTAATATTTTTTGGCAAGTGTCAATGAAACATAGGTAATAAAATGTTAGTAAACTTAAGTTTTTTATTATAAAACCTCAGTAGAAAAAATATTGTATACAATTCGTTACGAAACAATGTCTTTTAGTCACTTTGACGTGTTGTCCAACTCGGCTTTGCCTCGTTGGACAATTTCACGTCGCGTGCCTAAAAGACACTCATTTCGCAACTTATTGTATAAATACACACTCGGAGAATTTCCGCACTCGGCTGACGCCTCGCGCTAAATACCTCCTCGTTTATGGTGTACTAATTTCAACACTTGTTATGTAATATATACTATTTCGACGGAGACGCTCTTTTCAATTAAAATATCAGCGAATATATTCCGGATTACCGGAAGTTTTCTCAAACTTTCTTATTTTAAATAAAACACCCTGTATTATATTTTTTTTGTGTTTCTTTCTTTCTTTCCAATAACTTTTAGGGAAAGTTTTTGTATACTACACTATCCGTTCCTGAGAAAAAAAATTGTTTCTCTCAAGTTTTGACCTTTTCAAAGATAAAAGAGTGAAACTTGTATCTCCGGTTAAAGAATTAGGTATTATTATTGTGCTCGATAAGATATATAAGATAAAGTTTAGATACGGGGAAGTGAAAAGTATCAATTTTTGATCTACAGTGTCATCAGTAAAGTCTGCATAATATGGGATTTTTTTTATTAATAGCTTTATTCAAAATTTGACTTTGGCATCAAGTTCTGCTTCGATTGAGATGAAAATTAAGCAAAAAAATATTAGTCACGTGATTCGCATTATCTGATTCTGTCAAATTTTTATTTTTTTCCAAAAAATAATTCAAAAGTAGGGTTATTTCTAAAAATATCGAAAAAAGTTAATTAAAAAGAAGTGTTTTTAATTGCAATTTCTAGCCCACGTGCAAAATTTCAGCTGCATAAGATAATTTTGATTTTTTACCTATATTTTGTAAATTGCACCACTTTTGCAAAATAAGACTCAACGCAACCTACACAAAACTTCTTAGTTTTGACAATGCTTTATTTCATATACATTTTCTTTAAAGTAGCGCCATATTAAATGTGTATTTTTCTACATAATCAAAATTGGGCTATTAAAATTTGGTCGTATGTGATGCAAAGTTTATTTGTTTTTGACCCTGTATAAGGTAAATAAAATAATTATTTTTGAATACGTAGAGGTTATGTATGAAAGTAATACACCTTAATATTAAGACAAAAAAGAACACAGTATCATCAGTAAAGTGTTCATTAAGTGGAAAATAAATTTTAGTTTAATTTAACGTAAAGTTTATTATTAATATATTACTATTTATCACCTAGTACGGTCAAGTCCAGTCTTAGAGCAAGTTAGAAAAAATGGCATTTGCTTTCTTACTATTAGCCGCATAAAATATGCGTTTATAATTTTAAGGCATGCACCAACTTTTACCAAGAATAAAATTTTCTGAGAAATCGGTAATAAAAATCTTTCCCATAATTTGTTGCATACTTTTTTGGACCCACTGTATATGCATTTTGCATATATTCCGGCCTTTACTCTTCTTGCCAAAAATCAAAGATTGCTTGCGAAAAATTTAAACCTATTTTAAAAGTTCGGTATAGGGACACCTTATGTGGATAGATACGAAATGTTCTCGCCTTTTCATTGAATAAACCAGCAGTAACGTAGCATCGTATTTAAAAAAAAAATTTTTTTTAAATTTGATGATATAGATCCAAAATTGTTATTATTTATTTTTTATTATTATCAAGAACAATTATAACTAATTGCAGAGCGCCTTTGACCTAATATCCCATCCTCAGTGTCTTTTTGTCAAGAAACGTACTTGGATTTTTAACAACATAACGTAGAAATTACTTAATATAACACAATTTCAATACACGTTTTGAAATGTAATGCATTCGAAAAATAATTGCAATGTTTCTTACACTGGAGTATTTGCAGAAATGGTTTATATTTGCTCACAAAACAAATACAACCCACTTATAAATCTTACCCTGTAGGACTAACACCTTATTAACTTATGAAGAATATCCCTATCTAAGTATTAATAAGATATCTCTCATGTACTAATTTTTAACACATAATTAATACCCCACAGACTTTTTACAATTACGCACAGCCTATTAATTTTATTGGCTACAAAATACTGGCATGAAACCTTCCATAAATTATCAAATATTCTAAAAATGTATTTTTCGCCAGCTCAACGATTTCACCGTCGCTCTGACAAGTATTTGAGGCTAGCCGACGTTTCTATACAACATTAAGGTTCTGTTCACGGAATTCCGTCCTTTGAAAGATTGTCCTCTCCGGCTCACCGACATTTCGGTTCGCGTAGGATCTCGTGTTTGCGTTTGCTTTGTCTGCTTTGACCGGACTTTTTGCTTTTATTTTGGCCTTTCCAGCTGATCCGATAACAATTTTAGGTGTTTATGTAAAGTGTTAGTAATTCAAATTAATTGATTCAGCCGATACTAGGTGGAAATCCATAATAATAGTATTATGAGATACAGTAAAACAAGGTTGAACTTGTAAATTTCCACTATATTAGACAGAAAATGACATGTTTCGCTAACACTGTAGCTTCGTCAGATGACAATGATTTAATAAAGGTGAAAAGTAAAAATTGGGTGCAATAAAATTAAACTATTTAAGATGTAAATAATTTATTTACATCTTAAATAGTTTAATTTTATTGCACCCAATTTTTACTTTTCACCTTTATTAAATCATTGTCATCTGACGAAGCTACAGTGTTAGCGAAACATGTCATTTTCTGTCTAATATAGTGGAAATTTACAAGTTCAACCTTGTTTTACTGTATCTCATAATACTATTGTTAGTAATTCGAAAACATTTAGGTTTTTTAATTATTTTGATTGAAAAACTTAGTAAATATGTGAATCATAGTAAATAGATACATAAATCATAGGATTATAATATATGCAAGATAAAAAGCTTGAAATAGACATGAAAAATTATTAAAATATGCTCGAACAGTATCATAGTATGCAATATTAAATAATTGAAACAAATTTACTTTTAGTTTATTTATTGCAAAATCGGCGTACAATGGGCTATTTCACTAACTTTTAATTTTTACCCTATCGTATACCGGGTGTTTCTCAAAAGACGTTCACCCCTATAACTTTTCTGGATTTATAGATATTAAAATGAAATTTTGAGATTATGCATAAGAGACGAGTCTGCATCTATTGGCATAATTTTTAATGTGTTAGCACTTCCGGTTTGACCGGAAGTGACCTTGACTTTGGTATTTTAAATGGGATATCTTGTATATTTTTACTTAGTGATGGGATTTAGCATAACATTCTGAGTAAAATGACACCTCACTTGTAATTTTTTCTTTTCCATTTAAAGTGCAACAAATTAATTAAATCTGTTATTGACATTGTTGGTTGATTTTAAAATAAAACTGTAAAAGAGATAAAAACAGATATAATACCTAATAGAAAATTTTTTTTTTGAAAAAATGAATTTGAAATAATTTACGTCAAACTATTTCTTACCCTAAGCAGCAAAAAAAAAGAAAAATTATAGAATATTACTTTAAAATTTTTAAATTTATGTACAGTTTTGACGACATATAAATTCGTACACTCCACCCATACATAATTCAATTACAACAAAATTGGGTAAAACGGGTTTCTGACCTTGCTGCTTATACCTGGATAGAACACCAATGTACGATTTTTTACCATAAGTAATAATGGTTATTTCTAAATATTTTTGTGTTTAAATTACAGCCGCGAAATAAGAAAATTATAAAATAATACCAGGAAAACTACAAAAGTAAAAAGCCAAAAAGGGTAAATTTATTAACAAACAACAAACAAAATACTAATATTTAATTGCTGCGCCATTGGATTCTAACACTAATCGTAATCTTCTTGGCATTGATAAAATAATACTTCTGGTGTAATCTGGAGTTAGCCCTTCCCAAATTTCTTCTATTTAACAAATAGGTAACTCTATTTCATTCTGTGGTTTAGAATTTATTTTGTACAATTTTTTTTTCATCAATCCCCAAACATTTTCAATTGGATTTAAATCAGGACTTCTTGAGCACCATGGCAGACATGTTACGTGGTTTTGTCTAAACCAGTTTCCTATATTTCTTGCAGTATGCACAGGGCAGTTATCCTGCTGAAATATAAAGTTATTTCCTTCAAATCCTATCGCGACAGAAGGAAGAAAAACATTTTCCAAAATCTGAAGATATATATTACTGTTTAGTGTTCCACCAATATTCCAGCATACACCTGCACCGTTAACACTTATCCGTGCCCACACATTTACGGAGAAACGTCTACTGGTTTGCTTTTTTTGAGTATACTTCTCATCATATCGGGAATTTGGTGGTTTAAATACTCGAATCTTTCCATTATAATATATGGACTGAAAAGGTTTCTCATCGGAAAAGATAACATTTTGCCAAAAAAAATAATTTTCTGGTAACTATTGCAGCAAACCCGAACAAACCCAATTCTTTGCTCCTTAACACTATTTTTTAAAAACGGTTTGGATGCAGCTGCTCGATTTTTTAATTCGGAACATTGTCGTACTCGGCGTTGCGCAGTTCTAGATGAAGCAGTGAATCCTGGTATGTGCATAGCGGATGCGGATAGCGGTGCAGTTTCAAATGGACTTTGCCTTAAATACTACACCAAATTTCGGTCTTCTTCATTTGATGATTTTCTATTATTTAAACCAGACCCAACAGACCTTTCCAGTGTTTTATGATAGCGCTATTTTTTACAATTCCTTCCTAATTTAATTATTTATAAAATAAAATATTAACAGACTCGTACCTACCAAAATAAGAATGTGAAAACATTATAAAACTAAAGGAAAATAAGACAACAACATTTATTTACCTTAGTGTTATTTTAAAAACCAAAAATAGTTATGTATTTATTTTGTCCCCGATAATATTACAGTAATAAATTAAAATAATTGGTGTAATAATAATGATCCATAATCATCAAACCTCAAAAAATATTATTGATAATAGATTAGTAAACCAAAATGGTGTTTGTACTCACCATTAGACTTAATAAATAGACATCAAGAAAATCTAGTCCCTGAAATGAAATAAAGGGTTTTCCAATAAGAACGATATGATTTTGAAACGATATGGTAACCATGGTAATAAAGTTATACCTGTCACCAGTTGTCAGTTATTGTCAGTAAACTATAACAATTTATTATGGCTAAATACGCGCTTCAAGAACGTTTGGTTATTATCCAAAAATTTTACGAAAATAGACGATCTTTTGTGAACACTTATCGCGCACTTCGCGAAAACTTTGGTGTAAATAATCGTCCTCCTTTGCTTGCCATTCATCGCATCGTTGAGAAATTTGAAAATAATTTTACTCTTCACGATGTAAAAGTACCAAGAATACATCAAAACGCAAGAACTGTTGAAAATATTGCTGCTGTAAGAGCTAGTGTTGCAGTGGATCCAAATTTATCAATTCCTCGTCGTGCTCAAGAGTTAAGGATTAAAAAAACGACAACTTGGCGTATTTTGAAAGAAGACCTGAATTTACACCCGTATAAGATTGTTTTGACCCAAGAACTTCAGCCACTGGACCATCGTCGGCGCAGAGAATTTTCTGCTTGGAGTCTACAACAACTTGAAAGGGATCCTAGTTTGCTAAAAAAATTATCTTTTCAGATGAAGCTCATTTTTGGTTAAGTGGATACGTTAACAAGCAAAATTGCCGTTTTTGGTGTGAAAACAATCCACACCAGATTCATGAGAAGCCTTTGTATCCGCTAAAGGTAACTGTATGGTGTGGTTTATGGCATGGTGGCATCATCGGACCATTTTTTTCCAAAATGAGGCAGGAGATGCAGTTACAGTGAATGGTGAACGATATCGACAGATGTTAAAAAAATGTTTGTGGCCAAATTTAGATGCACTTGATTTGGAGGATATGTGGTTCCAGCAAGACGGTGCCACATGTCACACTGCTCATGAAACGATATACTGCAAGAAAAGTTTGACGAAAGGCTAATTTCAAGGAATACTACTGTTCCGTGGCCTCCAAGAAGCTGTGATTTAACTCCTTTAGATTACTTCTTGTGGGGCTATTTGAAATCTAAGGTTTATGAAAATAGACCATAAACACTTGATGCATTAAGTTTGAACATTGAACCCTGCATTCGTCAGATCACGCCCGATTTATTGCATAAAGTCATCGAGAATTGGGTTCGTCGAATTCGCTCGTGTACACGAAGTCGCGGAGGACATTTGAACGATGTGTTATTCAAAACATAAATGTTATCGACTATACTTTAAGATAATATAAAACGTTTTGTTGTATCTGAAATTATTTTAATTTTATTTCATTTTGAAATCATATCGTTCTTATTGGATGTAGTTCATTTAAATCAATAAAACGAATTTGTTACAATCGGTTTAATAAGATCGATTCAATTAAATTATTGGACAAAGTTTATCTATATTAAGTAAACATATATGGGTATTTCTTCCGTAACTTTAAAAAATGCAGACATTTTCGAAAAAAAAATGTTTTTGCTATATGGGTTAGTATTTAACTCTATACGATTTTAAAAGCTTTAAGTTTTGTAAAATACATCATTAAACACAAGGTAAGTAATAATTTCTGTTGGAAAGTGACTGGCAAAATGTTTAAGTCATTATAAAAGTCACTTCTGTCCCCTTGACTTTATTATATAATAATTCATAATCTGTATGACATAACGTCTCCAACTATAATAATTTCGGTAGAAGTCTTTTATTTTTTAATAGGTTTCTTACTGTACTCTTAACAATTTATTTATTTATTCTTTATTTTAAAATTACAATGAATTGACAAAGCAAAAAGAAATGTCGTCAAAAAGTTTAATAGATTTGAAAAACTGATGTAGCAAAGACCAAAAAATATATATTTTTTTATTTTTAAATTTACACTTTCTCTTCTGAAACAGTAAATGTCTAATATGATTATGGCTTATTTTTTATAGCTAAATTAGTAGCATACAAAGCAGCTTTGGTAGCCAAAATAACCACAGCAATATAAAATTATGTTTTATAAGCAAAAAATACAAGGGGACAGAAGTGATAAATATAAGGACAGGTGTGACAAAATAATACAACCTCTAATCAGTTAGTTTTATACAGGGTGATTCACGGTGGATGGAACGTTAGACGTTTCTGACGAACCAGTAAAGGAATCGTTCTGAAAATTTCGTCGTTTACATAAACGGACACGCTCTACCTATCTAAAATATTTTTAACAATACAGTGTTGCCGCTTCCACACAAAAATAATAGCCACTTCGATATTTTAAATGGAACACCCTATATATTATTAAATTTTTAAATTCTACATAAAATTATAATTATTTTTTAATAAAAGCAATATTAGTCTATGCTTAATGGTTTCCGAGATATTGTGTCTTGAAAAATGACATTTTTGAACTTTGACAGCTTCTAGCTTTTTAACTGTACGTGGGAGAGTAAAACGGCTTACATGTCCCTATCTTCGAATTTTATTATCTTTCCACCCTGTATAGTTATAATATAGGTCGTTCGATTAAATACACTAAAAGAAACAAACAAAGTAACATTTTTCAATAAAGAACATGATTAATGAGTAATTATAATATATTATTCGGCATTGGTATGAATTTTCAATTTTAATAAACCACGGCCATAATTATTGGGTTCTTCTAGTTTTCCTATGATATATTCATATATAGGTGAATTCGTAGATATCTACAATTTCTGGAAATCCATACACAAATCGTTGAAAATGTCTGGTCGATTTATTTCGTAAAAATATTCCTTCAAATTTATTATCAGTTGCTATAACTTGACATATTATATATTTTAATGGTTTTCCTCCTGGCTTTGCCTCTGATTTAAATCGGATAAGTAACCAATCGACGTTTTTAATTTCAGCTTTATTAACACTCATGACCTGATTTCTATTTTCAAAAGTTATCTTTTCGTTAAAATGTGACAGGGGTATATTATCTTCTTCATCGTCGGTTGATTCAGTGTTTATTTTGTGTGTTGTTGCAACATTAACATATTTTTCTTCGCTTGACTCTATGTTTTTTATATGTGCTGTACCAATATTGAATATTAAAGTTTCAAATTTTTGTTTGATGTAATATCCATTTTCTACAAATGTCCAATACAGTTAATGTTATTACTTCAAAATTTTGGTACTGCCCAAGGTATTCGAATTATTATGTATACCTATGTAAACTAAAGATATCAGATTATCACTATTGTCAACAAATATAAATGGTATACAAAAATTTTTATTATTGGTGTCACTTCTGTCCACTTAAGTCACATATTATGTCCCTTTTTAAAATTATGGAAAAGGGGGGCAGATGTGACATTTATCAGGTTTTCTTGTGCTAAAAAATATTATCTTATGTTTAACTTTCAATTGTATTTGAATTTGTCTGAAATATCATCTGTTTTTGGTATAAAAGTATCAATAAACGTAAAATTAACATACTCAATACGTTTCTGCCAAGGGACAGTAAAGACTAAAAATTGATTTTACTTACTTTTTTACGTTTTGTCACGTTTTTTCATCAATAAGTCTTAAATACCGGAAGAAAACAACTGTTTATTGTCAAAGGCCATCAAGAACTGACTGAACCCTGTGACTGAACCGTTTAATTTAAGCGATGCCGATACATAGTAGTGCCACCTATGAACGCGCAAGAACACTATTATCAAGCGGGACAGAAGTGACTTACAATCACTGGGGACAAGTTTAAGTTGCTAATAAAATAAGTGGACTTTATTGATTTTTGTTTCGTGGGAAATATATTTTTTCTAGTAGAGGACAAACATAAAAGTAATCTTTTAAATGCATTTAGCTACTGACGGTGCTATTTTGACTGGCAAAATATGATCAAAGTGGAAATTTTTATATTGGGGACAGGGACAGAAGTGACATTTTGCATGTTTGCCGTCTTCTGCAAAAAAATAACATAAATGATTCCAATAAAATTAGCTTTTTTCTATTAGCCAGGACCACCTAAAACTTGTTTTCCTAAAAAATAGTTTAAGTAGGAGAACTTTTTAAGGCTATTACATGCTGGGGACATGGTTTTTAAAGTTAAGGGATAAATACCCATATATCTGTACTCGAGAGGCATACGACACTATGTGCCATCAGCTCGATTTGTGGATATTTAGTAAAAATAATTAAGTTTAACATAATTTTGAGGTTAGTGTTGATTTATGAATGTATTATCTTACTTTCACTACACAAAATATTAATAGTTTAGTGTTTCTTTGTAAATAATTTTTTTTTTTAATTTTATTTATCATAATTTGTATTTTGATGGACATAGTGTTCTATACCTGCAAAAAATTATAGGCCATAATACTGTACTCGGGAGGCATACGACAATATGTTCAATTTTTACAAAAAATTAGCATATTAAATGGAAACGGTATGCAGGTATGCATTTTGGTAAAAGGAAAAGTAATAATAGACGATGCCGCTAGTCATGCTGGCGTTTAACATTATGTGTAATCCCCACCTACTATTATATAGATCTAGTTAGAGGCATATAACACCAAGTGATTATATAGTCTTCTATGCCGCTAAATGTGTTGCTAAAGATATTACTAAATATTCGAGGCATACAGATATTATTACCTTGCTGTCATAGGCCTCTGAATAAAAATATACATAGTGTTAAAAGTCTACGCTGTTCCTAAGCTATCTTAACTAATTGGACTTGGTGTTATATGCCCCACAAAATAGTTTAATTTTCTGAATAAAACTACATAGTTACCTAATTTTTGTAAAAAATGGACATAGTGTCGTATAATACCTCCCGAGTACAGATATGTTCTTTAGGTAGGTATGCACTATTTTCCTTTCATCATGTACAAGTTATTGTGTGTGGGACTTTAGACGTCCATGTGTTTGTTGTTGATTATAATAATTACTGTTTTTTTATATTTGTCCTTTCCTTACACCCAGTCTTGGTAATTAAAATTTATAATATTACACAAGATGTTTGATCTCTTAGTTTTAATATTTTGTTATTGTTAACAGAACACTATTAACTTCATTTCGTTAGTTAAATTATTTTAAAATTAATTAATAAATTAAATTATTCTACCAAATAATGAATGTAAAT
The DNA here is from genome assembly GCA_963969555.1 of Polydrusus pterygomalis. Classification (NCBI taxonomy): domain Eukaryota; kingdom Metazoa; phylum Arthropoda; class Insecta; order Coleoptera; family Curculionidae; genus Polydrusus; species Polydrusus pterygomalis. Next base: position 37,011,393 of record OZ018380.1, on the reverse strand, counting down.
TTACATTTTTTTTTTAATTTGTCGTTATAGACGTAGTCATGTGGCTTTAATAATTTTGTTCCGATTTGTTTTTTAAGAAAGCCCTTCTTCTTACTTATATCATATAAAGTATTATTTTATTTGTCCGAAATCGGGGCCAGTTCAAATACGATGTCTGTTCACGGAATTTCGTCCTTTGAGAGCCGGACGGACATTTCAGTTCACGTAGGATCTCGTGTGTGCCTATGCTTTGTCTCCTTTGACCGGACTTCCTTGCTTTTATTTTGGCTTTTCCAGTCGGGTTGATAAAACTTTATTGTTTATTTATGTAGCAAACATTACTCGGTGAAAAGATCTGGTTATATAAAAAATTATGCAGGTAGGAAACACGCTAAGTAAACAGTATTAAAATATTGGTAATTATTCTTTTAACTATAAAACGAAATAAAAAATGCTACGTTTAAATAGAAAAATATAGGACAAATGATTTTTGCAGTGGCGGCTCGTTAATGAAGGACTTTGGGGCGCCGCCCTCCCTGCAATTATTTCAAACAGAATCCAAAAATACTTTACTAAAAATCCAATAAAGCAATGTATGTAAGCAATCCATTAAAATAATTCAAACCAAACATAGCCCTATTCCAGCGGGTAGGTTATACTCATAGACAAGCGAGTTACGCTCTCAAGGTTATACTAAGCGCGGGCGACGGATTATTCGTTCCGATTCAACGCGACTTCTCGATGAGTTGCCATGACGACGAAGGCGTCACGTCACCTACACATCGCACAACGAGCGGCCACGGATGAGCTCCAATTTTCCGCGCCCAACAGCTGTTCGCGAATCGCGATGCCATGGTAGAATAATCGATATAATAATATTATGTACTCTGACGAGGCGACCTGTCGATGCCACTGATGTTTTGTTTATTTGTTTTGATTTGATTTATTAGTTACGTTATAAAGTTGGAAAATTTCGTGTAATAGGAAGGTCAGTGATTTACAGAAGAAGCTTGTGTTTAGTTCTCTGAGCTTAAGTGAAAAACTTGATTTAAAAAATGCAGGGCGGCCACTACCAATATTGAACATAATACAAGTGCAATCAAAATGTAAAAGTAAGGCACAATTTACGCGTAAGTTTGATAAAGAAATATATAATAAAAATCCTGGATATGCGGTTGCGAGGACAAAAATTCTTTTTTTTTTGTTTCGTGCGTCTTCTTTTTGACGGGGATGATAATTGGACTATAAATGGGGTGCAGGACTTAAAACATCTTTCAGAGAAAATAAAAAAACATAAAAATAGTGCAAAACATCGTCATAATGTGGTAAGTTTTGAGATGTTAGGACAAACTAATATTTTAGCTTGTTTAAGTAGTGCTTATGCTGATGAAATTAAAATTCACAACGAGAAAGTTACAGACACGGACTTTCGAAAACAAAAGACATTTTAAATTTTTTTTATTTAAAGCCAGCACCCCCCTGACTCGCTAGTCACGAGCCGCCACTGGATTTTTGCCACAAACCGCATTAAAATGGGATTATATATTTTATTTAAATAGTTGATTAATCTCCAAATATTGAGAACTTTGGACCAGCGTTGTATGCTGTTACGGGCTTATTTAGAAAAATGATATAAATTCAACAATAAATTAGCTAATACATTAACAATATTAGGAAATAAATAGTTTTTCAAAAGGCTGATTTTGCTCGAAAAAATTTTTAAAATCGAATTCGTGAAAAATTACTCAAACATTTACATTGCTTGTAATTAAATGTATAATTCGAAAATGAAAAATATATAGGGTGTTTTATTTAAAATAAGAAAGTTGGTACTTGGTCAGAAGAAACTAAATGCAGGTGAAAGAATTGCCCGATTTGTTTATAACACAAACTTAAAGTGAGTAGAAATTACGGCTTCAAAATTTAGTAGGAATGTTTATTCTTTATCTATGTTTTTCGTTGGAATATCAAAAAATACACTATATTTTATGTGTTAGAATTAAAGGCAATATCTTTATTATGCTGCACTTAGTTATTCGGTTAGTTTTTTTTTTATAGATTTATTTTTGATTTATAATTTGGTATTACCTGTTTTAACCATCACCAGCCGCCACTGCAAAATGGCACAATATGAAAGCAATAAATTATCGTAAATATGTTGCGTTTTTACGAAAAGTGTCGTCAAAGTGTTGATGATGCGTCGGAGTTACTTGAACTCCTAATTTAAGTGAGACACTACCGTATTGGATGCTTTTTATAATTTTCTAAATTTGTTTGAAATAGCTATTCGAAAATGTTGTATATTTAATTAACAAACATACTATAGTTAAAAAGAAGTACGAACTTAGAAATAATAGATAAAGAAGAAGCCGAAGGTATCAGGAAGTATTTAATACGACTATAAATGTAAATTATTTAAGCAGGCATTTACATAAGCAACGAATTCTGCCATTCTTTCACATTTAGTAGTAATAATAGTAACATGATTTATTTAGCAAAAAGCTACAATTAAATATTTTTTAATACATTTTTTTAACACTTTCTATAGATTTATTGTTAAATTTTAAAACGCAATATTCTTTTAACAAAAATAGACAGAAAACATAAAAATTTTGCAAATTCTATCAAATATTACGTATCATTTTGTTTTTTAATTAAATGTAATTTTAAAGTTTTTTTAAACAGTTTTTATGATTTTTGAGATTTAATAGAATTTTCCAAATTATTATATTCTATGAAACCTTTATAAAAAATAGATTTATAAGCTAATGTTTTAGACACTCTATCCACATAAAAATTTTGATTAGTTCTTGTTTTATAATTATGATGGACATAATTAAAAGAACAAAATTTTTTTAAACAATCAGGCAATAAATTATTTTTAATTTTATGTATAAAAATACATACTAAATAAAAAATTAAATTTCTGACATTCAATCAATCTAAATTTTTCAACATAAAATTAATTTTTGTATATTTTTCACAATTTAAAATAATCCGCATAGCCTTATTTTGTAAAATTTGTAATTTATTAAATATATCTTCACTAGCACAATATAAAATGGAAGGAAAATAAAGAAAATGTGGTAATATGTGGTAGTATTAAATACAATTTTGTTAGAAAACAAACTTAAATTAGAACTGATTCTTTTAAAATAACCTACTTTTCCGGCAATTTTTGATATAATACTTTCAAAATATTTTAGAAATTTTAATTTTGAATCAATGATTATCCGTAAATATTTAAAACTGTTTACTAATTCCAAATTTCACCATCAATTACACTTATATTTTGACAATTTAAATTATTACCGATAACCATACCTACATTTAGTTTTTGAAATATTTAATTTTTTCGGCAACCGTTCGGGAAGTACCCACTTCCCGGACGCTTTTCCTTTGAGAAAGTAGCAGAAGAAGTAGAGAAGAGAAGTACGTACTTCCCGGACTAGGCCGGGAAGAATCACATCAATATTAGCAATTTGCTCGAATTTTAATATAAATAAGACTTAGAATGTTTCTATTAGTACCTATCTTCTGTTCGAATTTCAATATTTAATACAAATAAGAATTAAAATGTTCGAAATATTGTTCTACAAAGAAATATAATAAAGAAATGTGTCTCATTGATTTGTCATTCTACCCGGTTGCCGAAAAAATAGTGTACGCAACACGTCCGAAAACAGTTTTTTTGAACTCGCAGACTTCCAGGACTCGCCTAGGGCTCGTCCTAGAATGTTGTCGGCTCGTCCAGAAGTATTTAGACCATCAAAATTATTTAAAACATTAATGTAAATTATTAAGGTGTCATTAGCAAACATTAGTAACTTACACATTTTTAAAACTAAAGGCATATCGTTGATGTATAAAATAAATAATATTGGACCTAGCAGACTTCCTTGAGGAACTCCTATATTATTTATTTTTTTATTTGAATATGTTTTTGATATTTTTGTTTTTTTGACCTGTTACTTAAATAATTTTTAGTATAAACTAACCTTATCTACCTAAAAGTGGTTTTGATGTAATTACGTGGGGGCCGATACTTGCATGGACAAGGGGCCATTAAAACAAGTTTTTTTTAGTTTTCAATCGCGGAAATGTTTTTAAACAAACTGCTTTGATTCCGAAAAAATAATTAACTTTTCTACGAAGGGGACCATTTTTTTCAATACCTAAAAGAAATAAGTTAAACAGGCATAACATTATTAAATACTTAACAAACAAATCCTTATTTAATATTGTTTCTTAAAAACTCCAGTTTAAATTATTTACGATCCAAAGCTCCTGGCAACTGGCCTATATAGGAAACGCAGTTAATCTGTTAAAGTACCAACGCAACCGCCAATGATTTATAACTTTCAATATTGCCCTTTATAAACTGATAGCGGAAATATTATTAATTAATAAAGCAAGTTGGGTATAAAAGCAATTTTAATTATTTGCAAATCAAACAACCAAATACGGAGCCTTGAAAGCTTTTAGGATGTATTAACTAACCCCAGAATATAGGCGTTTATTTAATTTCGACCAATACGTATCGGACCTAATTGTTTATTTTAAAGAAATAGTCCATGCTTAAAATGGAGTTGAAAGTATCGAAAGGAAAGAAAAAACAAAAGTCTTCCTCCACAAAATTTAATGGAACAAAAATGTGTTCAGAGGTCTCTACATGTTTTGAACGTAAGAACATTCATCATCAGGAGACAGAAAAATGTATGCTAATGGATTGAGCAGAAGAGAAAATAATAAAAGGTATAAAACCTTAATGGAGCTTTTATGTAATTAAAAAAATTAAAAAATTGGTGTGTCAAAATGACATAATGTAAAGAAAAATGGAAATAAGTTAAAACATACTGAGTATGTAAAAAATTTAGTTAAAAGGGTCTAAAACAACCAAATAAACTGGAGAAGCAGAAATCATTTCTAAAAAGAAAGAAAGGAAAAGTCAAAAGGTTTTTTTATATACATTGTCACCATCAGTAAAGTCCGCATCATATTATGGTAGGGTAGAAGTACCGGTAGCGGCCACTTTAAGCAAACCATGAGCTTCCTTTAAATATACATTTTATAATTTTCTAACTACCCCTTTCAAATACCAATTTCAAACTGACCATGAGCCTCTATATTAGTTAAACAAAGGCAACCATTGATACAAATATTGCAAAAGACAAGAATAGAAGGTAAAAAGTGAATAAAACGTTTTCCACCATTTCCGGCCATAAAGCCACCAGTACAGGCCACTCTGTTCACCAGTTGAGGCCATATGTAGTTTTACAGCTAAATAAATTACATGATGTTTAAAAAAAGTACATTTTTATTATAATATTACAAATACAAAAAAAAATACATCCTACACAACAAAACAAATAAATGAATTCAGTCAAGTATTAAATAAAATAATAAAATAAAAATAAAATAACAGACTTTCAAAAATTCAAGAAATCAAAACTTATTCCACTTCAAATTGCACCATTTCTGACACAGAAAAGACTCCTCCTAGAATTAACTTTGAATGGCTCGTTAATAATCTAAACTATTTCATCTTTTTTGTAGACAATTTCATCTGTCTTATCTGGCCATTTTCAATTATTAAGAGCTCTCTTGCTATTTTTATAGCTTCCTTTTCGTATTTTTTTTATTAGCTAGTCTTTTTTTTATTGATCTTTTTATCTTCAGGATTTCACTTCGTTTTTGTTTGTTTTCGATTCTCTTTATTTTATTCTCTTCTTTTCTTTTAAGATCAGTCAGTTTAATTTGTTCCTTTTTTCTTCTTTTTCGAGCCAGCCCGCGCTGGTTAAAACGCTATAACTGGGTTAGTCTTTAATTCAGGTATCACTAATATGTTACTTAAAATATTTATTTTCTTAGTTTTTGCAGAAATGCTTTCGTTTTCTTTTATTAAAATATTTGGTTCATCAACTGTGGTGACGCTTTGCAAGCATTTTTGTTGGGCTTCCTTATCACAAGACTTAGTTTGACTTAAAATATTATTTTTTTCACAATCCATATTAAGATCTAAGTTTAAATTTATATCAAAGTGGTTTGGTTGGATTTCTTTATCTTTGGAACTTACACCTTTTACATTTTGCTTATCATTATTTTTGCTTTTGTCTATGTCCATTTCCTGTCTCTGTTTGCTACTATCCTTTTGCTGAAATATATTTTTTATAGATGCTTTCAAATTTAAACCATTATTTTCCAAATTGCTTAAAATAGGTGAGTTTATGAATTCAACATTGCAGTGTAACGTTAAATTTTCTGCAGAAACATGATCAAATTCGGGAAAAGTTAAATTAATAACATTTTCACAGAGGCACTTTTTAATTGCTCAGATGTGTAATTAAATAAATTTGTACCTTTTTTCATATCATAGGCGTTTTTTTTTTGTTTTTTGGAGTTTTTGGCATGGTATTCCTGAAACAAAAGTAAAATTTAATACATTCTATCGCACAGATCCAGTCCCTACTCCTTAAAACATGGTGGCCTGAACTGCCGCAAGTATTAAATATAAATGACACATTAATTCCGGCCACAGTGGCCGCTACTAAAAATTCTTTACCCCTGTAGAGGCCACTGTGGTGGCCGCATCTGGATATTTATAGTAAACTTCTACACCGGTTCCGGCCATGTTGATTATGATTAAAATAAAAAACAGATGTAAGCTTTTTACTCGAAAATAGAGTCCTTAATGATATATAATTACAGTAAATACATTAATCGTGGACTGTTGTTATTATTTAGCTAATAAATAAAATATGTACTTACCCTTATTCTTAACAAAATACTTAAGAAATTGTAGCGTACCGAACACCAAAGTTAAACGCCGCCATATAATGTCGACTAGTAGCGTCACATAGCGAGAATTTTTTTAACTTTTCTTTAGATATTTAAAATTTGACGGTTAAATTCTATGAATGACCTTCATAAACATTGTTTGTTTACAAAATTGATAAATAGTCAATAGTGGCCGCAACTGGTGTGATGGCCGAAAATGGTACGTCTACCCTATCTTTTTTATTAATAGCTTTATTTAAAAATTGACTTTGGCATCAAGTACTGCTTGGATCGAGATAAAAATTAAGCAAAAAAAATAGTAGTCACGTGATTCGCATTATCTGTCAAATTTTAATTTTTTCCAAAAAATAATTCAATAGTGGGGTTATTTCTGAAAATATCGAAAAAAGTTTTTTTTAAATACAGTTTCTCGCCCACATGCAAAATTTCAGCTGCATAAGATAATTTTAATTTTTTATCTATATTTTGTAAATTGCAGCACTTTTGCAAAATAAGACTCAACGCAACTACATAAAACTTCTTAGTTTTGACAATGCTTTGTTTCAGATATATTTTCTTTAAAGTAGCTCCATATTAAATGTGCGTTTTTCTACAAAATCAAAATTGGGCTATTAAAATTTGGTCGCATGTGATGCAAAGTTTATTTGTTTTTGACCCTGTATAAGGTAACTTCATAAAAGAAGTATTTTTGAAAACCTAGTTTGTGTCTGAAAGTAATACACGTTAACGTTATTATGACATAGCTTAATAATAAATTATAATATAGGGGTTTTAAATTAAATCGTTGAAAATAGATAAACTTTACGCTGTTAAAATAAAATTTATTTTTCACTTAAAAAAACACTTTACTGAAGACACTGTGTTCTCTTTTGTCTTAATATTAAGGTGTATTACTTTCAGACACAAACTACGTTTTCAAAAATACTTATTTTATGAAGTTACCTTATACAGGGTCAAAAGCAAATAAACTTTGCATCACATGCGACCAAATTCTAATAGCCCAATTTTGATTTTTTAGAAAAACACATTTAATATAGCGCTACTTTAAAGAAAATGTATCTGAAATTAAGCATTGTCAAAACTGACAAGTTTTATGTAGGTTGCGTTGAGTCTTATTATGCAAAAGTGGTGCAATTTACAAAATATAGGTAAAAAATCAAAATTATCTTATGCAGCTGAAATTTTGCATGTGGGCTAGAAACTGTATTTGAAAAAACTTTTTTTAAAAACTTTTCTCGATATTTTCAGAAATAACCCCACTTTTGAAATTATATTTTGGAAAAAATTAAAATTTGACAGATAATGCGAATCACGTGACTACTATTTTTTTGCTTAATTTTCATCTCGATCGAAGCAGTACTTTATACCAAAGTCAAATTTTAAATAAAGCTATTATTAAAAAAAAATCCCATATGATGCGGACTTTACTGGTGACACTGTATAAGTTTTAACTCTCAGTGCTCCAAACCCCTTTTTGAAAGGATCTTTTTATTTTGAATATATGATACTTTCTTATTACTTAATTTCTAAAAATAACAAGTTCTATGTTTTACAATGTCTTAAAGACATACTTATACACCGTGCGAGTAAAAATTATTTGCATCAAAGGGGGCTTTGCATCTAAGGACGTAATGTTTATAGCTTGATACCTGTTGGGTGTCAGTAACTACCTAAATTAACAATCAATCAGTTATTCCGTCATCTTTGACAGTCGTTACAAGTAATTTGATTCATCCCTAATTTTTCCAATTTCTTGAACAATTCATACAATGGGCTTTCCGGAACAGCACAAAACATTCATGGTTGAAGCGTATTTTCGAAACGGGGTTAGAGTAAATTGTGAGTGGCAATACAATCCGGGTTTGTGCATGGACGATTTTTACAAACATTTTCCTAACGTTGCTTTTATTGCTGGGGATTTTTATCATTGCCTGAAAAGAACTGTGGCAGTGTTTAGGAAAACTGGTTCTGTACAACACAAAAAAGGAGCAGGAAGACCATCTGTAAGAACAGAAGAACTTGTTGCAAACGTTCGTGAAATAATGCAAAATACGCCAACAAATTGTATAAGACGAAGTGGAAAGATCTTACGGAACATGCAGGACTATTCTTAAGAAGCAGCTAAATTTATTTCCTTATAAAGTGCAAGTATTCCAAGAAATAGAAGCCGCAGATTTTGAAAGACGCAGGAATTACTCTCAATAGTTTACCCAAAATTTATTGGAAATAAATGCTTGGAGCATGGCGGTGGCCAATTTCAGCAATTTATGTAATTATTTTTCTTTTTTTTTCTGTATATTCTTACTTTGGTAATTTTGTAAACAACAAAAATAAATTTGTATGTCTACTTATTTTATTACTCATTAGTTTGGCATATCATGTCATAATATGAATTTGACAAAATTTTAACCTAGATTTGGTTAGATATATCGGCCCCATATCATTGTGATCTAAACCAAGCACTACGTTTTTGAATCCAAGCCCTCTTTGATGCAAATAATTTTTGCTCGTACGGTATATAAAAAAAAAAATTGACATCTTCTTTTTAGAAGTGTTTTCTCCTTTCCCAGTTTATTTGGTTGTTTTAGACCTGACTTTTTCACAGTATGTTTTAACTTCTTTACATTATGTTATTTCGACACACCAATTTTTAAATTTTTTTAATTACATAAAAGCTCCATTAAGGTTTTATACGTTTTATCATTTTCTCTTCTGCTAAAACCATCAGCAATACATTTTTCTGTCTCCTGATGATGAACGTTTCTACGTTCGAAACATGTAAAGATCTCTGCACAAATTGTTGTTCTATTAAATTTTGTGGAGGAATACTTCTAGTTTTTTCTTTCCTTTCCTAATTATTTATATTTTTAGAATCAGTGGCTCATTATCTCAAAAAGTGTTTTTACTCCCGGGAGACACAGTAATTACTCATGTTGATCATCGATTAATGTTGGATTTGGATTTTCCCCTGTCCCTTTTAGACTTCTAAATACCTATCTTTATAATCGCCAATACTCAGTGAGGCTAGGGGATGACTCCCCAGGTGTCAGTTCAGGTGTTCCTCAGGGTTTCGTCCTAGGACACATGTTATTCACGCTTTACGCCTTCTTCTTCTTTGGCTGCCCTATCCGTTTCGAACGTTGGCTATTAACAAGGCTATTCTAATTTTATGAACGGCATTCCTTTACACCTTACAATTCTATAAATGTATACAACGTTGATCTGGACACTTCTATGCAGGTGACACACATTTATATTTATCTGTTCTTGAACACCTACGAGGCCTAATCTCATACATAAATTTGTGGATTCGTTGCGTTCCATTGCTGAAAAATATCGTTTGCAAATCAATGCTTTCAAAACTATGGCCATGGAATTCATTACAACTAATACTAGCGAACCCTGAACCCTGGAGTTAACCTCTCAACATCCCCAATCCGGGATTTTTCAAGACGCCATCTTGGAAAGGCCGGAATTATATATTTTTCTGTTCTTAAGCATGCTAGTGTGCTATGCAATACTATGCAAATTATATTTTCTAATGGTAGTAGTAATAAAACCTTCTACAACGAGCTATAAGTCTTATTCAGTCCTCATGGTTTATCTTCAAGATATTTTTAGAATTTTCAATTAACTTCAAAAACGGGTAGATTTTTTGGAATCATTGATATTATCGATAAACAGATAATTATATCGTAAATTATTATAGGGTCAGCTCTTTATTATGTCACTGTTTATAAAGCGGTCTTTACATATGTAAAGTTTTTCGTGAATTTATTTATGAAGTCAGTTCAAGGCTAACTTTAATCATGTCTGGATGTCAAATAAATTCGTGAATTTTTTTGTGAAGATATTTACGAATCAGAACAAGTTCTATTTTACCATCAAATTTTCCGTAGATTCGGACGTACCAACATTTAATCTATTTTAGCAGTTCGTGACAAGTTGGGTTAGGTTTATAAATACCATCATACAGCTAGCAGCGATAATTATACATTTTAAAAGAAAATATTGTGGCATATCGGACAAGTATGTAACTATTTTTTATATTGGAATACACAGGGATCCACGTTTAATGGATACCCTGGGGCAGGTAGACCACGACGGCCGTTTCGTCCTTGTTAAGACTCTACGGGCAGCCATAACCCAAGCAATTCCAAGAACGACGGAAAAATGTACTAAAAGCCTCCTTGCAAAATCAAGGCGGCCATCAATACACCGTAGCGCCATCCCAGCGGAAGTAACACTGGTATAATCGAAAAATAGACAACTAAATAAACCACGAAGTGCATCACAATCTAGTATAGGGAACGCTATTCGCGTTTTCACCGAAAACATCTGCTATTTTGCAGACCATAAAACAGATCAACGCTGGCACCCACCAGAATGCGCGCAATCCGTTTGAGTTTTGAGCCATAAAAATGTTTAAAAGAAAATATTGTGGCATATCGGACAAGTGTGTATCTATTTTTTATATTGGAATACACTGGGATTCTAGTTTAATGGATGGTTTATTGATGACCGGCTTGATTTTGCAAGGAGGCTTTTAGTACATTTTTCCGTCGTTCTTGGAATTGCTTGGGTTATGGCTGCCCGTAGAGTCCTAACCAAGACGAAACGGCCGTCGTGGTCTACCTGCCCCAGGGTATCCATTAAACTTGGATCCCTGTCTATTCCAATTGAAAAAATAGTTACACACTTGTCCGAGATGCCACGATATTTTCTTTATATTATTTTCGCGGACACTATATCATCTTCTAATTATACATTTTGTTTTAGCTTTCTTTTGTGTAAGTACGTATTTTTTTGGTATTTTATTGCACAAACTACTACAAAAAAGTCCAAAACAAATAAACCGATAACCTAACCACAAAATATGATTATATTAGTAAAATTGTTCTTCACCCAAAGTAAAGGCTACCAACTACACGAACAAATTCAAGAATAAATTCACGAATAAACTCCACAAATTTAAAGACTGCTTAAGGGATTCAGTTGTAATTTTTACTTTACTTTCTAAAAACTAAAGTAATTCCTAAAGCAAACAATGAATTATAAGGAGATAAGGCGCTTCTAGAAACTATGCAACTATAAGCTGCGCTGGGCCCTTCTTATTAGATATTGCTCATTCTATGCAAAGCTGTAACACAATTATTCATTTTCCATTAGTTTCAACTAACAATGCCAATACTGTTTCGATATTTGAATGGATTGGAGAGTTTGTGCTTTAATCCTCAATAATATATGGAATTTAACCTCATTCGATAATGATTCTTATTAGTAATATTGTTTTACGTATATCATTCCTAGTTACCGTAATGTCGTTGGGTAACTTAACGTGAAACAATATATTATCGTTAAAGTTTCTTTTATCTCCTTATTGATATTTTTCTTTCTAGCCATAAAGCATAATTTTACGGGTAAATCACCGCATGTAAAACAAACCCAATTTTTGCCTCCCGTTATCACCGCATTTTTCCCATATTATACAATTTACTTCAAATTGAAAATATTGAAAGATCTATTCTTAAACTCTATTTTTCATATTATAGCAGATTTTCCGACTACCCTTTCGTTTTCGAGATATACTATAATTTGTGTTAGTGTGGCCAATTTAAAAAATAATTTTCTCCCCAAGAAAGGCCTAAATTAAAATAAAAAATATTATGCGAGAATTGTAATTTACGTTACAAAACCGGAAAGTAGTGTTTTTCAGGTCGAGACAAGCATTTCCAGGGCGAGCCATAGGCGAGTCCTGAAAGCTTGGAGAGACCTGGAAAACACTAATTTTCGGTTGCGTGCGTACAATATTTTTTTTAAGACCGACACTTCGATATATTTTATAATCTACGCGAAACAAGTTTGACATAAAGAACAAAATTAAAAATCAACGAACTGTCACTCGACAATACATCGAAATGTTGTTGTCATAATAACGAAATCAAGGTATCTTGTATTATCAAAGAGCGATTGGAAAAACAAAAAACAGGGTGACAATGACATTAGAGACCGGAAAAGTGACATTAGAGTCCGGAAAAGATTTTTCAGGTCTCCAATGTCACTTTTTCGGTCTTGCGATCGGAAAAACGTTATTTTCTAGACGAAAATATGTCCAGAAAGTGTAAATTTTCTGGTCGGTTTTAAAAAAATATTTTTCTAGCCACCTGAAAAATCCTTATACAATAACGTTGTATTTACACAGTACTAACACAGTAAGATACCTTGCAAGCAAAAATTATTTGCATCAAAGAGGGCCTTGCATCTAAGGACGTAATGCTTAGCCGTAGAGCTTAATACCTGTTGGGTGTCAGTAACTACCTGAATTAACAATCAATCAGTTATTCCGTCATCTTTAACAGTCGTTACAAGTAATTTGATTCATCGCTAATTTTTCCAATTTCTTAAACAATTCACACAATGGGCTTTACGGAACAGCACAAAACATTCATGGTTGAAGCGTATTTTCGAAACGGGGTTAGAGTCAATTGTGAGTGGCAATACAATCCTGGTTTGTGCATGAACGATTTTCACGAACACTTTCCTAACTTTGCTTTTATTGCTGGAGATTTTTATCATTGCCTGAAAATAACCGTGGCTGTGTTTAGGAAAACAGGTTCTATACAACATAAAAAAGGAGCAGGAAGACCATCTGTAAGAACAGAAGAACTTGTTGCAAACGTTCGTGAAATTATGCAAAATACTCCAACAAATTGTATAAGACGCCTGTCCCACGAAGTGGGAAGATCTTATGGAACATGCAGGACTATTCTTAAGAAGCAGCTAAATTTATTTCTTTATAAAGTGCAAGTATTCCAAGAAATACAAGCCGCATATTTTTAAAGACGCAGGAATTACTCTCAATGGTTTACCCAAAATTTATTGAAAAGAAATGATTTATTAGACCTGAAATTTTTTTCGGATGAAGCCTGGTTCCACCTCTCCGGTTATGTGAATTCTCAGAATACACGCATGTGGAGTAGTAAAAATCCAAATTTTTTTGTAGAGTCCACATTGCACCCTCAAAAAATTTTATTACTCATTAGTTTGGCATATCATGTCATAATATGAATTTGACAAAATTTTAACCTAGATTTGGTTAGATATATCGTCCCCATATCATTGTGATCTAAACCAAGCCCCACGTTTTTCAATCCAAGCCCTCTTTGATGCAAATAATTTTTGCTCGCACGCATTAAAATGTAGATTCAGATTGCAAAGTACTACTAAGAAATTGAAAGTCAATCATCTCAAAAAGATGTCACCACCTGCAAACCTGTTTCGAACTCTGTGTTTTGGTGTTCATGAACACCTACCCTGTACTGACGAGAACAAAAGAGTTCGAAACCGGTTTGCAGGTGGTGCTATCCTATTAAGATGATTTACTTTCACTTACTTACTAGTGCTTTTCAATCTGAATCTGCATTTTAATAGTTAGGCGGTTAAAAAAAAATTCTCACATATTATTTATGTTGCACTACCTGACAAGTAGACTGACTATATATATTTTATATAAACTAAGTTAAAAACGCTTGAACCTTAAGCTACCCAGTGAGAGTACCCTTATACGTGTTATATTTAGTGACAGTCGAATGCCTGCCACTTTTTTGAAATATTTATTTTGTCGATAGTTAATAGTATAGTAGTCAAATGTACACAAATTGGTTCATTATTTTTAAATAAACAAATATATCCTGAAATAAATGCGGCAGCTTTAAAGCGGGAATTTTAAAATGAAGTTGACGACTAGAATCTAAATATGAAGGTATATATGGCTGAATAAAGAAGGCAAAGGCAAAATTACGACATATAAACCCAAAAAAAGTTAATTTAAAAGTATTTTAAAAACTTAAGCCTATACACTTATACACAGTACAATACTATAAGCTTTTACATTAAAGAATATTAAGTTAATTTTAGGCTAAAATGGTTGTGTGATAGATAATTAATTTGAAGAAGTAGCCCATGCTTGAAGTGGTGTTAAAGTATGGGAAAGAAAGAAAAAACTAAAAGTCTTCCTCCACAAAATTTAATAGAATAAAAAATTATTCAAAGTCTCTACATGTTTCGAACGTAGAAACGTTCAATCATCAGGAGACAGAAAAAATTGTTTTATGCTGATGGTGTTAGCAAAAGAGAATTAGAACCTTATTGGAGCTTTTATGGACTTAAAAAATTTAAAGTGTAAAAGAAACATGATATGAAGGAAATTGATAATGGTTAAACCATACTGAGTATTTGAGAAAGTGGGGAAGAAGAAAAAACCTATTTAAGAAGGTTAAGGTTAAATAATATTCGACACATTCTTAAAAAGGTTTTTTCTTGTTCCCCACTTTTTCAAATAGGTACTCAGTATGGTTTAACCATTATCAATTTTCTTCATATCATGTTTCTTCCACACTTTAAATTTTTTGAGTCCATAAAAGCTCCATTAACCCAGATGAGGCCACAGGGCCGATAAAAAATGTCGGCGTATTTTGCCACTGTCCTTTTAAAAGACATTTTACAGAATCCGGTTTTTCTTTAATTTGACTTTTTCTTAAGAGATGGCGCAGTATACATTGTTCTTAAATTGACTGATTTGTGATTCTTTTACCAACTTTGTTTTCATTTGACGTTTAGTGTTTGATAAGCACGTGTATAAACTCAAACAGTGAAAAATATCGAAAACATGGCCCATTCAAGGTAAATTTAACATTATAGTACTTTATAAAATTAGGTTTAATTATGTATATTTCGTGTGTTGTTTAATATAATTTGAATATAGTAAATGATATAAGCCTGAAAGTTTTGTCGTCCGAGTTTTACTATAAACTTTTTATTGACGACCTTTTAAAAGGACAGTGGCAAAATTCCCTACTAAAACAAAACTACTTTTTCAGTAACTACTGGAATAGACCACTCACCCTTAACGAGCTTTTAGAGGAAGCAGAAAATTTGGACCTCAACGAAGAATTAATTCCGGATGAAATAGTAATTTTTTCCCCGGAAAATGGTGACGTTACTGACGAAGACAGTGGAAAAGAAGATAATGTCACAATGAACAATTTGCCAGGAGCGCAGCTTCGAGCAGAAGTAGAGGTAATATATAATAACAATTTGGACGATTTTGATTCTGAGGATGATATACCTCTCTCTCATTTTGTTAAGAGGGTGAAACCAAATAGGTCTATAATAAATAAGAATGATCTTTATTGGACCAAAGAGGATATAATCTCTGATATGCCTAACTGGAATACTCTATACGGACCAAAGCAAGAAATGTCACCGGTCGACCCGTTTTTTTTATTTTTTGATGACGAGGTTATCGACAAGTTTGTAACATATACAAATTTATATGCTAAAACCCATAATAGGCTAGCCGACGTAAGCACCAATGAGATTCGCTGTTTTATAGGCATTTTGTTAGTCAGTGGATACAACTGCGTTCCTAGACGTAAGATGTACTGGGAAAACTCGTCCGATTCAAACAACGACTTGATCTGTAAAGCGATGTCAAGAAATCGTTTTCGTTACATCATACAAAATTTACATTGCTGTGATAATACAAATCTGGATAACCAGGACAGATTTTCTAAAATTCGTCCAATTATTGAGCTTTTAAATAAAAAGTTTTTGGATTTATCACCTTTGGAAGAACATCATAGCTTTGACGAATCTATGGTTCCATACTATGGCCGTCACCCAACGAAACAATTTATACGCGGAAAATTTATACGCGGAAAACCGATTCGCTGGGGATATAAATTATGGACGGCTACTAATAGATTAGGGTACATAGAATGGTTTGAGCCTTTCCAAGGAGCGAAGACCAAATTGTCAGATGTATACAAGGAACTGCGTATGGGAGCAAATATAGTTCTCCAGTTTGTTGACTCATTGTTATCTTGTAAAAATAACATTGCTTATAGTATTTTTTTTGATAATCTATTCACTTCCATTCCCTTATTGCTTGAGCTAAAATCAAAAGGTATCAAAGGAACAGGAACAGTTCGAGAAAATCGTATTCCTAAAGTCTGCTCAATAAAGACATCGGAAATCATGAAAAAAGAGCCACGAGGTTCTTTTGATTTTACCTCAAGCAATGGCAATGAAATAGTTGTATGTAAATGACATGACAATAGCATTGTAACTATTGCCTCAAATGAGGCAAAAGGTTTTCCGACCGTACAGGTGAAAAGATTCTCGCAAAAAGAAAAAAAAAATTTGTGTAAATCAGCCAAACATAATAAAAATGTATAACGAAAACATGTGGGGAGTTGATCGCGCTGATCAAAATATCAGCCTTTACGGAGTCTTGATTCGTGGCAAAAAAAGGTATTTTCCATTGATTGCACATTTTGTAGATATGGCTGAGCAAAATGCCTGGCGTTTACACAAGGCAAACGGTGGAAAATTGAACCACCTTAGTTTTAGAAGATCTATAGCAACTGGTATACTCGAGTCATTTAAAAAAAGAGCCCCACTATGGGGATCAGAACTTCCGAGTAATGCTCACTTATTTTCAAGGTACGATGGTCTAGATCACATTGTGTGTTATCAAGAGAAACAAACTCGTTGTGCCAATTGTCACAAAAAATGTAATTTTATTTGTCACAAATGTACTGTAGCACTGCACCCTAAAGAATGTTTTGTATTATTTCATAAAAGTAATGTATAATTATGTTTATTTGTTGTTTGTTTCCATATGCTGCTAATACGCAAAAATAAAAACGTTTTATAAAAAAAAATTGTTTGTATCTCATTTTGCCACTGTCCTTTTAAAAGAACACTGGTTTTAGAAAAAACCACCGATTGGATGTGATTTTTTAAATTTTTATCTGTTACTTATAGTCATAAAGAGTACATTTTTATAACATTTTATTAAAATACATAATTTTTTTTCTTTGGCAAAATGGGGTATGTGGCGTTTAAAAGGACAGTGGCAATATCTGGGTTAAGGTTCTAATTTTCTCTTTTGCTAACATCATCAGCATAAAATAAATTTTTCTGTCTCCTGATCATGAACGTTTCTACGTTCAAAACGTGTAGAGACCTTTAAATAATTTTTTATTCTATTAAATTTTGTGGAGGAAGACTTTTAGTTTTTTCTTTCTCTCCAATACTTTAACTCCAGATAATTGTTAAAAAATAGCATGTTTACTAAGTACCTATTGTAACTAACCTAAATACCTTATCAATGTAATAATTGTGACAACGAAGTGTTTCCTGAATAAGCGACTTTTGAATTAAAGGTTGGCAAATATATTATGTTTCACTAATATGGCAATGGCGGCCATTATAATGACATACTTACGTAATAAATATCATACATTTGCTTGCTTTTAATATTGAAAAGACGAACATTATAGGCTTTAAGTGCGATATGCAGGGGTTGAATTTGGCCACGGAACCTCTTCTGGAAAATACTTAGGAATTGTCATTGATGGCGAACTTAAATTCGAAAATCATATAATGAGCCTGAGTAGAAAACTGTCATCGGCGTGTTTTGCCATTCGTACCGTAAGGGCAGAACTTGGTCAGCAATTGCCCGAACAATCTATTTTCTACTGTTTGAATCTCGTCTTAGGTATGGTATTGCATTCTGGGGGGCAACTTCTAAGTGCTTGCTGAATCTAATAATTGTGTTACAAAAGAAGGCAGTTTGCTTTATTGCAAATGTTCACCAAAGGGAATCTTGTAGGCCACACTTTCGAGCTCTCCAAATTTTAACGATGACATCATTGTTTATTCTTGAAATTTTAACATTAATTTTTAAAAACTACCATGTCATTCGTGGTGAATCGGAGCGCGCAACCCGACAGACGTTGCATGTACCCCTGCCATTACCAAAATACGAGCTGACAAAGAGGTCCATCTTTTATGAGGGCAAACATTTTTTTAATAATTTACCTGACAGGATAAAATCCTCAAATTCCTCAAGGGTGTTCAAGCGAACCCTAAAAAGAATTCTGCTGCAAAAGGCTTACTATGTCATGCGTGAATTTTATGACGACCCGCCATTATAGCTATTCGAATGGGTTTTGCATTGTGTCGGTGACATTTTGTTTTATTGTGTTTTTTTATATTTATCTGTTTCTGGTCTGTTTGTGCTAATTATGTTTATATCAAAGATACTGTGTAATTATATTTAGTATAGCCTATTTTAGGAAGCTTTGTAAATAAGAACATGTTTCTTTTACAATAAAGCATTTTTGACTTGACTTGACTTTGACATTGGCAACTATGGATGGTAACTTCAAAACTAAGAGTAGAGGCATCTGTTATAGAGGTATTAATTTCTGGTTCAAGTAAAAGTGATTGAAATTTTGTATAATATAAAACATTCATATTATTAGCTTATAAATGAAATAATAATCACAAAAAATATTGACAAGAAAATAAACAATAAAATTCGACAAATGATTTAATAGTATAACTTAAGTTTAACTAAACTTGTACAATCCCAAACGAAAGTTTTACACTTCAGCCGACTTCCTGGTCCACTTAATCACCTTCTGGCCCGAATAACTTTGCACATTAAAGTAGCAGGTAGTTACAGAAACTGTGAAGCCTGGTATTTCACAAATGCTAAGGGATATTCTAACAAATGCAGCTTTTTTATTATAATATGTAATGTGTAATAACGCATAAAGAAAATTTTAACTATTCTTCTTAGTTCCAGTGGCGTAACAAACACCCCTGCAGACCCCTGGGGGGGGGGGGGGGGGGGGCTACATTGACGGCCCCTTCAAAACTGGCTACCAGCTTTGCTTTTCATACGTATTTCATTTTATAATTGACGCTATGAGATGTAAAGTGGCCTAACCCACAATGTTGCCAAAACGCGTTTATGAAAGAAAACTTATCTATTATTTAAGTATTTTCAGATGCAAAGTGGCCCAAGTAGGCTTGCCAGAAGTACCCCTTTTGGGGGTACAATACCCCTTTTTGTAATTATATTTTTTAAAGTACCCCTTTTTGAAAAACCTAAAAGGGGTACCGAAAATACCCCATTTTAGACCGCTCGGACATTTTTATTAAGAGCAAAATTATTATTATATTTTTTATTTATATTACAATAAATAATTATATAATTTACAGTGGCGTGCAGTCAATGTAGGCAAAAAGGCATTGCCTACCCTAGTAAAATCATAAATTTACAAAAAAAAAATTGTAACATTTCCCAATTTAATTTTTACAGACAATCATATTATTATGCGTTTCCTTATCTACGTTTTTATGAAACTACTAATCGTCTATACTATATTTCTATATAAATAGTATCAAGGATTGTCCCAACATAAACATAAATTATCAAACAAACGTAATAATCGCATTTAAAACCGACCGAAATCAACATAATATTTCCTTTGCAGGTGGCCCATATGAGCAGGACGAAGGTGTTTTAAATTTTTTTATGAAGTATAGCTTCGTTTGAAGGCAGCACCTACTATTTTTAGGTTTCAAGTACGGATTTAAAGGCAGGGATGTAGCGCCTTATGTTAAAACGAGACAGAGCGATTGGTAAATGTCGTAGCGCAATTAATTTTATCACGTGTGAAACGACAGGTGGCATTGTTTTCGGTTCTGTAGAACTGACTTTGTATTATTATTTTCAAAGACATTATTGATAAGTAAAGTTTGGCGCCTTCAGGCCCATATAACTATCATGTTACACTTAGAATTAGTTTTGTGTATATAAACATACCCATTTTTATGAGGTTTAGAAGTATCATACGGATAGAAGTAGGAAGTAGGTAGTTTTAATTTTTGTAAAGCCGTCGTGCAGTAATACATCTTTTATATATTTTATTAAAAGAGAGTCTTACAGTTCCGTTGGGGATTTTGCGGAAATTAACTGTTTATTATCGCCAGCGCGGCCCAGCGACGCAGTCTGGACACGTGCGCGATTTGCAATTATTGCGTTATAAAGATATTTCTTTTTTAATAATAATTTTGCGTTTTTAGTGTCCCGTGTATTTTTTATTTTACAGATAATTAGTGTTTGTTACCCTGTTACCCATAACAATGCAGTGTCAGTGCAGTGATAAGGAAAATTGCGTACAAGGGCTAAAAACAATTCCGTTTCGGTCCAGAAGTTTTGAAAATAAACAAGCCATTATTTTAACGGGGCGTCCTGTTCCCTCCCATAAAATTGTGCAGCAAAAGAAAAATTGCAACAGGTATTTTAGCGATAAGTTTTATGATAATTATAAGTGGCTTACAGGTTGTAGTCATGTTAATAAAATGTTCTGTTGGCCGTGTTTATCATTTTCAAAAAATATGCAAACAACCAAATTTAATCTAATTTAATTTCAGAAATTTAATAATAGTTGACCGAATTTTTACCAAAATTTGGGCGTGGCATCAAAAAATTTTCGCCTGCGGCGCATTGCCTCCAGCGGGTTTCCTTTCTCCCCGCCAAATCTTTATGCCTACCCTGTTTCCAATGTCACTGCACGCCACTGATAATTTACCATATTAAAGTTAGGTTTTTAAATCCACATATTGTTTTACTTTTGCTTTAATATTTTTATTGCTTCTTCCAATTAAAGTTGAATTTTTTTTAAAGCATTTTTATGGTTTGTTACACTGTTTTTGTGGTTTTCTTGAGGATTCTGTGTTGTGTATTTTATTTTCCTAATTAAAAATCAAGCACAAACATTGAAAAAAGAGCGTGACACCCAAAAAAACTTCGCCTGCGGCGCTATTTTTTTAAGCGCCTTCGGCGCTTTTTCCTCCTTTAATTACCCCCCATAACTAAGAGCTGTATACACGCCTGCCTGCATGTAGATAAGTGGGTACCCCTTTTTCCAAATTTATATCTGGCAAGCCTAGGCCCAAGCAATCTTCGGCTACCGATTGGTAGATGTCGACGTAAGTTTCTTTTGCATTTAAAATTATTTCCATAATTTAAAAGGTAATGCTGGCTTAACCCACATGTTAGGCCACTATGCCTATAAAAGCGGTGAACGGTTATTAAACACGTGAATATTTTTATGTTTTAACTTGTCACCCTAAACAGTATGTAAAAAAGTACTATAAAGAAATTTACATCCCTAAAGATTGGTCTCGTGTAGTTATAACCGCTAGAAAAAAGATTCCATTCAATATCGTCCATATGAAATCAGAAAACTTTTTTTCTACCAAACAATTAGAAAGTAACATTACTAACAGAAAAATCGCGTCCGATAAATCTAAAGTTAAATGGATGAAAATGCAATGGATCCGTTTAGAAAAAAATAAGCCTTTTATAATTTCGTACAAATACTCAAATAACGAATTAGTTACATTTAATGACGTAGATGTAAAGAAAAGAAATTCTGTTTTTCCTGCAAACCTGAATGATTTGTTATATCCGAACGGCCGCAAAATTGATGTGAAAAAAAAGCTTACCTAATGGAATTAACTCATCATAACTTTTATGCAAACCTCAAGACCGCCGACGATGTATCTGAAAATTTTATTGGCATTTCTAGGGATACAGAAGAAACGTCAGAATAAAAACATTACCCCATCAAATTTTTTCAGTTGTTTAATGTACTTACATTATTATTTCAGTAATTCTCAATAAAAACTGTTAATAATATAATAATAATAATAAAGGTCTTTATTTGTTTTGACAAAAGGGAGTGGTTCAGTTCGACAGATACAATGTCTGTCGTCTGTTCAACTAACCCTGGTAGTACAATAATAATAATAATAATTTTAAAAATATACCTATATGTTTATAAATTTAACATAATCTAATACTCCTCATATGACTTCTTGATAGTCAGAAACTAATAATATGTAAATTCAACCTAATTTTATGTTCTATATTTAAATATAATAATATGTATTTACCTCAATTCCTGTTTATTTACTAAATTATCCTACTAATTTAAATTATGATTATTATGCAATATAATATACCTGTTCTTAATAACATTAAAAAATTATAATTATTGAACTAGCGAAATGCTATTTTGCTTAGTTGTAAGTTACAATGTCAGTAAATTAGATTTACAAAATAAACGAAAATAAAGTCAATGCAATGCTGCGATCTATTGATTGCGTATCGTAAAAGACCAAAGAACCTGTTTCCTAAATTTCATATTTGGCATTCCGATAAGATTGTCCATAAAGCTATTTAAATGTTTTGCTATAAGATATGAGAACGGTCGTTTATATAATGCAGTATTATAACTTGAAATAATAAGCTTTCCCTTGGATCTTATATTTATGTTGTGAATGTCTGTTCGAAAACGTATTTTATTATAAAGATGGTGATTTATATATCAGTATTTTGTGATATTGTCAACTAAAACTCACAGTGGTCTGGTATATTTAGGATACTCGACCACTGTGCGTTGTTGAGATCGCAACCCACTGTACGCCAGTCAGGGTCAAGTGCGTTGCAATCTCATTATAAGCAAAAAATGGAGATGTTGGTTTATTGATTTTATTTGTTATCCCTTTTTAAAGTCCTTACAGTCAAGAATTTTTTACCTAATACCCAGTGTGCCAAAGTGGCCTAAACCACTTATTGCTTTTTATATGAAAAAATCAAAGTGGTTTTTTCAAAAAAAAAAAATAGGTTTTTCATATTTTCATTAACAAATAATAAATAAAGTCAAAAATTGTATCTTGTTTTGCACAAATGTTGCAATATACCTCTTATATTAACGTTGTTATAAAAGTATGAAAATATCAAAAACTTCAAAGTCGTTTTTCTCATTAGTTGTATTTTGGGCTTAGGTCACTTTGCATCTCATAGCCTCAATTAATTAAATTTTTTTATATCCTGAGAATTTAAATTCGTTAAGTGAAGACGAATTTTTGTACGTGAAGGCGCAAAATTTACAAACGATAAACTATTAGACTTGTCCATTGACTTTCCTAGTCAAACGTTAAGCCTGAGAAAGGGACTTGGAGAGTATTTCAAAATTAATAACCGTGTATGAACTTGCGGATTATTTATTAATAAAAAAATCGGTGTGTTTCTACAAATTTAGTGCAGTGATGTTATTTCTAACGTTACCAGTTAGTGTGGCATCAGCGGTACGATCTTTTTCCAAAATTAAAATAGCAAAGACCTATTTACGTTACACTATGGGGCAACAACACCTTTCGGATTTATCCTTAATCAGTATCGAATACGAGTTTGTTAAAACATTAAATATCGACGAAATTATAAACGATTTTGCAAATAAAAAATCTCGACGATGTGGTCGTGTTGTATAATTCCTTGTATAGTACTTAGTGACATAATGTTTGTGCAGATTTGTTGAGTGTTCCTGTATTTTACTGTTTTCTGTCTTTTGGATTCTATGAGGCTCGATCTCACTGCTACCCCTGTTACTACCTACTATACATTATGGTAAGCAACGTTATAAGTGGCGTTTTAAATTTTTGATTTTGCATCATGTTTGCTGGAATATTACGTATAAATAACTACCTATGTTAGCTCTACCAGTCTACCTAGGATTATAGAATAAATTCGAATTGTTTCCTGTTTTAATAGTAGGTACTTAACACATAATGTGGGTTTAACCCTAATTAAATTATTACACGATGAACGAAATTTCATAAACCTGAACCTAATAGTACTGAAAATAAGAATTATCATTTTCCATTCGTTATAGAGAGGGGGCCCCTAAAAACGTTTACGGGGGGCACTCGGCTTTATTGCGCCACTGCTTAGTTTTTTTTTTATTTATTTATTTTACGTCGGCCTTTTTCCGCAACGAGGCCAATCACTGACGCCAGGGAATTTGTCACACACTATCTGGTAATTTTGCCGAATCCCTCTTTGTCGAGGGTAGGGTTCTTTAACGTGCCAACATCCATGACACGGGGCCCACAGTTTAACGTCTCTTCCGAAAGACGGCGCCACCTCTTAAACCAAATTCCAAATTTAACATCGACGTTGCCGGCACCGGGAATGGAACTCGGGCCTACGATCTGTAAGGCTGCTGCGCTAACCACTAGACCACAACGTCGACCCACTGCTTAGTTCCTTCGAATATTTCCCTTTAAAAAGTAAAATTTAAAAAATAATTTTTTTTAAAGATTTGGGCTTGAATGGTATTTTATTTTATAAACCATTCGTTTAGTTTACCTTCCTTCTCTACCTTCTTTTGGCAATTTTTTAAACCACAAACGACATTTTGATAGTTAAAAGGAAAAATTGAAAGTTGCAATTTAGGAAGGTCCTTATCTCCGGAAGTGATGAAAATAAATATCCACAACTGTATATTTTTAAATGGGTATTGTCATTTAAAAGAAGCAAAATGGCGTCGTATCGGTACATTTTTGACATCAAACGTATTTGTCGATAGTGTAGTTAGCCCTGCTATAACAAGTTATATTATTTGTGAAAAAAATTGTGGTGGGACTGACAGATTCAAAAAACCTCGTATCTCTAGAACGGCTCAAAATAAATAAACACCAACTAAAGTTTTAATAGCAATCTAATGCAGTGGGTTTATTATAGAGTTGCCATTTTAAATATCCAACATGTTATTTTGGGAACCTATATTTTTTGACATTAAAATTGACATATTATAATTAATAATGTATACTATCGATTTATTAATAAATTATTATTTTTGTACATAATTTTGGAAACAACCCTAGTTCACTCATTGACTCAAATGGCATAAGCAGAGAAATTACATTTCTTTTACTAAAAAAAATGACGTCCCAGATTCGAGATGTGAAAATAAGAGATGCAATAGTGTTAAAGCAGTAGAATTAATGGCTTAGCTATATTATACAATAGAGTTCACTTTACCTTTTTAAAAGGTCCAAGAAAAAAAAGATAGAATTTTCGACATTTGCTTTTTTAATTTGCTCGACGCATTTCAATTCTAACATAAAAATGAGAATAACATTATTTGATGCGTAACGCACTTAAAAGTGGACTGACTCTATTTAAAAAAATGTTGTTTTAAAGAAAAAACAAAAAGAGAAACGCACAAAATGAACGAGTTGGGACTCTTGCCTGGACTGATAAGCCGTGGCGGCGTAGAGGGTACTCTTTCTTCTCTTTTGGTTCTATTGATTCATATGCACTGTCACTAGTGATTTCAATTTCAAAAAAAAAAAAAATGTTCAATTAACGCATTTTTGCGTATTTTATCAAAATGGGTCGGCAAAACAACACCTTAGTACCGAGTTGCCCTTCTATTCGACCTCGTCTCTCTAACCGGACGTCTCACCTCGCATGAGCGACTCTGCGCTCCTCCTTGAGTATAAAACGAGAACTTGTGCGTTCGCGACAGAAAAATTATAAACTGATTGATTAAATTAAAAAAACTAATGAGTTAAAAAAATTATCGAAACTATAAAAAAAATAGTTTTCTTAACAACATTATTAAGGTTGAATTCTCAACGTCGTTCAATCTATTGCCAATCTATTACCTATTTCGCTTTGTTTTTTCAAGTTTAATATTTTTTAAACTAACATTTAAATTAAATCAGTATCGTCGGCACATTACTTAGGTTATATTTGATATATTACAAAAATCTCAATTTATTTCATTGCTTATTTTGGGAGAATTGTATAGTGAAAGAACAATGAGTGACAATGACATAATAATGTTGAAAAAAATCTTATCCGATATTTTTCGCAATACAATTCTCCTAAAATAAGTTATGAAATTCCTTGATATTTATTAAATATTATGTCAATTATTACCTATAGAATATCAAGTTGATACTGATTTTCTTTAAATTTTGTATAAAAGCTAGAAAACATAATTAAATCTACGCGAAATAGGTTATAGGTTGGCAAGCATGTTGATACTTCCACCTTAAGGAAAATGTATCCTTCTATGCTCTAGTATTTTCTCTGGTAATTCCAACATCCAATTGGAAAGAAACAGTATTTTATATCTATAGTCATCATCAGCTTTCTCTAATCTTCTAAATACCGAACTGCATTTTTTATTTTATATGCCCTAAACGCAAACATGTGAGTCTCAGAACTAATAGTTTATAAACTTTTTAATATAATGTTAACATTATCGGAAAATTACATCTTAGAAAAAATAAAATACACATTTGAATCTTGGTTTTTACTTTTCTGGTCGTTTCCGGTTTAACCAATAATCGAGTATTTAACCGGAATTTTTTCGACCTGTTGTTAGAAAAGCTTTTAATGACTGTCTTATTTAGACCTAGGTATGATGAGTTTAAATATATTAAGAATCCTATGCGAAACGTAATCATAACCATTTGGTTCCTTTTTTTCCTAAACATCCAGTATGATCGACAACTACGTAGGTAAGAGATATTTTTGTTAAGGTTTAGGTTAGTTAAGGTTATTAAATTCAGTGCCAAAATGTAAGTAAAATAGGTCTATCAGTATCCATTTTTTTTTAATAAAGGTACTGCTTATCCTAAATCACCCTGTATTATGCCCTGTGAGTTCATGAAATAAAACGGGACAAATTTTTTTTATCTTTAACAATGTATTGATGCACAGTGTTGAACTATGGATTTATACTATAAATATTTAACTCCAATACATTAGTTTACATAATTTAAGCTTAAACGTTTTTTTTGGACATATTTAGTTTGCCTGAAGTAATGTTTGTAAAACCACAGCACGCACACGAACGTGTGCATTTCAATACCAAATATTAATTAGATGACATATTTGATGTTAACACACATGTCTGAACATGTCTAATACAAATATCGCATTTCAAGTTTTAATAATATAGCTACTGAGTGGTAATTGATAAATATTTGGTATTTATAAAATATGCATTACTAATTATACAATGGATACAGTAAGGTCCAAAAGGGGAAAGGCGCTTAACCCCCTTGGCTAGCCAAAATGCTCTTGCTGCATTATTGTAATTTCCTAGGATATACTCCAATTTTCTTTCCATTTTACTTCATTTTAACCCGCCAGAAGCCTTAGTTACGTTTCATAAAAAAGATATGATTTTTTAAATTATTACCTAAGATTAAAAAACTTATAGCTGTAGCGACTAGATGGGCCTTACAACTGAAATTAATAGCTGTTGAATAACAAAAATTGCTAGACCCTTGTGTAGTGATAATATCACGGTAATTTAGCCAATAGGAAATAGGAGTTAATGCTACCATACAATGGTTTATAGCCATTATTGCTCTGAATACTCCCAGTAATTATCAAGTTCTATTGAGTATGTAATCTGGTTTTATATACTGTATTAGTTCCGACTGGCAGTTTTGTAATGAAAATTGACATTAATCATAATAATACTTGCTTTCTATGGTTAATAAACCATATTATTATACTTACCACAAAAAATCAGTAGGGGAGAGTGGGTAACAGTGGATCACGGGGTACAGTGGATTATATACCATAGCTTCGTATACATACCGCGTACGCGCGCGAAAATCGGTTGGTAGCCCCTCCTAAATATATCCCCTCAGCCGAACCAGTCATTGCCACAATTTTGAAGTGGTAGGACGTGCTGCGACGCTCCGGTCAACAGGCAAGTACGAAACTTTTTTATCACGTGTTTTATAAATTTGTGCTTTATTTAACTGAGTAATAAATCTAGATGATAGATGCTTATATTAGTTGTAAACTATGTTGTCTTGTCTTTAGAAGTGTTTGTTTATTTTTTATCTGATTTAAAAAAAAATAACCGTCATTGGGTCACAGTGAATCATTTTGTTTTGGGGATCAGTGAATCAGCGATCCACTGTGACCCGTCAGGGAGCACGAGCACCAAGACGTAAAGGGAAGTCGATTATTGCAACTGAACTGACACACTAAATAAAACAGGAAATAGAAGAGAGACAAGCAAAGAAACTCAAACAGAATAAGGTGGCTGCAAAAACAACGAAAAGAAAAATTTTACAAGAAAGTTCCAGCGAAGACGACGACCAAATTAAAGTCTATTTTTATTCGAGATGGACACGACCAAAACAAAAGCATGCCATGAGCACGTGATTTCCCTAATAGCTATATTTATAAGGGCCGCATTTAGAATCGTTAAAATCTTATTTTTGCAATATTTTTTTAAATTATTTTTGGTGTGAAAAATGCTATATGAACAATTACACATTTTGTAGGTTGGTGGGTAGGGTCAGATCTATTGATATACAGGGTGAGTATAAAGAACCAGAACGGTCGATTTCGTAAAGTATAATGTTTAGCAAAAAAAAGTTTTAGACAAGAGCTTTAGGGTTTTAAAGGATTTATAAGACCATAATAATTTTAGTTGTACAGGGTGTCCTAGAAAAACGTGGCAGACCAAAGTAATGTTTTTTTTTTAAATGGGACACCGTATATATTTTAACATTTTTTGTTTCTACATAAAAGTACGAGTATAATAATATATCACTTGAAAACATTCAATTATACCTTTAGGAGCTATAAACAATTGAAAATCGTTATTTTAACCTATTTGACAGCTTTTTATGCCAAACCGGTATGAGATGGAGCAAAATTAATTTTACATTCCTACCTTAGGGTTTTAAGACCTTTATAACAGTAATTCCATAAATGGTACCACATTCGGCAGCATCATGGTACTACAGTTGGCCAGGTCAGATCACATATTTTTTTTAGAACATAATTCCTATTTTTTTAAAATAAAAAATAAATTTTTATTGTTTTGTTCACTTACCATCACAAATTAGTATAAACTATTCGGTAACACAAAGAGCAATTTATATTTGCAAGATATGTTGGTATCTGATGGATGGCTCGCAAAGGTGATAAGGCGGAGGCAAAGGGCGTTACTGCTTTTTGAAAGTTTATTTTATCGTACTATTTTTCTGCACAATTTGTTTAAAAATCACTTATTACCTATAAGCATATTTTATATTTTCACCATGTTAAAAAAAAAACCTGTGGGCATCCGTGTATATATTGGTCACATAAGTAGTGAAAGTAAAAAATGTATTTTTAATACATAAAAAAAGCACTATTCAGATAGATCTGAATCACTACTGGTTGAGGTTGTATCCTCATTCTCGCTAACGTGAATCACAAGGCGTTCCACTTGGATCTCCATGATGTTGTCTAGTTCCCACATTTTAGTTTCCACATTTTCCCGGACATGTGCAATACATTTTTGCCATTTTTCTGGTGTAATATTTTTTAATACCTATTAAAAATCTTTTAAAAATACGGAAATCGTCAAAGAGGCCTATTACAATACTGTATAAAAACAATAGCCAGACTGTCTGAAGATGCAGGTGTTAAAAGCGGCACGATCGTTTGATCCTCCATTGGAACGACCAATAAGATTTGGACAATCCCTTCTATGGGATTTACACCATAGCTAGGGTTTTTCTGTGTTGTTACACTGACACTGTTATTTATAAAAATGTGCGGTATTAAATGAAGGGGGTAAGAACCAAAGAAATTTGTTTTTGGAAATAATGTGGGTACCTATCAAAGGTTCTATTGGTTAGTATACAGTGTTGCCGGAATAAAATTAATATAGGCTTAACCTGTAACTTTTGGGGAAAACGCTCGGATACGTCAATTTAGTTTTATACAGTGTCACCAGTAAAGTCCGCATCATATGGGATTTTTTTTTATTAATAGCTTCATTCAAAATTTGACTTTGGCATCAAGTTCTGCTTCTATCGAGATGAAAATAAAGTAAAAAAATAGTAGTCACGTGATTCGCATTATCTGTCAAATTTTAATTTTTTCCAAAAAATAATTCAAAAGTGGGGTTATTTCTAAAAATATCAAAAAAATTTATTAAAAAAAGTTTTTTTAAATGAAGTTCCTAGTCCACATGCAAAATTTCAGCTGCATAAGATAATTTTGATTTTTTACCTATATTTTGTAAATTGCACCACTTTTGCAAAATAAGACTTAACGCAACCTACATAAAACTTCTCAGTTTTTACAAGGCTTTATTTCAGATACATTTTCTTTAAAGTAGCGCCATATTAAATGTGTGTTTTTCTACAAAATCAAAATTGGGCTATTAAAATTTGGTCGCATGTGATGCAAAGTTTAATTGCTTTTGACCCTGTATAAGGTAACTTCATAAAATAAGTATTTTTGAAAACCTAGTTCGTGTCTGAAAGTAATACACCTTAATATTAAGACAAAAAGGAACACAGTGTCTTCAGTAAAGTGTCTTTTAAGTGGAAAATAAATTTTATTTTAAAAACGTAAAGTTTATATATTTTCAACGATTTAATTATAAGCCCTATATTATAATTACTTATTATTAAGCTATGTCATAATAACGTAGTAACTTTCAGACACAAACTACGTTTTCAAAAATACTTATTTTATGGAGTTACTTTATACAGGGTCAAAAACAAATAAACTTTGCATCACATGCGACCAAATTTTAATAGCCCGATTTTGATTTTGTAGAAAAACACACATTTAATATGGCGCTACTTTAAAGAAAATGTATCTGAAATAAAGCCTTGTCAAAACTGAGAAGTTTATGTAGGTTGCGTTGAGTATTATTTTATTTTATGCAGCTGAAATTTTGCATGTGGACTAGAAACTGCATTTAAAAAAACTTTTTCTAATAACTTTTTTCGATATTTTCAGAAATAACCCCACTTTTGAATTATTTTTTGAAAAAAATTAAAATTTGACAGATAATGCGAATCACGTGACTACTATTTTTTGCTTAATTTTCATCTCGATCGAAGCAGAACTTGATGCCAAAGTCAAATTTTGAATAAAGCTATTAATAAAAAAAAATCCCATATGATGCGGACTTTACTGGTGACACTGTATATGCTCACATTTTGACGTTATTTGTTTTGTTTTTTTATAGACATTTGTCAAAGATATGACGATATCGATCTTTTTTTTAAATGGAAACATACAGCTTGACATCATTTGAAAGCTAATATCTCGTACAGTATGCTAATAAATTTTGGCGCGATTCTGTCGTCAAGCCATTTCAAAATGGCGACTGTTAAAAGTTTTTAAAAAATCTCTATTTAAATAAGCGGAAATAATAAATCATTGATTTTTTTATTACCTTTCAAGGTAACAAATCTTCATTGTTTCACGTTCTAACATTTTCTGACATTGTAAACTTGTAAAATTAATTTAAATATACCTAATAAAACAATTTGGTTTCAGCAAGATGGTGCTCCCCGCATTTTGGTGTTAATGTGAGAAGATATTTAGATGAGATATTTCCAGGTCGCTGGATTGGACGACGTGGTACAATTGAATGGTCACCGAGGTCCCCAGATTTAATACCTCTAGGCTATTTATTTTGGGGATATTTAAAAGAAAAAGTTTACCAAAATAGGCCAAATAATATTGAAAAGTTGAAATACAAAATTAGATTGGAGACACATAACATACCGGCTGAAGCCATTCGGAATTCCGTCGACGGATTTTACCATCGTCTGGGAGCATGTCAAGTAGAGGGTGGAGGACATTTTCAGCATTTGCTACGTTAAACCACCTCTTTGTTATGTTTTGTTTTGCTATGTTACATTTTTATTTATTTTTTGACAAAATAAATAATAAATAAACCATAACTATTGTTAAGTCACAAATTGTCAGAACGTGGAACAATGAAAATTTCTTACCATGAAAGGTAACAAAAACATCAACGATTTATCATTTTCGCTATTTTAAATAGAGATTTCTTAAAAATTTTAATAGTCGCCATTTTGAAATAGCTTGACAGAACCGCGCCAAAATTTATAAACATACTGTACGAGATATTATCTTTCAAATGATGTATCACAAGCTGTATATTTTCATTTAAAAAAAGATCGATAACGTTATATCTTTGACAAAAAAACAAACGAATAACGTCAAAATGTGAGCATATACTGGGTTGGGCAAATGCTCCGGAACGGCTTAATTACAGGCGAACGAAAAGTTATATCGGATCCGGGTTTTGGGCTATCTATAGGACTAAAATTTTACTATTTGACTATTATACCATATGTCAGTAATGTCACCAAGACTCTCTAAGACGTACTGTTAGAAAGTTTTAAGCTGTCAAAGTTCAAAAATGTAACTTTTCGAGAGTCAATATCTCGGAAACTATGAAGTATAGACTAATAGTGCATTTAATAAAAAATAATTATAATTTTATGTGGAATTTAAAAATGTAAAAATATACAGGGTGTTCCATTAAAAAAAAAAAATAACGTCAACACTTGACAGTTGGTGACATTACTGACATATGGTATAATAGTCAAATAGTAAAATTTTAGTCCTATAGATTGCCAAAAATCCGGATCCGATATCACTTTTCGTTCGCCTGTAATTAAGCCGTTCCGGAACATTTGCCCAACCCTGTATATAAAATTAAATTGACGTGTCCGAGCGTTTTTCCCCAAAAGTTATAGTTTAAGGCTATATTAATTTAATTCCCGGACTTCTGGGCAACCCTGTATATGGACCCGACAGTGAATTTATAATTAAATTACGCGAGCGAAGCCACAAGTGGTCCAATATCTGGCAAATTAAGCACTGACTATAAAACTTAATAAAGTTTAAGTTTATATTCTGAAAATATACTTCTATCCTAAATATAATACTACGCTCTTTTAGCTTTTGAATAACTCCTACAATGCATACAATATTATAATGGAGTTTCATTGCCGTTGGCGTAATCGATACGCAACGTAGATATCTTTTTCGTCTTTTATACGATACTGAACAACAAAATTTCCTGCGTGGTTTAAAAAAAATGTAATAAATACACAGAAGTAAAGCATGTCTCTTATCTTTTTCATTTTAATGAAACCCTGGCTTTCTGGTGACATAGCACCCTCGTTCCCTGAGAGCGTTGCTTCGCATTATATAGAATATTCAAAAATATTAGGATCTAATCATATTTTAATACTCGAAAAAAAAAGTTAAATTTTAGTTAAATAATCAATATTTTATTGTGATAATCACTTATAATCTCCCTAGCAGCAGAATTATTACCGATAATTTTAAAAATTATCGGGAATTAATTCTGCTGCGGGGGAGATTCGGTAAGAAAATTTCATAAATTGGAGTTTTTTCTTATTGTAATTTTTTTGCTAAAATGCTACAAAAACATATTTTCGGCGCACGGCTTTTCTTAATTGTAACTAATTAGAGTTTTACAAATGAAGTTTATTTTAGCCGTTAGTAACTCATTTATATTACTAAAATGTGAGAAACATTAAATAACAAATTCGTTATCTGAAATCCAATGTCTTTATAGTTTTAAATTCAAATAAAATTTTAAAAACATATTTCTCATGAGTTTAGTTTAATATGACGTACTGTATTTTTAGAATAGAAGTTGATTTCACTTGTTAGTAACTAAGTTTTATTACTAAAATTTCAGGAACATTAAAAACATTAATTCGTTTTCAACCATAACATCTAAAATGACATGTCTACATAGTTTCAAATAAAACTTAAAAAAATATATTTCCGGAGTTTAGTTAAATTTTTGATGTGTCTCTTTAAGCCCCGGTGTTCGATATGTAAAGCAAATTGGTTAGCATCAATAAAAATTATAAGTTAGCAACAAAATCTATTTTGATTTTATTCTAAGTGACTTTTGCAAATAAAGCACTTCATTTTTGACAAAAAATTATCACTTAGTAATTTCATTAAGTTAATAGGAACTAACAAAATTATCGCGATAATCTCCCGTTGCTATAAGCAACGTAAACAAAAAGAAGCCTTCTATATGGTTGAAATTAAATTTATATCATTTACATATAAATTAACAATAATTGTTTACCGAAAGGAATCATTGTAGGTATGTAGGTACCTAGGATTTACCTATCAAATATTTAGGATAAAATAAATAATAAAAAATGTTTTAATTGTTTAAAAAAAAACTTGCTACTTATAGATGACATCAACTGACGTTCTAATAAATAATTTCAAATTAATTACCTTTATATAATAATTTACCTTTATTTGCGTAACAATTTTTTGAACGAATCTCTGGATTCGGTATTCACAACATAATTTTTTGCAAATAACAAAAACTTTCGGTAATTTCCACTATTCGTTAGATATCCCCTTTTAGATCGTGTATTGTAACCATCTTTTTATGAAAATAATTATTTACATGTTTACAAAAAATATTGAAAAACATTAATGTTAGCTTGCCCCAAGGTTTTTAACAATAGCTTACTAACCAGGCAACTTTGACTGTTATATAAATGACATTGGCAAACAATATTTACTTACATCAACGGTGCCTGATTAGTAACTCAAGAATTAAGTTAACCAGGCTACTCTGTTGAATCATTTCTGTCACTAGTAGGTACAGTCAAAGTTAATGCTTCTTAAGTAATTATTGTTGAAATTCTTTGTGCAACTCTACATTGGGATATTTATATTTTAACCAATATTTTCAACTTATTAGAATTCTTTACTTTCTATATGTTGTATTATTTCAATTGATTGCCCCAGTATAAGCAATTAGGCAAAAGTCAATTATTGCGACATAAAACACTTAAGTTGCATTGACTGCTGCATTATTTTGCTTGATTTGAATGACAATGGACATACCTATTACTGCAACAATGTAACGATATAGTTTGCAATATTCCACTATGTTCGATGTAAACAGTGCGTCACTTAAATTATAATAACAATAAAACTATTTTCCGTTGAATACGTCATATTCTAAGGATAGGTATCGGGCCGGCAGAAGTTTAGAATAAGTATATGATTTTCTTAGGTGAAACTTTCACTAAGGAGATATTTTCCAGTAAGAATAATCAATACATAGTAAGAAGTTCAATTAGTTAACAGCATGAAATGTCCGATTTAATTTATTTGAATATATTATTTTAATCAATTCGAAAATCAGTTGTATGATTTGAAAGAACCATTTGGATTATTTTAAATCGACACTGATCAATTGTATAAAATATGGCAACCTTTTAAATTATGTTTACTTTGAGGGATTTTAAAATACCTTGGAGGCTTTTCACTCATGCGTAATAGGCTACAATTGAATCAATCGGGAGTAACACCCTATACCCAAAATTTAGATTATTGACAACAACATGTGCATTTTACATTTTGGTGAGAACAAATGCACGTATTGACATGAACCAAAAACCCAAATTTTAAGAATATTTGCGGCCTAATGGAAACTGATATTTTGGTGTAATTTTGCTTCCTAATTATTCCACAGGGTGTTTTCACATTAGCCAAAAAAACAACTTTTCGGTTATCCTTGTATAATATGTCCAAAAATCAATTTCTCTTAAAATTTGTATAGGCATGTTAAAACTAATAAACGTATCTAGAGCTCTCTAAAGAATCACTCAAATCGGAGTAAAAATAAAAAAGTTATGAAGCCCTAAACTTAATCCAAATTCCTTTACCATCAAATTTGTGTCTAGTTATTTTTTAAAGTGAAGTGACAAAGTTAGAATTAAATTATTGGCTAAAATCCTAATTTGGGCATGGTCAAAAATTTTTTTATCATGAGGAGATCTTCACCTCTTTAATGGTGTCGCTCCCCCCCCCCCTTCCCACCCGCTACATTTTAGCATCTTTTTATACCCTCCTTTTCCTCTATTTCTAACAATTATTGGAGCAATAAGTACCTACTTGTAATATAGAAAATCATTAAAGTTAATTGAAAATAAAAAAAAATTGTCGAATTGATAATCAACATTTTACTTTTAGACGTTGGTTAAAAACCCCACCAGCTTTTCGAAATAGATAACTAATAATAAAAATTAATCATCGAGAAGGTGATGATAGTTTATTTGATTTATTTAGAATTATTAGCATTTTCCAATTTTGTTGACTAGGTAGTATTATCATTGAACGTATTACTAGTAAATAAGATATCG
Organism: Polydrusus pterygomalis; assembly: GCA_963969555.1. NCBI lineage: Eukaryota > Metazoa > Arthropoda > Insecta > Coleoptera > Curculionidae > Polydrusus > Polydrusus pterygomalis. The sequence continues at coordinate 36,974,856 of OZ018380.1, read as the reverse complement.
CTATTTTGACAGACTGTATCTATATGGAAATAAGGCCAATTTATGTTTATGTTTTATTGCAGAATGGATAACATAACGTAATACCAAACAAAAAAGGAAAAAAGGAAGTAAAGCAAAAATCCATCTCATCTTTTCGATGCCGACATTCTTTATTAAACATCTCATCTGCATGTTGATTCTGATGGAATTTCAATAAGGGCAGACTCGAAAATAGCTTCTGCGTCATGACAGTCATGATTTTGCCCATTGCCAAGTCGTGTTAAACTTGCTGATATGGAGGTAATTTAGATGTTTTGTTATAATTTATATTTTTCCTTTACAGTTAAGCCTTGTACGCTTTGTGCAAAATACCTTATAGCAGGATAGCCCAACCTGAAGAAAGAAACAATGGAAATCTAGGGATACACTGTTCATAAATTATAAAATTGAAAGTGTGCCCTCTAAGAATTTTTTTTTAATTTTGCCTATTTTCGAAAAAAATATAAAAAAATTATTAAATTGTAAATAAAACATGTCCCCCCTTTTACAATGTCAAGTTCAAGTTAATTTCCCTACTGACAAGTGCTGGTTGCAGTGGAACTTCTCTAACAAAGATGTTCTAGTAAAACAAAAAACACTTTTAAAACTTAATTTTGCACACATTGTGTACGATTGGACTCCTGCCTGGGTAACTGGGCCGTTAAAAGCCTGGTACCCCAACAGTAGGTATTTTACTTTAAGCTAAATGGTAAGCCAATCTACCTCATTTTATTAAATTTCATGTGCTAAATTCCCCTTTTTTATCTTTTACAGATGCTTCGACTTTTATGAAAATAATTTTTTCCTTTTCTTTCCCTCTTATTTCAATACTTTTACATGTCTCTAACAAAGCTGAATAAAAATTAAGATTTTTCTCTACTTAACAAATGTTTTCCACAAAGTCTGTTAAAACTCCCTAATTTTTCATTACACTCTTCATTTTTCTGCCCAAGACAAGGCCTCTGTACTAACCCCTGACTTTCCAGTATGCTAAAGTCTTGATTGTCAGTTTTTGACTACTCAATTTTTTACACCTTTTGTACGCCTTTGAAAGCTCCATTACGGCTCAATCCCACTATTATTTTCTCTATTGCTAACAACATTACCATTGTACCATTCACTTTGTTTTCCTGATGATGAGTGTTTCTACACTCAAAACATGTCGAATTTAATTATTATGAATTATTCTAGGTTCGCATAGTTATTCAAATAAAAAATTGTGGAGAAAAGACATTGTGCTTTTCTTTTTTTCTAAAACATTTATATTGTGCGTCTGAGTATTGAAACACCGGCGTTGTTGTTGTCTTTAATATTGGGACGAGGTCTTTTTTTCCTATTGATGACAAAAAATGATCCAGGTGATCTTTACTTCTCTCCTCATCTTCATTGCGAATTATTTTTAATGAATTAAGGCTAACTCCTGTGTAAAGAACACTCTGTTTCATCGCCCGTTTAAGTGGCGATTTAAATTAATTTTATTAAATATAAATCACCGTAAATCATAAAATCATGTTACTCCATCACTAGCAGACAGGTAACTGAAGATTTATTGGCGTATTCGTATCAACGATTAATGTGACATATAATTAAATATTATATGTGATGAAAAGAACAGTAACCGGGACAACCTAGCGCACGATCTGGATAAGCCCGATATCAAGAATATAGCTGGATGGCCAGGTTTAACAAAACCATCGGTTTTATTAAGATTTCTTCAGATATATTATTGGCTCTATCGCTTCGTGAAATTACTTTGAACTATTGGTATTATTGCATTATATAAAAAATAGAAACAGGGTACGTTACAGGCCGAGGAATATACCTTAGTGAGATAAATAAATGTGAATAAACTATTTATAATTAGTATTAAATTTAAATGTGAACCAAGCACTACGACAACAATGTATATTTTTGGCCCGTATTCCTTCGGCAGCTCAAAATCTGTGCCGCGGAGTTTACATCAATATTTTTCATAATGGTAAACTGAAAAAAATACATATCGTTACAAGGATTCAATTATAACGTAAGATCAAAAAGAAGATTACTCAAGGTAAGCTTTGAAAATAGCTTCGCTTGTACTTAATTACCTACTACTCACTCAGTGACAGGTATTATTTTATGACAGGAATTACAGGAATTAGGTTAAATAATGGTAATTTGCGACATTCCTACGATGTTGCAAAGTCAACTTTGAGGACGATTTTTTTGGTTGTATGTTACTTTGAAACCGTGTATTTTTTTTTGAAAAGTAATGCAATTTTAACGTAAAGAAATTAGTTACTTAAGTAAATACTATTACTTATAAAGAACGAAGCGGTATTACACTAAATTGTGCTAAAAGCCTTAATAACCTTCTTGTAAGGTACACGTTCAATTTTTATGTTATGAACAGTGTACCTCTCTACCTTTCCATGGTGGATTTTGTGGATGGAATCTTAGACTATTACTAGAAGGCAAGAAAAAATATTAAATTTTTTACCGCTGAAAATTCAAAACATTTTTTTGACAGTTATTCAAATTATGGCCGGGGTTATCTGTATAAGTATACCACAATAAAACCTAATTTTTAATTTCTCGATAAAAAAGTTATTATTAATAAAAAAATTAGCTTGTAAAGCAAATTTTACAGTTTTTTTTACAGAGTCAACATCATTTTGTTTTCTAAATTGAATTATCATTAAATCTGCATATCCCCGTTTTTTGGTTAGTTCGCTAGGTGGTCGACAGATGCGCTCACTTCTTTAGCGAGTCGAATTTTTTTTCTCGCGTTTATTTATAGAAAACACTTTCTTAATAATTTTTTTCTTAATATTATTGACAAATATTAACGATAAATCAATATTATTGACAAATATTAACGATAAATGATATAAAAGTAAATCTTGCTTTGTGTCGTGGCGTAAAACAGTTTTGTTCCGATGAAACGCTCACGAAAGAACAAACAACGCGGTGAAAACTACCAAAGTATCTTTGCAGCTTCAAAGGGGTTAGTCGCTTATAAACTAGAATAATCAAGTAAGGCCTAACAAAATCAGCTGCAATGCTGTCGACTATATAGATATTTTTTTACTACATTTATTACTGTAAAGAATATAATAAACTTATTCGATTAAGTGAGATAACGTGAAGGGGTTACACTGGTAAAGTAATATATAATTTTTAAAAGGGTTTTAATTTTACCTAGTGATATTTTAAAACGTTAAAACGCTGTCTTTGAGGGTTTTGTCAAAACGGAAACCCTATAATAGCATAGATATTTAGTATTTTTATTAGTTTCTAAGCTAAACCTAATTCAGATACCAAATTTGTACAAATTTAGCTAGCTCGGCGTCTAAACTCTTAAACTCTTAAAGATTAAAACATGAGGTAATTTTACATTTTATTTTCATACAACTTATTTTTATGTACTTTTTTTCTAGATTATTGGGCGTATAAAGGATGTACTAAGAAAATATTAAGAAATAGTGTGCTACCGTAGCATCTAAAACTATTAAAAATAATAATACATACTTTGAACAGAGATTATTATTGAAATACAACAATGACTATTGTTTTTTAATCAATTCTGTTCATTTCAAAAATTCTGTTGGAAAAAAAATATTTTGGCGCATTCACCATTTTAATTTTACTATTTTCTCGATAGAAAGTCTTTACCTCAATCTAAACACCTTTACTCCCCCCACCCATACCGAAGAGTTAAAGCCAATACTTCATTTAAGATTTGCCTGAGTTCCCCCAAGATCTCCTATGTAGCCTCTAAACAGGCACGGATCCAAAACTTTGTTTTGGGAGTCAATACTCCATAAACCAAGTTGAAAAGAACCTCAGGCGAAAAATTATTAGGCCATGCTCATAGTTCGACAGAGAATGCGCCACGGGTGAAAGAGTTTTTCCAACCCTAAATATAAGAATAATAGGTAATAATACTAGCTTTGGTTTTGATAAGTCTGCTGGAGGCGGAAATGCTAGAAACTTAACAGACTTCGTTTATAAATACATTACATTTTACTTACCATCATAAATATGTTACTTATATTATACGTTTTCGTTTGCTATGATAAAATTCATAAATCACTGAATTTATTCACATTTTCTAAACAAGAAACAACAAATAATAATAATAGTATTAATAAAGATATTTTTTGTGCCAAAATATAAAAATTATAAAATATGACAACCAAAAATAGTTATTGGTAACAGTAACATACTAGTTAGCACAAAAAGGTAGGATTTTGATTAACAATTAACCAGTTTTCCAATCCGACCCTAAGATAATGTTTTTAAAACGACTTTCAAAAGCCGAATAGTTTAGTTTTTTTTTATATCAGATTATATATGTTTATAATATTATTAAACTATTATATTAAAAAAAAAATTTACATTTATCTTTATGATGTATTGGTATTTCCAAATTATTTCTTGTATTCCATGTGGTATTTATTTTTGTTTTGCTATTATAATATGTTAAAAAAATACCACCTATGATAGATGTTGTATAATCTTTAGGCCTAAAGTTTATACCAAATTATTTCTTTGAAAAATTATTTATATGCGCACTGAGAACAAATATTATAGTAATATTTATAAAGTGAAACTATCATGACATACATCATATGAAAACTAATCCATCAGTAGTAGATCTATTATAAATAAAAAAATATTTAATTGTAAGATCGATAATAAATTATGTCGAACATAATTAATAGTTGTATGACACATATTCCATTAAATGTGACACAATCAATTGTTAGATGACACACATTCTATTAAATGTGATATAATTATTAGGCATATGATACACATTCCCTAAAATGTACTTAATTAATAGCGTTTTCGATTTACTGCTCTCGCGCACTCTGAGAGTGCTCTCCCCGAGATTTGCGTGTTTGGTTATCAAAATCCACTGCTCTCGCTCGGAGTAGCATGTTCGATTTACAAATTTGGTTACTCTGAATCCGTTTGAGAGTGCTCCTTTACGATCTGAAAATTTTTACAGAGTAGAGAGGCAGCGCTTGCGCAGAACCGCAAACCACCACCATTTTCTATTCTTTTGTTGATGTGTGATCTCGTTTGTTGTGTTTTCTGTGTTTGTTTTTCGTCTAGTTCGATGAGTATTGTATATAAATAATATGTCATAAACGCGCTCAAGTGATTTAAATTTGAAAATTAATTGTTTATTTTTGTATGTTGACATCTGTCAAATTTTCAAGCGCAATTACGTTCAATTTACACTCCGTCCGAGGGCAACCGCCTTCGGAGTGACAGCAAATCTCGGGCCGATCGATGACGTCACAGAGCGCTCTCGGAGCACTCTCGGAGTTGTAAACCGAAAACGCTATTAGTTGTATCACAACCGTATAATAAACTTCACATAATAAATAACTCCTTGAAAGAACACTTACTTAAAAATTATTTCATTCCTACAGCGATGGAACTCCCTAAAATTATTTTCTATCATTTGATACAGATTGCATTAAATTGTAAAAATGTAATGTAGTTATCAATAGTTTCTCTAACAATGTTAATAAATTAAATAATTAACTCTGAACCGTTGCCAACTATTAACATCAATCAAATATACTCAAAAATATATTAACACTGCATAAATAACAACTTACTTCCTGCTGATCAAATATATTGTATTAAGAAACTTTGGGTTGCAAGGGACATTTTACAATAGTAAAGCATTTGATTCTGTTCCTCACGACTGGCTAAAGAAAATAGTGTAAATCTACAAAGTGCATTCCATAATAGGCACCATGTTAGGCGCCCTAACGCAACAATGGAATACTAACTTCCATGTTGGACAAGAAAAGTTAGGAAATATAAATATATCAAAAGGGTATATTCCAAAGCGACTTGTTAAGCTTTCTTTGGAATATACCCTTTTGATATATTTATATTTTCTAACTTCTGTTCATTTAGGCCATAAATCCACTGTCCCCTGACTGAAATTTACAACATATGGATATCATCTTAGTTTAACATAACACGAAATTGTGAAATTCAAAATCACCTTCTATTTATGGACGATATCAAACTCTACGCCGAATTCAAAACTCATTTATACTCCCAAATTCAAGTAACTAAGACATTTGGCGACGACATCAAAATGTAGTTTGGATTAAGCAAGTATGCAATCCTGAATGTCTTAAGTGGAAACACGAAAGAAAATCATGGACGGCATACAGGCATAGATCATATACTTGATTGAGACAAACCATATAATTTATATAGTAGTATTTACTTAGTTGTTTCTCAAAGCCAATAAATAAATTATATTATGTAGTTTTATTAAATATGGGTAAATTTTGCTTTGCAAATCATGGGGATCAGTATATACAGTGTTACCAGTAAAGTTCCATCATATGGGAAAAAAATAGTAGTCAGGTGATTCGCATTATCTGTAAAATTTTAATTTTTTCCGAAAAATAATTCAAAAGTGAGGTTATTTCTGAACAAATCGAAAAAAGTTATTGGAAAAAGTTTTTTAAATGCAGTTTCTAGCCTACATGCAAAATTTCAGCTGCATAAGATAATTTTGAATTTTTACCTATATTTTGTAAATTGCACCACTTTTGCAAAATAAGACTCAACGCAACCGACATAAAACTTCTTAGTTTTGACAATGCTTTATTTCAGATACATTTTCTTTAAAGTAGCTCCATATTCAATGTGTGTTTTTCTACAAAACAAAATTGGGCTATTAAAATTTGGTCGCATGTGATGCAAAGTTTATTTGTTTTTGGTGGGTAAAAAATCAGAATTATCTTATGCAGCTGAAATTTTGCATAATATGGGCTAGAAACTGCATTTAAAAAAACTTTTTCTAATCACTTTTTTCGATATTTAAAGAAATAACCCCACTTTTGAATTATTTTTTGGAAAAAATTAAAATTTGACAGATAATGCGAATCACCTGACTACTATTTTTTTGCTTAATTTTCATGTCGATCGATGCAGAACTTGATGCCAAAGTCAAATTTTCTAATAAAGCTATTAATAAAAAAAATCCAATAGGATGCGGATTTTACTGGTGACACTGTATATGGTCAACCGACTGACATCCTTTTTACGAATTTTGGGTATACAAAAATATCTCGAAAAAAGTAAAAACAGGGGAAAAAGTACTAAACTGAACAGTTTTAGTAATTTTGTTTTATGTCGTTTATCTCACGGCCAAAATTGCTGGTTAGTTTATTATTACATTGATTAAAATCTTTGTGCAAGCTGACATAAAGCGTAATAAAAGTGGATCTGGCAACTGAGCTTGGCAAGTAAACTCGTGACTGTCATGACCCAGATGATAATAGACTTTAGTCAGCCTGACGGGTATATGAGCAGAGTTGGTTGAGATATGATCGCGTTTTATGTTAGGCAGCGAGCTTATTCATGTCAATTTTATCGATGTACTTTTATGACATTACATAGACAACTGAGTGGATGGGTTTCATTTAAGGTATATTTAATAGGTTCTCTTATGTGCGTCCTTTTAAAATACAGAACATGACTTTACAAATGTGTAACATTTTATAATAAGCAATTCATTACACCGCCAGACTGTCTATATGAAATCATATGTAAATTTGCCTACTTTACTGGCTTCCATATTAATTGTACCATTGTGCCAAAAAAAAACTGGGACAACAAAAGTTTCTTTTTATTCTATCTCTTGAACTATAATAATTCAAACTTAAACACATATTACCGCTGCCGTGGAAATTAATATATTCGTGTTAATTTTATTATTGTCAGAATTTCACCTTGATAATTAAATAGGTGATTTCTAAATTGCGGTATAAGAAAATAAATAATATAACTTTTTCGACTTAGTTTTCAGATAGTTATCCTCTAAAGTAAAACAATGTATAAAGTATGTAACTAAACAGTTTACTTAATTGTGTGACATATTTTTGTCGAGAAGATATCAAAAATAACAAAAAAACCATTAAATATATTATTTTTTACATTTTAATATTTAGTCATAGAACCATTATTATTAATGACTTTTTGAAGTTGTCAAGGCATACTGAGAAATAAATTTCTTATATAATATTCAGATATCAGACCCCATGATTCTCTTATTTTTTCTAGTAGTTTCTGTTGATTTCTGGGTCTGAACTCATGTTTATTTACATTTGGTCATTTCACCCCAAACATTTTCTATCGGGTTGACATCGGGACTCTTGATGGCCAAGGTAGAACATTTATTTCATTTTTTTGCAGATATTGCTTGACTAGTCGAGATGTATGAATTGGGAAATTGCCATGCTGAAATATGAAATTTTCTCCGTATACTACCGTAACTGTTGGTAACATGGTTTGTCTTAATATATTGCTGTATATAGGAGCATTGAGCCTTTCTTGCACTATTTCGCAAACTCCTAGACCTCTGCTACTGATCCATGCCCAAATTTTTACAGGGAACCGACCACTCATATTTCTTTTATGGGTATACTGCTCATCATACCTCGGTCCTGTGGGTCAGTATACACTAATTTTTCCGTTGTTACAAGACTTAAATGTCTATTTATCGGAAAAAATTACTGTTTCCCATATATTATTTTGATTGACATAGTTTTGTGCAAAATCTAGCCTTCTGTCTTTATATACCGCTGTTAAGGAAATTTTTTTGGCAGCACAACGACTCCTGATATCTGAGCCCCGAATCCTTCGATGAGCAGTATTCGTTGAACCAGAAAAATTGGTTTCTTGAGCAGCTTTTATTGCTGTTTCAAAGGGGTTATCGCGCAAATAGTTAATAACTTACCTATCTTGAACTTCTGGTAAAATTTTTGGGCGGCCGGAACCTTGCTTTCTTCCAATAGTTCCAGTCCAGCACGGTATTTTTACTTATAATATGTAATTCTGTAATTCTTCAGCAATCACTCGCGTATATATAATAGCTTTATGTTCCACCCTTAACAAAGACATGTTAAAGGTTTAAAGCCCAGTTCTTATTTTAGAAATTTTCCAATCTGAATATTACATTAATAATTATATTTACATTTTGGTTATACACAAGGTATTTATTGGGGGTTTCCGGGGTTTGCAGGTGTATTGTTTATTGTCACTTAATAATGCGGTATAATTACTTGCTTAACAAACTGTATTTATATCAATTTGTAATATATACTTTTGTTTTAGTCTGTCGAAAGATTTTAGCATTTTCATTGTAAATTACCGGTAGGGAACATGGATTAAGGCCGCAATATTCTACGCAGAGCTTTTCGAAGCCATTAAAGAACTAATTTCAGATTTAGATGACGATTTGCAGTGTGTGTAGCAAGTAAAGAGTTATTAAAAACTGCAAGTGTAGCTAAAGATCTTGTTTTTATTAAGGTTAACTTTAGTTTTATACCGGACATAATATCCTCGTAGAAGAGTAGAAATTTAAGTTTAAGAGACTCAATTAGTATTGTAACTATAAAAAAGAATGAAGGATTTAAATACTTAACTGCAGTAAAAAGCAATGATGAGCGTAAACCATCCAACGAATTTGTATCTTAACCTTATATTTTGCTACCTAAATTACAGTATTATTCGATTACATTAGTAGATGTTAAAAGAAGCTTCTCTTTGTATAAACATACTAATAGAATACAATCATTTTTAAATGACAATTTTGAAAAATATTTAATAATCAATGCCTTTTATACAATTTTATTTAAAAAAATTGTTTACTATTATTTTTTTTGTTTGTTTTTTGCATTTTTTTTTTAAATAAACAATTTTTTTAGAAACCAATGTGTTTCTTTAATTCATTTTACTATAATAAATTAAGAAATATTGCATACCAGTATGCATATTTGGTAAAAAAAATGTAAATAACTGCATATTTTAAAGGCAAGCAAGGCTTAAATATGCGCATATTTTCTCTGAATTTAAGTGCATATATAATCCGCCCTTTAATTATGAATATGTTAAAAGTTATACCAGATGTTTTATTTAGTTTTAACATGTTTTACAATATTTAAGAAAAAATAACAATGATTAAGTGGTACTACATGGAAACTAGTTCTCGGAGAGTATCCGAAATGTTCTCTGCAATGTTGCTCTACACACCCCTTCCATAAAAAGTATTATTGTTGGTTTCTTTATGTTCTAACACTGCCGTTTTAAATTTTTAGAATTTTGCAAACAGTTTTTTCTAAATAACTTTTAATTGCCTTATTGGAAAATCATGAAATTTGGTCAGCAAGCCCATCATATAACGACCTTCAAAAAAGTCTTATACAATTTTTATGTAAAATTAATAAGTGCACCAATATTTGAGGGTGGCTAAATACACGAGATTTCCCATTGTCAGTCTGGCAGTGCACCATCCGGTAAGGGTGAGTTCTGCGTTTATACCAATGCAATGTAATTGATGAAAATACGTATACCCGATACACAACATTCTACCCTACAGGCCTTATCTCTAATATAGTCACTTTTATCAAACAAACCTCCAACAATCTGGAAAGCGTAAAGCATAAAGTGACACAACGACCTGTTAATGAGTAGAATGACTCAAAGGAGGCTGAAAACCTGCCATTTCCGGACCGAAATGGGTCCAAAGTTCATTTTCAATCAGCATGGTCGTCGATGCGTGAAAAGCTTGGGGCGCTCAATTATTTATTAATTTTCCCCTTTCTGGGCAATCAGAGAATATTGTTCACAGTGTATGTCAGTTGTCAATGTTGTGGTTAAGTACAACAATCCCATTCCTTTCCCTTTAATTAAGAACGTAGTTTGCAAAGGGTTTATTTCTAGCAAGGGGTATTTTTATTTCTTTACTTTTTTAGAAGAAAATTTCGATTTACTTATATTGTCAAATATTTTTAATGTTAAAATGCCAGTGACATAAGAAGTACATTTTTTACTTACTTTAAAATAAAGGATATGGACTGCAATGTTAAAAGAGATTTAGGTTTAATTTAAACCAATGAGGTTGTTGCATAATAACTACCGTTGGGAGACACAAAAAAGAATTTCAAGAACAATTTAATAAAAAATATAATATTATTATATCGTCTTGCAAATGTGGTCACTGTACGCAACTTACAGTGGGTATCAGCCAAATGGAATAAATTCGATAATAAATACATGGGGGCGTGTCCGAAAAAACGCTCGGACACGTCAATTGGTATTTTTAGTTGCGCATTTTTTTTTTTTAAAAACATTTTATACAGGGTGTGTCATGTAACAGTGGCCAATACCAACTTTCTTATTTTAAATAATGCAATACCCTATACAGGGTGTCCCAGATAAGAATGCACTCTACAGGGATCTCGTAAACCATAGGAGATACAGAGATGGTTAAATTAGAGAAAAGTTGCGCATTACTGAATCCTGTAACGTCATGAATTTAAAAAAATGGTTGCATTTTTCAGATAAGTTTTATTAGATATTATGTTTTGTTATAAGTTTTTTTTTTAAAAATGTTTTAAAATCCAACTTGTGTTTAAATACAAGAAAAACAAAAATATTTTCGATAATGTGCCTATTTTCATTGATGATGTGTTTTTTATATCAAAACGTCTAAAAAATAATAAGTGTGATACACAGTTAGATTTAGAATAAAAGGTAGAATTTATTAAGCATAAAATAAACTTTTCCGACTATTTAAAATAACAAAGTTGATGATGGTTGTGACTAAACGAAACGTCAGATCAAAAATGTAATTAAACCATCTTGTAGGGGAGAAAAGGTGGCAATAAGAATGTTAAATTTATTTTGACATGTATCTTCAAATAGAATCATAAATCAATTAAAACGAAATCGCGAAAATTCGGTTTTATCCAAATATCTTCGGAACCATTCGGAATTTTTTAAATTTGAAAACATGACATTACAGGATTCAGTAATGCGCAACTTTTCTCTAATTTAACCATCTCTGTATCTCCTATGGTTTACGAGATCCCTGTAGAGTGCATTCTTATCTGGGAGACCCTGTATATTATTCAAATTTTGGATTCTTCAGAAAATTTTAGATATATTTCATATACAATATCCTATACCTACCTATCTTCAACTGTTTCGGAAATATTAGTGTTTTTAGAGTTATTGCAAAAATTAACAACACGCTCAAAAACTAACTTTCTCTGTTTCTTGATAATGTAAAAAACAAAAAAAAAACATTATTGTAGGAGATGTTGAAAATGCTCGCCGCGAACGTCTTGGCAACATCATAATCTTGAATAGAAATTTCTTCTAATGTTACTGAACATCTCAGGCGTGACTAATCTAATCGCAAGCGTTAATCTTCTTCTTAAGTCAGCTAAGTCGAGGGGTTTAATTTTGTATACAATATTTTTGACATAACTCCATAAAAAGAAATCTAATGGCGTCGGAATAGGGGATCGTGCTGGCCATTTCATCGATCCACGCCTCCCTATAGATCGATTTGGAAATACTCGGTTGAGGTACGGCCGGACATAGATTTGGTGCTCCATCTTGCTGAAACCATATCATATTCGCTGGAAGTTGTGGGTTTGCGGGATCAGGATATATCTTTTTCAAAGTTGGGGGACATTATTTTGGAGCAGTGCTAAATAATTATCGCCATTTAAATGGCCATTAATGAAAAAGGGACCTATGATATGATCTCCAACTATTCCTGCCCAAATATTAATTAACCTTTTCAGGATATTGCGTATGTTCTTCTCTAATCCAGTGAAGACTTTCCCTAGACCAATAGCGGCAATTTTGACGATTAGCATGACCGTAAAGTGTAAAGGTGCACTAATCAGAAAACAAAACATGTTTTAATTGGATCACATTATTTTCTAACATTGCCATCATTTGTTTACAAAAATACGTTCTCCTATCAAAATCGTCTTCCATGAGCTCAGGAGTAGGTATCATTTTATGGGGATACATTTTATTTTCTCGTAATGTTCGAATAATCGATTTTTCGATCGAAAAAATATTTAATTTGGTATCATCACTTATTGCACTGGCAGCTACTTTTTTTTATCTGCTTTACATGTCCAAGCTGGCGAAACTGCTTTTCTATTTCACTAATTTTCCCTTGAGGTATAGGCGGCAAATTTGGAACTTCCATTTGTGTCCGTGTTTTATCTCCATAACCAATCATCTGTAGAATTGTTATTTTGTGCATTTCTGTTAAATAAACAATTTTTCTGATAAGTATGCAGTTAACAAAATTCAAACAACAATTGACTAAGGTCAGGATTTTTAAACAAAAGTAAACAAAACTATTTATACTTTTTTTTATCAGTAAAAAGAAATGCTGAAAGGCAAAAAATTTGAAAACACTTAATATTTCCGAAACCGTTGAAGATAGGTATAGGATATTGTGCATACATGAAATATGTCTGGAATTTTCTGAAGAATCCAAAAATTGAATAATATATAGGGTGTTGCATTTAAAATAAGAAAGTAGGTATTGGTCACTGTTATATGACACACCCTGTATAAAAAGTTTTTATTGAAAAAAATGCGCAACTAGAAATACCAATTGACGTGTCCGAGCGTTTTTTTGGGCACGCCGCCATGTATTTATTATCGAATTTATTCCATTTGCCTGATACACACTGTAAGTTGCGTACTACAGTCACCACATTTGCAAGGCGATATAATAATATTATTATTGTCATTTATTTTATTAAAACCTTATTGTTGTATAATACCTTTAAGGTCTACAGGGTGACATATTTACAATTTTAATATCACTTGCTTACAATTATTTTGCATAGAAATGTTGTCCTTGTTATCAAGAGCAGGTAGGTCCATCCCATATTCGATAAGTTTATGACGTTTGTAATTGTTATTTAGGTTAAGAACCTTTGTTAATTCGCCCCAGGGTTTACCATAAGTGCGGATTTTTTTTTAAAACTGGTTTGAAAATTACCTTTTAAAAAATATCCCCCACAATAGCGTGATTACAATGGATAACACAAGATATCAAATTCGTTTGCTATATAGAGTACCAAACAGATCAAGTACTAAATCTGAAATACACGAATATTTATTAGAAAATGATATTTATTTTGATTTAGTTACAAAAAAAAAAAACTTTCTTTTAGAAGTCTTAAATACACTTAACATAAAAAAAAACTATGCGTATCTGATAACTTGGCAGTACAGATGGGTCATACTGTTTTTCGTCTTCCACGTATTGTTAAATTAGCTAGGACAGATGGTATTAGTATATTTTTAAGACTGTGTGAATTAAAATTAAAATTAAATTTTTTTTAATCCGTCACTGATTTCTTCTAAAATACTTGTTGTAGATAATAAATTTTGGTTGGAGATTTGCATCTTGTTATGTGATGTCAAAAAGGCAATACGATATACTTTGAGATATACTCTAGTTACCTATTAAATATAGAGATAATACACTACGCCCATTAATTATCGAATATTAAAAAATGCACCCTCAAATTAATAAGCTGTAATTTCGTTAATAAGGAACCAATTTTGAACTTTTTTTTTTTTAATTATAGATATAAGATTCTAGTGTTTAGCGCAGAGTAGTTTGCGTCCTGACACGTCTTATTGTACGGGGTAGCGCATAAACTCTAGAAGTATGTAAATTTCCTTAAATTTAAAACTGACATATCTTACATAAAAATTGAATTTAATTTATTTTTTAAACGAAAGCAATTAGACATCTATCTGCGCTAGAAACTGGCCAAAAAGTTTTTCCATGCCACTAGACATAAAGAAAAAAATACCATTTCTTCGAAATAAATTCTGTTGCCGAAAAAATGTTCCATAAATAATCAATGAGTCATTTTATCACTTTCGGCTTTTAAATTTAGAATAGAAAACATGTCAACAAATAAAGTCTATAATACAGGGTGACACACAAAAACTTATCCATTTAATTCGTTTACAGAATTTATCCCTGAATTTGTATTAGTATTATTATTTTTGTATTTTTAATTTTAAGCAATTTAATTAAATAGTTAGGTATTTCCGTATTATAGACTTTATTTGTTGACATGTTTTTTATTCTAAATTTTAAAGCCAAAAGTGATAAAATGACTCATTGATTATTTACGAAACATTATTTTGGCAACAGAATTTATTTCGAAGAAATGGTATTTTTTTGTTTGCCTCTAGTGGCATGGCGAAACTTTTTGGCCAGTTTCTAGCGCAGATAGATGTCTAATTGCTTTCGTTTAGAAATAAATTAAATTCAATTTTTATGTAAGATATGTCAGTTTTAAATTTAAGGAAATTCACATGCATCTAGAGTTTATGCGCTACCCCGTACAATAAGACGTGCCAGGACGCAAACTATTCAGCCCTAAACACTAGAATCTTATATCTATAATTAAAAAAAAAATCAAAATTGGTTCGTTATTAACGAAATTACAGCTTATTAATTTGAGGGTGCATTTTTTAATATTCGATAATTGAATTGTGTTATGCAACAGGGAACCAACCTACAAAATGAAATTATAGGGGAAATAATCATTATTTAACATAGACCATGTAGAGACATCTAGTGGGCACGTTTTTAATCAATCCAGACTTTAAAAGAATATCTAGTAAGCATTTTATTAAAATACAGGTTTCTGCAAAGTCACTTTTTGAATCCCAATAAAGTTCCAAGCTGCATGGTTACCTTAAATCTCCTTTATGTACCAAATTTCTAAAATGCTATATAGCTCCAAGAGGCTTGGACTGCGTTACTTTTAGGCGGGACCGTTCATTGTAACTGCAATAGGGAACCACGCTGCCTGGATCCGTTTAATTTTAAAACAATTTTAATCGTAACAAAGTACCAGGATGCTTGGTTCTTTGTTGTAAAATGTGTAGCGATAAGATCCATTCCACTCATTTCCCAACAACAAGGAACCAGGCAGCTTAGAACTCTGTTGCGGTTGGTTAAAGGAAGGTATTGCCGCCAAATTTTGTGATTTGAGGTTATGTTCGATTAACAATACTGTTGTAGTAGTCTCTGTGCAATTGATTTGTTTTAATCGAATAATACTAAGTGTAATAAGCTAAAATTTGTGTTCACTATTTATTTAAACTCAAGCTTTAATAATTTACGTGTAAAAATGTCTTCAAGAGTGCTAGAATTGTTGCATTGGCGAAAAATTAGCTTTGTTTTAGCTGCTAGCAGTGTTGTTTATTTTTGTGTAATTATTTTTAACATGAACTTATGTTCTAATACATGTTATAAACATTGACTAAAACTGATTCTTTATTCTTGCCCTTTAACATACGCATTATAAAATAAAAAACCTTTTTATTTCAATTAAAAAATTATAAAATGTAAGAAATCATAACGAACCAAAACAATAATCCATTGGATTAAATTATGCAACAAGGAGCCAACCCACAAATTTGCAGGATTTATAAAAAATATTTGAAAAATATTGTTAGAAACTGATAGCTCAGTGCAAAATTAGTCATTCTAATTAAAAATTAAACTTCTAGATGTGGAAGTAACTCTGTGGTCATGAAGGAACCATAGAAATTTTTAAACGCTGATATCTCAAAATAGCCAGAGTGTGGGTTGGTTCCCTGTTGCATAACACCATTCAATTAATGGGCGTAGTGTATATCTACAAAAAAATTTTTATAATCATTAAATTATTATCCATTTAAAGAACTTATACCTATAACTGTTTCCATAATTGTGCAACATTAGCTCTTTCAGAACTTAAACTAAGTTCGAAACTTTAATTAAAACCACAGAATGCCATTTTGTCCTCAATCAATTTAAAGTTTTAATTATTTTGCCACAAACTTAGCTGTTTACAGCAACCCAAGAAGTACGGACGGAGTGCTCAAAATATTTCTATAAGATTTATTCGTAACTTCCTAAAATCAATATTTGTATATAGAGGAAATCACTTGATTTATTTAAACGTGTGACCACTTGGATGTCCTACAAAAACACTCTTACTTTTTTTTTATTTGACCGTTTAAAAAGTAGGGTAAGCACGTCTAAAATAAGACCGAATATTCCGCGAGCCAGCGAAATTCATTAACGACGATTGGATCGTCATTGAAAAGCATAACATTCTCGCATATCTTATTGTTTTCGAGATCCCCATATATCGCACACCCCCTAAAAAAGAGTCATAACTCAAAAAATGGAATTTTTTACATAATATTACAGCACAATAAAAAATATTCACGTCTTTTTTCTAAAAAAAAAACCGAATTTTTCTTTATTTCACTTTCACGACTTTTTAGCGGTTACGCAATATACTCCGATCAATAATAGTGTTATATCTCGTGTTGTGTTAGTTTTTGCTTAAAAGTCCTGTTGAATTGTATGAAACATTGAAGGATTTTCTCTATGAATCACGAAAAATAAACTAACATTTATTTATAACTAAAATATACTTTTTAGGAATTAAATAGTTTATTATAGTTAAGGAGCTAGCGTGCAAAAAACGCCATAGTTGGCTGCCCGTCAGTCGAGTTTGAAAAAACGTTGCCATTACTCCACTGAACACCCTGGTGCTTGAAGTTTTGCTTTTACCCATCAACTTTAAGATTTATTGGCAATAATGACATAGGGCGATTGGCCATAGTGAGGAGCCCGTCAGTCAGGTTGAAAATTAGGTTCTGTAGGTTGCCAAGATCATGTATCTAAAATTTCGTTGCGATCTAACCACTAGATCGTGAATTAGGCCAAATGGAAGATTATAATTTGTTTTTTGACCGCCATTTTGTTGGCCATAGTAAGGAGCCCCTCCAAAACTTGTTTCTACCTCTTCGTTTGGATAAAATGACAGGAAAAATGCACTTGACTGACAAAATCACGACGTTCTTCCCTGGGTGACCTGCAAAATCTCGAAAAATCCAATTTTTCAGTCTTTAGCATGGCTTTTTCAGAAATTCAACCAAAATCATCAGTCAATCATTTTTCCTGATTTTTAGACATCCAATTACGTAGAAATCACAAACGACTGACATTTTCCTCGAATATTTTCAATTTGGCCATACTTTGAAAATTTTCTGATTTTGGACTTTTTTATAATGGCTCAATAATGCTGTTCCAAATGGACTTAAAAGTAAAACAATGTATGACGATGATGTTTGTAAGTAATTCAAAACATATCATTTGATTGCCGTTGTTGGTGAGTGATTAATGTCTGATGGTATGGTGTACTTTTAGTGCAAGTGCGAGGTGCATGATCGCAAACCTAATTTTGTGTTCCGTGATATACTGAAGTGTTGTGTAGATGTGTCCTTATATTCAAGTTTTACTTCTGTTTATTTTCCCCTTAACCATAAACTTGATCCTCCGGTGTTATTATCATACTTTATAATAAATAAAAACTAAACCTATTTGGTCTTTTGTGGTTGTAAAAATAAATGTTTTCATATAAAAACCATTGTCGTTATTTTTCTGTTTTATTAAGCCTTATCTCAACTGATATGTTTCTTTAGGTAAGAACTGCTACGCCATTTTATTTTACATTATGATTTTCTTACTTTATTTTCTCAAAATAAACATCACCGGTCATAGTCTGGGGCAAACTACCTATAGATTAAAAAGTATTATACCTATACAAAAGAAATGCCATTAACTGGCCATATTAATTTTATCTTTTATTCTTTAAAACTAGCCACCTATACCTAGGTAACTGGCTCAAAACGTCACTGTAGAGAGATTTAATTTGGCTAAAGAAAAGCAAAGAAGTCTCATGAAAAATTAAACAAAATGGCGAATACGTCACTGAGGGCCAATCCTAAAAAAAGGAGCTCAGAAAAAGGTAATTTAGTAGTAGGTAGGTAGGTTACAAATGATAAAAATAATTTTTTTATAGCTGGCAGACAATTTTTAGGATTAAAAAGCAATAAGTTTTTAACTACATGACCTCAATTAATCAGAAAATCACATTTTTTATAAATAAAAGATATTTTTTACCACTGCATCATATATTTTTTTATGGCAATAGAGTTGTTTTTAGCAGCAAAAAAATAATATTTGAAAAACGACCATATTGAGGTTAAACAGTCATTTTAGAAAATTAACCTAGTAGCTACAACGAAGTTGTTTTTTCTGTGCCTATTTAATACAGATTTTTTGTTACTACTAATGGATTTCTTACTACGGCTAATATAGTTTTTTCTTAGTATATATGAGGCGTTTAGAGCAAAAGTGGCCCAAGCCACATTGTTTTAAAAATTGAGTTAAAAGCAAAAATGGCCTACAAATAAACCAAACTTTTATCATGAAATACCGGCCCAAGCCTATTTCGACCATTCACCGCGAGATGTCACATAAATTCACTTTTGCACACACAGCAGGTTCATATTTGCTGAAGCAAGACTGACCTTACCCATTGTGGGCCGCTTTTGCATTCGGTGACGTTGATATTTGACCGCGTGTTGGTTGTTATTTTGATAGCGTACTTTTTGTCCGTAAAAGAAAATTTTTTGTTTTAAATAAAATGCGAAGAAATATGTCTACACATACTACATGTACATTTATTACACTTAGCCGTTCTTCTAAAGAATATTTCATTATTTGTAATTAATTCGTGAAAAATATATAGAAATTTGACACTTGATTATTTTGTCTAACTGACGGACACTTTAAAGCAGGTTAAACGGTGAACAGGTGAAACGGGTATCCATCTATCAGGTATTAATGGTACGGTAGACGAACATTTTCCGAATTTAAAACTGAAGAAAAAAGGCGTTTTTGAATTATAAATCCAACATTTTAGATCAAAATTTATATGAGAAATCGGATCAGCTCATTAAAAATACGGCATCCCATTTAAAAAAATATCAAAGTGACCCCTAGTACTTTTGTTTGATGTTCAATTGTTTTTTGCTGAAGATATTCGAATTCGCGGGAGAAAATGACTTAAGATGGCTATTTCAGTTTTTTTTTTATAAAAGTACAGGAAAAGTCAAAAAATCGCCTTGTCTAGTCTTGGTTGGATAATCCTGTACATGTGGGACGAGAGTATTGCATCCCGGGATCCTCAGGAAATTGGTTCTTGTATTGCACACTACATTAAGAACTTTGTTACCACAAGAAAGTTAATAATGTACAGCGATCAGTGCGGTGGTCAAAATAGGAATTTTAAAATGGCTGCCCTTTGTACATACATTGTATTATCCAGCGACTACGCAGTTAATACCATTGACCATAAATTTTTAGTATCTGGTCATTCCTACCTTCCAAACGATCAAGACTTTGGTCTAGTTGAAAAAAACAAAAAACACTACAAAAATATTTTTGCTCCCAATGATTGGGTGCAAGTGGTTCTTGAAACCAAGAAAAAAATCCATTCAAAGTAATAGTTATGACATCCAGCGACTTTTGCTCAACAAAAGAACTAGAAAAAGCATTAACAAATCGTAAAAAAACGGAAGCTGATAAAAAAGTGCAATGGTTAGGAATGAAAAAGGAAAACCTGAAATTATCCAATATAAGTATTCCAATAACGAAAATGTTTTCTTTAACGAAGTTAATGTAAAAAAACGGTGCAAGCAAACTTTCCATGAAATGGCCAGACTTCTTCCTCTGTTTGAGGGACCTAAGCCCATACAAGAAAAGAAATACCAAGACTTGTTATCTTTGCTTGACTATATTCCACCAGTAAACCATGAATTTTATCGTCAACTGGTCCACAATGCACGTGTTGAAGAAGACCCGAATGTTTTTGAAGATCACGGGGAGGAAGAAAATGATTAAAAAGAGTTTAAGTTGAGTTTCGTTTAAAAATGTCTTATCGTTTACCTAAAAATAAATTATTTTGCTTTAATAATCCCTTTTTACTCCCAAGTCAGTAAAAAAAAAGGCTATACAAAAGTGGCCCAAGCCACATGCAAATTCTTATTTATTAAAAAAAATTGTCCAAAAACTATGTATAATAGGTATTTTCCTCTTTCGGGCGTCCCGTTTCGTGCGCTCCAAAAATTATACCTGAAAATGGCCTGTTTCGGGCGTTGAGCTACGACAATTGCTAACCTTTTCCTGTTTCGTGCGCTAATGTATTAATGGCATTTTATTACCTAGGATCATCACCAGTGCTGTAAATCTTAATTAATTTATGGTTGGTATTACAATACAAATATAACAATATAAATATTTTTGTGGATTACGGATTATAATGCAAAGGTAGGTAGGTAAAATTTACTATAAATTGTTCTGAGCATATTCAAAAAAATATTCTTTAACGTACTGCGACTTATGCAATATGGACCTTCAAGTTGTGACGTCAAAGCGAGGAAAGCAAGTTATTCTTTATTCCGGCTATAGATTTAATTTAAAATCAACGAATAAAAACAACACCATTAGATGGATATGTGCCAACCGAACCTGCCCCGGAGCCATCATCACAGATAACGCGCCAGCAAGTGTAATTCAAAGCAAGCAGCACACCTGTGTTCCTGATGTTGCTAAGAATGAAGTAGAACTCTGCATCCAAAAAGCAAAGAAGAGGGCCCGAGAGGAACTCATGCCAGTACCACAGATATATCGCCAGGAGTTGGTAACTGCGAGGAATATGGGACTGGATTTCGTCACGCAGATTCCAGAACTTACATCAATTAAAACATCGCTCTACAGAGAAAGGCATAACTCACTGGGAGTCAAATTCTTACCCAAAAGCCGAGAACAAGTTATTATTCCAGAATCAATAAAGGAGAACCTTATAGTGGACGATGGCAACGAAGAAAGGATTCTAGCGTTCGGATACAAACTGGACAGTCTTCTCGCCGGCAATACCACATTTTTCCTGGATGGCACGTTTAAAAGTTGTTGTCCGCTTTTCGACCAACTATACACACTGCATGTAGATATCGGAAGCACCGAAGAGAGGACATGTATAGTTCCCGCCATATATGCTTTGTTACCCAACAGAAAGAAATCCACTTACAAAAGATTGTTTTCCTGTCTAAAAAAGCAACTTAAAAGTTTTCATCCATATAAGATACACATCGATTTTGAAGCCGCTGCGATAAGTGCCGTCAAAGAAGAATTTGTTACGGCTGATGTAAAGGGTTGTAGTTTTCATTTCAACCAAGCCTTATGGAGAAAAGTGCAACAGTTAGGAATGACACAGGCTTACAGAGACAATAAAGAAATCAGAGACCATGTGAAGATGGTTGCTGCATTGGCACATGTGCCAATCGAATATGTTTCGGAGGGATGGCTCTCTATTATGGAATCTACACCACAAGACGAAGCACTAACCGAATTTTATGACTACTTTGTTGACAGTTGGATGGACAAGGAAGAAATATGGGTTTGCAGTGGAGAACGGCATCGCACTACCAATTCCGTAGAAGGCTGGCACAACCGCTTTAACAAAAAAATTGGAAAATCGCACCCGAATATATACGAACTGTTGAAAGGCCTACAAGAGGAAATGTTGTTCTACGACACCATATATGAAAGAAATAACGTACATATGCAGGTTCCTAAACGAGCCAAGAAGTACAGTGAACGAGACCATAGGTTAGAAACGATTATTGCAGACCTCACAGCAGGAAGAGCCACTATTTCACAAACCCTTAGAAAATTAGTTTATATAGTAAATTTTGTTTAATGTAATGACTGTAGTTGTCAATATACCATTTTTAAATAACATTTTGTGTCTTTAACAAACCCTTAGAAAATTAGTTTATATAGTAAATTTTGTTTAATGTAATGACTGTAGTTGTCAATATACCATTTTTAAATAACATTTTGTGTCTTTATTTAATTGTGAAAACGAGCAGAATAAGTAACGCCCGAAACAGGAATTTTGTAGGGTTATATTTTATTAGAATATTCTCTACCTGGGGTGCCAGCACGAAACAGGAACTTTTTGGGTTTACGCACGAAACAGGACGCCCGAAACGCCCCTAAACCTGTATAATATCCCACCATTTACCTGAATTACAATAAACTAAGGAACTTTTAAAATCGCCTCTACTTATTTCGTAATTAATCTTCAAAAATTTGCGTTATTTTCTTTTGCGAATTTCTCCATAATAAATATTTTTGCCTTGAGCCACTTTTGCTCTAAACGCCTCATATTATGGTCCTTAAAATGTACTTACTAAATTCGCCTTAAACGCCATTAAAAATCGTCGTTTAGTCTTACCTAAAAAAGAAAATAAATAATTACAATTCTGGTATGTTTAAAAATAAAAATTGTTAGAATTATCCAGAAATTTAAGGCAGTCTCGTAGCTACCGGGGTGGCATTGCATATTTCTAACAAAAGTAAAACCCCCCCGTAATCAAAACACAAAAAATTCTATCTATCAAATCCTTTGCGAGTGTGGCGTATTGGCGTACATTGGAGAAACAAAAGGACCTCTTCCCGTACGAGTTAAAGAACATCTGAAACATACTCAAAGAGGTGAAGCTTCGAGATCGGGTATAGCGGAACATGTATGGACCAACCAACGTAACATACAGTGGTCAGAAGCCAAGGAACAGCACTGGAGAAAACAAAAATTCAAAGAAGCAGCTTTCATGAATCAAAGTACCAATATAATTAGTAAACCAAGTATAGATATCCCCAATATCTGGAAGCCTTTTCATGTCCAAAACCAACAGCTCAAACTTCACACTCCAATAAACACGTAGGCGGAGTCATCAAGCTTCATTGCACATAGATAGTATTTAAAACAGTAGCCTAAGAATTATAATTTAGTTTCCACTTGAAAACGGTTAGAAATACTAACTAACCAAAACGTTGTGTTAAGTAATAAAATAAAGACATTGGAAGCCCGACAAGGTATTTTTTTTTTATTTTACTTCATTTTCCACCACCTTCAAACAAACATTATTATTACATCTTTAAATAAATCCTTTAACCTAAAATAGAAAAAGAAATTTAAAAAAATGAAAACATGGAAATCATATTCTTAACAAACAAAATTTATTGCTCACCACAAAAACAGGTAATAATGGCATGGCAGGAAATGTTGTCACATGAGCTTAAATTTGATGCCTCATCGCTAAGAATTTTTTTCTTCAAACGTCAATAAACTTGACGTTTTTCTACTAATTTTTTGACGTTAAAGTTCTACTTTTTCGTCAGAAGGCGGTTGCTTTTGGCAACGGAAGAAAAAGTATTTACTTTTTCTTCCGTTGCCAATAGCAGCGGAAGTAAAAGTAAATAAAGTTACGCAATAATGAATGCTGACACTTGTCAAATCGAATGGCACGTCGCT